>CM069157.1:20449478-21145785 GCA_035221665.1 Okamejei kenojei
CCACTGTTTTCCACAATCGTAAAAGGTTTTATTATATTTTGGATCCAAGTAATAATGTACATCCGATGAGTGCATTATTGGAATGCTAGGAAATCCAATTTAATCAAAGGGGGCTTATTCTTTAGATGAGATAAGGCTTCAAATTAACCATTTGCATTCCACATGGAACATAAAGATTGTCCACATATAAATAAACAGGCAGTAGAAAGGGATTCCAGCTCTGGGCAACATTTCTCACAAAATAAATGCCACAGGTAGTTAATTGTTCATTTCCTGTTCATGAGCCATTTCCACCACAAATTGTTGCTACACATCTTCTTGGTACAGTACTGCTTGTAAACACTTTGAGAGGTTCAAGAAAATGTCATAAGGTTCCATCAATGGATGTTTTAAACGTACTTTGCTCCTCCTGAAACCCAGGCAACTGTCGACCAACTGTAAATGCAAGGAACAAAATAACAAACATCAAATCAGTATTCAATAAGACCAAATGCAAGATGTCTCATTTGACCAGGACGGACAAAATGTGTAGGAACAAAGGGTCCGACCCGAAATGTCACCTTGGTCCTGTCCCGCTGAATTACTCCAGCATTTTGTGTCCTACCTTCTCATTTGATCAGATGGCCATACTTGAACAGTTGACCATGCTAAACTTATGGAACCTCTCTGCAGTTATTTCTGCAATGTCCAAAGTACCTTTCCCCTCATGAAACAAGTGTAAATCATGAACAGATGCAAATAATGAATAAAAGAGGAACAAATAAAATAAATAACAAACGATAAGGAAAACCAAACAGATTCATAAGCAATACTGTAAGAAATGATCTAAGCTGCAGATAGTGATCTAAACACAAACTGTTCCAGTTGCAGCAAGTTTCAAATAGATTGAATCTAGAAATTATGGAATACACTATCCCAGCAGGGCGAGAGAAAGAAGTAACGTAATCCTTTATTGCCATTTAGACTTTCGTCTGATCGAAATTTCGTTGCCTGCAGTCATATATTTTAAAAAAATACCAAAACACACAATACACACAAATTAACTCCACTACCGTGAGTTCACCAGCAACATCCCTCACTGTGAAAGTCTTAAGTCTTTGTCTCTCCCACCTTGTTTCTCACCTCTGCGCTGCAGGGCGATCCAGGCTTCCGATGTTGTGACCCCACCGGTTTGATGTAAGTAAAGTCCCCGGCTCAACCGTGCTCCGCGAACGTGCCGGTTTTCAAACTCTGCGGCCCGGGTTGGTCGAGCTGCCACCACACCTAGTCCAACGGACAAGGCCCAAGCAACTAGCGGAGCATAGTATCTTTGGACGAAGCTGGTGCCACGGGAGTCTCTCCTGGAAAAACAGTCACCAACCTTGATGACCTGCGAGCTCCCTGACGATGTCGACCACCGGGCCCGCCAGCCGAAACTCTGGTCGGATCGCCGCCGCCGGGACACCGCCTCACCCCGAAGTTGCCAGCTTCATGACGGTGAGTCCCAGGGGGGCCTAGCTGCCTCCGGAGCCTCAAGGTCGGTCCCAGTTGGAGGCCCGCCCGCTCTGCCATTAGTCCGCAGCGCATACGAAGACGGGATACAACTAGAAAAGTCGCATATCCCCACGAAGGAAAGAACTAAAACAAGTTCTCCCACCCCGCCCCCGCCCCCCCGTCCCACACACATACACAACCGAACAACTCAAATTAACTAGCTAAAACAGACATTAAAACAACAAAAAAAAGAAAGAACAGACTGCAGAGAGGCGAGCCGCAGCTGCTAAGGCACGCCCCACTTCCGGACAAAGGGAGCAGGGTTATGACATCTGGTATTGGTGACCATTATTGAAGGAAATGGTAAAATTACACTGAGATAACCATAACAAGATTGAGGCTAAAATTAGCTTGGTCGGGTTATCATGTTATATTTAAAGGCATTCATCAGAATTCCTGTAAAGGTGCTCCATAAGCTACAAACTACTGTATATGAGGGTATAAATAAGTCAATGTGCAGGATGGATAAATAAAAGAGTAGGAAAACTGTGCTCATTTTATAGAAGGCTAATGACCATTTGGTGTTATTGCATCCAGTTTCAGCAGTAAAGTGGTCTCAATCTCTGATGAAGTGGTCATGAGGAAAGTTAAGTATATCGGGTCCGTATCCTTTGATGTTTTAGAAATGTAGCGATCTTTTGAAAAATGAAGATACCAAGTGCTTAATTTGCAAGGATGATTTTTACCCTGTTCGGTAATCCAAATATAACAATTCACACACAAAAGGGAGTCCATTTAAAAGTGTTTATGTGAAAGTAGTAAATCTACCGCAGGTAGGGCAGAATGTCGAGTCAGGAAGTATATGAAAGGCTGAGAAAGAATTTTGGACTTTATGGAGATTATGGGGAATCAAGAGTCATGAGATCACAAGGCAGTTTTTCTCAAAACTAAAATCTTTAGGTACAAGACTTTAATCAGCGACAATTGCCAGAACCACGTATATTTGAACCACTGCTCTTTGTATCATCGTTGTTCACTTACGCCCCTGTCCCACTTAGAGAACCTGAACGGAAACCTCTGGAGACTTTCCGCCCCACCCAAGGTTTTCCGTGCGGTTCCCCAGGGAGGTTTTTGTCAGCCTCGCCCTAAATGGAGCCGATAGTTGGTTTCAAGTTTTAAAAATCGGTAATTTTAGTAGTCGAAGCGCCGGTTGCCAGATGCTAGTTTAAGGTGGTTGCCGGAGGACAAAAACCTCCGGGAACCGAACGGAAACCTTGGGTGGTGCGCAAAGTCTCCAGTTTCCTAAGTGGACAGGGACATTAGTGAGCTTCAATGCAAACAAGGAATTGCCATTGCACTTCACCTGGTGTATAGAAATTAAAGGTGAAATCGGAGTCTTAAATCCTTGCTGCAGCAACATGGGGAATGTTTTCCACATTCAGTCCGCCACTCCTTGTCTCAATGAACACCACCAAAAGAAAGGAAATGCAAGCAAAGCAAGCTCCTCTGTACAGCACAATTATAACAGATAAAAATTAACAATTAGCCTTAATTGGAGAAAGGGGGTGAGAAGATGAGGGTTGAGTGGAAAGAAATGGAAGTTACCGAATTTCAAACGAAGGCAGGCTTCACCTATAAAAGAGCAAGATTAATAGCAGAATAAGAACATTTAATATTTATTTTACATATACAAAACACTCACACCACTTATTCCCTTTGTCCACCATCCCCCATTCCCTTCCCAGATGTATTAACTTCCTCCAACACTTGTCCAAATAGTGATTTTGTCCATCAAAAATTACAACTGCAAATACTTGGTCTAATAATTTCTAACTGATATCTACCTCACAAACTTTATTCTCAATGTTCTCCATTTTGGATGGGCTCAAGGATCTTAAGCTTCCATCCTGCACGTCCTCATTCCATGTGAATGAATTTCTTCTGTCCTTTGAGTAGTGACCCACTGGTCACTTGTTAATAGGGAGGTTGCAACAGCAGTCGGTCACGACCCGTGACCCATACTGTTGCCACGCAACGCCAACTGGAGTACATCGGTGAACAGCAGGGTAAGTCCTTACCATTGTTTCCAGGTGTAACGGCCCGTCTTCTTTTCCCAAGCATCTGGACTCCACAGTGACTGATTCCCACACTCGCAGACCTGAGCTGTCTTCCCCGCAGCAGGGTGGTGGGGGGGGGGGAAAGAGTGCCAGCGCGTGTCATTGACTCTGGGTGTTTCGAGGGGCCATACTGTCCCCAAATCTGCTTGCAGCTGACAGGGATGTTGTCGGTGTCGTTGGGTGGTTGGGTGGTCGGTGGGGGGCGGTGTCAGTGACTCTGTTTGGGCGAAGGGACAAGATTGTCCACAACTCCGCTGCAGATGACCAGGGACCTTTCCGTTTTCTCCTCGTGTGTCCGCTCAAGGAGCCGTGGCCCTCTCCATCCGCCTGTTGTGGGTGCTGCCGAGCCACAGCCCGTGACCGTGCGCGGCCACTTGGGGGAGGGTGGGCGTAAAGCAAACCGCGGCCGGACAGCACTGACACCGGGGGGAGAGGTGGGGCGTCAAGGGATGCGCTCTCCTTCGGGCGTTATACCTTGGTGCTCGAGTTCAGACCGAAGATACTAGAGCATTTGGTTCATGAGCGCTCAGTCCCCCTACACAAATTATTTACAGCGTCAAATATTTTAACAATTTTGTGGTCTTTAACCTGGTAAAAAGTATGCGTATTTCGTGTGTTAACTACAAAGTATGCCAGAGCGCCACGTCCTCCAGATGGATTGATCCTCCGTGCGTTACGCCCTTTGCCCCAATGACCTATGTCAACCCCATTTTTCTTGAAACCTTCTTTGGACCATTTCCCCATTTAGGAGGTATCTTGTCAACATTCAATGTAAGTTTGTTTTTTCCCCACAACTTGACTTTTGATGCTATTGTTTAGAGCTCAAGATCATTTGTAGAAATAGTCCATTCAGTTGGTTCCACGCCAACCGTTGATCATCCATCCACGTATTCTAAGTCCAACACACTAGGGTCATTTAGAGAAGCCAATTATAACCTGTAGACAAGGACATCTTTGGAGTGCGGACAAAAACTGAGCATACGGAGAAAACCCAGACACAGGGAGAATGTACAAACTCAGCAGACAGTACCCATAGTCAGGATCATCCCAGTTTTCTCTGTTCCTGTGAGGCAGCAGCTCTATCGCTGCACTACTGTCCCCCCTAAATGCTGAAAAATTTACAACCCAAAACTCAAGCATATCCCACCTATAGTCATGTTAATGAATGAAGTTTGTGGATTAAAACTTTTGGAGCATCTGGAGTTAAGAAAGTATCTAGACCCCGAACTGCCTAATCAATGCTCCTTCTGATCCCAAGCCTTTCCTTTCTAAAAAACAAAGACACTGTAAGATTCAGGAAATCTGAAATTAAATGAAAAATGCTGGAATCTCTTTGAAGGTCTGCAGCATCAGTGAAAGATAAATCACATTAATATTTCAGGTAGGAGACCTTCTGATAACCATGAAGAATTAAACCCATTTCATTTCTTCATACATGCTGCTGACCTGGTGAGTAATTCCATCCACCATTTTTCCGTTTTTATTTCATTTTCAGATCTAAAGGTTAATTTAACCCATTCAGTATTTTTAAAATTCTCAATGCAACTTACTGCGCACTTAGTTCATAATAACAAATTTTAACTATTAAAGAGAGACTGTCAGTAAGTTGTTGGCAGGTTCAATGTTACACAGTATCTAAACACTACAAATAACTATAAATGCGCAATTATTGTAAATCAATCAGGATCATTATATGCATTTCTCACCTTATTTAAAGCTGCAGATAAGAGCAACACGTGTAACCCATGTCAGCATTTTCCACAATATCTTCAAGGATCAAAATCAAGATTCAATGCAATGTAATTTTTTCCTTTTTGAAGTAATTTACATTACAAAACAGTTTAAAGCAAGGATTGGTGTGATTTCGTCACGCAGCAGAAGACAGCGGTTAAGGGGAGAAGGAAGGAGAATGGGTTGAGGGAAAGACAAATGATTGTAGGATAGATCCCCCGCCATTATGGCCAAATGTCTTAATTCTGCTCTATAAACCATATGAACAGTCAGAGTTGATTCAAATTGCTATTGCATCAGTTCTAACCCTACCTCAGGTTTATCCGCATGGGTTTAACATATTCTCACTTGCTGTGAGGTTACCTCCAAAGTCCCAAAGCCATAAGGATTTGTAGGTAATTTTGGGCACTGTAAAATTGCAACCTAGTGTGTAGTTGAGTGGTGGAATCTGTGGGAAGATTGAGAGAGTAGGTAAAAATAATGTTAATGCGTACAACATAAATAACATGTGTGTTGATCAGCATCAGACTTGATGAGCCTGATTCCCTGCATGTATCTCTCTCCAACTTGCTGAAACAGGTCTCAACCAAACGTTACCTAAAGATCCTTCACCAATACCTATAGATGCTGCCTCACCCGCTGAGTTTCTCCAGCATTTTTGTCCACCTTCAAATTTTGTCTAGTCATTTAAAAAACAAGTTCAAAAATTAAGTTTTGCACCATAGGTTCCAGGTGTAGTATTTATGAGGAAATCCAAAATACATCACACCCTCTGGTTCCCCTTCATCCAACTCACGTCACATCCTCAATGAACTCTGGCAAATAGGTCAAACACACTTTCAATCTCAAAAGACACTGGATCTGCTCACATCCAAATATCCTCCTCTCTATAATGGATTCACGCAGTTCGCTAATTGCAATATTAGGCTGATTGGCCTGTCGTTTCATAATCATAATGATAATTTATTAAGCCCAGTATGTTTTGCAACATACGAGGAATTTGGTTTGCCATAGCCATCGTGCAGTGCCCCCTTGGTGGTATACCTTCAAGAGAGTTTAATTGTTGGTACAATTGGCACAATTAAATTAAAGATACAATAAGTGTATGCCTTACCTTTGTTAATAGCCAATCGCGTACAATACATAATCCTCCAAAATATCTGCCACCTCCCAATGGGATCCCACCACTAGACACATTTTCCCATCATTACCCTTTCCCCCGCCTTCCGCAAGACCGAATCCCTCTCCGCCAACAAGCCCTGGCTATCTCATCCTTTCCCACCCAAAAACGACCCCCTCCCCATCCAGGTAGCGGTGTGTTTACCTTCCCCTGCAAAACCGCAGAAACATAGAAACATATAAATAGGTGCAGGAGTAGGCCATTCGGCCCTTCGAGCCTGCACCGCCATTCAATTATGATCCATGGCTGATCATCCAAATCTCAGTATCCCTACCTGCCTTTCTCTCCATACCCTCTGATCCCCTTAACTACAGGGCCACATCTAACTCCCACTTAAATATAGCCAACTACCCTCTGTGGCAGAGAGTTCCAGAGACTCACCACTCTCTGTGTTGAAAAAAGTCTTTCTCATTTCAGTCTTAAAGGATTTCCCCCTTATCCTTAAGCTGTGACCCCTTGTCCTGGACCTCCCCAACATCGGGAACAATCTTCCTGCATCTAGCCCTGTCCAACCCCTTAAAAGTTTTGTAAGTTTCTATAAGATCCCCCTCTCAATCTCCTAAATTCTAGAGAGTAAAAACCGAGTCTATCCCAGTCTTTCTTCATAAGACAGTCCTGACATCCCAGAATCAGTCTGGTGAACCTTCTCTGCACTCCCTCAATTGCAATAAGTCCTTCCTCAGATTTGTGAGACCAGAACTGTACGCAATACTCCCAGTTGTGGTCTCACCAAG
Organism: Okamejei kenojei; assembly: GCA_035221665.1. Taxonomy (NCBI): domain Eukaryota; kingdom Metazoa; phylum Chordata; class Chondrichthyes; order Rajiformes; family Rajidae; genus Okamejei; species Okamejei kenojei. Next base: position 20,456,714 of record CM069157.1, read on the forward strand.
ACCTATACAACTAAGTAGAACCTCCCTGCTCCTATACTCAAATCCTTTTGCTATGAAAGCTAGCATGCCATTCGCTTTCTTCACTGCCCTGCTGCACCTGCAAGCCTACTTTCAATGACTAGATGTACCATGACACCCAGTCTCGATGCATCTCCCCTTTTTTTTCCTAATCGTCCACCCATTTAGATAAAAGTCTGCTTTCCTGTTTTTGCCACCAAAGTGGATAACCTCACATTTATCCACATTATAACTGCATCTGCCAAACATTTGCCCCACTCACCCAGCCTATCCAAGTCACCTTGCAGTCCCTTAGCAATCCTCCTCACAGCTAACACTGCGCCCCCAGCTTAGTGTCATCCGCAAACTTGGAGATATTGCTTCAATTCCTCATCAGATTATTAATAATATTGTAAATAGCTGGGGTCCCAAGCACTGAGCCTAATACGGTACCCCATAGTCACTGCCTGCCATTGTGAAAAGGACCCGTTTACTCCTACTCTTTGCTTCCTGTTTGCCAGCAGTTCTCTAAATCCACATCAATACTGAACCCCCATGGCCGTATGCTTTAAGTTTGTATATTAATCTCTTATGTGGGACCTTGTCGAAAAAGCCTTCTGGAAGTCCAGATACACATCCACTGGTTCTCCCCTATCCACGCTACTAGTTACATCCTCGAAAAATTCCACAAGATTCGTCAGACATGATTTACCTTTCGTAAAATCCATGCTGACTTTGTCCAATGATTTCACACTTTCCAAAATGTGCTGCTATCCCATCTTTAATAACTGACTCTAGCAGTTTTCCCACTACCGATGTTAGACTAACTGGTCTGTAATTCCCCGTTTTCTCTCTCCCTCCTATTCTTAAAAGGAAGGGTTACGTTTGCTACCCGCCAATCCTCAGAACTACTCCAGAATCTAAAGAGTTTTGAAAGATTATCACTAATGCATCCACTATTTCCGAGCTATTTCCTTAAGTTACTCTGGGATGCAGCCTATCTGGCCCTGGGATTTATCGGCCTTTAATCCATTCAATTTACCCCAACACCACTTCCCGACTAACCTGGATTCACTCAATTCCTCCTTTGACCCGCGGTCCCCTGCTATTTCCGGCAGATTATTATGTCTTCCTTAGTGAAGACGGAACAAAAGTAGTTATTCAATTGGTCCCGCCATAACCTTGTTCCCCATGATCAACTCAACCCGTTTCTGACTGCAAAGGGACCTACATTTGTTTTTAACTAATCTCTTTCTCTTCACATATCTATAAAAAACTTTTGCAGTCAGTTTTTATGTTCCCTGCCAGTTTATTCTTTCATAATCTATTTTTCCTTTCCTAATTAAGCCCTTTGTCCTCCTCTGCTGGTTTTCTCCCAGTCCTCTGGTATGCTGCTTTTTCTGGCTACTTTGTACGCATCATCCTTTGCTTTGATATTATCCCCGATTTCCCTTGTTATCCACAGATGCACTACCTTCCCTGATTTATTCTTTTGCCAAACTGGGATGAACATTTTTTGTAGTTCATCCATTCAATCTTTAAATGTTTTCCATTGTGTATCCACCATCAACCCTTTTAGAATTGATTGCCAGTCAATCTTGGCCAATTCACGTCTCATACCCTCAAAGTTACCTTTCTTTAAGTTCAGAACCATTGTTTTCTGAATTAACAATGTCAACTCTCCATCCTAATGAAGAACTCGACAATTGAATCCCCTATTACTATTGCCTTCCCCTCTTTTTTTTTCCCCCCTCATGTGCTGCAGAGCCACCCATGTTGCCACGATCTTGGCTGCTGCTGCATTCCCCTGGTGAGCCATCTCCCTCAACAGTATCCAAAATGGTATACTTGTCTAGAAGATGCAATACCTGTCCTTACACCTCCTCCTCGATTCTGTCCAGGGACCCCACAGACCTTTCAGGTTAGGCTGAGGTTCACTTGCACCTCCTCCACCCTCTGCCGTATCAGTTGTTCAAGATATACATTGGCGAGACCAAACGCAGAATGGGCGATCGTTTCGCAGATCACCTTCACGTACCTGATTACTTGGTTGCTGGACACTTTAATTCTCCTTCCCTTTGCTACACAGACCTTTCTGTCCTCGGTCTCCTCCATTGTCAGATTGGGGCTAAATGTAAATTGGAGGACCAGCATCTCATATTTCGCTTGGGCAGCTTACAGCCAAGTGGTTTGAATATTGATTTCTCCCAGTTCAGATAGCCCCTACATTCACTCTCTCACTCTCTTTATCCCTTCCCCACCCAAGTCACACTAGCTTATTGTTACACAGCTAAACAGCTAACAATGGCCTTTCTACATCACCGACTGTATCTCTCGTTTCCATTATCCCTAACCAGTCTGAAGAAGGGTCACCCATTCCCTCTCTCCAGAAATGCTCCCTGTCACTCCAGCTTTTTTGTAAACCAGCATCTGCAGTTCCTTCCTACACAATAACCGTGTAAACGACGTCCCTTTTATAAATACACTGATGCATACGCATTGAATTTAGAAATGGCATTTATGGAAAAGTCATATAATTGGAAACTAAATTCTGCCTTGAATTCACTGCATCAAAAATAGCACAACACTCACCGAATGCTGGAATATGCTGGAATATGCTGGAATATGCTGGAATTATGCTGGAATATGCTGGTTATGCTGCAAACTGCACTTGTAAAGACTCCGAGCGCTGGCTGTGCACAGACACAGTTTTGGCCGCCGGGAAATCGCTTTGAGACCGTTGCGGCTGCGTTATTTAAACCAAACGGCGCGTCATTAAAGTTCAGTTTCGTTTTCCTCAAAAGCAAAGATTACAGACGGAGGAGCAAGACGGGCCACTCCTCCGGAATTCAACGGGCTGGTGTGTGGCAACGATCACAGACGGAGGAGCAAGACGCGCCGCTCAGTGCAAAAGGCGCGCAATCACGCGTGTGGCAGTCGACGCCATGTTGGCGGGCTGCCTCCCTCCACCAGGGACGGCGTCGACTGCATCATTGGCAAACTAGGCTCCTCTATAATCTTTAATCTCTCCATCTCCCTCCGTGTAATCCGCTCCAAAGCTACAGAGCAGTTGCAAGCAAATATTATAGAGCAGCAAGATGCATTAGAAAGTTATTATATTTTATTTTGTTATACTTTCTCCATCTATCTCCCTTTCGATCCCTCTCTATCCCCTCTCTTCTCTCTCCCCCTCTTTCTCTCAATCTCTCTCTCCCCTCTATCTCTCTCTCTCCCCTCTCGATCTCTCTCCCCTCTCTTTACTCTCTCTTCCTTATCCCCTCACTCTCTGATTCCCTCTCTCTCCACTCTCTTCTCTCTCCCCTCTCCTCTCTCCTCCGCTCTGTGAGAGTTGGCAGCCCTGCTATGCCTTAAACCCCTGTCTCCTGTGCGAGTTCGAGTCCGAGTTTTCCTCGAGGTGATCACGTAGCGGGAACGTCGGAACTCGCACGAGCAACTTATCGACTATGGCGCTAACCAGGTACTCACCTTTTCGTGAAAAAAAAAAACATGTTTGAATTTTTTCCACGAGTCAAATTAACTGTTCAAGTTAAAAATGGAAACATTAAAACTCTCTCTCCTTAGTGTCTCGTGAGTCTACGTGGGAACTTTAATTAATCTGTTCTTTTGGAGTAAAGACTGAACCAAAGATAGACCCTGGAGTAACTCAGCGGACCAGGCAGCATCTCTGGAGAGGAAGGAATAGAGTCGAGACCCTTCTTCAGACTTACCCGAAATGCACCCATTCCTTCGCTCAGAGATGCAGCCTGTCCCGCCGAGTTACTCCAGCATTTTGTGTCTATCTTCAGCCTTTCTCGTCCTTTATTATGAGGCGCTGCCCCGTGGTTCACTCTGTTCATATGAACGGCTAAAGACCTCCTGGGGTGGGATGTGTCCACGTGTGATGCTCCATCCACCCCCCGGGGCCGATCTGCAGATGCTGGTTCACACCGGAGATAGACACACACTAACTCGGCGACCGGCTGCATCTCCTGAGAGCGAAGAATGGGTGCATTTCGGGTAAGTCTTTCTCGACTCTATTCCTTCTCTCCAGAGATGCTGCCTGGTCCGCTGAGTTGTTGTGTGTGTCTCTCTCCCTCTCTGTCTATCTGTTTGTATCTGTATGTGTCTGATGTCGGGTCCCCGCTCCAAGTCACCCGAGCTGCTTTCCTCTGAGTGGTGTCCAGCTGCTGTCTGTGTGTATCTCTCTCTCTATGTGTGTGTGTGTGTGTATGTGTGTTGTGGTGTCTCTCTTCTCCCTCTCTGTCTATCTGTGTATCTGTGTGTGTGTCTGCTGTCGGGTCCGGTGGCCCTCAAATCACCCCGAGCTGCTTCATTCCTCTGAAGTGGTTGCTGTCTGTGTGTTCTCTTCTCTTTGTGTGTGTGTGTGTATGTGTGTGTGTGTCGCTCTCTCTCCCTCTCTGTCTCTGTGTGTATCTGTGTGTGTGTCTGCTGTCGGGTCCGGTGGCCGCTCAAAGTCACCCGAGCTGCTTCATTCCTCTGAAGTGGTGGCCAGCTGCTGTCTGTGTGTATCTCTCTCTCTATGTGTGTGTGTGTGTGTGTGTGTGTGTGTCTCTCTCTCTCCCTCTCTGTCTATCTGTGTGTATCTGTGTGTGTCTGCTGTCGGGTCCCGGTGGCCGCTCAAAGTCACCCGAGCTGCTTTCATTCCTCTGAAGTGGTGGCCAGCTGCTGTCTGTGTGTATCTCTGTGTGTGTTGTGTGTGTGTGTGTGTGTGTGTGTCTGCTGTCGGGTCCGGCGGCCGCTCAATGTCAGTCACCCGGGCTGCTTCCTTTTTTAAAATTATTTAAAATAGAGATCCATTGCAAAAAAGTATTTAAAAACATAAAACAACAAGAAATGCTTGGTTACTGGAGGATGCGCATTTTCCATTGTAGGTCATATCAAATAGATGCCGCCGCGCTGAATAACTCAAAACCACAGGATGGAGATGTATTTTAACATTGTTGCTTTATTAAAACATACCTTCATTCACGGTTGGCTCAAGAGTAACGGGAGAGGAACTTGCTAACTCGGGAGAGGAACTAGGAACCATCGCAGCAATGACATACCGTGGGAACCCGTATTACACACTTGATCATAAACTTGCAGTCTCATGCACAGCCACGAGTCTGTCACTCGGGGTAACTCGTGGGTCAACTCGCCACAGTGAGACAGGGCCATTAGGTCCAAAAGAGGATAGAAAGAAATGACTTAATGGTCTTTGTAAGAAGATTTTAATAAGCTCTTCTATCTTTCCCATCTAATAAACACAGCAATACATAACACACAGCAATACAAAGACATGAACTTGTGCTGCAATAGAGTCAAGGTTAGAATTGTAGCAATCTTTGTGAGTATCCACATGCACTATGGATTCAAGAATAGAAAAATGCATAACATGGCTGTTAAAAGGAAATGTAAAAAACTTCAAAAAGTGGAACATAAGTAAAGTGCATAATTTTCAAAATTTATTTATTTGAAGTAATACTATTCAAGATCAAATCCAAGTGAGTTTATTGTCATGCTTCCCTGATGGTACCATGACATTCTTGACTTTGTTTCAGCACAACAGAACATAGTAGGCATTGACTACAGAACAGATCAGTGTGTCCATATACCATTATATAAATATATACACACATGAATAAATAAATTAATGAAGTGCAAATAACAGATAATGGGCTATTAATGTTCAGAGTTTGGTCTGAGCCGTGTTTAATAGCCTGATGGCTATTGGGAAGTTGCTATTCCTGTACCTGGTCGTTGCAGTCTTCGGGCTCCTGTACATTCTACCTGAAGGTAGCAGGGAGATGAGTGTGTGGCCAGGATGGTGTGGGTCCTTGATGATACTGCCAGCCTTTTTGAGGCAGCGACTGCGATTGATCCCCTCGATGGAAGGAAGGTCAGAGCCGATGATGGACTGGGCAGCATTAACTACTTTTTGTAGTCTTTTCCTCCTCTGGGCGCTCAAGTTACCGAACCAAGCCACGATGCAACCGGTCAGCATGCTCTCTACTGTGCACCTGTAGAAGTTAGAGTCCTTGACAAACTGACTCTCCGTAATCTTATCAGGAAGTAGAGGCGCTGATGTGCTTTCTTAATATTTGCATCCGTGTTCTCGGACCAGGAAAGATCTTCAGAGATGTGCATGCCCACGAATTTGAAGCTCTTGACCCTTTCAACCATCGACCCGTTGATATAAACGGGACTTTTGCTTCAGCAGCAGCAGCCTCTACAGGAGGCTTTAAACATTTGAGTGAGTCTGTGTGTGTGTGTGTGAGAGTCAGTGTGTGTGAGTATGTGTGTGTGCGAGTCTCTGTGTGTGTGTGTATATGCGTGCTTATATAAAAGCATGCTTCGTTGAATGATGACTTCTGAGATATTATCAGATTATCTTGGTTAAAATTTGACCGCGGCAAAGGGAAAATAAAGACGCTGTGGGCAGCAACAAGAGACACAACAAGAAATAACTTAATAATTCTCATCTTTGACATTTAAATTGTTCTTATATTTTAAGAGTTATTCACATTGTAAACTTTAATAAATCATTTTTCCACTTTTCATGCCTGTGTGTTCTTCATCACAATGGGAACCTAATGGGCAGGAATGGATACTCTGTGGGAGAGCCACTAAGAGCAAAGATCCTATAGCGGAGCAAGATGGACCACTCCTGCGAAAAACACAGAGTACGGTTTTTTATCACCTCAGTCCTAAATGACCTCCCCCTTATTCTAACACTGTGGCCCCTGGTTCTGGACTCTGGAAAAGTGGGATAACATTAGCTATCCTCCAATCCACAGGAACTGATCCTAAATCTATTGAACATTGGAAAATGATCATATGTATATATGTATGTGTATATCTGCATGTATATGTATGTGTATATATATATATATATATATATATGTTTATATGTTTATATATATATATGTGTATATGTATATATATATGTTTATATATATGTATATATGTGTGTGTATATATATATATGTATGCCTATGTATGTATATGCATATGTATGTATGCATATATGGTTTATGTACATCATCTGACAAATAAGATAGAGAGCAATAGTGACGCTTTAAATCAAAGTTTCTTCTGATCCATGAAAATGAAATGTATTTCTCTCTCAAGGGCCTGTCCCACCATATATTTATATGAATGTGTGTTTTTGTGTGCCTGTAGTTTTGTGCAGTGTGCGAAAGCAATACAAGGGAAGCTGCACAATACAATGCAAGGGAAACTACGCAAAGGTGGGGCTGGGGAGGAAAGATGGGAAATGGGGGAACAGGGGGAAGAGAGAGGGAAGGAGGGAGAAAGAGAAGGAGGGAGAGAGAGAGGGAAGGAGGGAGAGAGAGGGAAGGAGAGAGAGAGGGAAGGAGGGAGAGAGGAGGGAAGAGGGAGAGGAGGGAGAGAGAGGAGAGGAGAGGGAGAGGAGAGAGAGAGGGAGGAGAGAGAGGGAGGAGAGGAGAGGAGGGAGGAGGGAGAGAAGAGGAGGGAGGGAGGAGAGGAGGGAGAGGGAGGGAGGGAGTGGGAGAGGGAGGGAGGGAGGGAGAGAGGGAGGGAGGGAGGGAGGGAGGGAGAGGGAGGGAAGGGAGGGAGGGAGAGAGGGAGGGAGAGGAGAGGGAGAGGGAGAGAGGGAGAGGGAGGGAGGAGGGAGAGGGAGAGAGAGGGAGAGGAAGGGAGGGAGGGAGAGAAGGGAGGGAGAGAGGGAGGGAGGGAGGGAGGGAGGGAGAGAAGAGAGGGAAGGGGAGAGAGAGATCGAGAGGGGAGAGAGAGATCGAGAGAAGATAGGGGAGGGGGAGAGAGAGAGAGATCGGGAGGTAAGTAAAGATCTATTACGAATAAATCTAATAACTTTCTAATGCATCTTGCTCCTCTATAATCGCTGCTGCAACTGCTCTGTAGCTAAGGAGCGGATCACACAGCGGGAGGAGTCCGCCAAAGTGGCGGCCGTGACGTTCCGTTACGTGCTACACGCCAGCCCGTTGGATTGCGGAGGCGTGGTCTATCTTAGTATCTTTGGTGTGTAGTACGTAATGGAACGTCACGGCCGCCATTTTAGTAGTGTGCCTCCAGCTGTGCCAAAGCAGTTCTAAGTAAAGATTATAGAGGAGCAAGATGCATTAGAAAGTTATTAGATTTATTTGTAATTTTTTAAAGAAGGAACTGCAGATGCTGGAGAATCGAGGGTACACAAAAAGCTGGAGAAACTCAGCGGGTGCAGCAGCATCTAAGGAGCGAAGGAGATAGGCGACGTTTTCGGGTCGAGACCCTTCTTCAGACTGGTCAGGGATCAGGGAAACGAGAGATATAGACGGTGATGTGGAGAGATAAGGAACAATGAGTGAAAGATATGCAAAAAAGTATCGGTGATAAAGGGAACAAGCCATTGTAAGCTGTTTGTGGTGTGAAAATGAGAAGCTGGTCGACTTGGGTGGGGGAGGGAGATAGAGATAGAGAGGAATGCCAGGGCCCGAGGGCTGAGGAGAGGTGGGAAGGGGAGGAGACAGCAAGGTTAACGAATTGAGAAGAAAAATTCAATATTCAAGCCCAAAGGATGCAGACTCCCCAAGCGGAATATGAGGTGCTGTTCCTCCAGCTTGCGGTGTTGCTCACTCTGGCCGTGGAGGAGGCCCAGGACCGAGAGGTCGGATGTGGAATGGGAGGGGGAGTTGAAGTGCTGAGCCACCGGGAGGTCGGGTTGGTTATTGCGGACCGAGCGGAGGTGTTCGGCGAAGCGATCGCCAAGCCTCCGCTTGGTCCTCACCGATATAGATCATCTGGCATCTGGAGCAACGGATGCAGTAGATGAGGTTGGAGGAGGTGCAGGTGAACCTCTGTCGGACCTGGAAGGACTGCTTGGGTCCCTGAAAGGAGTGGAGGGGGGAGGTGAAGGGACAAGTGTTGCATTTCTTGCTGCAAGGGAAAGTGCCCCAAGGGAGTTGCGGAGGGGAGCGGTCTTTGCGGAAGGCAGACAGGGGGGGAGATGGGAAGATGTGGCGGGTGGAGGGGTCACGTTGGAGGTGGCGAAACTGGCGGAGGACTATATGTTGTATTTGCCGGCTGGTGGGGTGAAAGGTGAGGACCAGGGGGACTCACCCCATCTTTACTTACCTCTCAATCTCTCTCTCCCCTCTCTCTCCTTCCCCCTCTCTCTCTTTCCCCTCTCTCTTTCCCCCTCTCTCTCTCCCTCTCCCCTCTCTCTCCTTGCTCCTCTTCCCCCCCCTCTTCCCTCCTTCCCTCTCTCTCCCTCCCCCTCTCTCTCCCTCCTTCCCCCTCTCTCTCCCTCCTTCCCCCTCTCTCTCCCTCCTTCCCCCCCTCTCTCTCCCTCCTTCCCCCCCCCTCTCTCTCCCCTTCCCCCTCTCTCTCCTCCTTCCCCCTCTCTCTCCCTCCCCCCCCCCCCCTCTCTCTCCCCCTCCCTTTTCCCCCTGCTCCCCCATTTCCCTCCCATCTTTCCTCCTGCTCCCCCACCTTTGCGTAGTTTCCCTTGCATTGTATTGTGCAGCTTCCCTTGTATTGCTTTAACACACACTGTGCACAAAATTACAGGCACACACATTCATATAAATATATGGTGGGACAGGCCCTTGGGAGATAAATACAGTTCCTTCTCATGGATCAGAAGCAACTTTGATTTAAAGCATCACTATTACTCTCTATCTTATTTGTCAGATGATGTATATAAGCCATATATACATACAAATGCATAGGCATACATACATATATATATCCACACATATATCGACATACATATATATACATATAAACACACATATGTAAACACACACACATATATATACATATACATGCATATATATATCTCCCTCCCTCCGTCCCTCCCTCCCTCCATCCGCTCTCTTCCTCCGCTCTCTCCCTCCCTCCCTCCGCTCTCTCTCCCTCCCTCCCTCCCTCCGCTCTTCCCTCCCCCTCTCCCTCCCTCCCTCTCCTCATCCTCCTCCGCTCTCTCCCTCCGCTCTCTCTCCTCCTCCCTCCCTCCCTCCCTCCGCTCTCTCCCTCCGCTCTCTCCCTCCCTCCCTCCGCTCTCTCCCTCCCTCCCTCCGCTCTCTCCCTCCCTCCCTCCGCTCTCTCCGCTCTCTCCCTCCCTCCGTCACTCTCTCTTCTCCCTCCCTCCGTCTCTCTCTGTCCTCCCTCCCTCCTTCTCTCTCTCTCTCTCTCTCTCTCTCTCTCCCCCTCCTTCCAACGGCTGCTAAGCTTATATGTTTAAAGCAGCTTGTGGAACCTTCTCTATCCACCACTTTAAATTCTGATAAAGTATTCTTTGGTAATTGCATAGGCCTGTGAAAAAAGGCCTGCATACTCTTATAATGTTTGCGTTTTTCCCTTTTTTGGAGTTTTTCTTTTTTTTTCATTTACCTAAGCGCCTTCTCGGATGGAGGGACAAAGTTTGTCAACAAAGCAATGACACATAATTGTAATATTGACATTTTGTTTCTTGGAAAAAAAAATTTTCCCCCATATGGTGCTGAATTACTCCTAAACCCAGAATAGTAATTTGTTTAGGAATGCCTAAAACATAGTTTTTATTGGATGGGTCAGGACCCTTGCCTCTCAACAGGTTTGTAATTACTGCACTAATTTACAGCTGACTCCTGATCAACCTTCCAATTTAAAATGTAATCAAGATAAACCATGACCATGTGTCCTCATTAGTACAAGTGCTGATCTTCTATCAGTGCAAATAATGTTCCAATAATTGTGTGAACAACCTAGAACTGAATTTAATCCATTAGGCAATGTCTTAACTTGCAACAGCTGACCCATCTAATTAATTTCAAGCACCTGTAAATATGATAATAAATTGGTACTAAATACCATCCTTCAAGTCATATAGTAATGATTAACAATTTGTTAATAACAACTGTTCTGCAGTGTTGAAGATGTCCATTTTGATAAAATGTTTTACACTGTAAAAGTGTATTTAAAATGATGTCTCGTATGGCTTTACCACCACATCTTCCTTTTTCCTGGGGAAGTTTATCTGATACAAATTTGCTTACCTCTTTTTTGGAGATATTTTGGGTGCAAACCTAAAATCAATTTTTAGGCTTTCCTATACAGGTGAATCAATTCCTTCTACAAATTTTTTGTAGATCCTTTACACATTAAAATAAATCAATCTGTTGTTATGCCATAACATTGATCATAACACACCTGTAATCTCCCACAATTGGAGATTTCATCAACTTCTTCTGTAACAGATTTTTGCACCTCTTCAAATGTACATGAAGCCTTCTCTCCCCAACAATATGGGTTCACATAAGGCTGTGTTGGATAAAATATGTCTTTATCATACTCCTGCCTCTGTTTGATCCATTATCAAATCTTTACATTGGATCATAATTTTGCCAAAGTTTAATGACCAATAGTCTTTCCTTTGTAATCTTTGATTTATCTTGAGGAAGGTTTACTCCATAAATAATCAGGAGTTTAACATAACTAATCTGTATTGACCTGCAAATCTAAAGTGCAAAAATGGTCCCAGTAACAATTACACACACATTTTTTTTATACCATTGAGCTCCACAAACTAATGGCAATTTGTCTTTTTATTTAAATTTTTTTTGGTTATTGCACAATGTTTTACATAAGTAGTGATGCCACGCACCAGCTTGAAATTCTTTGAAATCGTATTTCCTTATGTCTCCATATAATTGAGACATGGGTACCGTAATCGGATTCACCGCTGGTACCTTAATAAAACAAAAATGTTTTATCAATAACTCTGCTGTTTCAACCATAACAGCCTTATGAAGCTGGTGAGAGACCATTTGTTGGTTACCATGGTTTCCTTCCATGGCCTCACTCCTTCATTCAGGTATCGTACTTAGTACACCTGTATGTATATTTGTGCTGTCGTGGGTACTTATGACCAGCCATCACTATCAATGCATCTTCAGGGTCAGTTTTTTCATTTTCCTTTTACTGCCCTGGTACTCCTGAGATTTTGCTCAAGGAGACTACCTCCAAACCAATCTGAGGTAGATATTCCCACATTGGAAAAAAACACCATATATATTAGTATATGGAAACCCCGCAGGGTCTGTTTTTGGGAATATTCTGGGCCTTTTTTAAACCCTTTTGGTTGAATTTTTAATTTGGAGTCTTTCTCCATTAATTTATTCTAAGCCATAAAGCTTTTTTGTCTGGAGGCCTTTTTTATTAGAACTTTTAAATCATGGCCTCTCTAACTTCTTAAAATTTCTCCTTACTGGAGTTTTTCTCATAGCCAAAAGTTTGTGGAGCAACTAAAGTCTCCCTAACAGTAACTTTAGCGGCCACCGGTATCGGAACCGGCTCCGCACTAATCTGCCCTCCCGATCACTGAATTTTCCCCCGGGACGCTTTTTAAACTCCGTTTTTTCACCCGGAGTATTTAATTTTCTTTTTAACTTTTAAACTCCGTTTTTTCACCCGGAGTATTTACTTTTTCTTTTTAACTCCTGGTGGCATGTCACGGAGTTTGGACATGCCCTGTAAATAATTCAAATGTACTTGCCTGCGGGCCCGTTCCTACCGCTGAGAGGAGCTGCGCTCTGCAGCTCTTGCTCTGCCGTCAGCATCGGCGTAATGCCGATCATGCGCCAGGCGGGGTTTCTTCATGTATTCACTCACGTGACTCTGAAGTAAAATGTTCAATATGCCACAGAAGTAATAAATGTTTTCTTACCTTCCCTCCTTAATGGGGAACCTGAAGAAAGACAAGTCGGGAAGCCTACATTGCCGATTGGCAATTGTTTTTCGCAGGAGTGGTCAATCTTGAGCACATGGTATTGGGGGTAGGGTGTTGACATGGATAGAAAATTGGTTGGCAGACCGGAAGCAAAGAGTAGGAGTGAACGGGTCCTTTTCAAAATGGCAGGCAGTGGCGAGTGGAGTGCCGTAAGGCTCGGTGTTGGGGCCGCAACTGTTTACCATATATATTAATGATTTTGAAGAGGGAATTAGGAGCAACACTAGCAAGTTTGCGGATGACACAAAGCTGGGTGGCAGTGTGAACTGTGAAGAGGATGTTAGGAGGTTGCAGGGGGACCTGGACAGGTTGAGTGAGTGGTCAGATGCGTGGCAGATGCAGTGTAATATAGATAAATGTGAGGATATCCACTTTGACAGCAAAAACAAGGGGGCAGATTATTATCCCAATGGAGTTAGGTTAGGTAAGGGAGAGGTGCAGCGAGACCTGGGCGTCCTTGTAAAGGTTGGCCTGCAGGTACAGCAGGCAGTGAGGAATCGTGTTGCACAGGGAGCCAAATGCAACGGAATTTTGTTTGGAATTGCATATATCGATGTATTTCTAAATGACAATAAAGTTTGTTTGATGATGATTTTGATTGAAAGCTAATGGAATGTTGACCTTCATAACAAGAGGATTTCAGTATAGGAGGTTCTTCTGCAGTTGTATAGGGCTCTGGTGAGACCACATCTGGAGTATTGTGTACAGTTTTAGTCTCTTAATTTGAGGAAGGACATCTTTGTGATTGAGGAAGTGCAGCGTAGGTTCACGAGATTGATCCCTGGGATGGCGGGACACTCATATGAGGAAAGAATGAAAAGACTAGGCTTGTATTCACCGGAGTTTAGAAGGATGAGGGGTGATCTTATAGAAACATATAAAATTATAAAAGGACTGGACAAGCTAGATGCAGGAAAAATGTTCCCAATGTTGGGCGAGTCCAGAACCAGGGGCCACAGTGTTAGAATAAGGGGGAGGTCATTTAGGACTGAGGTGAGAAAAACCGTACTACGTGTTTTTCGCAGGAGTGGTCCATCTTGCTCCGCTAATGGATCTTTGCTCTTAGTGGCTCTCCCACAGAGTATCCATTCCTGCCCATTAGGTTCCCATTGTGATGAAGAACACGCAGGCATGAAAAGTGGAAAAAGGATTTATTAAAGTTTAAAATGTGAATAACTCTTAAAATATAAGAACAATTTAAATGTCAAAGATGAGAATTATTAAATTATTTCTTGTTGTGTCTCTTGTTGTTGCCCACTGCGTCTTTATGTCGCTTTGCTGTTGATAAAAAAAAGTGAATTTAAAAATAGAGAGATTCGGCAGTCAAATTTTAACCAAGATAATCTGCTAATATATCTCAGAAGTCATCATTCAACGAAGCACGCTTTAATATAAACATGCATACACACACACACACACACACACACACACACACACACACACACAGACTCACGCACACTGACTCTCACACACACACACTCACTCAAGCGTTTAAAGCCTCCTGTAGAGGCTGCTGCTGCTGAAGCAAAAGTTCTGTTTATATCAACGATGGTTGAAAGGGTCAAGAGCTTCAAATTCGTGGGCGTGCACATCTCTGAAGATCTTTCCTGGTCAAAAAGGCTGGCAGCATCATCAAGGACCCACTCCATCCTGGCCACACACTCATCTCCCTGCTACCTTCAGGTAGAATGTACAGGAGCCTGAAGACTGCAACGACCAGGCACAGAATAGCAACTTCCCAACAGCCATCAGGCAATTAAACTTGGCTCGGACAAAACTCTGAACATTAATAGCCCATTATCTGTTATTTGTACTTTATCAGTTTATTTATTCATGTGTGTATATATTTATATAATGGTATATGGACACACTGATCTGTTCTGTAGTCAATGCCTACTATGTTCTCTTGTGCTGAAGCAAAGTCAAGAATGTCATTGTACCATCAGGGACACATGACAATAAACTCACTTGGATTTGAACTTGAATAACATTACTTCAAATAAATAAATTTTGAAAATTATCCACTTTACTTATGTTCCACTTTTTGAAGTTTTTTACATTTCCTTTTAACAGTCATGTTATGCATTTTTCTATTCTTGAATCCATAGTGCATGTGGATACTCACAAAGATTGCTACAATTCTAACCTTGACTCTATTGCAACACAAGTTCATGTCTTTGTTTGCTGTGTTTATTAGATGGGAAAGATAGAAGAGCTTATTAAAATCTTCTTACAAAGACCGTTAAGTCATTTCTTTCTATCCTCTTTTGGACCTAAGGCATAGCAGGGCTGCCAACTCTTACACAGAGGGGAGAGAGGGAAGGAGAGAGAGAGAGGGAGAGGGAGGGAAGGAGGGAGAGAGAGGGAAGGAGAAAGAGTGAAAAGGAGAGGGAAGGGAAAAGGAGAGAGGGGGGGAGGGAGGGGGATCGAGAGAAGAGAGAGAGATCGAGAGGGAAGAGAGAGAGATCGAGATCGAGAGAAGAGAGAGAGAGAGAGAGAGAGAGATCGAGAGGAGGGGATCGAGAGGTGAGAGAAAGAGGGGGGAGAGAGAGATTGAGGGGAGAGAGAGAGATCGTGAGAAGAGAGGGGAGAGAGAGAGAGAGGAGAGGGGGAGAGAGCGAGGGGATAAAGAGAGGGGAGAGAGATCGAGAGAAGAGAGGGGAGAGAGATTAAGAGAAGAGAGGGGATAGAGAGAGATCAGAGGGGAGAGAGGGATCGAGAGAAGAGAGGGGAGAGAGAGATCGAGAGAAGAGAGGGAGATCGAGAGAAGAGGGAGATCAAGAGAAGGGAGAGAAAGAGATTGAGCGAAGAGAGAGATCGAGAGAAGAGAGAGATAGAGAGGGGAGAGAGATAGAGAGGGGAGAGAGAGAGATAGAGAAGGGGGGGAGAGAGAGAGAGATAGAGAGGGGAGAGATAGAATAAAGGGGAGAGAACAAGATTTTCGAGAGAGAGAGAGAGATCGAGAGGGGAGAGAGGGATCAAGAGGAGAGAAGAGAGGATAGGGAGAGAGAGAGATAGAGAGAAGAGATGGGAGAGGGAGAGAGAGAAGGGAGGGGATAGAGAGAGGGGAGAGAGAGATAGAGAGAAGAGAGGGGAGAGAGAGATCGAGATCGAGGGGTAAGTAAAGATCTATTACAAATAAATCTAATAACTTTCTAATGTACCGACAAAGATTATAGAGGAGCCTAGTTTCCCAATGATGTAGACGCCATAGTCGACACCATCTTTGGTCGAGGCACACCGTTAAAATGGCGTCGACAATCACACATGTGATACTACGCTTTTTTCGCTGAGTGGTGCATCTTGCTCATCTATAATCTTTGATTGAAACTTACCGAATAGCTTGTTTAAGGTGGATGAGGAGAGAATGTTTCCACGAGTGGCAGAGTCCAGGACATGAGGTCATAGCCTCAAAATTCCTTCAGCAAAGAAAATGAGGAGGAATTTCTTTAGTCAGAGGGTGGAGAATCTGTGGAATTCTTTGCCACAGAAGGCTGTGGAGCCAAGTCAATAGATGTTTTTAAGGTAGACATAGATTCTTGATTACTACGGGTGTCACGGGTTATGGGGAGAAGGCAGGAGAATGGGGTTAGGAGGGAGAGATAGATCAGCCATGATTGAAAGGTAGACTTGATGGGCTCAATGGCCTAACACTGCACCTGTCACATATGATCTTATAACAAGCATTTCACTGTATCTCCCTACAAGTGAGAGTAAATAAACAAAACTAAAAAAAACTAAAAATGAAATTCATGAAGAAAATAACTTATTTTGGGTAAAGAAGATGGAAAAACAATCTCGGCAACATAATAGCTTGGTTACTTTATGACATTGAGGAGAAATGATAGCAGACGGAGGGAGGGGCAGACACAGTATTAACTCCAAGCCGTCACATTTGAAGTCTTGGTCTCCCCCAAAGTAGCGCCGTACCAGGGCGGGGAAACTAACACCACTGCCGGCATGGAGACGGCAACGAGACTAAGCCTTTAGTAGATACCAAACGTTCTGCGTAATTTCAGTACAGTCTTTTTCAAACAGTACTTTCATTACGAAGTGTTCATCGCTTAAAAACATCCGCTCTGACACTAAGCTTCAATCTTTACTGCAGGGAGTCAAAATCCTGTTTATTAGTAGTTCTTCAAACACATAATTTTAAAGTACATTGTTTTAGAAGTTTTTTCTGTCCCTCAATCTAATTTTTCTTTTCCTCTATAATTTTCTTTTTATTCTTGTATGAAAAGTACTTATACTTTCATTTGCAATCAGATTAACATTTACACAATTGTTCAGTCTGATTAATTAAATATTTACACAGTTGGTCAGTGAGGACAAAGTGTCCAATTTGCTTTCACACTGCCATGTAGAACATTGATAACAAGGCAGCTTTAATTATGCGTCTGAAGAAGGGCCTCGCCCCGAAACATCAGCCATTCCTTCTCTACAGAGATGCTGCCTGTACTACGTGAGGTCTGCCATATGATTCTACTGGGTTGTATGTACAGCAAAGCATTTGACTGTACCTGAGTACATGTGATAATAACGCATCATCATCAGAGAGAGAGAAAGACTGAGTTGGAGAGAGGGGATGGGAAGAGAGAAAGTGAGTGGTGAGGGAACAGGGCGAGACATAAGTTAGTCCCTCTTCTGAAGCACTAACTGAACTATTGAGTTTGAGCATTTCTGTGATAATCGTATCAAATTATATTTATATTTCCCACTTTCTAGATAATGAGAACGTTCCTAGTTTCAACTCTTTCTAGTTCCAACTAAACAACGTGGCATTCTCTGCTTCTACTCACCTGGCGTTCCTTTGCACTTGGTTACAAAACAAACTTGTTTGGCCTATGTTGCAGTGGAGGTGAAAATGGGAAAAAAGTGACTGGTTTACAAGATTAATTTTGCAATATCCGCATGAACAAAAAGAGGTTTACATTTCCTGATGTGTGAGCCATGATAGGGACTGTTGCGCCCACCTGTGAATCAGGGGCTTGTACATTCAAGTCACACTTGAGCTTTGAATCTATTCTGAGAACTCAGTGGGGTACTTATGATTCAATGCTGGACCTGCCATCCCTCAAATAAGAAATTCAACCAAACTTCCCTCAAGTCCATACAAATTATCTCTTTGCTATGAATCAAAGAGTGCCAGGAGAGGGAGTGGATCTTGTTGTCCAGATGAATATACATACTACTTATTCAATAACATTATCTGAAGAAGGGTCTTGATCCAAAATGTCACCAATTTCTTCTCTCCAGAGATGCTGCCTGTCCCACTGTTACTCCAGCATTGTGTGTCTTTCTTTGACATTATAAGGAATTACGTGTTTGTGACCACATTATTGTTTGTTGAAGAGCACATGTTATAGTATACGATTACCTTGCATGATAAATGACAACAGTGGGACAACATAAACGGGATAATGTAGAACTTCTGTGAATGGGAATAGATGGTGGGCATAGGCCGAAGGGCCTTTTACATGGTGTATCTCCTGGGGAAAAAAACTTTACCTTTAAATCGTTCTCCGAAGTATGTAAACACAACTTCAAGGCAAGATTTCTTTTAAATTGGTTATTTTTCTCTTCACAGTAACATGGTTCTTACAAAGATTCTTCTAGTTGGCGCTGGTGCTGGTGAGTGGAATCAATAGGTAAACATTGTGGGAGCGGTTATGGTTGGCTTATTCATTGGTTTGGACCAGCTGACACTCGTAGAGCAGTTCCAGTCACAGCTGCACGTAGATCCTCTTATTTCTGAGGTTCTGGAGAATGGGTGGAATCCTTTACCATTACTGAACTACTTAAGTATTTTCACCGTTCACTGACCATGGTTGCTCAAAACAAAAACGTCTTGCCCTCTGTCGGTCAATGCTCTCTTCTTCCTGCAGTTCAGAATCAGCAGGAATATTTTGCAGATCTAGATTACTGAATGACCAGAGGCCTCTGACTGAGTGGGAGCCCTGGAAGGAACTTGTTCTTGGGTCTGATTTGGGACTGTGGAGGGGACGGGGAAAGTGGGGATGAGATTACATGAAGGGGTAGTTAGTTTAGTTTACAGCTAAGGGCCTGTCCCACATGGGCATTATTTGTGCGTCATTTACCGACATCATTTACGCGTCACGATGCATCACGTAAATGGCGCCCAAGTGGGACAGGCCCTTTACATCGCGGAAACAGGCCCTTCGACCCACCAAGGCCGCACTGACCACCAATCCCCGCACATTAACACTATCCTATAGGGACATTTTAAACATTTATACCAAGCCAATTAACCTACAAACCTGTACGTTTTTGGAGTGTGGGAGGAAAGCAAAGTTCTCGGAGAAAACCCATGCAGGTCACGGGGAGAACGTACAAACTCCATACAGACAGTACCCGTAGTTGGACCCGAGTCTCTGGCGCTGCAAGCGCTGTAAGGCAGCAACTCTACCGCTGCACCATTGTTCTGCCCATGTTAGGAGTTGTTAGGAGATAATGGGACTTGGATATGAATAGTGTGTGTTGAGGGGAGTGACATTTATTGCCATAAAAAGACTAGTGAAAGAGTTAATACACAGCAACTCAGCCAGGGTTAGGTAGCCTGCATGAAAACCTGAATAAAAACAATCCACATAACTTTATTGCAGCTAAATGTGTGCATGGATAAATCCTATTTGAATACACTGCCTCTATTTATATAATGAGCTAGATCAACAAGATTATACATTTCTGAATTGTTATTTGATCATTATGTTCATAAGTTATTGGAGCAGAAGTCTACTCTGCTATTCAATCATGGCTGATCTATCTTTCCCTCTTAATCCCATGCTCCTGCCTTCTCCCCATAACCTCTGACACCCATACTAACCAAGAATCTATCTATCTCTGCCCTAAAAATATCCATTCACTTAGTATAGGAAAAGTTAAGAAAGACACCAGAATTAATGGGACAGAAAGCTCACGAAGGGATAGGAAAGTATGGCCAAGTGAAATAGGAATCGATGTGAAAGGTGAGGTGAGTAATGGATTAAAGGTATTATATATGAATGTGCAAAGTATAAGAAGTAAAGTGAATCAGCTTGTGGCTCAGTTAGAGATTGGTAGATATGACATTGTGGGGATTACAGAGACATGGCCGCAGGAGGATCGGGACTGGGAAGTGAATATTCAAGGGTTATACGTCCTATCGAAAGGACAGGCAGGTGGGCAGAGGAGGTGGGGTAGCTCTGTTGGTGAGGTATGAAATTCAGTCCCTTGCGAGGGGTGACAGAGGGACTGACAATGTAGAGTCGCTGTGGATAGAATTGAGGAATTGTAAAGGTAAGAAGACACTAATGGGAGTGAGAGGGAGAAGTGTCAGTGATGCAATTGAACAATGAAACCATGAGAGAGGAGCTGGCCAAGGTCGACTGGAAAAGGATCCTAGCAGGAATGACGGTGGAACAGCAATGGCAGGAATTTCTGAGCATAATCCAGAAGATGCGGGATCATATCATTCCAAAGAGGAAGAAAGATTCTAAGGGGAGTAAGAGGCAACTGGCTGACAAGGGAAGTTACGGATGGTATAAAACTAAAAGAAAATGTGTATAACATAGCAAAGAGTAGCCCAAAGCCAGGGGTGTGGGGAACTTTCAACGGGCATCAGAAGCTAACAAAAAGGGCAGAACGGGGTGAAAAGATGAAGTGCGAAGGTAAGCTCACCAAGAATATAAAGAAGGACAGTAAAAGCTTCTTTAGGTATGTTAAGAGAAAAAAGATTAGTAAACACAAATGTGGGTCCCTTGAAGGCAAGAAACAGGTGAAATTATTATAGGGAACAAGGAAATGGCATAAGAGTTGAACAGGTACTTCACTAAGGAAGACACAAACAATCTCCCAGATGTACTAGAGTTCAGAGGATCTAGGGAGACAGGAACTGAAATAAATTTGCATTAGGCGAGAAATAGTATTGGGTAGACTGATGGGACTGGGTGGATAAATCCCCAGGACCAGTCTGCATCCCAGGGTACTCAAGGAGGTGGCTCTAGAAATTGTGGACGCATTGGTGATCATTTTCCGATGTTCTATAGATTCAGGATCAGTTCCTGTGGATTGGAGGGTAACTAATGTTATCCCACTGTTACGACTCCCGAATGCAGGTACTTCAGAGCCGCGTAACATAGTCAAAAACCAGGCTCAAGTTCAAGAAAATAGTATTTTATTTTGTTAAAACCCAAACCTGATTCAAACAACCCAGTCGAGGACAAGAATAAACTAATAAACAAAGATAACAGTGCTCCAGCCAGCCTCGCAATGGGCCGTCGAACTAGAGTCTCTAACCTGCCTAAATGGAAATAACCCTTAAACAAAATACACAAAAACCCTCAAGTCAGCCCTTATCCATCCCAATTCAATATTAATTTACAAATGTAGGTAATAATACACAAAGTTCTATGCCATGTGGCCAGGCCTCTTGCAGGTCAAACCACCGTCTATTCATGAGTCAGGGTCGACGAAGAGAGAGAGAATTTTGGGAGATTCTGGTATTTAAGCTTCCGATGAGTCACCCGTCACCTGATGCAGCTTGGCCAATCGGGTAGAGGAGCCCTTAACCCCTTGATTCCTGACTCCCAGCCACGGGGCCTGCACTCAGGAGAGAAACAGAAGAGTTAAGTACATAGCATTCACCAGAGGGGGGGGGAGTACCTAACACCCCCACCCAAAGATACTGAATAAGCTTCGGAAGAAACTATTCAGTGCCAAAGGAACTTGCCAATACTCTTTTATCGAGTCCAACTTAGACACAAAAGATGCACTTCCCACATGATCACCGCAATCCTCCATCCGTGGAAGAGGATAGCAATCCGGCTTAGTTACATCATTCACCTTCCGAAAGTCTGTGCAAAACCTGTCCTCCCCATTAGCCTTCGTAGCCAGCAGACACGGAGAACTCCACGGACTACAACTAGGTTCAGCAACTGCATGCTGCAGCATAGGCATCTGAGAAGGCACATCCGAGAACAGTGACCTATTTGACCCACCAAAGCAAGCAGATCATCCCGCTGACTTTCAGACAAATGAGACAACCGCAAGGGAAGCAACTTCAAATCTTCAAAGTTGCACAGCTTTCCCTGCGTCACTGCCACAGACATCCGTGCCTCACACACATCACCACCCGTGTCAGGGGGCTGCACTACTACAGCCAAAACCGGCTTAGACAAAACCGAAGGACACAGCTCCTCCCCATCAACCTGTGCATGCTCCTGCTCATGGTACTGCTTCAGCATGTTGATATGACAGAGCTGAGTCTTACGCCTCCGATCAGGAGTATCAATAACGTAATCCCTTGCACTAACCTTCTTAACCACCTGACAGGGACCACTATACCGAGCCTGCAGACTGGAACCAGGAATAGGCAACAACCCCAGGACTTTGTCACCTGGAGAAAAAATCCTACTAGAAGCCTTCCCGTCGAACCAGCCCCCCATCCTAGACTGAGCAGAAGCAAGATTACCCATTGCCAGTTCGTATGCCCTCCGCAGTCTAAACCAAAAAGTACAGACGTGGTCTAAAATACTACGTTTCGAATTCTCCTGCAACCATTTCTCCTTCAGGACCCTCAACAGACCACGAACAGTATGCACGAACACCAGGTCAGCAGGACTGAACCCTAAAGACTCCTGCACGACCTCACGCAGTGCAAACATAACGAGATGAACCCCCTCATCCCAGTCTTTGTCAAACTCCAGGCAGTAAGTCCTCAACATGGAATTCAAAGTCTGGTGAAATCGCTCGAGAGCTCCTTGGCTCTCTGGATGATACGCATTGGAGTAAAAATGCTCAATATCCAACAACTTCATTACCTGACCAAAAACCTTTGACATGAAGTTGAAACCTTGGTCACTCTGCACCACCTTGGACAAACCGAACAATGAAAAAAACTTAGTGAGAGACTTCACAATGGTAGGGGCAGTAATGTTACGCAAAGGGACCACCTCCGGAAAGCGGGTAGACGCACACATAATTGTCAATAAAAACTTGTTGCCCACCTTGTCATCCGAGGTAGAGGACCCACACAATCAACTAGAATCCGTTCAAACGGCTCCCCGACCACAGGGATTGGATATAAAGGTGCAGGAACAATCGATTGGTTCGGCTTTCCTGCCACCTGGCAAATGTGACAACACCTGCAGTGCTGCTTCACATCCATTTTCAACCCTGGCCAAAAAAAATTCCGTAAGATACGGTCATACGTCTTATTGACCCCCAAATGTCCACCCAGAGGTCCATCATGAGCCAAACAGAGTATCTCGTCCCTATACCGACGAGGTATGACAATCTGATCAGCCACGCTCCAATCATCCTGCCCTGACATATCCAAGGGAGACCACTTTCGCATCAGCAAGCCATTCCTCAGAAAATACCCCTTTGCTGCGGAATCCATATCACCCTCAGGTACCGCGCAGTCGAACAGATCCGATAAACCTTAATCACTCTTTTGCTCCTCAACCAGCCGGTCACGTGACAGCGACACCGGCACATTTTCAGACAAGATCCCATCTTGAGATGTAGAAACACCCTCACAACACAGGATCCATCCTCCTGATCCCCAAAAATGCTCTCACTCAGGTCCACTACATCCTCAAACTTTGCCTGGCTCTTAGCCATAGGCCTTGTGACAGCACAAGCTGTGAAGACCGTCGGATGCTGCATAGCCAATATATCAGGACTCTGCACCATCGGAACAGCCGTCACCTCATGAGTAATTAAAATTCTACCTCCTGCCAATCCCCAAAATCACAGAAACTCCCGCAACGGGAAAACACGGACGTAACCCATCAATTACCCGGCCTGAAACCAACTCTGACTCGAGACTCACGGTATGCAAAGGCACTAACATGTCCTCCAACCCGAATCCTACCACAGGGACACTGGACCCAACCAGAAAACGGCAGTACACTATCCAATATAAAGGACTGAGTAGCACCAGTATCACGCAAGTGTGAACTGCAAAGAGGATGCTAGGAGGTTGCAGGGTGACTTGGACAGGTTGAGTGAGTGGGCAGATGCTTGGCAGATGCAGTATAATGTAGATAAATGTGAGGTTTTCCACTTTGGCGGTAAGAACAAGGAGGCAGATTATTATCTCAATGGTGTCAGATTAGGAAAAAGGGAAGTGCAACAAAACCTGGGAGTCCTAGTACACCAGTCACTGAAAGTAAACATGCAGGTACAGCAGGCAGTGAAGAAAGCTAATGGCATGTTGGCCTTCATAACAAGATGATTTGAGTATAGGAGTAAAGAGGTTCTTCTGCAGTTGTACAGGGCCCTTGTGTGACCACATCTGGAATATTGTGTGCAGTTTTGGTCTCCTAATTTGAGGAAGGACATCATTGCTATTGAGGGCAGTGCAGCGTAGATTCACAAGGTTAATCTCTGGGATGGCGGGACTGTCATAATAGGAAAGATTGGAAAGACTGGGCTTGTATTCACTGGAATTTAGAAGGGTGAGAGGGGATCTTATACAAACATATACAATTATAAAAGGACTGGACAAGCTAGATGCAGGAAAACATCTTCAATGTTGGGGGAGTTCAGAACCAGGGACCACAGTCCAAGAATAAAGGGGAGGCCATTGAAAACTGAGATAAGAAACAACTTTTTCACGCAGAGAGTTGTGAACTGGTGGAATTCTCTGCCTCAGAAGGCAGTGGAGGCCAATTCACTGGATGAATTTAAAAGAGAGTTAGATAGAGCTCTTGGGGCTAGTGGAATCAAGGGGTATGGGAAGAAGGCATGGTTTACTGATTGTGGATGATCAGCCATGATCACCATGAATGGTGGTGCTGGCTTGAAGGGCCGAATGGCCTCCTCTTGCACCTACTTTCTATGTTTCTAATCAAAATAGAATATCGTTTACTATTGGCAAATATAATATTTCCTATATAATGACCTAGATAATGACCAGTCAAAAATCTGTCCATTCTATCTTGACTAAGATTCTGTTACATTCATACTTTTATAAATTATTTCAGCGCAATTAAGTTTGCTTCATGGCCCGACTCGAGGCTGATTATTTGCAAAGCTTGGCCAGCATTGAGGCAAGATTCATCTTCTAATTTGAAGGCCAATAACATTTAACAAAGTCTATTATACGGTCAGATACCATAAGTATTAGAAATGATTTACGATATTGTGTGTGGCTAGTAAAGGTTTAATAGTGTGGACAGGACTGTGTTTTGACTACTAAAGCTGCTGCCTCACAGCTGCAGTGACCTGGGCTCAGCCCTGACCTCCTGCCTTCGTGGAGTTTGTCCATTCTTCCTGCATAGGGTTCCTCCAGGTACGGCGGTTTCTTCCACATCACCAATGCCATGCTGATTGGTGAGTTAGTCAGAGGATGGTGAATCTGTGGAATTCATTGCCACAGAAGGCTGTGGAGGCCAAGTCAATGGATATTTTTAAGGCAGAAATAGATATATTCTTGATGAGTACGGGTGTCAGAGGATATGGGGAGAAGGCAGGAGAATGGGGTTAAGAGGGAATGATAGATCAGCCATGATTGAATGGCGGAGTTGACATGATGGGCCACATGGCCTAATTCTGCTCCTATCACTTATGAACTAATGAGTTGGCCAGTGCCAACTGCCCCTCATCTGTAGTTGAGTGATACCTAAAGAGAGTAGATACATATGTTGTGGTTCACTTATTCTAAACAGACAAAAACAAAAATAAAATCAGTAATCAAGCAGTAATCTTTATCTTGCCAGGCAGGTGTGGTAAGGACTCTATAGTATGTAGATACAGACTATACAGAGCTCTGATCCCCACACAAAAGGACAGTGATTAAGTACATCTATTTATACTCCAATAATCAACAATGCAGCAATACCTTATCTACAGAGCATAGTACAGCCTCTTGCTTCTTAAGATTGACAGATCCTTAAGATTGACAAGTTCTTCTGACAGAGGGAGGGTTAGCCATATATGGTTATATGAGAAGGCTATTTTTCTGCAGAACAAGCATTTTGTTTTTTTTTTACTAATGACGCACATTATAATCTTATAGAGCAAGGGTTAGTGCCAACAGTCTGAACCTCCTCTAAATGTTTATATTATAGAGGAGACATTCATGAAACTGTACTTGTTATATCGCTTATGTTATTGGAAAAGGGTACATCAACATTTTGTTAGCCATGTTAGTATACTGAGAACAAGGGTTAGTGCTTTTTGCTGACTTTGCAATTTAATAGGAGTAGGTGACAACTTGTCTTAGTTTTAGCTGAATCCATTTTGTAAAGTTTAAATCTTTTAACTTCCACATTCCTTCCTTTATAACATTCACAATCCCCGGTAGGTACATAATGGTAGCAAGCAATTAACAATACAAATTAGAGCGATGATTACTAAAACGATAGAGCCATAGTGTAATATAGTATTCCAAAGTCCATCAAGCCAACTGAATGGCCAGCATCTCCCATTTTATTTCATCATACCCATGCATGTCACTGTCATCCTTATGGATTTTCTCAATTTCTTGGGAAATGTGGGTAGCAAGGTCATTATATTAGGGGATTCATCAAGAATCTAGGCACATCACTTATAATACAGGTTCCTCTTTGTTGATCTTTATGATCAATACTTAGTAAGTATGTTTTTTTAATATACAATAGTATATATACTTAGTAAGAACGTTTTTTAATATACAATAGTTATAAAACAGTTAACATGACTACATACAAAGATTATCAAGAATTGAGCTGTCAACTATCTTTATTCAGAGCTTATGAAAAAAATGAAGAGTAATATTTAGAATTCATACGTTTCACTCTGTTACCGTAAACTCTTATTCACATTTCCCCTATAATTGCTTCATGCCATTTATCCATGACTGTGGGATCTGCAGATTAGTTTTTAGCTTCTTTAAGAGATTAACATCCATAAGTTTAAATGTTACCATGAACTAGAAGCATTATGTGTCTGATTGTAATTTGGTTTTGAATCTGTCCTTGAGCTCGTAAGAGGTTATGGCACAAACTCAAAATCCTAATGAGATAAAGAAGCTTGTTTACCTTACAACAGATAGTTCACTGCTTAACAATTCTATAATTGTACTCCTTCGCCATTAAAGCGCGTAAGCAGGCTGGCATGTTATTCCACCACAGCCATAGAACAATTGGCTATCGGTCTTTATGCAGGGATATGGGGAAAATGACTGAACATGGGTCAATTACTGTAAAGGTGTTGGCTTCTGTCGTTATAGATGACAGATCAATATTGGTATCAGGTACTAAAGCACCATTTTAAATAGCTCTCCGGTCTTAGACAAAAGACACCATTTTAAATAGCTCTCCGGTCTTAGAAAGTAGTCTTCCCACTTTCGGGATCTATTACACAGACTTTGCATTTTCACTAATAGTGCTCGTTGCAATAAAGACAATCATGTCAATCATAAAGACTATAGCTATCCCTTCTTCACGCTCCGGGGCCAGTTAATATTGTTTTAATTCATGGAGAGGCAGCTCACCTTTTTTATAGTCAGTTTATGTTCAGGGGCTGAATACACTCATCCCACATGATTCTTATGCTTTGCCCATAGTTCGTAGCGTACTTGGACCAGAGCCATAGTAGGCAGCTGTTGCATTTCATAGTCCCATTCCTTTCTGACCCATGTGATCTTTCCTTCTGTGTCAGTGGCAACTTTAAAACATGAATTGTCTGTTTGTCCTTCAGCCATTTGTCAGTTCCTATTTCTTTCGCTGTCGCTGGAGGTCTAGTAGTTACGATTAAGTGTGACTCAGATGTGTCTCTCATTTCAAATCGATCCCTTCGGTTTTATTCCAAATCACAGAACCCCAAAGAACAAATAACGGGTCACAGTTAATTGTTCAAGTTTATTCAACCAGGGGGAGACTCGTTCCCAATATCTGGGGTTGGGGAGACATGTATATAATTCAGTTCAGTTCAGTGCGTTCGCTTATGTTCATGGCTGGTTTTAACAAGATACTGTAAATACTGGCATTTTTTATTTTTGTGTTTGCCTTCCAGTCTTGCAGAAGGACAAGTTCATACTTTTTCCAGTTTCTAATTATTTCGCAATAAGTTAGGCGTATCCAACGAGGATTATTTTCGACCTTCACTGTAGGTAGGTGTAGTCAGTAGTACTGGGAAGGGCTCCTTCCACTGTTCTCCCAATTTTCTCCGATCCCAGTCTCTTATCAGTTTGTGATCTCTTGGTTGTAAGGATTCGCTGTTATGGTCAGCTGATAGTGGTTTCTGCGTTTCTCTGGTTCAGTGGTTTCTGTAAGACTATCAAGGTTCTGGTTAATTGCTGTGCCTATGTAATTAATTCACACTAAGGTCCTGTCCAGTCCCAGTCAAGGCTTTACTTAAACTCTTTAACTACTTATAAGGCAGACCCTTTAAAAATAGGTCATTATAAAGAAAAAACACATAAAAAAATTATTCCCAATTCTCATCCAACACCCCAATCTGAATTTCACATGGCCAGTGTGTAATCCAGATCTCGAATTTAATTCAAAAGGTAAGAAATAGGAAGAAATCAAACTTAAAATACCGACAAGGTCACCAATCCTAATGCCAGGTTATGCGGCAAAGAAAATGAACAGTCTCTTTGCTGAGCCACATCCGCTGTTTAATAAAAGTTGAGAAGACAGAGAATAAACAGTTAATTTCCACATAGATAACCAATACATTTTCAAAAAGCAAAGGAAAAGAAAATAACTTTGTCCGGCTCAACGCCCACACACCTGCAACTTCTTAAAGAGGCACTACCTTTTAAAACACATGGGATTCTACAGAGATTTATCACGTAAATGAGCAAGCTCATTCAATGACATCCTATTTCATCTGAATCATAGGATTAATTCAACATTCACCCAGAACCGATTCAACAAACAAGTAACAGTCTTTAAACTCATTCACTCTACACCCTCTTTTCTGTGACATTCACTCAGAAAATTTCCACACCTCATGCAATATGCTGAATCTCAGATATTCACACACGTTAAAGCAATAAAAATTCTCACTCAAGAGTAAAATACAGTTATACACTCCTCAAGGAGTTCATGCAAAACTCTTAAAACTTTGATACACCCAAAAATGAGAATTTTACATTTTAATATATGATATTATCAGGCAAAGGCACTATGTCTTGTGTTGTGTTGCTAACCTTGACCAAGCTAGCTTTGGAGAATTATAAAACAGAAGCCATATACTTCTGAAATATAATTTAAGAAAACAATAAGATAGTAGACAAGATTCACATATATAGGCTGAATCAGAGGAAAATGGTATTTGTCAGCCAGTCATTTACATTACCTTGAGTTTATACCACTGGAGGATTTCATTTCCTCCCGTAATTACAAAATGTATTCAAACACAGCTGGAAAGTTGCTTTGCTAGCAAGATCAGTGCTCCATTAAGTTTACTGACAAAGACATTTAAACAAATCATTCACCAAAAATGTTCATACTTTATTCATAAATACAACACATACTGAAGAACTTGTATCTTGTATCTGTGCAATGACATTAAAGTTGAATTGAATTGAATTGAATTGAAAGAACGGTCTCGACTCAAAACACACTTTGGACTCTCTCTCTCTTAAACACAGGTCATTTCATTAAAAGCTTAAAAGTGTTTAACCTTCCACATTCTCTTCCCTTCATATCCAAAAATGCATTTGTCTTGATTTACATTTTACACAGAAACCAAATTGAAACACATTGTTGCTGTTTCTTTACAATTCTCAACAATCCTCACAACATAATTAATTAACTTTACATTCTCTTGTCTGAAAGAGCCGCTATGTCTACTAGAATCTTTGGTTCTGTGGGGACCAATGTGCAGAATTCGTAATCTGTTGTGTGGGCAATAATGTTGGCGTGAGACTTTGTTGTGGCCACTTGTATGGGCATTGCACTTAATAATGGTCAGTTGGACTGGGAGGGTTAAGGCATGCAGCAGCTGGTGCAGTAGCAAGTACTGTTTTTAAATTGCGAAAGTCTTCTTTTTGGAGTGAGAGAGTTAAGCCCTATCCCACTGTGCGAGTTCACCCAAGAGCTCTCCCGAGTTTAAAAAAAAATCAAACTCATGGTAAGCACGTAGAATGAACGTAGAGGGTATGTCGGAGCTCGGGACGTCTCTTAGTGCTAACGGCAGGTACTTGGGAAATGTGGTAACTCGTGAAGATTTTTCAACTTTGAAAAATGTCCACAAGTAAAATATACTCGGGATGGAAAATTGTGATACTTTTTAACTCCTAGTTATACCGTAGTAGCTCGTGAGTTTACCGTAGTAGCTCGTGAGTTTACCGTAGTAGAACCTGGTGTCCTATATAACGATGGTATGTTCATGATGGAAATAAAAATACTCAGTATATTCATTACCTTTGAATTGTAGTTTTATGTAATCCTCCCATAATTTCTGAGTTCCATTTCACAATATCTATCAGACATACAGAATGTTGCAAGGTAATATTTTGCCCAAACTCAGTTGTATCTTTCTATCTCAATAAATATCACAAAATATGCCATTGTTTCAGCCACATTATGACAAAATATAGAATGTAGGTTATTTTTAATGTCACCCCATCCCAGAAACAACAGTGCTTAAAGAAGAACATTTGTTTTACTAATTTAAAAGCATGTACCATACATCATCCGTTGACCCATATCCAGCATAATGTTGTGATTATTGCATATTGCAAACCCAGAAGTGTGGCATGGCTCTCTCTCCCCCTCTCCCCCTCTCCTTTTCTCCCGAGCTCTGAACCAACTGAACACACTGAATGTCTACTGAACTGAGTGTGGTTTTTATGTGGTGTTTTGTGATGGTTTCACCCTGCTTGAAATGGTATGAAACTGCATTTGAATTTGGTGGCCTTGAACCCTGCATGAAATGGTATGAAACTGCACGTGAATTTGGTGGCCTTGAACCCTGCTTGAAATGGTATGAAACTGCACTTGAATTTGGTGGCCTTGCACCCTGCCTAAAATGGTATGAAACTGCATTTGAATTTGCTGGCCTTACACCCTGCTTGAAATGATAGGAAACTACTTTTGAATTTGGTGGCCTTGCACCCTGCTTGAAATGGAATTTCAAGGAATAGCTGTGAGTCAACTGCCAGCCCACCAGCCGTGAGTGAGTGAGCTGCCAGCACGCCAGGCTTGAGTGACTAAGCTGTTGTCGTGGTTTTCAATACACAAAGTTAACTCAGGTGACACAGAGAATTCTTCAAGAAGTTTAAACATATTTGCAAACAAAAGCTGGATCACCCCACGTCATCAGTCCACGTAGAGCTCTCTGAGTCACAAACAAAGGATCATCTCTTTTTATACCATTTTCAACTCTGCATGCCCCACCCATGTTACATTTCCATATCCAATCATTTGCCGACATTCCCTCATCATCAGCCAATCACCTGCTCCCACTTATCTCCTCCTTCCCAGTATTTTTCCATATTTGCAACTGATGTAGGTAGTCCGTAACTCCCCCCTGTGGCCCCTTGCCAGCCATGTGCTCTTGACTTCTTTGTTCAGAGTCATTTCATTTTAACAAAGTGAAATCGAAGAAATGTGGACTCAATCCCAGACCCCACTTCTCAAAATAAAAGAGATACAGTGGTCACTCAATTTATATAAACAAGACATTGTTCCCATTAAACTCTATATGTCTTGGGGAATAATGTTACCTCTTAAACTACAGATCTAAACACAGGGGTCTAATGTTTATAATCCTAATTAAAGCACAATATATTTATAGACAGATGGTCTCATTACAAATCACATAGTGAGACGAACGTTACCTTTGTATTATAAACCTTAAAAGTATGAATTTGCTTTATCCTTGCAAATTCTTCAAAGATTTTTAAGCTGATTCCAATCACACACCTCCTATCTCCAAGCACACAGGGGTCCTATAAATGTCACACTTGATAAATGATAATTGTTTCTTAACTAGCTCACACACCCTCCCCCTTTCTTGCTATCTCCAGGGATGGAATTCTAACTCATCCTTGGGCCTCTTTTATGGCTCCTCACCAACAGCATTACAGATCAAATGAAATGTTACAGCTGCAGGCCACTCACTTATTTCAGATCAAAACAAAGTTACTTTCTTAGATACATGTATATAAAAATAAAAGATACAACCTGCTCAAATATATCACCTCTTATCTCAACATATGTGTAATTACGTAGCAAACTTAATACTGAATCCATTATTATTCCAGCCTTGTGGTCTTGGACGTATAAACAGTAATAAATCCTGAGCCATGTCATTACAACACTTCACAAGAATGTGACATCGAGAAAGAGCAAATGACCTGTGATCAAATGGCCTGAGGGGCCCATTACCTAATCAGACTTTTTAAGATATAACTTATTTTCAATACAAGATTACATAAGATACATTTAATATAAAATATACTATACTGCCAGCCCAAGAATCCATTCTGTCCACAATGTCCATACTAGCCCTCTGGAAACCAGTCCCTTCAGCCCACAACACCCATACTAGTGCTCCAGAAAGCCCCCCAACCCCCCCCCCCCCCCCCCCCCCCCCCCACTGGCTACCAATATTGGATTTGGTGGAGACGTGGAATATTGCATTGGGGGACCAGCGCTCCCGTGTGAACATGAGACCCAACGGGTCCCACTTAGTCTAGTAATCTTATAGAGCAAGGGTTAGTGCTAAGAGTCTGAACCTCCTCTAAATGTTTATATTATAGAGGAGACATTCATGAAGCTGTACTTATTATCTCGCTTAAGTTATTGAAAAGGGTACATCAACATTTTCTTAGCCTTGTTAGTGTACGGAAAACAAGGGTTACTGCTTTTTGCTGGCTTTGCAATTTAATCGGAGAAGGTGACAGCTTATTTAAGTTTTAGCTGAATCCATTTTGTAAAGTTTAAATCTTTTAACTTCCACACATACGTGCGGGAAAATAAAATGATACTAAATGAGATTAAACCAACCTGATCTCCCGGAGGCTCAGCACTTCAACTCCCCCTCCCATTCTAAATCTGACCATTCTGTCCTGGGCCTCCTCCATGGCCAGAGTCCCACCGCAAATTGGAGGAGCAGCACCTCATATTTCACTTGGGAAGTTTACACCTCAGCAGTATGAACATTGACATCTCCAGTTTCAGGTAGTCCTTGTATTCTCCCTCCTTCCCCTCCCCTTCCCAGCTCTCCCACAGCCTACATTCTCCGCCTCTTCCTTTCTTCTACCCCCACCCCCACATAAGTCTGAAGAAGGATCTCGACCTGAAACGTCACCTATTCCTTCGCTGCATAGATGCAACCTCACCCGCTGAGTTTATCCATTTTATGAGATTAGTGTAAGTGGTTTGTGTGAGCTGAACAGTCAGAGCATAGAATTTTATGAAGCTGATACCCTAATTCAGTATTTTTTTTTTTCTGACTTCTGTTCAGAGAGATGTTACCCTTTCTCCTCAGTGTCTGTACTGCACAGTTTCTTGCTACTTATTTGATCAGATTTCATTAGAGGCTTTGCTGAGCCGAGGGAGGGGGTCCTGTAAGATACTAAGATGAGAGATTAGATGTGCTGTGTATGTGCCCCTTCAGCTTTATGCCAGCCACAACGTGCCCATAGCACAGCCCCTTTGATTTGGTACCCTAGTGATCAGTAAAACGTAGTGTTGAGACAAATCGCCCATAAGAGACGTGAGTAGTGAAGAAGGGTCTCGGCCCGAAACGTCACCCATTCCTTCTCTCCAGAGATGCTGCATGTCCCGCTGAGTTACTCCAGCATTTTGTGTCAATCTTTGGTGTAAACCAGCAGTTCCTTCCTACACAGTGAAGAGTGCATGTTGTGTGGAGTGCTACCTGGCCCATCATTAAATTGCATAGACTGTACTGCCTAAATCCCCGTGTGTTCTTGGTTGGTGTTCAGCTCCTGTTTTAATGTACTCTGATCAAATGTGCATGTTTCATCCTTTAGCCTCTTTCATTGCTGCAGCCCCTGTCGTTTTGGGGGCAGCGGGCTTCACCGGCGCTGGGATAGCGGCCGGATCTGTCGCTGCAAAGATGATGGGTGCCGCAGCTATTGCCAATGGAGGAGGTGTTGCAGCTGGAAGCATGGTGGCTGCTTTACAATCAGCTGGTAAGGTCCAGTGAAAAGAAATTAGCATTTTTCAATCTTCCTTGCTTAAATCCTTTGTGCTGAAAATTGATGTGGAATACATTAAATACTTTTTACATTAAATACTCAACAGTTACAAAAATGGTTTCAACAAAAGCTTTTCATTGTACCTCTTATACGCAACAATAAACTAAACCAAAACATATCTTGTGCAAATAATATAATTGCGCTACATTTTAATTTCAACAATGTGCAAATATAATCTGTTTTGGCCTTTCTGTAAATTGAAAAATAAAAATGTTAATAAGTTGTAGGGGCAGAACTAGGCCATTTGGCCCATCAAATCTACTCTGCCATTTCATCATGGCTGATCTGTCTTTCCCTCTCAACCTCATTCACCTGCCTCCTCCCCTTATCCATGACACCTGTACTAATCAAGGATCTGTCAATTTCCGCTTTAAAACATCTTGATACTAGTAGAAACACCCTCTCCACATCCACTCTATCCAGACCTTTCACTATTCAGTAAATTTCAATCCTGCCCCCACATCCTTCTAACTCCAGCGAGTACAGGCTCAATACCATCAAACACTCATATGTTAACCCAATAATTCCTTGGATCATTCTCCTAAACCTCCACTGGACCCTCTCCAAGACCAATACATCCTTCCTCGAATGTGAGGCCCAAAACTTCTCTCAATACTCCAAATGCAGCCTGACCTGTGCCTTATAGAGCCTCAGCAAAGTTGAGTTAATTGCAAACTAACTTTATGGGAATCCTGCACCTAAACTGTAGGCCCCCAATATCCTAGAATGGAGATTTATGTGTGCTACACAGGAGGGTTTATGCAAAATTGGCAGGGGGAAAGGAAAATTAAGAGTAAGATTAAATGAGAACTTACCAGTTTGAAGTTTGATCTTTATTTTATGAGGAGTTACGATAATGGATTACGTAAAGACCCCGTCAGCCCCGCATGCGGGTCAAGCTTCAAAGCATGGGTGTGGAGTCACAAACCGACAAACATTGAACTAGGAATAGTAAGATCGAAGAAACTAGAACTACCAGCTGGTTTTATGAGGAGGGGTTGGGAGCGGAGGGCATGTAATCCCTCATCGTAACTCCTCACAAAATAAAGATCAAACTTCAAACTGATAAGTTCTCGTTTAATCTTACTATTTTACTTCAGTCACGTGAGTGACTACGTGAAGATTTTAAAGCTCTGTGACTCCATGCCGTGGAACGAATCCATGCATCACACACTGTATAGTTGACCAAGAAGAGTGGACAAAACTTGTTCAGTCATGACATAATGAACAAATTGACAATTTAATGTGTAATTAAACAATAACAATAACAGTTCCCTCTCTACCCGAGAGGGCTATTAACGCAAACTCAAAACTGAGGTAGCAAAAATGCTCGTTCCGACTAAAGGTTTGTTATAAAAGGTCTGAAACGTGCGTGCTGAGGACCATCCTGCAGCCGATAAAATCTGGTCTAGTGGGACATCCATGACCCTCACTGCGGACGTAGCTGCAGCTCTGGTGGAATGAGATTTAAACATTTT
Source organism: Okamejei kenojei (assembly GCA_035221665.1). Classification (NCBI taxonomy): domain Eukaryota; kingdom Metazoa; phylum Chordata; class Chondrichthyes; order Rajiformes; family Rajidae; genus Okamejei; species Okamejei kenojei. The sequence continues at coordinate 20,492,112 of CM069157.1, forward strand.
AGTATCAATCCGAGCCTCTGTTAGAACTTGTTTTAGCCACCAGGAAATGGTCTGAGTTGCGACCTGCTTATGTGGTTTCTTGTGGCTGATCAGTAATGCTAACTCAGACCCCCTAAGCCCCTTGGGAGGCTAATGTATTGCCGGAGGTGAGCAACTACACACAAATTGGGATCCAAAGGATATGCCATGAACTGTAATTTCAATCCCGAGGTACCTGGTTACTCTATTTTATAGGGTCGTACACAAAAAAGGTGAAACTACCGGCAGAGGTGAGCATCCTGTCCAATCGTAGCTTTTGCAAGGACTGGAATCTTTGAGCTGAAACTAACGCCATGAGCCTAGCCACCTTGTTCATGAGTCGGAGTAGAGACAGGGAAGTTGGTGGAGACCATGACCGGAGTAAAGTTAAAACCACCCCTACATCCCAAATTTCAGAATATCTGGGCCTAGGAGGGTTCGAATTGAAAACTCCCCTCATGAATCTTGACACTAAAGGGTGAGACCCCACAGATTGGTGTTCTGAAATTGGCAGCAGGTAAGACGACAGCACACTTCTGGCACAATTTAGAGCACTGTAGCTTAATTTGTCATCGAAATGCAACTTTGAGAGGAACTCTAGAACATTTGTAATGTGCACTGCCTCATAAGAAATGTCGGACTGTGCACAGAACACTTCCCATTTCCTAATGTATGAGGCATATTGTTTTTGAGTACTGCTTCTCCGTGCCGCAGTTAGCACATCCACCGTGCGATCTGCTAAGTCCCAGTCCGAGGAAAGGGTTTCTTAAAACCTGCAAATCAATAAATTGAGCCGATCATGCAGAGGATGTATATCACCAGAAACCGGGTTTGTTAACAGAGACCTGCCTTTAGGAACCTTCCACTCAGGTTCTACAACCTTGCTCAGAATAAGAGGATACCATGGCTGTGTCGGCCAGTCAGGGACTACCAGAATGCCGGAACCAGAGTCTTGCTGAATTATTTGCAGACAGTGACTGACAAGGCAAAATGGGGGGAATGCATAGAAAAACATTGCACCCCAATGTAGCGAGAAGGAGTCTATCGCTACTGCCCCTGGGTCTTGTTCCCATGCAACATACTTTGGTAATTGATGATTTAATCTTGAAGCAAACAAATCCATATCCGGTGTTCCATACCTAGAAAAAATATCGTTAAACGCACTATGATTCAACACCCATTCTGTGCTGTCATTGAATTTACGTGACCTGGTGTGCGCCACCATGTTGAATCTACCTGGGAGGTAGATAGCTGAAACCCAAATATTTCGAATGTTGCATCAGTTCCAAATGAGGTATGCCAATTTATCACAGGATACTGACTTGATACCACCCATGTGATTTATGTATCCCACTGCTGTGGTGTTATCTATCTGTAATTGAACATGCATGTGTTGCATGTGTGCACAATAAGCTTTCAGACCATAAAGGGCTGCGAGCAATTCCAAATAGTTAACACCATGCAACTGCAGAAAATATATCTCATGCATGTTCCATCTGCCACCGCAGCTAGAAATGGTGTCAGTGGCGTCCCATCCCAGAGAACTGGCATCAGTCTGTAAAACAACAGAAGGGCTTTCAATTGAAATATTGCCAGAACAATGGACAATATTGGCTTTCCACCACTGTAGCTCATCAATGGCTTCGGCCGATAATTGCATAGTTCTGTCAAAGTGGCTGAAATTATGTTTGAGTGCCTGCACCTTTGCTCTTTGTAATTGCTCATAGTGCAAAGGCCCATATTTGGTTGCTGGAATTTCCAATCAAGCTTGCTACTTGTCGAATTGAAGGCAGCTGCTGTGTGATAAGATGATTGCAGGCTTCTATTAAATTCAATCTCTTGCCCTCGGGCAAAGTGACTGACAGGTGATTGGAGTTAATAGTAAATCCCAAATAATGCATAACCCTGGATGGAGTCAACCTGGATTTTACTGGGTGAATTAGGAACACCAACTGCTCAAACACGTTTGGCGGCTGAGACCACCGAAATAGCCAATTCCATAGTTTTCCCTAGAATGGGATATCATCCAAATAATCCATTACAATGTGATTCTGCTCTCTTAATAGAGCAAGAACGTGTTTCAATATTTTTGTGAATAACCTGGTAGCTGAGGTTAACCCATTCGGCAATGCTTTAAACTGCCATAGCTGCCCCATCCATTTAAATTTCAAGTATTTTCTGTGATCCTTGTGAACAGGTACAGAATAATAAGTATCTTTAAGATCAATGCATGCCATGTAACATCCCCTGGAAATTTACTGTTTTGCAGTCACAAAACTTTCCATTTTGAAATGTTTGTACTGCACAAAGGTGGCAAGTCCAAAATGATGCAGTACCCCCCATCCTTTTTTTCCCTGGTGAATTCATGAGGTTCATGACTTTTTTTCAAACACTCTTTTAGCACTTAATGTTTCAATTTCAGCCGGAACTTCCAAACCATCCCGTTTTGAACGAGCAAAGGTACAGTTTGGAGCATGCTGCGTGGGTGGGAGAGAGCCCGCAAATTGAATTTTGAACCCGTCTATGCTGCGCGGTATGAACAAGTCAGAAGTTACCACCGCCACTCATGCAAAAAGAAACGTAACCTACCACCAACATGCAATGAACCCACATCCGGTATGTTACATTGAGACCCAGACCCACCTACCTCCGTGTTAGTCGGTAGATTCTGGATATTTATTTCCTTCCCCGATGTTTGGAGACTTGAGGTGCTGTTGTGTGCCAGCTGCGCATCTTGGCTGTCGGCCAGTTTAGGCCATGTCCTAAAAAAGACTTCCGGCCGGTTCTTTGGGTCTTCAAGCTGGAGGTGGTTTCCGCAGCTGGTCTTGTGCTGGTCGAGGCATAGGGGTGCTGGCGTCGAAACGACGACTGTCTGTTTGGTGGTGGTGCCCGAAGTAGCCCCACAGCCTTCGACTCGTCGTCCAAGTCTTTCTCCTGCCTGGACAGGTCTTCTCCAAACAGTAAATTGGGCGGCTGCACATTACTGGCCTTACACAACCCCGCAAACTCGGGGTTGAGAACAGGACGAATGGCATTCTTATGAAAGCAATTAATTTCAAATTGTGCATTGCACAACAATGCCATTGCGTCCCGTTGAGCCTCAGATAATGCACAGCCGTCCACCGACCTGGCGAATGCTGTCAACCCCGATGCCAGCAGGTTTAAAATTCTTTGCAGTTTGACCTCTTGGGTCTTTATGCCGCCCCAATGTAGCTCCAGATGGAACTGTTCACCACCGGTACTTTGAGGGAAGTATAGTTGCTGGGAGCATGGTACCTCATGGCTGTCTCCATCATAACTTGTTCCTGAAGCTGGTGGGAAGCGAGGTAATTAATGCTGGACCGCCAGCTCTTCTTCCAGCGGCTTCCCAACCAGTGCGGCACTGCAAATTTTGAGACCATGGTCGGCACCTCCGCTTCCCGCCTGTCCATGGGCACCGAGCCCGGGATTGCTGGCTGTGGTGTTAGCGACTGCGATGGTGAAACGGACTGCCACCCGCTGACTGCACTGCCACGGTCTTCAGAAGCGGTTCTCCATGCAGCCCATCAAGACTTCACCCTCGCCTTATCCATGATCTTGCTGTAACAAGACAGAAGAAAAAACGACCACAGACTAAGTTAAAGAACTTACCTGGAGGCCTTTGAAACTTACCGCTGGAGGAGCAACGCGCCACCAGCCAGTCAGAGCGCCATGCGTTTGACGTAATGACGCGCATGCGGGGCTGGCGGGTTCTTCACATAGTCACTCACGTGACTCCGAAGTAAAATGCAGCAGCTATGGAGGCAGGCAAAGGTATGTGGACGATGAATCAAACAAATCCAGCGGGCAGAGATGTAGGAAAGAAGCTGTTCCTGAACCTGGTGATGTGTGACTTCAGGCTTCTGCACCTCCTGCCCATGCATGGTTTGGATGGTGGGGATCCTTCCTGATAGATGCTGCCTTCTTGAGTGAGCTCCAGGTGGCATTGTACCTATGTTGCTCAGAAATAAGGTGTTGATTGTTAATAATCTCAGATTTTTTACAGTTTATTCTTATTTGTTTTTCCCTTTCCATTATAGGAGCAGCAGGACTGCCATTCATTGCTAATGCAGCAGTCGGGGCTGGAGGTGCTGTAACCGGTGCATTGCTTGGACGCTGGAAAAAATAACCTAAAGACTGAAGATAAATGACCATTCTTCCTGAACCCTGAACATGAACCAAAAATGTAATTGATTTTTAAAAGTCCGCATGTAATACATTCAGGTTTACTGATCTGAATTAATTATCTTGCTACTGATTTAATTTACAGTTTTCTTCAATATTATAAGCCAAATATCAATGAACAACCTTAGAAGCATTTTGCATTGCTTCTCATATATAGTTTGTTTACCCAGTACACCTAATTTGAACTATTGTGGCTTGAAATAAAGATCTGAGAATTATTCTGAGGTATACATATTTAAAAAAAAACACAAATTCCCTTTATCCATTGCATCCAAAATGTCCAGATTTTGGGAAGCTAAGAGCAGATTAATAATTGAAGCACCTTTATCTAGAATATTCAGCCCCAATATTGTTGGTGTTACGTTTGAGAAGCTAATACACAAGACCCAGCCCATCTGAGTTCAGGACCCGAGAATTGATCATAACCAAGTCCTCTGTATCCCTTTCCAGAGCTTCTTGCCAAACACACTGTCCACAAAGAGGTGGACAATTATTAGGGTGGACAAACCACAGCATGCAATGGGACTGAGACTGGCTGTGCATGAGGTATCTGATGAGGAGTGCCCTCACAAGCAGCAAACTAATGCCGGAGATTGTGTGTGAGTTATGGTGTTCTTGGTATTCTCCCAAATGAGTCTTACAGCATGGAAACAGGCCCTTCAGCCCAACATACCCACACTCACCCACCTCCCTGTGTTTGGCTCATATCCCTCTAAACCTGTCCTATCTATGTATCTGTCTACATTTTTCTTAAATGTTGTGATAGTACCTGCCTCAACTACCTCCTCTGGCAGCTCGTTCCATACACCCACCACCCTTTTGTGTGAAAAAGATGCCCCTCAGATTCCTATTAAATCTTTCCTCCCTCACCTTAAACCTGTGTTCTTTGGTTCTTGATCCCCTTTGATTCCCTACTTTGACCATTTCCTGATGAAGAAGTCCCACAGAATCAAACATCTTCTATTGAGGCTGGACCACTGATTCGCAGACTTGTGATCAAAGGTGTTTAGAAAGAAACTGCAGATGCTGGTTTACACCAAAGATAGACACAAAATTCTGGAGTAACTCAGCGGGACAGCCTGCATCTGCGGATAGAAGGCAAGACCCTTCTTCAGACTGACTGCAGGGGAGAAGGAGTTACAGAGATCAGACAGTGTAAGAGACCAAAAGAAATGAAGGTCAAGGAAAATGTAGAATAGATCATTGTTAGCTAGGAGTAGATGAGAACAACGAAAACAGATAAAGTGTAATTAGGGGGACAGTCAGACTGGTGTTAGAACTGGGAGGGATGGAGAGAGAGGGAAAACGGGTTACTTGAAGTTCACAAAGTCAATATTCATACAGCTGGGGTGTAAGTTGCCCAAGCGAAATATGATGTGCTGTCCTCCAATTTGCGCTGGGCCTCACTCTGGCAATAGAGGAGGCCCAGGACAGAAAGATCAGTGTGGGAATGGGAGGGGGAGTTAAAGTGTTTAGCAACTGGGAGATCAGGTAGGATTAGACGGACTAAGCGGAGGTGTTCAGCAAAACGATCGCCGAGCCTACGCTTGGTCTCACCGATATATAGGAGTCCACACCTGGAACAGCGGATACAGTAGATGAAGTTGGAGGTGGTGCCAGTCAACTTTTGCCTCACCTGAAAAGACTGTCAGTGTCCTTGGATGCAGTCGAGGGGGGAGGTATAGGGACAGGTGCTGCATCTCCTGTGGTTGCTGGGGAAAGTACCTGGGAATGGGGTGGTTTGGGTGGGAAGGGGCAAGTTAACCAGGGAGTTGCGGAAGGAATGGTCTCTGCAGAAAGCAGTAATGGGTGGAGATGGGAAGATCTGGCTAATGGTAGGATCCCGCTGGAGGTGGCGAAATGTTGGGAGGATTGTGTGCTGTTACATGGCTCAATTGTAAACATGTATTATCTTTCCGCTGACTGATTAGCACTCAACAAAACCTTTTTCACTGTACCTTCACTGAATTGAACTGAACCAGGTGTTTAAAAAAGAACTGCAGATGCTGGAAAAAGCAAAGGAGGATAAAAAATGCTGGAGACACTCAGCGGGTGAGGCAGCATCTATGGAAAGAAGGAATGGTGACGTTTCGGGTCGAGACCCATCTTCAGAACTGTACTGGGGATCTGCCAGCAGGTTTTGCCCGATTTCTACTTCAACTCAGAATAGATCTGATCTTTGATCTGCCCCTGCAGTATACATCTAACGCAGGGTGCAGGAACATTGCTAACTGGCCCATTCCAGACTGCAGGAATACAGGCAGTGGGAGGGAACTGAAGTTTGGAGCAGCCAATGCAATACTGTCGGGAAAGACCACAGTCTGGGGCCGTTTTATTGCTGGATATTGAGGGGTAGAGTTCAGTGCGGGGCACCCTTCAAACAGGGGAAGGGAGATCACCCCAGGGGGACCACATGAGTAGTAATGGTGTTCTTAGTTTGGTTCAGTTTAGTTCAGAGATACAGCACGGAAACAGGCCATTTGGCTGACTGAGACCACGCCGACCAGCGATCCCCGCATGCTTACATTATCCTACATGAGGGACCATTTACAATTATACCAAGGCAATTACCCTGCAAACCTGTATGTATTTTTGGAGTGTGGGAGGAGACCGGAGACCCCAGTGGAAACCCGCACTGGTCACGGGGAGAACGTACAAACTCCGTACAGACAGCACCCGTAGTCAGGATCGAACCAGGGTTCTGTTCGGGTGCCAACACTACTCAATGGGACACTATGGAATGTACAGACACTGATACAATGAGAAGACTTTTTGCACGATTTTTGTTTTGTATTTTTTTAACATGAATAAAATGTATTATTGAAATTTAAAAAATACACCGTGGGGCACAGTTCCCAGTTCAAATGAATTCAACTGAATCAGGCTGGGAGTGGAATCGATGTCAGTGTGACACAGATGTAAATATATCCCAAACAACTCTCCCTGGAAACCAACCAAAACAAAAAGAGTCGAATCGATGTTTTCCGAACAATTCCTCTAGGTTTCGTTTCAGATTGCAGCATCTGCAGCCTTTTGAGTCTTTGAGGAAAACGAAACTGAACTCAATGACGCGGTTTAGTTAAATAACGCAGCCGCGGCGCCAGGTGCAGCTGTCGAAACAATTTTCGGGAGGCAAACTGTGTCTGTGCACAGCCAGCGCTTGGAGTCAGATTATAAGTGCAGTTCGCAGCATATTCCAGCATTCGGTGAGTGTCGTGCTGGAATTGGGTTTAGCAGCAAGGACATGTTGATGCAGTGGTTCAAGGCAGAATTTAGTTCCCAATTATATGACTTTTCCATAATGCCATTTCTAAATTCAATGCGTATGCATCAGTGTATTTATAAAAGGGACGACGTTTACACTGTTATTGTGTAGGAAGGAACTTCAGATGCTGGTTTACAAAAAGCTGGAGTGACAGGGAGCACTTCTGGAGAGAGGGAATAGGTGACGTTTCGGGTGGAGACCTTTCTTCAGACTGGTTAGGGATAATGGAAACGAGAGATATAGTCAGTGATGTAGAAAGGCCATTGTTAGCTGTTTAGCTGTGTAACAATAAGCTAGTGTGACTTGGGTGGGGAAGGGATAGAGAGAGAGTGAATGTCGGGGCTACCTGAACTGTGAGAAATCAATATTCAAACCACTTGGCTGTAAGCTGCCCATGTGAAATATGAGATGCTGGTCCTCCAACTTACATTTAGCCCCAATCTGACAATGGAGGAGATCGAGGACAGAATCATAGAATCATAGAAAATAGGTGCAGGAGTAGGCCATTCGGCCCTTCGAGCCTGCACTGCCATTCAATATGATCATGGCTGATCATCCAACTCAGTATCCTGTACCTGCCTTCTCTCCATACCCCCTGATCCCTTTAGCCACAAGGGCCACATCTAACTCACTCTTAAATATAGCCAATGAACTGGACTCAACTACCTTCTGTGGCAGAGAATTCCACAAACTCACCACACTCTGTGTGAAAAATGATCTTCTCATCTCGGTCCGAAAAGACTTCCCCCTTATCCTTAAACACCTGTCTCACTGTGCGAGTTGGCCCACGAGTGACCCCGAGTTTTCACTCGTGGTGATCACGTAGCGGGAACGTCGGAACTCGCACGAGCAACTTATCGACTCGTGGCGCTAACGGCAGGTACTCGGGAAACTGATCTATCCTACAATCATCTATCTTTCCATCAACCCCATTCTTTTCTCCCCATAACCGCTGACTTCTGCTGAGTGAAGAATTCACACACAATCTTTGCTTAAAACTTGTTTTAATGTAAATTACTTCACACAGGAAAATTACATTGCATTGAATCCTGCATTATTGATCCTTGAAGATATTGTGGAAAATGCTGCACCTGGTTTACACCGTGTTGCTCTTATCTGCTGCTTTCGATAGAGGTGAGAAATGAATGCATATAATGATCTTGGTTGATTTAAAATAATTGAGCATTTATAGTTATTTATAGTGTTCTAGATACTGTGTAACATTGAACCTGCCACCAGCTTACTGAACAGTCTCTGTTTAATAGTAACATTATTTTATTAAGAACAAAGTGAGCAGTAAAGTTGCATTGAGAATTTAAAAGATACTAATTGGGTAAGCATGTATGAAGAATGAAACACGTTTAATCTTCCTGGTTATCAGAAGGTCTCCAACCTGAAATATAAATGTGATTTATCTTTCACAAATGCTGCATGACCTTCAAAGAAATTCCAGCATTTTCTCATTTCATTTCAGATTTCCTGAATCTTACAGTTTCTTTGTTTTTTTAGAAATGAAAGACTTGGGAACAGAAGGAAGCAATGTTTAGGCAGTTGGGACTAGATATTTTCTAGACTCCAATTGCCCAAAGTATTAAGTCCACAAATTTCATTCATGAACATACTGTATGTGGGATATGCTTGAGTTTTGGGTGTAAATTCTTCAGCCATTAGGGTGGCACAGTAGTGCAGCGATAGAGCTGCTGCCTCACAGGACCCGAGAACTGGGTATGATCCTGTCTATGGGTACTGTCTGCTGAGTTTGTACATTCTCCCTGTGTCTGGGTTTTCTCCGTATGCTCCAGTTTTTGTCCGCGCTCCAAAGATGTCTTGGTCTACAGGTTAATTGGCTTTTCTAAATTGACCCTAGTGTGTTGGACATAGAACTAAATGTGGGTATGATCAACGGTTTGGCGTGGACTGAATGGCCTATTTTCTACACTGCATCTCTGAACTCTAAACAATAGCATCAAAGTCAAAGTTTATGGGGAAAAAAAAAGAACTAACAATTGAAGTTGACAACTATACCACCTAAATGGGGAAATGGTCCAAAGAAGGATTGAGAAAAGGGGGTTGCACGTAAGGTCATTGGTTCAAAGGGCGTAACGCACGGAGCAGCTCAATCTATCTGGAGGACGTGGCAGCTTCCGGCAAACACTGTTAACACACGAAACGCATACTTTCTTACCTGTTAAAAACCACCAAAATTGTAAATTTTGCGCTGTAAATAATTGTGGAGTGTGACTGAGCGCTCTTAACCAAATGCTCTGGTATCTTTGCTCTGAACCCAAGCACCAAGGTGTAAACGGCCGAAGGAGCGCATCCCTCTGGACAGCCCCCACTCTCCCCCCAGGGTCAGCGCTGTCCTGCCACGGCCGCCCGATCTCCTCTCCTCCCCCCCACTCCCCATCCCCCACCCCCCGGCTATGGGGATAGACAGCTCAGGGTCTGCGAGTGTGGAATCAGTCACTGTGGAGTCCAGATGCTGGGAAAGAAGACGGGCCCGTTACACTGGAAACAATGGTAAGGACTTACCTGCAGTTCATCGCGTTTACTCCAGTTGGCGTTGCGTGGCAACAGTATGGGTCACGGGTCGTGTCCCGATTCTGCTGTGGCAACCTCCCTATTAACAAGTGACCAAGAGGGACACTACTCAAAGGACAGGAAGAAAATCATTCACATGGAATGAGGATGAGCACGGATGGAAGCTTAAGATCCCTGAGACCCATCAAAATTGGGAACATTGAGAATAAAATTTGTGAGGAAGATATCAGATTAAGAAATTATTAACCAAGATGCAGTGTAATTTTTTGATGGACAATATCAATATTTCCACCAAAAGACAAAGTGTTGGAGGAAGTTAATACATCTGGCAAGGGAATGGGGGATTGGTGACAAAGGGAAATAAGTGGTGTGAGTGTTTGTATATGTAAAATAAATATTAAAATGATCTTATTCTGCTATTCTGCTCTTTTATAGGTTCAAGCCTTCCTTCGTTTGAAATAGGTAACTTCCATTTCTTTCCACTCAACCCTCATCTTCTCACCCTCCTTTCTTCCAACATAAGGCATATGTATTAATTTTAACTGTTAATTGTGCTGTACAGAGGAGCTTGCTTTGCTTGCATTTCTTTCCTTTTTTGTGTGTTCATTGAGACAAGAGCTGGCGGACTGAATGTGGAACCAATTCCCCATGTTGCAGCAGCACAACGGATTTAAGACTCCGATTCACTTTAATGTTCTATACACCAGGGTGCAATGCAATTCCTTGTTTGCATGAAGCTCACTAAGTAAACAACAATTAATACAAAAGAGCAGAGTGGTTCAAATATACGTGGTTCTGCAAGTGTCTCTGATTAAGTCTTGTACCTAAATTTATAGTTTTGAGAAAACTGCCTTGTGACTCTCATGACTCTTGATTTCCCCATAATCTCCATAAAGTCCAAAACTCTTTCTCAGCCTTTCATATACTTCCTGACTCGACATTCTCCGCTATCTGAGGTAGATTTACAACTTTCACATAACACTGTTACATGGACTCCCTTTTGTGTGAGTCATTGTTATAATTTGAGATTACCTCACCAGGAAAATCATCCTTGCCAAATTAAACCACTTGGTAGCTTCAATTATATTTTCAAAAGAAAATTAAATTCAAAAAAGATTCAGCTACATTTCTAAACACAAAGGACTACAGACCCGATATACTTAACCTTTCCTCATAAGACCCCTTCATCAGAGATTGAGACACTTTACTGCATGAAACTGTATGCAATAACACCAGGTCATAGCCTTCTTTAAACTGAGCAAGATTTTCCTACTCTTGTATTCTATCCATCCTGCAGATGGACTTATTTATTACCCTAAATACCAGAAGTTAGTAGCTTATGGAGCAACCTTTTGCAGAAATTCTGATGAATGCCTTTAAATAACCTGATAACCCCACCCAGCTAATTACGCCCTATCATGTTATGGTTTTCTCAGTGTATTTTTACCATTTCCTTAATAATGGTCTCCAACACCAGATGTCAGACTAACCCTGCTCCCTTTTCTTTCTCTCTCCCTTCTTGGATAGTGTATTCCATGTATAGGTTTCCAATCTGTTAGAAACTTTGCAGCATCTGAAAAATTTTGTAAGATCACTATCTGCAGCTTAGATCCCCTTTCTTACAGAATTGCTTATGAGTCTGTTTTAGTTTTCCTTCCTCATTTATTCTCATTTTATTCTATTCCTCTTTTACACATTAATTGTGTCTGTCATTATTTACACTTGTATCATGAGGAAAAGTACTTTGGACATTGCAGAAATAACCTGCAAAAAAATATACCTGCTGAGAAGTATAATTTAGCATGGTCGACTTGTTACAAGTATGGCCATCAGATCAAATGAGAAGGTAGACACAAAATGCTGGAGTAACTCAGCGGAACAGGACTGGGTGACATTTCGGGTTGAGACCCTTCTTCTTTCCTACACATTTTGTCCACTCCAGGTCAAATGAGAATATTGCTTATTGAATACTTGACTAATGTTTGTATTTGGTCCTTGTGTTTACAGAGTGTTCGACAGTTGCCTGGGTTGCTGGAGGAGCAGGTACATAAACAACTTTGCAACCTTATGACATTTTCTTGAACTCTCTCAAAGTGTTTACAAGCAGTCACTGTTGTTACCAAAGCAGATGTAGCAACCAATTTGTGGGTGGAAATGGGTTCATGAATAGGAAATGAACAAATAACTACCTGTGGCATTTATTTCATGAGGAATGTTGCCCAGAGCTGGAATCCCTTTCTACTGCTGTACATTATATGTGACATCTTCTGTTGCACTGTGGAAGCAAATGGTTAATTTGAAGTCTTATCTAAAGAATAAGCCCTTTGATAAATTGGATTTTCCCTAGCATTCCAATTAACTGCACCTCACTGGATGTCACATTATTACTTGGCATCCAAATATATAAACCTTTTAAGATGGTGGAACAGTGGTTATAATAGTTGGTTAGTGATGTAGACATTACAGTTCACGTCCCTCCATTCAAAGTCAATTAAAAAACTGGGATTGATCAAAGTCATCAGTTCTCATTATTAATCACCACTAAAAAATAATTCACCAATGTCCTGTTAGGGGAAATCTACCCTATTTACTTGGTCTCAGATCCGCCAAATATGGTTGACTCTTAAATTCTCAATTTGATGGCAGCCAACAGCCCAAATGCATTGGTGTGTTATCCACACACATTTTTAGTTCTCTTATCACCTCACTTTATTGTCTACTCTGCAGTTATTGCAGTGGTTGCTGCTCACTTGCTGTTGGGGCACTCGGGTTCACTACCTACACTGGAATATCAGCTGGATCCGGTGCAGCAAGTCTAATGGGCACGCTTGCTGGTATGAATGGAGGAGCGACAGCGGCTGGTGGTGTTGTGGCAACTTTGCAGTCTGCCGGTATGATTTTATGCTTTTTATTAAGAAAATTGAGAAAAACAATGAAGAATATTGCTCTAAATTTAATCATTAGAAATCACAAAAAAAAAGATGTCTTGGTCTACAGGTTAATTGGCTTTTCTAAATTGACCCTAGTGTGTTGGACATAGAACTAATGTATGGGTGATCAACGGTTGGCGTGGACTGAATGGCCTATTTCTACACTGCATCTCTGAACTCTAAACAATAGCATCAAAAGTCAAAGTTTATGGGGAAAAAAAGAACTAACAATTGAAGTTGACAACTATACCACCTAAATGGGGAAATGGTCCAAAGAAGGATTGAGAAAAGGGGGTTGCACGTAAGGTCATTGGTTCAAAGGGCGTAACGCACGGAGCAGCTCAATCTATCTGGAGGACGTGGCAGCTTCCGGCAAACACTGTTAACACACGAAACGCATACTTTCTTACCTGTTAAAAACCACCAAAATTGTAAATTTTGCGCTGTAAATAATTGTGGAGTGTGACTGAGCGCTCTTAACCAAATGCTCTGGTATCTTTGCTCTGAACCCAAGCACCAAGGTGTAAACGGCCGAAGGAGCGCATCCCTCTGGACAGCCCCCACTCTCCCCCCAGGGTCAGCGCTGTCCTGCCACGGCCGCCCGATCTCCTCTCCTCCCCCCCACTCCCCATCCCCCACCCCCCGGCTGTGGGGATAGACAGCTCAGGGTCTGCGAGTGTGGAATCAGTCACTGTGGAGTCCAGATGCTGGGAAAGAAGACGGGCCCGTTACACTGGAAACAATGGTAAGGACTTACCTGCAGTTCATCGCGTTTACTCCAGTTGGCGTTGCGTGGCAACAGTATGGGTCACGGGTCGTGACCCGACTGCTGTGCAACCTCCCTATTAACAAGTGACCAAGAGGGACACTACTCAAAGGACAGGAAGAAAATCATTCACATGGAATGAGGATGAGCACGGATGGAAGCTTAAGATCCCTGAGACCCATCAAAATTGGGAACATTGAGAATAAAATTTGTGAGGTAGATATCAGTTAGAAATTATTAGACCAAGATGCAGTGTAATTTTTGATGGACAATATCAATATTTCCACCAAAAGACAAAGTGTTGGAGGAAGTTAATACATCTGGCAAGGGAATGGGGGATTTGGTGGTGACAAAGGGAAATTAAGTGGTGTGGTGTTTGTATATGTAAAATAAATATTAAAATGATCTTATTCTGCTATTCTGCTCTTTTATAGGTTCAAGCCTTCCTTCGTTTGAAATAGGTAACTTCCATTTCTTTCCACTCAACCCTCATCTTCTCACCCTCCTTTCTTCCAACATAAGGCATATGTATTAATTTTAACTGTTAATTGTGCTGTACAGAGGAGCTTGCTTTGCTTGCATTTCTTTCCTTTTTTGTGTGTTCATTGAGACAAGAGCTGGCGGACTGAATGTGGATGGAAGAAGCATTTCCCCATGTTGCAGCAGCACAACGGAATTTATTTAAGACTCCGATTTCACTTTAATGTTCTATACACCAGCATGAAATGAAATTCCTTGTTTGCATGAAGCTCACTAAGTAAACAACAATTAATACTAAAGAGCAGAGTGGTTGCAATATTCAAATATACGTGGTTCTTCAAGTGTCTCTGATTAAGTCTTGTACCTAAAGTTATAGTTTTGAGAAAACTGACTTGTGACTCTCATGACTCTTGATTCCCCATAATCTCCATAAAGTCCAAAACTCTTTCTCAGCCTTTCATATACTTCCTGACTCGACATTCTCCGCTACCTGAGGTAGATTTACAACTTTCACATAACACTCTTACATGGACTCCCTTTTGTGTGAGTCATTGTTATAATTTGAGATTACCTCACCAGGAAAATCATCCTTGCCAAATTAAGCCACTTGGTATCTTCAATATTTCAAAAGATCAGCTACATTTCTAAACACAAAGGACTACAGACCCGATATACTTAACCTTTCCTCATAAGACCCCTTCATCAGAGATTGAGACACTTTACTGCATGAAACTGGATGCAATAACTCCAGGTCATAGCCTTCTTTAAACTGAGCAAGATTTTCCTACTCTTGTATTCTATCCATCCTGCAGATGGACTTATTTATTACCCTAAATACCAGAAGTTAGTAGCTTATGGAGCAACCTTTTGCAGAAATTCTGATGAATGCCTTTAAATAACCTGATAACCCCACCCAGCTAATTACGCCCTATCATGTTATGGTTTTCTCAGTGTATTTTTACCATTTCCTTAATAATGGTCTCCAACACCAGATGTCAGACTAACCCTGCTCCCTTTTCTTTCTCTCTTCCTTCTTGGATAGTGTATTCCATTTATAGGTTTCCAATCTGTTAGAAACTTTGCAGCATCTGAAAAATTTTGTAAGATCACTATCTGCAGCTTAGATCCCCTTTCTTACAGAATTGCTTATGAGTCTGTTTTAGTTTTCCTTCCTCATTTATTCTCATTTTATTCTATTCCTCTTTTACACATTAATTGTGTCTGTCATTATTTACACTGTATATGAGGGAAAAGTACTTTGGACATGCAGATAATAACCTGCAAAAAAAATTACCTGCGAGAAGATTATAATTTAGCATGGTCGACTTGTTACAAGTATGGCCATCAGATCAAATGAGAAGGTAGACACAAAATGCTGGAGTAACTCAGCGGAACAGGACTGGGTGACATTTCGGGTTGAGACCCTTCTTCTTTCCTACACATTTTGTCCGCTCCAGGTCAAATGAGAATATTGCTTATTGAATACTTGACTAATGTTTGTATTTGGTCCTTGTGTTTACAGAGTGTTCGACAGTTGCCTGGGTTGCTGGAGGAGCAGGTACATAAACAACTTTGCAACCTTATGACATTTTCTTGAACTCTCTCAAAGTGTTTACAAGCAGTCACTGTTGTTACCAAAGCAGATGTAGCAACCAATTTGTGGGTGGAAATGGTTCATGAATAGGAAATGAACAAATAACTACCTGTGGCATTTATTTCATGAGGAATGTTGCCCAGAGCTGGAATCCCTTTCTACTGCTGTACATTATATGTGACATCTTCTGTTGCACTGTGGAAGCAAATGGTTAATTTGAAGCCTTATCTCATCTAAAGAATAAGCCCTTTGATAAATTGGATTTTCCCTAGCATTCCAATAACTGCACCTCAACTGGATGTCACATTATTACTTGGCATCCAAATATATAAACCTTTTAAGATGGTGGAACAGTGGTTATAATAGTTGGTTAGTGATGTAGACATTACAGTTCACGTCCCTCCATTCAAAGTCAATTAAAAAACTGGGATTGATCAAAGTCATTAGTTCTCATTATTAATCACCACAAAATTAATAATTAACCAATGTCCTTTAGGGGAAATCTACCCTATTTACTTGGTCTCCAGATCCGCCAAATATGGTTGACTCTTAAATTCTCAATGGTGGCAGCCAACAGCCCAAATGCATTGGTGTGTTATCACACACATTTTTAGTTCTCTTATCACCTCACTTTATGTCCTACTCTGCAGTTGTTGCAGTGGTTGCTGCTCCACTTGCTGTTGGGGCACTCGGGTTCACTACCGCTGGAATATCAGCTGGATCCTGTGCAGCAAGTATGATGTCCATGTTTGCTGGTATGAATGGAGGAGCGACAGTGGCAGGTGGTGTTGTAGCAGCTTTGCAGTCTACTGGTATGATTTTATGCTTTTTATTAAGAAAATTGAGAAAAACAATGAAGAATATTGCTCTAAATTTAATCACTAGAAATCACAAAAAAAGAGACAAACTGCTGAATTACCCAGCATATCAGGCAGCATCTCTGGAGAACATAGATAGGTGACATTTCTAGTCGGGATCATTCTTCAGTCTGTTTTCCAGAGATGCTGCCTGACCTGCTGAATCACTCCAGCACCTGGTGCCCTATTTTTTGTAAACCAGCATCTGCAGTTCCTTACTTCTTCATCCTTGCTCACCTTCACTGAACACATGCAAAAGCATTGCCCACTGGTCTCAAGTGAATCCCGCAGTGTACATCCGTCCTGTTGACCAGTTCCTGTAAGTGTTTGTTGTTGTGCATAAAAACTAAGTGCAGGAATAAAATCCAGATTTTAATTATTCAGGGATTATGCAGATACAGGTGCACCACCGATTTTCTGGCACCCTTTGCTCCAAAGTCTTTCCGGATTATCCATTTTGCTGGACAAACTGAGGTCACGTAATAATGATACAACAATGCACCTCTGACCCACTCATTATTCCCCTCCCATGTCTCTGAAACACCATGGACAGCCAGAAACCTAAATAAAACAAATATTAAATGACACCACGACTGTCACTTGGACCATGCTTCAAAGCCATAGCTAGTGTGAAATGTAAGCAAGATAAGCTTGGAATTGCATAAAGCCGAGGGATCACCACCAACAGCTGCAGATGTAAACAAATAACTCAATCGGGACAGAAAGAGCATTCACCACATGCAGCGCCATCTGTGGCCGCCCAGTGAACATCATGTCACCTCGTAATTTTGTCCGGATTAAAGGAGGTGCCGGACCATTAATTGCAGGAAAATCGCTGGTGGACCTGTATTGCTATATGTTTAGTTATGTGCTGCTTAGTAGGCACTGTTAATCGTAAGTTAATGCTGCTACCTGCCACAATTGGTTCTAACTACTCTTGCTGTCAATGTGGATCTTGCACATTCTCCCAGTGATTGTGTGAGCTTCCCCTGAGTGTTCCAGTTTCCCTGTGCTGTTGAGTTAACTGCCTACTGTAATTAGCCCCAAATCTTAGTGGATGGCAGGAAAATTGTGGAGGTAATGTCATGTGGACATGGGCTGTTGGGCAATGGGATCGATAGTCATGTACTGTAGCCCAGTTGGTAGAGTTGTTGCCACACAGAACCAGACACCGGGCTCAATTCTGACCTCGGGTGTTGTTTGTGTGGAGTTTGCACGTTCTCCCTGTGCTCACGTGGGTTTCCTCCCACATCCCACAGACGTTCGGGTTTGTAGGTTGATTGGCCTCTGTAAATTGCCCCTAGTGTGTAGGAAGTGGATGAGAAAGTGGGATAACATCAAACTTACGATGTTTGATCGATGGTCGGCGGGCCGAAGGGCCTGTTTCCATGCTGTGTCTCTAAACTAATCTCTGAACTGGCATTAACTTATGCTGAATGTCCTCTTTCTATGTCGTGGGAAATATGACAAATATATTTTTATTTTATTCTTCAAGGAGTCATTGGATTAACTGTAGGTGCAAAGACTGCCGTGGCGAGCACGGGCGCTGGTGTTGGCTATCTTGTCAAATCATATTTTCTGGAGTCTTCAGATGAACATTGTGTTATAAAGTTCAATGGAAGGGGTTTTGTGTAAGTTTATTATTAAATGCAATTCCAATGTGTTTTTGCCTGGTCCATTCTGAGAATAAAATTATCTGTTCTGGATCATCAGATTGTTAATTTGTTAATTTCAGATGAACAAAAGCCTGTACCGCAATAAACATTGTAAGGTTCCATTTCTCATCGAATTGTTGCAATAACATCGACAGAGGTCGAATGGAGACTTTTGAAAATGTTGTTAACATTCACATTTTCCTTCAATGCTACTGTTCGAGAGATTCTAGATGAATGCCAAATAAAAAAAAGTTATATCACAATATTCTATCTCAGTATATGAAATCATTGGAGAAAATTTAATATGGTGTAGATGAAATCTCTACGAATTGTTCTACCATCTAATGTTAGGGTGTGAGGGGTTATGGGCAGAAGGCAGGAGAATGGGGTTGAAAGGGAAAGATAGATCAGCCATGATTGAATGGCAGAGTTTACTGGATGGGTCGAATTGCCTAATTATGCTCCTAGAATTTATGAATGTAGCTCCCTGTGAGGTGTTGCAGGGCTCGAAATTAACGGTTGCCCAGTTGCCAATAGCCACCTAAAGTCCCGCCGCCCAACCTAAAGCTGTGTCATTTTGCCCGGCTTGGCAAGCGAAGGAAAGTTTGGCTGATGTGGACAGCAGACGGCCTGATGCAAACTGTGCCGGCGTTTCTCAGAGAGCTCCTGCCTTATCCTTGTTCCCTGCCTTGCCCTGTGGAGTTGCTGCTTGTTTGTGAACCAGCGGATTGGCACTCACACAGCTGCAAATTGTTCTGTTGCTGCTGTTCCCTTAAAGGGCCTGTCCCACTTTGCAATTTTTTTGGCGACTTAGAAGCATCAGTGTCTGACCCACGTAAAACAGTCACTGACGCTCGGTAGTCGCTGAAAAAAATCGCAAAGTGGGACAAGCCCTTTAAGGGAACAACGGGACAAGTGGGTCGATTTAAAGTACACATTTACAGTAATGAACCCACATAATGTTTGGTGTGTTTCCTGCACATGACATTGTATCAGTTTGACCAAGCCCAGGATATGTGGTATAGGAATAAAGGACCAAACGTAGACTGGGCGATCGTTTCACTGAACGCCTTCACTCAGTACACCTGGAACTACCTGATCTCCCGGTTGCCAAACACTTTAATTCCCCTTCCCATTCCCATCTGACCTTTCTGCCCTAGGCCACCACCATTGTCAGAGTATAGCCAAACTCAAATTGGAGGAACAGCATCTCATATGCTGCTTGGGCAGCTTACAACCCAGTGGTATGACTTGATTTCTCTTAACATTAAGTAACCCCTGCACTCCCTCTCTATCCCTCCCCTACCCAAGTCATACCAGCTTCAAAGTTGTCTTGTTAAGTCCCATTGTCTGCACTCGTCCTCACCCAACAAATAGCTAACAATGGCCTGTTTCCTTTATCATCGTTACCCTTTTGTATGTCTTTCATCCATTTGTTCTATATCTCTACATCACCATCTATATCTCTCATTTCCCTTTCCCCTGACTCTGAAGAAGGGTTTCGACCCGAAACATCACCTATTCCTTTTCTCCTGAAATGCTGTCTGACCCATTAAGTTACTCCAGCCTTTTGTGTCTATCCTCAGCTACTGTTTACATTGTTTCTGGACCAAGTTGTATAACCACAGATGTAAAAGCTAATAGTCATTTAAATTGAGGCAAAAGGAGGCAATATTGCAAGGCAGTGAAAGCCTATTTGGTCCACAACCAATGGGGCTCTCTCTGGACATAGTAAACTGATGGTATTCTCAACAAAATGCTCCTTATGTCTTGTGCAGTATATATTGCACCATAAACCCTTCCCATGGACAACAGTCTCCTGCAAAACTCCTCAAGATTTCCCTTATTTAGATTTGGGGCAAAACTGGTGGCAGGCTTTGGGAGAAAAATCATAACATTGATTTATTCTGAATGTGTGGCTCTTTCAGACAGCTAATATGACCAGTTTTTCCTGTAAAAGTAAACTTCTTTATTGGCTCACCAACATCGAGAATGGACAAAGGATACCTACATAAATCGTAACGCCATTCCCTATTCTAAAGACCTCAGCGGTGGTCATGTTTCTTTTTTTTTCACTTTAGTCGTTATTGCTTTTATACATACACAAAGAAGACACAAATATAACAACGAAACATACAACAATGCAGTGAAACGTACAACAGTGCAGCGGGGGGTTCAGTTTACAATTAATGGTGCAGTATACAGAACTATTTTCTTATTAAAACATTTTCCAATAGCTTACATTATTGTCAATGAAATTATACAGTCTTGATGTCTTTATTTCTATACCTAATACATTTTTCTCATTTTCTGTTCAATCGTCTTCTTTCACTCTTAGAGAATATGTCATTTTCTCCATGAAACATATTTCCTGTACTATGTCTAACCATTGTCTAAGTCTGGGTGTGTCCGCTGCAAGCCAGTTTCCTGTAATCGCCTTTCTGCCAGCTGTGAGTAGAATTTTAACCAAGTAATGGTCTTCCTTCAGCACCACTGTACTAATTTTACCCAGGTATAAAATGGACCACTTCTGGAGACCATATATCCTAATACCTCCTTTAATTCTGAATTGATTGTCCCAAAATGGTTCTATTTTTGGGAAACTCCAGAAGATATGTGCATGATTTGCGTCTGTTTGGCCACATTGCCTCCAGCATGTTTGCTACCTTAGAATTTGCTTGCTTTTTATGTTAGGCGTAATAAAGAAACTAATCAAAATTTTCCAATTAAATTCTCTCAATTTTGTGAATTAGTGGATGTCTGTAGTGTTACACACATATGATGCCATTCTTCTTCTGAGATTGTGATGTTCAATTCCTTTGGTATATGTCTCAATCCTTTGGTAAAGATATATGTCTCAATCTCTTTCCACCTAGCTATATAGCTGTCCTCACACCAATTAATTAGTGGTCGAAGTTGGGCTGCATAGAAATATATCCTAAAATTTGGAAGTGCCATTCCACCTTTGTCCTTTGCCAACTGGAGTGTAGTGGATCGAATTCTGGCCTTCTTTCCTCCCCAAATAAATCTAGATATTAATTTATCCCATTCCGTGAATTGTTCTAATGGTATCTCTATTGGCAGAGATTGAAACAAGTACAATAGCCTTGGCAAAATATTCATTTTCACCACATTTATCTTACTACTAAAATCCATTGGGTAGGTGGACCATCTTTCTATATCCTTTCTTATGTTTTGGTTGATGTGATTATTTAATAGTAAGATTAAACGAGAACTCACCTGTTCGAAGTTTGATCGTTATTTTACGAGGAGTTACGATGAGGGATTACGTGAAGAAGAGCCCGCCTCACGCTGGTAACGGCATACTTCAAAGCAACGGCATGAAAAACACAGAACACCAAAGCCGGAGTAACATAGTAAGGCTCATAAAAAGACTTAGAACCACCATTTGATCATTTATTTTACGAGGGTGGGAGTGGAGGGCACGTAATCCCTCATCGTAACTCCTCGTAAAATAACGATCAAACTTCGAACAGGTGAGTTCTCGTTTAATCTTACTATTTTACTTCGGAGTCACGTGAGTGACTACGTGAAGAGTTTTTTAAAGCTTTCTGTGTTTTTTATGTCGTAGAATTAATCCATACGACAGTCCGGCTAAGTAAAACACATACATGAGAAAGCAGACAAAAGTTAGATCTTTTTCACAATTAAATTTTTTAATGGTTGAAAGACCATATAATACCCTCCTTATATTTGAGGGAAAAAATGATTACAAGTGACAAAAGATATCAGTGACTACACAACTGATTATAGCAATTAATAGCAAACAAAGCAGGTGATTATAGTGCTCCCAACACCGCGTGTCCAAAGCTTGTCATAGTGTGAACAGGTTTGTTGTAGAACTTTGAAAAAGTTTCTTCTTTACTCCACCCTGCGATTTTTAAAATATGCTCGAGAGGTACGTCCCGCCCCTTCGCCGCGGACGTAGCTGCCGCCCTGGTGGAGTGAGATTTGAAGACATCAGTGTCTACTCCCGCTAAAATCAACACCTGTTTCAACCATTTTGAGATAGTTTGAACTGAAGCTTTTGTGTGTGGCTTTTTGTGCGTAAGCAGCAATGTCTTTTCGTTTCCTCGAAAAGTGTCCGTAACTTTAATATATTGGTTCAAATGTCTAACCACACACAAAGCAGGCTCAATATGAAAAGCTTGAAAGGTTACCTTTGTTCCAGATCTCCCTGGTCTACTTTGTTTGATCAGATCGTAAACATAGAATACAACGTTATCTGTAGTCACATGCATACAGTCTAAACGCAACATTTGTAAAGTTTGCACTCTTTGGGCTGAGACCAGTGCCATTAACATGACCAATTTCAATGTTAACCTATCCAATGTCAACCCTTCAATTGGCGTCCATTCTCTAAGTAGAGCAAGTACTATGCTCACATCCCAAATCTCTGTATATCTAGGTTTTGGCGGATTCATGTGAAAAAAATTCCTTTCATGAATCGTGATATTAATGGATGCGAGCCAATTGACTTCTCACCAATCATAAGTCCTAAATAGGACGACAAGGCACTGCGTGCAGTGTTAATGGCACTGTAACTTAAATGTTGCCCAAAGTGCAAATTGGCAAGGAATTCCAAAACATGAGTAACATTCACAGATTCATCAGAAATATTTGACTGTGTGCAAAATTCTTCCCATTTCTTAATATGTGTCATATATTGTTTCTGTGTGCTATGTCGCCATGATGCACCAATAACTGTCAAAGTTTGGTCCGACAATCCCAGTTCCTGTAGTGGTCTGGTCAAAACCTGCAGATTAACAAATTCATATATGCATATAATGGGTAACCTTCATTTGTTACTGGATTAGTCAAGATATCACTACAGTTAGGAATCTGCATATATGGTTCTTTAATCATATTTAGCATAACTGGGAACCAAGGTTGAGTTGGCCAATTTGGCACTACCAACAATCCGGAAGCTGAATCTTGCTCTATTTTCTTCAAGCATCTCTGGATCAGAGCAAATGGTGGAAAAGCATAAAAGAACATTTTTCCCCAGTGTAATGAAAATGCATCTACTGCAACTGCGTCCGGATCGTGTTCCCAAGACACATAATGAGGCAATTGATGATTAAGCCTGGATGCAAACAAATCAATTTCTGGCAACCCAAATCGTTTAACATATTCTTAAATATTGCTGGCTTAAGCATCCATTCCGTATTATCTTTAAAAATCCTGGACCTTCCATCTGCTACCACATTGTCTTTACCTGGAATATAGCTTGCTGAAATCCATATCTGCCGACCAATACACCATTGCCATATCTCATTGACCAGACAATCACATGATACTGATCTAACTCCCCCCATGTGATTAATGTAAACCACAGCCGTTTTATTGTCTAATTGTATTAATACATGCAGACATTGTTTAGCAGAACAATATGCTTTAAGCCCATAAAAGGCCCCCAATAACTCCAAATAGTTAATACCATACTTTTGGAGAAACACTTGCTCTTCAGTTTTCCATCTACCTCCACAACTGGAAGATAAATCTGTGGCCCCCCATCCGAGAGCACTAGCATCTGTTTGCAAAACCATTTCAGGCTGTTTAATCATGATCTTCTTAGCAGCTTGTGGGACATTTTCAACCCACCATTGCAATTCCAATACTGCTTTCTTTGTTAATTGCATAGGTCTGTCAAAGTGACCTGCCTTATCTTTAAGAGCCCTTACTTTGTCCCTTTGAAGATTTTGATAATGTAATGGCCCAAATTCCACTGCCGGAAAAGCTGCCACTAGTGTACCAATGACTTTTGCCACTTCTCGGATGGAGGGATAAGGTTTGTGAATGAGGTAATTACACATTTGCAAAATATCATTTGTCTTCTTTGCTGGCAACGTAACTAACATAGTCACTGAGTTAATTACAAACCCCAGAAAATCAATTGATTGAACTGGCTGCAGCTGGGATTTAATTGGATGAATTAAGAATCCAAGCTCTTTAAACAAAGCTTTAGTAACTGAAATTGAGTGCTCAGCTGACTCTTGACTATCATTAACAATCAGAATATCATCCAGATAAGCCATTACAATGTGTTTCTGTGCTCTTAATTGAGCTAAAACTGGTTTTCAACAGTTTTGTAAAGAGTCTAGGAGCTGAACTTAATCCATTTGGTAAAGCTTTGAACTGCCATAATTGCCCCTGCCAATAAAACTTTAAGTATCTCCGAAAAAGATGATGAATTGGTACAGAATAATAGGCGTCTTTCAAATCAATCTTAGCCATATAAGAACCTGCTGAAATCAAATATTTTGCAGTTTTAAATGTCTCCATCTTAAAAACGTTTGTATTCTACAAACTTATTTAGATCTGTAAGGTCTAGAATAATTCTACAACCACCATCTTTCTTATCTCTGCGAAATATATTAGAGACAAATTGATGCTTATGTTCATAAGTTTTTTCAATTACCCCTTTTTCGGATAATTTGCCAATTTCCACATCAATCTCCATTCTTTCTTCTGGAGAAAACACATAAGCATAAGCAGGTTTATTCTGTACAGGAGGATTGACCCCTTCTTTAAAAATAATAATAGCTCCTGAAACTGCTTGTAATATAAACCGATCAGAAGTAATATTAAGCCAGGCATTATAAAATTTTTGCAATCTCCCTCCAACTGGAGATTCATCCACAGTTTCTTTAAGGATAGAAGTCTTTAATACCTCTCCATAGGAGCGTGATGGTCTCCTCTTTCCCGAATGCAGGGAAGCAGCGGCCTGTGTAGCACGATAATACCTTCGTGACAAATTTCTGCCTCTATAACGAAAATCAAAACTCCTTCGGGCCGAAAACCCTTTTCTTTGTCCAAAGACAAAAGGCTTAATAGTGCTAAAATATTTAGCTTCTTCATCCAACTGCTTCAGTTGTTTCGGCAGATTTTCTCCAAACAAATATCCAGGAGCTTGAACTCCACTTTCTTGACACAGGCTTGCATATCTAGGGTGAAATATGGGCCGAATCGCCATTTTCCTCATGCAATTGATCTCATAAAACGAATTGCACATTAAACCCAAAGTATCTTTTTGAATCTTGTCCATTTCCAGATTCTCCATTTGCCTGCCAAATGCCGTGATGGCAGCCGAAAATAATTTTAGCACCTTTTGAAATTTCATTTCTTGGGCTCTCATACTTGGAGTCATAGATGCCCATACCATCGGATTCACCGTAGGCACTTCCAATGAGGCACAATTGCCTGGTGCTTTATATAATTCTGATAATTCATTCATCACAGTATTATGAAGCTGGTGAGATACCATATAATTTATATTGGCAGCTAGGCTTTCTTCCATATCCTCACCACTTCCTTCAAGTATAGCAAAACTTTGTGCTATCCTAGGCAGATCAAGCCTTTTCTTTTTACTTTGTGGCGTGCTTTCAAAAATCATTTCAAATTCAGCAGGGTCTGCCTTCTGCAGCCCTAATTCCATCGGGATATTATCCCATGAGACTTCTTCCAGCCCAAATCGTGGGTCTGGAGTATCATATTCCCAACTTGGCCCACAGCCATATTCATCATATTGAAACCCCTCAGGGATTTTCTGGGATTCATGAGGGTACTGTGACCCTTGTCTCATAATAGTTTGGAGAACTTTCTCCATATGCTCCATTTTTAGCCACATAGTTTTATTATCTGGAGGTCTTTCAAAATCAGAATCATCAGAAACCACGGGCCTCACAGTTTTCTTTTTGCATTTCTTAGGAGCATTTTCCTCCGTGGTTATAATTTCCGGAGAATCTGGAAATTCTATATCGGGTAAATCAGTGGCCAACGGTATCGGAACCGGGTCCACTCTAGCTTCGCTTCCCGTATATTTAATTTCACCCCGGGAGGCTCTTTTCACCCGCGAAGCCTTCCTTCCCGATTTCTCCATTTTGTTAAAATTTATCTTGTGCTCAATCAGCACGTTAACGTCTAAATTTTACTTTTAGTTTCGCTGTTGGAACCATCCAGCGTAACCTAAAACCCGCGCCGATGTAACTTCACTTACCTGCGGGCCGTTCCGACCGCTGCGAGGAGCTGCTCCTTACCGCAGCTCCTTCTTTCGCCGTCAGCGTCGACGTCATGCCGTTACCAGCGTGAGGCGGGCTCTTCTTCACGTAGTCACTCACGTGACTCCGAAGTAAAATTGGCCCCATACAACATTGATATATTTTGTGTACCCCTAGGTATTTGATTGATTTTGAATCCCATTTAATATACTTTTGCTTGATTTCTTCTGGACGAGCACAATTAAATAGGAGGGTTTGAGTTTGTGAAATATTCACTTTATATCCTGCATAAAAATTAAATTTCTCTATGATCCCCATCATCCTTGGAAATGAGGTGTTTACTTCCGTGAGATACATCATTACGTCATCTGCAAAAAGGCCAATGTTATGTTCTCTATCTCTTATAGTTACTCCCCTCAGTTCTCTTGCTTGAGCCAATGGTTCAATATATATAGCAAACAGGGTAGGGCTACGACAACATCTCTGTCTCGTTCCTCTTCCTAACACAAATCTCTCAGTTAAGGACCCATTCACCTTTACTCTTGCAGTAGGTTGCTGGTAAATTGCTTTAATGAATTGAATCTTCGGTAAAGCCAAATCTTTCTAGTCTTTGATATACGAATTCCCAATTAACCCCATCGAAAGCCTTTTCTAAATCTAGGCTTACCAGGATAGCAAGCGTACTTTCCTTTTGAATCTTGTGTATTATATGTAGGGTTCTTCTAATACTGTCCTATTATAAAACCAGTCTGGTCTTCATCAATTAAATCTGGCATGAACTTTTCACATCGTTTGGAGATAATTGAAGAATATAATTTATAGTCCACATATAAAATTGATATCGGTCTGTAGTTGGTACAATTTTCCTTGTCTTTGTTCTCTTTGGGGATTAATGTTATAATTGCCTCTTTCCATGACGGGGGTGTATTGCCTTTTTTGATAATCCAGTTAAAGGTTCTCAGAAGAAGTGGGTTCAGCTCATTCTGAAATATTTTATACCATTCTATAGGGAAACTGTCTATGCCTGGGGCCTTGTTTGTTTTCATCCTACCAATTGTCTTCTCTATCTCCTCCGGTGATATTTCTGCTGTGATTATTTTATTTTTTGTCTCTCCAATACCGGGCAGATCAATTGTACTTAAAAAAGTCCTCATTGATTCTCCATCTACTGTATAGGATTGTGTATATAATCTTTATAATATTCCTGGAAGATATATTCTATTTCTTTTGGATCACTCTTCAATGTTCAGTGGTCATGTTTCATTTGATTGCTTCTCAACCTCTTTTGAACTGGATGAAGACAGTTTAGTTGAGAGTTACAGCATGGAAACAGGCCTTTCGCCCCACCAAGTCCATGCGACCAGCGATCACCCGTACACAAGTTGTATGTAATCCCAGTTTTGTATCCTACACACTAGAGGTCTCTGGCGCTGTAAAGCAGCAACTCTACCGCTACACCACAGTGCCACCTCAAACAACTACTTTGGTTAAAGCATCATACCAACTAATTGAAAAGGTTGTCAATTCCCTACTTTCTTTTGGAGACTCAGGAACGTGCAGATGGATGAATAAATACGTTTATTGGCCAAGTATTCACATACAAGGATTTTGACCGTGGCAAGTGACAACATGACACACAGTGAGAGTTAGGAATGATACATAAAACATTAAACATTAATAATAAAACATTATTGATTAAACATGTGAATTAAATAAAATACCAAGGCAAAAGGAGGCTGCTGATTTTTGGTTGTTGAGTAGAGCTACTACTCGTGGAAAAAAAAACTATTTTTATGTCTGGCTGTGGCAGCTTTGACAGTCCGGAGTCACCTTCCAGAGGGAAGTGATTTCAAAATTTTGTGGCCAGGGTGAGAGGGGTCAGAGATGATCTTACCTGCTTGCTTCCTGGCCCTTGCAGTGTACAGTTCGTCATTGGAGGGAAGGTTGCAGCCAATAACCTTCTCAGTTGATAGGCCGATTCGCTGCAGCCTCCAGGTGTCGTGCTTGGTGGCTGAGTCAAACCACACCATGATGGAGAAGGTGAGGACAGACTCTACGATGGCCATATTGAATTGGACCATCATTGCCTGTAGTTCCTCAGCTACCACAGGAAGTACATCCTCTGTTGTGCCTTTTTGACTGTGGAGTCGATGGAAGCCACCCACTGAAGGTCCTTGGAGATGATGGTTCCCAGGAACATAAAAGACCCCACAGATGTGACTGTGCTGTTGATGATGGTGAGTGGGGTGAGGGGAGGGGGAGCTCTGCTAAAGTCTACAATCAATTCCACTGCAATCTGGAGCAAAATATACAAACCACTGGATGAACTCAGTGGGTCAGGTGTTCAGATTAGTTTAGTTTAGAGTTTTGTGTAGAGATACAGAGTAGAAAAAGGCCCTTCAGCCCATCAAGTCCATGTTAACCATTGATCACCAATACACTTGTTCTATGTCCTACACACCAGGGACAATAATCGATTTTGGTATTACAACTGCGCATGCCCAGGTCATGGGTCATACGGGATAAACATTCTCGCCAGCTGAGCTACTGTGTGTGTACGGACCTGCGTGTTCATTTCAATGAGATTGATAAATAAATGTGTCCGTCAAATATGTCAGCAGTAGGCCACAGCGTACTGCAGGCTGCACAAATCCACAATTGTATCTATTTAAATTATTGAATCAATACAGCGCCAGCCTTGAAAATGCAAGAATGCCTGGAACGAACCTGTCAATTATCAAATCCCTGGCATTAGCCCGAGTCACAGCCATTCAAATTCGATATTGATTTACACGAATTACAAGTTGTGTGATCAACCAATTTGAGACAGTCCTTACATTCCTATCTAAACAACCTTCCTGGGTTGAAGAAAACAAGGAGAATGTGCTGTGTGGGGGGGTAGGTTGGAAAGTTCAGATTGGATTCGATCAGACTGGTTAAACCTTTGAGGTGGCGCCGCCCGCCTCAGCTAGAAGGAGCCAACCCGTAATATGAATGGGAGCGTTTTCTCCGTCAGACTTTGTCGACAGTTGGGGTGGGGGAATCAGGGAGAGAGAGAGAGCTGGTGATGACGCATGGACGGAACGGTTTAATAACAAACCATTAAAATCCGCCCTTCTGCTCCTATTCCTCCTCTGACATCACTATCATTGGCCTCCCCCACAGTTCCGACAAAACATGGCACAAATTGTAAGAACACGGTGGCACAGCGGTAGAGTTGCTGCCTTACAGCGCTTGTAGTGGTATGTAGGTTAACTGGCTTGGTGTATGTGTAAAATTGTTCCTAATGTTCGTAGGACAGTGTTAACGTGCGAGGATTGCTGGTCGGCACGGACCTGGTGGGCCGAAGGGCCTGTTTCCGCGCTATATCTTTAAACTAAACTGAACTAAACTAAACACCATCCCATTATCACCTGGGCACACGGTAATCTTCAAGATCTAGTATTAAAATTCCACGTTATCAAGTAATTATTATTTCCAGGTTGCTGTTAATGTTCATTCGGCTTTTATTTCTCCACAGATACCACCTGACCTGCTGATATTTCCAGTTCTTTTACTTCAGATTTCCAACAATAGCTGGGTTTTGCATCGTGGAGTTCCAGCACTATGTCTCCTTCTTCTGTACTAACTCATCCTCCCCTATTCACACCTTCTTCAGGCAGGTCAGACATGATTAACACACCCTCAATCACCCTCTTTCAAATGGAAGCAACTTGGATCCTCTCGATCTCCATCCTACTGTGGATATTCCTTTAGTCCTATACATCAGTCCTCTCTCTGCAGCTTAAAATACAGAGGTCTGAAGAAATTTCAATGGCCCAAGTATTAACTCTGTTTCTTTCTCCACAGGAGCCACCGAATCAGCTGAATTTGCTAATTAACATTGCTTCCACCTGTAATCTTAATAGTCTTGAAGTCTGAATGGCAATTGCTAACTCATTGTTCATACATTTACTTGCAAAACAATGTTTCAAAAACTCACACTTTCTTTTGTTACTTTTCGCTCTCTAAATACCAATTATTTGCCAACTGTTGTCACCACCCTATCTCAGGCATTCCATCTCCACCCCACCCTTTCAATGCAACTTGTTTCCTTACTTTTCCAGTTCTAGTGAAGAGAGATTAACCTGAAATATTAGGTTTCTCTTTCCACAAATGCCATCAGACCTGCTGAGTGTATCCAACATCTGATTGTGCTTCATATTTCCTGCATATGCAGCTTTTTCCTTCAAATACATAGAATAGTAAGATTATATGAGAATTTACCTGTTTGATGTTTGATCTTTATTTTATGAGGAGTTATGTTGGTGAGTAAGTGAAGAAGACCCCGTCAGGCTGCATGCGCATCAATCTTCAAAGCAGCGGTGTGAAATCACAGGTAACAGTAATTGAAGTATAATAGTAAGACCAGAAACCTAGAACGTACTCACCAACGTAACTCCTCATAAAATAAAGATCAAACTTCAAACTGGTAAGTTCTCATTTAATCTTACTATTTTACTTGAGTCACACGAGTGACTACGTGAAGTTTTCAAAGCTCTGTGATTTCATGCCGTAGATTCAAATCCAGGCGTCTCACTGCATCAATTGATTCAGAATTAGTAAATAATCAACAATGCATTAAACCATGACATTGATTTAAACGTATTAACGGTTTATTTTTATAAAGAAAACAATAGCAACCCCTCTGTCCCAGGGGGAAGCTATAAAACTGAACGTAAAACATAATGGGCAAATACCCCTGGTTCGGCAATCGGTTTATGATCATATTTTTGAAACATCAATTCACTTGACCATCCTGCGGCCGCGAGGATATGGTCTATGGGGACGTCCATTGCCCTGGCTGCTGATGTTGATGCTGCCCTGGTGGAATGAGATTTAAAATTGTCAGTGTCAATACCTGCATAAACCAGAACCTACTTTAGCCACCTTGAAACAGTTTGAACCAACACTTTACTAGGCTTTTTCGTGGCTAATAAATAATGCTGATTCCGCACCTCTTAGGGTTCTGGTGGCCTTGATGTAATATAGCAAGTTTGACACATAGGCGTGAATCCGTAGGGTATGCCGAAAAGATAATCTTAAACCCTGTCACTACCGGTCTGCTCTGCTTGAGTAGATCATAGATGTAAAATGTAATGGCATCTGCAGATACTTCCATCCTGTCTAGCTTCTGCAATGTCTGCACCCGTTGCGCTGAAACCAGTGCCATGAGCATGACTACCTTCATGGTGACTTTGGCCAAAGACAGGGTTGTGACAGAAGTCCACTGACGAAGGAGCATAACTACTTTGCTTACATCCCAAATTACCGAATACCTGGGCCTGGGAGGATTGGAATTAAAAATTCCCTTCATAAATCTAGAGATTAGCGGGTGTGCCCCCACAGAATATTGTTCTGATCCCATCCATAAGTATGAAGACAGGGCACTTCTGGCTGTATTGATCGCACTATAGCTTAACCTTTGATCGAAATAGAGAGTTGACAGGAACTCTAGCACATCTGAGATGCCTGCCGTGTGATATGAAATATTGTGCCGTAAGCAGAACACCTCCCATTTCCTTATATAAGAGATGTATTGCTTTTGGGTACTATTCCTCCAGGCCGCAGTAATAACATCCACGGTGCGATCGGATAGTCCTCTCCCCAGGTATGGCCTCTTACAACCTGCAAATTAATAGATCAATACGATCATGTAAAGGGTGTTGATTGGCAGTTACAGGGTGCATCAGTAGGTTTCTATGTTTGGGAACAGTCATAAGGGACTGCATAATTATCTGCAAAATGAGAGGGAACTATGGCTGAGTAGGCCAGTTGGGTACCACCAATACTCCTGAGGCGGAGTCCTGCTTGATTTTTTGCAGGCACCGACTGATGAGGCAAAATGGAGGAAATGCATACAAAAAACATGCCACCCTAATGCAGCGAGAATGCATCTACCACTGCTGCCCCAGGATCTGTTTCCCATGAAACATATTTAGGTAACTGGTGGTTTAGTCTGGGTGCAAACAATATCTGGCATCCCATACCGAGCAACAACATCATTACATATCTCATGATTCAACATCAATTCTGTGTTGTCATTCAATTTGCGTGACCTTATGTCTGCTACTATGTTGAATCTACCTGGTAGGTAGATAGCTGAAAGCCAAATGTCTCTGGTAATACACCAGCCCCAAATCATCTATCACAAGATTCCGACTTGATTCCACCCATATGATTAACATACGCCACTGCCGTAGTGTTGTCAATCTGAACCTGAACATGCAAGTGACACTTAGTAGAGCAAAAGGATTTGAGTATAGGAGCAGGGAGGTTCTACTTCAGTTGTATAGGGTCTTGGTGAGACCACACCTGCAGTATTGCGTACAGTTCTGGTCTCCAAATCTGAGGAAGGACATTATTGCCATAGAGGGAGTGCAGAGAAGGTTCACCAGACTGATTCCTGGGATGTCATGACTGCCTTATGACGAAAGAGTGGATAGACTCGGTTTATACTCTCTAGAATGTAGGATATTGAGAGGGGATCTTATAGAAACTTACAAAATTCTTAAGGGGTTGGACAGGCTAGATGCAGGAAGGTTGTTCCCGATGTTGGGGAGGTCCAGGACAAGGGGTCACAGCTTAAGGATAAGGGGGAAATCCTTTAAGACCGAGACGGGAATTACTTTTTTCACACAGAGAATGGTGAGTCTCTGGAACTCTCTGCCTCAGAGGGTAGTTGAGGCCAGTTCATTGGCTATATTTAAGAGGGAGTTAGATGTGGCCCTTGTGGCTAAGGGGATCAGGGGGTATGGAGAGAAGGCAGGTACGGGATACTGAGTTGGATGATCAGCCATGATCATATTGAATGGCGGTGCAGGCTCGAAGAGCCGAATGGCCTACTCCCGCACCTAATTTCTATGTTTCTAAGCTTTAAGCCCATAAAATGTTCCCAAAAGCTCTAAATAATTAATCCCTCTTGATTGCAGAAGAGGTGCCTCATGCATATTCCATCTGCCTCCACAGCTGGAAATAGTATCAGTAGTGCCCCAACCTAGAGCACTGACATCAGTCTGTAAGACAATGGAAGGTGGTTCAACCAGAATTTTGCTGGAAGAACTTGAGACATTCATGATCCACCATTGCACTTCAGCAATGGCTGCAGCTGGTAATTGCATGGGCCTGTCATAATGACCTGAATGTATCTTCAGTGCCTGTTCCTTTGCTCGTTGTAATTGTTGGTAATGCAGAGGTCCAAACTGCACAGCTGGAAAAGAAGCCACTAATTTACCAATCAAGCTGGCCACCTGTCTAATTGAAGGTCGTTGCTCTTCAATTAGCTTAATACAGCCTTCAATTAGCTGCAGCCTTTTGTCCCTGGGCAGAGTCACTGACATGTGATCTGAGTTAATAGTGAAACCCAAATAATCAATAACTCTGACTGGTGTTAATTTGGACTTATCTGGATGAATGATAAGCTCACATTTGAGAAATTGGGGTTTAACAACTGAAATGGGTGATTCAGCTGTGTCCCGAGTCTTTCCTACAATTAAAATATCATCCAAATAGGCCATTACAATATGACCCTGAGCTCAAAGTAGCCCCAGTACTGGTTTTAACAATTTGGTAAACAATCTAGGAGGTGAGGTTAATCCATTAGGCAGTGCTTTGAATTGCCATAATTGACTCATCCAGCTAAATTTCAAAAATCTCGCAGTGAACATACACTGAGTAATATGCATCTTTAAGATCTATGCTTGCCATATAACATCTTCTGGAAAGCAGTTGTTTAGCAGTAGCAAAAAAAATCAATTTTGAAATGTTTATACCATACAAAGGGGTTAAGGCTCGTCAGGTCGAGGATGATTCTACATCCTCCAACCTTTTTTGACCTAGGAAAAATATTTGACACAAATTGGTGGAGTTGCCGAACCAACTTCTCAATTTCAATTTCTGCCTGTATCTCCATATTCTTTTTCTGTGTTAAAATGAGTGTCCGGCTTGGAACATGCTGAGTGGGTGGACACAAATTGGGATAGATTTCAATTCGAAATACTTGTATATAGCACAGTATAAACTGATCTGATGTTATCTCATACCATTATTTTAGGAACAAGTGTAATCTCCCCCCAGCTTGTAGGTGTTTTTCACTTAATATGTTCCTGTCAGGCCCAGACCCAACTACCTCCATGGTTACCGATGGAATTTCTTGCCCCCGGTTCCTGATGGGAAAATTCACGTTTGCTCGTGCCCCAGTAGCAGTGCGCCAGCTGCGCACATTTGTAAATGACCGGCTCGTTCCTTGACCGGCCCCGGTCTCTGCAACCCATCGGTAGGGGTACTGCCGCCAAACCGTTTTGCTGACGGTTGCAAAAGTAACCACATTTTCATTTTCAAACCACATTAAGGGCATTCACAGTTGAGTACACATATGTTCAGTGTTATTCACAGCTCAGAGAGCCTCTCGCTTCCTCCATCTTGCAGAGACTGAGTGACGCACAACACTTCCAGGTTTTATAGCCCCTCTCCCATCCCACCAGCAGGGGCAGCAGAGAGAATGTCAACGTTTTAAACATTAATATCTCTTTTATTTTTCATCGATGGGAAAAATCCTCTTGTCCTGCGCAGCGGAGGGGGACTCAGAGTAAGATGACCAAAAATCACAGCCGTAAGTGGCAGCATTTTCTCTAAAATCATGAAACAGAAAAACAGGAAGTGGTCAAGATCTTACTTTTAGAAATATAGATGATAAACTTTATTCGGACTCAAAGCCCAGACAAGGGGCAACATTACATAAACATACATTGCAACCTGCCAGCAACTTTACCCTGGCGTCCCAGCTGTGCTGATCCGGACCAGACTTCGCACACGTGAGGCTGAGAGGGAGAAAGAAAATGAGGAGAACATTTTAACCAAAGATCTTTGATTTTTACGAGGATGTTTCCGTAACCGGCTTCTGTCTCCGCACTAGTATCTTTACTCCGCTATGGCGGACAAAGATGACGGAGACGGAAGTTGTTTATGGAAATGGGGCCGAAATGTACCCATGAATCTGCCCATGACCCGACTGCTTCTTTTTCGTCGAGTGGACTATCTTGCTTGCTATAGAATCTTTGGTGTCAAGTATCTTGAGTATTATTGGAGGTACTCTCTTGGAGGCAATTAGAGAATATTGCATTAAACTCCTGGCTGGTACTTTGTAAATGATGGAAAATCTAATGGGTGAGGGTGGATGATCACCTGCTGCAGTATAACCAATCCTTGGCCTACACTTGTAGTTATGTGGTTGATCCA
This sequence comes from Okamejei kenojei, assembly GCA_035221665.1. Lineage (NCBI taxonomy): Eukaryota > Metazoa > Chordata > Chondrichthyes > Rajiformes > Rajidae > Okamejei > Okamejei kenojei. Next base: position 20,527,718 of record CM069157.1, read on the forward strand.
GTTGAGTTTCTGGTCAGGGGTTGACGCATTAAAAATCAAATATTTTTATCGGTGATATTAAACCCTTCCAGTCATGTCAATAATTTGGCATTTAAAATGGAACAGACTCTTTCAGAAATAGTTTTTGTTCTTCAGAAACAATAGGATGGAATAATGCAAACACACTTCCTTTGAGAAATGCTGATAAACATCATACTGACACTTTGCACAAAGAAAACAAAGTCATAGGAAAAAAATGGGCTGAACATTTCAATTCTATATGTCAACAATTATGCATTGTTGTCAAAGAGAGATTGGAGGAAGGATTAGCTCAGGAGGTTGGTATGAGAACCACATACAAGTCGGGAATAGATAGCCATGTTGTGGATTCATGTCTCCTTGGCAAAAACTGTCAACTGGATTACCAACGTAATCCCACCCTTATGTTTTCACCTGTTGGTCATCCATTTTGGAGAGGTAATATTATACCTTGAAGCTCTTCCCCAAGATCACAGAGGGTTCTCTAGTTTCCCTCTCCCCTGCTTCTCAGTCAGAAGAAGGGTCTCGACCCAAAATGTCATCTATTCCTTTTCTCCAGGGATGATGTCTGACCCGCTGAGTTGATCCAGCATTTTTTGTCTATCTTTGATGATTTCATTAGAGATTGACTGGTTTGTTAAGGATGGAGAAATAGAATATTACTCTCAAGTAAGTACAGAAGAAGGGGACAAACAAAGAAGAATATTCATAGAGTGGGGAATGATGAGCTACAATTGCAAGGAACATAGTGAAGAGTAAACCAAGGAATCATTTAAGAATGCATTCGACACATGTATTAGAGCGGCACACTGTTGTAGCAGTAATGCTATTGCCTTACAACGCCAGAGACCGGGCCTCAATCCTGACTATGGGTGCCTGTTTGTACAGAGTTTGTACGTTCTCCCTGTCACCTGCATGGGTTTTCTCAGAGACCTTTGGTTTCCTCCCACACTCCAAAGAGGTACAGGTTTGTAGGTTAATTGGCTTGGTGTAAATGTAAAATTGTACCTAGTGGGTGTAGGGTAGTGTTAATGTGCGGGGATCGCTGGTTGGTGCAGACTCGGTGGGCTGAAGGGCCTGTTTGCATGCTGTATCTCTAACGATGCTAACTGGAGGCACTTCAGGAATCATTGCCTTCTTCTTCCGAGTTGGGGCGAGTGGGGGCGCCGTCGAGTATGGCTGCCCTGCCTGCAGCTGTTCGTCCTTTCCCTCCTTTTAAAAATTTTAGTGTGTTAAAAAGTTTTTTTTGGATGTCTAGTCTTTTTATGTCGGGAGTTGGGGAGGGGACGGGGAAACTGTATTTCTCAGTCCCTACCTGGTCGGAGATGCAGCTTTCCTCCGAGCCGCATCTTCGCCCCTCCCTCGCGGCCTACAAACGGGACTGCAGCGGCGTTTCCTGCCGGGACCGATCTTCAGCCTCAGGCGGTGGCACAGCACTGAAGCACCATCGCGGAGCGGGCGATGTCTTACCCGGGTCACCGTGTGGTAAGCTCCGGAGTGCCGAGACTGCCAACTCCAACATCGCGGAGCTGTGGTCGCGGAGGGTCCAGCTGCGGGCGACGCTGAGTTTAAACACCGCGGAGCCTGGGATCTTTCGCTGAGATCGCCACTGTTGGAGCTCCGACCAGTGCGGTCTGTGGACTTCTGGAGCCGTGGTCTCCGGGGAGGAAGCGGCCGTTCCAGACACTCCAAGCTGCTGAGAGTGTTACTCCCGACGCCGGAGTTCCATCATCTGGTAATAGGGCCTGAAACATCGTCACGGCGACTGCGAAGGCCTCAATAGGGCCGACCATGGGTGATCAAGAGGAAGAGGACTGGACTTTGCTGCCTTCCCTCACAGTGGGAAGATGTGGGGGGATGTTTTTATGTTTTATGTTAACTTATTTAATGTTGTGTTTTATTCTTATTGGTGTGCTGCAAATGGCAATTCAAATTTCACTACAACAATTGGTGTACTGGCAATAAATTTCCTTTGTCCTTCCCTAATTATCCATGAACCTGGATTAGCTGGAGTTGTAACTGTCATTGATTCATAGAGGGATACAGCAAGAAAACAACCCCTTTAGCTCATTGAGTCCATGCTGACCATCAAATACCCATTTTTTACCCTAATATCCCCAAACCCACTTCAGTCTTCCAACATATCCACCAACTCTTAGCCCTCTTCCCAGATTCTGCCGCTCATCTACAATTTATTGATGAAATTAACAGTTTGAAGAAGGGTCTTGACCCGAAATGTCACCCACTCCTTCTCTCCAGAGATGTTGCCTGTCCCGTTGTTACTCCAGTATCTTGTGCCGATCTACATGAGTTTAGATTGTAGGAGTAAACTGGAGATTAGGACAAAAAAAACATTCAGTCCACAAGGAGATTGTGCAATGTCCGATGGCCCCAGAGGTCAGGTTGGAACTAGATCACAGGGGCTACTGATAATATTGGCCATTTTAGTGAGAAATAAAGAAGTTTAGTTGATCCAGTGCTTGACTCAGTGTTTTACTGAACCAGACCAACAGGATGAGAATAGGAGCAGAATTACACTGCAAGGCTCTACGACATGGCCGCCCGAAGAGGGGGTGCATTGGGTGCAACCGCATCCCCCTTTTTTCCCCCCAAAGTAATGGCCCTGTCTCACGGTGCGAGTTGACCCACGAGGTACCCCGAGTGAAAGATTCATGGTTGTGTACGAGACTTCAAGTTTATGATCAAGTGTTTAACCAAGTTCCCAAGGGTATGTCATTGCTGCGATGTTCCAACTTCCTCTCCCGAGTTACCAAGTTCCTCTCCCGTTACTCTTGAGCCAAACATGAATGAAGGTATGTTTTAATAAAGCAACAATGTTAAAGAAGACATCTCCATCCTGTGGCTTTGAGTTACAGCACGGCTGCATCTATTGATATGACCTACAAAGGGAAAATGCGCACCCTCCAGTAACCAATAACGTGGTAAGTGCATTTCTTGGTGCTTTACGTTTTTAAATTCTGTATTTCCTGGGGTGGGGGGAGAGCTCAGTTCACAGACTTTGGGAAGTCTGGCATTGTGAAGGAGGGGATTGGGGTCAGTAACCCACTTGCCACACTCCGGTCTGAGTGCAGGTAGATGGGACTAGGTGACAGTAAGTGTTCGCATAGAGTAAAAGGGCCGAGATGGCCTGTATCCGTGCTGTCATTGCTATATGGTTTTATTGTGGCCGGGGAGTGAATTAGTTTGGATGGCTGCCGCAGTGCTCCGGGCACGGACAGCAGAACTGGCCGCCACTTCAGAGGAAGGAAGCAGCTCGGGTGACTGACTTTGAGCAGCCGCCGAGACCAACAGCAGAACAGGCTGCCACTTCAGCCCCTTCTGCTGGTTGGTCCCCACTCACCGCTAGCAGTGCTCTCCGTATGAACATCTCTCACCTGCCGCTCGCCGGCCAGCTTCCCGCAAATCTTTAAATTCTGACAGCGCGTTCACGGGACCAGTTGAGGTTACTTGGCTGTGGGAATTTAAGGATTTGCGGGATGCGGTTGACATGAGCGAAGCCGGCGAGCGGCAGGCGAGAGATGTTCAGACGAAGAGCACTGCCAGAGGTGAGCGGACCGGCAGAAGGCGCTTGAAGTGGCAGCCGGTCCTGCTGTCGGCTGCCGGCGGCCGCTCGCACCCAAGCTGCTTCTATCCCCGGAAGTGGCGGCCAGTTCTGCTGTCCGTGCCCGGAGCGCTGCGGCAGCAGTGAGTGAGTCTTGCCGCCCCACCTACCCCAAGATCAAAAAGATGTTGACATTTCCACTATATATGTTATTTAATTCCTCCATCAGAACCGGTGCGTTCAGTGGAGATTTTCTCGACGGAGGAGCGAGGATGATATTGAGAAATAAAGTGGCGGGAGAGGCTCCAAACAAAAATAACGAAACTAATTCTCATTTAAAAAGAGAATATGTCTGGTAAAAAAACCCCAGAGAAAATTAATTGTTTCTACTGAAGAGTGGAGTCATTCCATTATGAATCATTGATTCTCAATGTATATTTATAAATTAGATAATTTGAAATGCTGCAGTTTTGAATGAAAACTCGAGGTCACTCGTGGGCCAACTCGCACCGTGAGACAGGGGTTTAAGAAAAAATCCATAGAAAAAATTAAAATAAAATCAGAAAAAAATCAGCGTTTCCACTTTGTCGGAAAAGCGCCCGAAATTCGGGTTCCGGCCGCTGGATGATTTGGGAGAAAGAAATGTTGGGGAAGCGACGCAAAATGACGCCGTTTCTCCACACGTGCACTGTGGGCCCGGGCGGGATCAGACTGCCATTTGCACTCCACACATTGAGCTCGATGCCTCGTGTCGTCTACTCCAGGTAAGTAGTGGAATGTTGCGTTGCAGGAGGAGGAGCCACCCCCGCTGACCCCCGCTGACCCCCGCTGGGCCCGCGCCACCAATATGCATCAAGCCGATAGCCTAATCATTCAAGAGTTAAAAGATAGCCTGATCGATAAAGAGCTGAGAAGAGGAATCAGAGCTGCCAAGGTACGCAGAGAAATTGAGGAGCAAGTTCTCAGCTAGTGATTCTTCTTAGGTTTGTAAGGGCATGCAAGAAATCACCAGCTATAAGAGAAAAACCCCCGCTCTTTGGACAATCGTCAGCTGACGAACAACCTGAATGAGTTTTACTGCAGAGTTTTAGGAAGGGGGAACCCTGGTACCCCCTTCCTAACAAACACAGCCAGACCCCAGTCTGCAAAGAATGGACCCTGCACCCTCTCCTTCCCATTCACCACTTCACACCTACTTAATGCAAAACTCCAGTATGAAAAGAGTGGACCCTTTCCCACCCCAACCAACACTTCACACCCAATTACTCATTTTTAACCAGTCCCTGCAAAGATGTACTGTCCCTGCCTCCTTCAAAGTCTCCACTATTGTCCCTGTACCCAAAAAGGTAAGGATTACTGGTCTTGATGACTACAGGCTGGTTGCACTGACCTCTGTAGTCATGAAGACTGTTGAAAGGCTTGTGCTGGCCAAGCTGAAAAATATCACAAACCCTCTGCTGGACCCTCTGCATTTTGCATATTACGCCAATAGATCTGTGGATGACGCAGTCAATCTGGGCCTGCACTTCATCCTCCAGCACCTAGACCGCCAGGGGACCTATGTGAGGATTTTGATTATTGATTTTAGCTCTGCATTCAACACCATTGTGCCAGAGCTACTACGCTCCAAACTTTCTGAGTTGACTGTGCCTGAACCCGTCGGTGGATCACCAGCTTTCTGACAGACAGGAAGCAGCATGTGAGATGGGAAAGCACATCTCGGGCCCGCAAACGCTCAGCATAGGAGCACCGCAAGATGCGTACTCTCCCCTCTCCTCTACTCTCGCCACACCAATGACTGCACCTCCACAGACACCTCTGTCAAGCTTCTCAAGTTTGCGGACGACACAACCCTGATTGGAATGATCCAGGATGGGGCTCTCTGTACTCTTTTCATTTAGACATCTTTCCCATAACATGGTGCTCAGAACTGAACACAATATTCTAAATGCGGTCTCACTAACGTCTTATACAACTGCGACATGACCTCCCAACTTCTATACTCAATACTCTGACTGATGAAGGCCAAAGTGCCAAAATACGTTTTGACCACCCGATATACCCGCGACAAGACCTTCAAGGAACCATGCAGTCCGCAACCATTCCTCTGCCCACCTGGCCAATTGATCCAGATCCTGCTGCAATCTTTCACAACCATCTTCACTATATGCAAAACCACTCACTTCTGTATCATCAGCAAACTTGCTAATCTTGCCCTGTTCTGTGACATTTCACAGAGTGCTGGAGTAACTCAGCGGGTCAGGCTGAGTATAGAGGTTGGGAGGTCATGTTGCAGTTGCATAAGAAGGTGGTGAGGCCGCATTCAGGGTATTGTATTCAGTTCTGGGCACCATGTTATAGGGAAGATGTCATCAAACTGGAAAGGGTACAGTGAAGATTTACGAGGATGTTGCCAGGACTAGAGGGCCAGAGCTATAGGGAGAGGTTGAGTAGGCTGGGACTCTATTCATGGAGCACAGGAGGATGAGGGATGATCTAATAGAGGTGTATAAAATCATGATTTGAATAGATATGGTTGAGTCTTTTGCCCAAGAGTAGGTGAATCGAGGAGCAGAGGACACAAGTTTAAGGGTGAAGGGCAAAATATTTAATAGGAATCTGAGGGGTATGTTTTTCACACAAAGGGTGGTAGGTGTATGGAACAAGCTGCCAGAGGAGGTAGTTGAGGAGGGGACTATCGCAACATTTAAGAAACAGTTAGACAGGTACATGGATGGGACAGGTTCGGAGGGATATGGATCAAACGTGGGCAGGTGAGACTAGTGCAGATGGGACATGCTGGGCTGAAGGGCCTGTTTCCACATTGTATCACTCTATGACTATCTATCTTTCCCTCTCAAACCCATTCTCCTGCCTTCTCCCCATTACCTCTTACACCCATATCAATCAAGAATCTATCAATCTCCTACTGAAAAATGTCCATTGACTTGACCTCCACGGCTATCTGTGGCAATGAATTCCACAGTTCACCACCCTCTGACTTAAGAAATTCCTGCTCATCTCCTTCCTAAAGGAATGTCTTTTAATTCCGAAGGCTGTAGCCACTGGTCCTAGACTCTCCCACGAGTGGAAACATCCTCTCCACATCCACTCCATCCAGGTTTTTACCAGGCTGGGACAGACGGCAACAGCTTCACACCGTGTCCCAAAGCTTGTGTCCTGTCCTGCATCACCCAAGGCAGCAGAGACGTTATAGGAGAGGGCAAGCACCGTAACAAAGTAGCTCACAATGTTTTGGGTAACATTCAGGAATGTCTATGCATGTCACATCATGAATATTACTGAAGAACGGTCTTGACCCGAAGTATAATCTATACCTTTTCTCCAGAGATGCTGCCTGACCCGCTGAGTTACTCCAGCACTCAGTGAAACGTCGCCTATTCATATTCTCCACAGGTGCTGCCTGACCCACTGAGTTACTCCAGCACTTTGTGTCTATTTTCCCTTCACCCATCTGCCCAAGCCCACTCTCCCCCCTCCTTTCCTATGTTCCTTTCCACCCATAAACCTCTCTCTGCCTTTAAATTTCACTCCTCTTTCAAATCTGCTCTACTTACCTACATGCATTTTTCTTCTTAACTTTTTAGTCATGGAATGATGCAGTGTGGAAACAGGCCCCTCAGCCCAACTTGTCCACACCGACCAACATGTCCCATCTAAACTAGTCCCACTCACACGCGTTTGGCCCATATCCATCTAAATCTGTCCTATCCATGTACGTGTCCAAATGTCTCTTAAACATTAGGATAGTCCCAGCCTTAACTACCTCCTCTAGCAGCTTGTTCCATACGCCCAGCACATTCCTGTTAATTTCTGAAATATTGGTCATAAATTTGGTGCAGAAATGCTCCAAATAAGGCTCAGAATGCATCAGAGAGCATCTAAAACCCCAGAGCTTCCAGGGCACTTAAACGGGCCCTGGACCCTGGCATCGAGGGACTTCACACTATTATTTCACATTACATTTTTTATAATCCTGTCATGCCACCCCCCTTTTTGGAAAGCTTCGTACGGGCCTGTACCAGCTTGCCTGTTGAAACTTGCCTTTGAACGTTGTGATGAAAACAGTTCACAGAGCTAGAGGTGAATTTACTTGTAAAATATATTCTCAAAATTACACCTCTCTTTTCACAAAATAACAAAGTGCCCAGAAAATCAGGAGTTAATTGCTCTTGGGAGAAAAGTCTTACCAGGTTTTGGAGTCTGAGTTTTAGAAGTCCCTGACTGTTATATTCTAATTATGACCAAAGCAAGAATTTATGTTGAACTCTTTTGTTGGATCAGCAAATCCAGAGCATGTGATCTTTCTTCTTTTTTTTTCTAATGCTCATGCAGCAGTTTCTGGCCAACAGTGCAGGACTTTACTGGTTGCTAATAAATGTTTTGTTCTTGTTGCTCCAATGTGGAAATATCAGGCTGACTGTGAATAAAGTTAAGACATGTCTTTACAATATCAACCATCCAGTTTCAGTATTTAAACTGAGCATGGTTTTGGCTTTCAAAATGATGTTGCAATTTCATGTGGGATTCCATTTATGCTCTGCGGTTACAATATGATACAATACAACTTTCTTTATCCCAGGAGGGAAATAAATCTGCCAATAGTCATAAAACACAAGATACATGAAATTAAAGTGACGAGTGGAAAGGATAGGGGATGTGCAAGGATTTGGGGTGGGGAGGGGAGTCAGTCTACCCCACGACAGAAGGGGGAGCAGTTGTACAGTTTAATAGCCTGTACTATCAAATCTGTACTGCGGGTTTCTCTCAAGTGAGGTGGTGCACTGGTCTTAGATCTTGTTTTGCTGAACTAGTCCTTCTGTTTCCTCACAGCTCCAATCAAAGATTTCTATAATCTTTGGCTCCAATGCCCAGCTTCAATTCTGACTGGGTGCCCTCTATGTGGCGTTTGCATGTTCTTTGGTAACTGGATGAGTTTCTCACTGCAAGACTCCCAACATCCCAAAACATACTAGTTGTCAGGATAATTGGCTACTGTAAACTATTCCTTACGTTAGTGGAAGGAAAATCAAGGTGGAATTGAGGGGCATTGCATACAGGATAGGTTACAAGGAAATACTTGAGGTATTCTGTAAATCACAAAACAAAAAAAAAAAATAACAATTCCTCTAGGTTTCCGTTCAGATTCCGGCATCTACAACCTCTTGTGTCTCTCTTGAAGAAAACGAAACTGAACCCAACGAACGAGCCGGCTTAAATAACGCAGGCGCGGTGCTGGATGCCGCTGTCGCTGCAATTTTCCGGAGGCAAACTGTGGGGTCCGTGCACAACCTGCGCTTGGAGTCAGGTTACAAGTGCAGTGTGCAGCATATCCTTCGGTGAGTGTTATGCTATTTTGTGCTGGAGTTGGGTTTAGCAGCGAGGACATGTTGATGCAGTGATTCAAGGCAGAATTTAGTTTCTAATTATATTACTTTTCCATCATGTAAAACCCGGCTTCGACATGATGAGGCACAGTCTTCGACATCAAAAGACAAATTTGAGAATAATTAAGCAATTGTTAAATTTCAACATGTTTTTGTGGACCTACTGCATATACTTGATCTTTTAGCGTTCAGAGAGAAACCTCCAATCCCTGTGATGTATGACCTTAGGCATGGACTGCATGCCCTGTCTGAGTAAAGGACCTGTCCCACCAGCATCCGACTCCATGCGGTGAGCGCAACCAAACCGGCAGCGGGGGCTGCGCGGAGGTGGGGTGAGTGGCGCGACGCGGCGGGAAGTGAGGTGAACTAGGAGCGAAGTCCGAAAGGTAAGTTCGCCAGGACAGAGAGGGACACACAGAGAGGGGCACAGAGCCACACACAGAGAGGGTCACGGAGGCACGACGTGGAGGCGGTGTGTAATGCGTCAAGGCGACTGTGAGCCGACAAGCCGTTGCCGTGCGGAATTTTTGAACATGGTCAGTTTTTCGGAGCCCCGCGCGATGTCGGGACGAACCCCGCACAACTCCGTCGATCGAAGTGGGACCGGCCCCGCGACGCCGGACGGCTCAAGCGACCACGTTAGGTCACGCTCATTGCATGGAGTTGCGTGCTGGTGGGACAGGCCCTTAATAGGGAGGTTTCACGGCAGACGGGTCACGACCCAGGACCCGTACTGTTGCTACGCTACGCCAAGTGGAGTACACGCGATGTACTGCAGGCAAGCACTTACCATTGTTTCCAGCGTAGTGGGCCCGTTAAAACCCGCCAAAATTGACAATTTTTGCGCTGTAAATAATTATGGAAATCGGGATAAGCGTGAGAGACATTTAGCCTACTTCAGAATTCCAAAAGTGAGGAGAAATGACGGTAGATAGAAGCGAGAGCTGAAGGGACAGATTGCTTGGCGAACATTGGCCGTTTGCTCACTGCATTTCATCAACTAATAGCAATGTTACAAAATTTTGAGATTTTAATAATCAAGTCTGCAATTTATCCCATCAGATAAAGCATAAAAATAAGTTTAATTTGACACCTAATTCACTTTCATATCTTCAGTATTAAAAAAGCTATGGCCATTTTCATACTCGGAAATTAGCATCTTGTTCCCCATTGGCTTTTCATTGACTTAACACAAAAGCGGTGTTTCAAAAGTCAAAAGCCCATAACTTTCTTAAAAATTAAGGGAACTCAATGAAATTTTCAGTTATTATAGATTGAAGCATTCTGAAACAAATATGAAACAATCTTACTTGGATGACCTGAAATTAAAGCATATAATTAGTTAGTTACCCAATTGTAGCTAATTACAAAATTCAATTACTAGATCTAAACATCTATCCATTTCTTAAGAAAAGATAAACATTTTTTAATTGCCTAAGTGTCCAAATAACATTCACACAATAATTCACAATATAACATGATTTTTAAATCTAATTTTCATGAATTTATAGGCCATATGGAAGGAATTTAGTGTTTAATTCCCGTAAATTAATGGCCATTTAAATCAACTTGCGAGTGGGTTTTAGTGGAACGCGGTGGATTGGAACGTTGCGGTTTGCGGTGAATTTAAACCCACAGTCAGCAGGAAAAATACTGCCGGTTCCTATATATTTTTTGTCCCTTTTCGCAACATGAAAATTTGATTAAAAGCTTCCTAAGAAGCACTTTTTTATGTAAAAATAAACTGTGTACCTTCTTTTATCCCCTACATAAAATCCGTCCCGTTGTCGGCGCTCACGGCTTTAGAAGATGATTTTTAAATTACTCTTGCTAATAAATGATCTAGCGTAGTTTAAAAATACCTTCATAAAACAAATGTCGGAGCGATTTCTCTTTAGCAATGAAATCCCCTGAGATGGATAGATTTGAATTATCTGGAGAAAAAGGCATTTTAAACCCGACCCCTCTGAAAGACGCCAAAGTCGCGCACACGGGGAGCGGCAGAACTGCAGCACCGCTCAAGGTAAGTTTTGTAACATACCTATAACTAAAGCATTATTTGTGTTTTTTCTTGATTCCTTTGGCATCTAAAAAGTTTCAGGTGATAAATCTGGCTGTAAAATTTTAAAATCGCCCATGGTTCTCAAGTGGGTTTTTACATACAAAAAGAAAACGCCTCTGAAGCAAAATTTACAGCCAGATTTATCACTTCTGAGACTTCTTAGATACCAAAGGAATCAAGAAAAAAAAAAAAGAATGCTTTACTGTTGATGAAATGCAGTGAGCAAATGCGATAATTCCCAATATTTTCAATTCTGATATCTGCACGGCCAATGTTTGCCAAGCACTGTAGCTGTTGTTGTCCCTTCAGCTCTCGCTTCTCTTTACCTTCATTTCGCTTCACTTTTGGAATTCTGAAGTTGGGTACATGTCTCTCACGCTTACCCCGACTTCCACAATTTTTTACAGCGCAAAAATTCAACATTTTGGCGGTTTTTAACAGGTGGGAAAGTACGCGTTTCTTGTATTAATAACATATACCGGAAGCTGCGATGTCCTCCAGATGGATTGAGCGTCTCCGTGCGTCAAGCCATATGACCCGGTGACCTGACATGCAACCCCCCTATATGTCCCCGTAATCATCAACTGTATCATCCTACCACAACCAGAGAACAGTGCTGAACTACTATCTACCTCCTTGATAACCCTTGGAATATCCTTGATCGAACTTTGCTGGCTTTACCCTGCACTAAATGTCATTCTCGCAAAAGGCACAGATGCACAATGTATCAAAGATGTCCAATATTTAAATCTATTCCCCCATTTGAAGAGCATCCCTTGAGGCACTATTGCAACACAAAAACACAGTGATTATAACATGCACATGCAACATTTCTGATAGCCGTCCATGATGTTTGGCCAAATATGTACCATGTTTAAGATACAAAATGCTGGAGTAACTCAACAGGTCAGGCTGTATCCCTGGAGAACATGGATAGGTGATGTTTCAGGTCGGGACAATGTTCTCCATGGATACTGCCTGACTCACTGACTGAGTTTCTCCAGCATTTTGTGTTTTCCTTGGTAAACCAGCATCTGCAGTTCCTTGCTTCTATTTAGGCCATGTTTAAGATATGTTAATCTTTGGAGTTTGGAGTTTTGCCACAATGAGATTATTTACTGATCTGCCCTATATCTCCATGGGTTTTGTTTATTGTGAAAAGCTTTACAACTCTTGTTGCTTCGCAGTAGGACAGGCCAACCTTTGTACAATCCAGTCCATGTAAAAGGCAACAAATTTGCCTCCAGCATGAAGCACTTCCATTTGCCCCCTATATGTACTCACTGCATTAATGTGACAGCATTGAGCTATTTGACATTCCATACCACACTCAACGGGGAGGATAAATAGCCAAAAATAAAGTTCTCTTTTATTAATTTGAACTTTGCTGGCTTTTAGATAGGCACACGGATATGCAGGGAATGGAGGCAATTGGATCATGTGCAGGCAGATGTGATAAGTTTATCCTGACATCATGTTCGGCACTTTGTGAGCCAAAGGGCCTGTTCATGTGCCGTATTTTTCTATGTCCTATGTTCAATGAAAACAATGTGGTTGACGAAACCAAAATGAATTGCAAATATACAATGATTCAAATCAATTTTCATAATTACACTGGGGACACAAACTGCGATCAATCAGAAGTAATGTTCAGGAAAAGCAGCAACATTTTATCAATAATTTTGTTTGTGAGAGTGTTAATGTCCTGTCAGGTGGAACCTAAGCCTGACATGCTCTGTATTCCTTCTCTTCATTTCAGCAACAGGCGGAAATTGTTCTCAATCTTAACTGATCACATCATTTGAACTGGAAGTGAAATCAAAATGCTTCGCCTGACTTTTCTAATGCTGGCCTGCACTCTCCCTGCAGGTAAGATATTACAGTCTATTGCTGCAAGGGAACTAATGACTTATCTGCTTATTTGTCACTGGAGTATATATTTTCAAATTAGTTCTTGGAAGATGAGGCAGACAACATAGTGGAATTTATCCCTGAAAAGTTGGAGAGTTCAGTTTGTAATTGTTTTCACTAATATTGTTAAGTAAGGAATTCCAGATTTTTGATCCAATGATGATGAATCTCCCCTTTCTCGATCTCTCTGTCTCCATCACAGTGGACAGGCTATCAGCTGAAAGTGTGGGAACGAACTGCAGGTGCTGGTTTAAACCGAAGCTAGACACAAAAAGCTGGAGTAACTCAGTGGTACAGGCATCATCTATGGAAAGAAGGAATGGGTGACGTTTCGGGTCTGAAGAAGGATCTCGACCCGAAAAGTCAACCATTCCTTCTCTACAGGGATGCTGCCTGTCCCGCAGCTTTTTGAGTCTATCGGCTGACGTCTACTACAATCCCGTTGACTTCCACAGCTACATTGACCACACCTCCTTCCACCATGCCTCTTGCAAAGACGTCATCCCTGCCTTTCAATTCCCCCGTCTCCACTGCATTTGCTCCCAAGATATAGTTTTTTACTCTAAGAGATACAAGAAGTCATCTTTCTTCATCAAACATAGATTCACCCTTGCTGTTGTGTTTGGATCCCTCACCCATGTCTCCTCTGTGTCCAGCAGTTCTGTTCTCACTCCCCCTTTCCAACAGACATAACGAGGAGGGGGTTCCACTGGTCCTCACCTTTTACCCCTCCAGCTTCCGCATAAAACACATCATTCTGCCACCTTCAATGTGATCCCACTATCAAATACATGCTCCCACCTCCACCCCATTCTGTAGAAACAACTATCTAGGCAACGCCTTGGTTTTTGCTCATCCCTTCCCACCAAACAATTTACCCTGCAACAACAGGAGATGCAAGACTTGTTCCTAGACCTCCTCTTTTATTTCCATCTAGTAACACCTGCAGCCTTTCCAAGTTCCTCCCTTCCCCATGCCAGGGTATTGGACACTCCAGTTCAGGTACAACCTGTTCTTCATGTCTTTTAGGTCACCTCTGCTCCTGAAGAGATCACATTGATCCAAAAACCTGAACCTCTGCCACCCTGCAGCAACTCCTCAGCCCTATCCTCTTATTCCTACTTTCACTAGCACTCCTTCCCTTGAGATCGATTTTAATTCTGTTGCCCTATTCCACACATTCATTCTGCAGGACTTAATCCTTTTTTCTATCTATATCGTTGATACCAATATGTATAACAACCTCTGGCTGCTCACATTCCCCCTTGAGAATTTGTTTGTAACTGCTCAGGGACATAGAATCATAGAGTGTTACAGTGTGGAAAAAGGCCTTTCGGCCCAATCCGCCCACACCGGTCAACATGTCCTGCCTACACTAGTCCCTCCTGACTGTGTTTGGTCCATATCCGTCCTAACTTGTCCTATCCATGTCCCTGTCTAACTGTTTCTTAAACATTGGCACAGTTCCAGCCTCAACTACCTCCTCTGGTAGCTTGTTCCATACACCCACCACCCTTTGTGTGAAAACGTTACCCCCTCAGATTCCTATTAAATCACTTTCCCCCCACATCTTGAACCTATGTCCTCTGGTCCTCGATTCCCCTGCTCTGGGCAAGAGATTCTGTGCATCTACCTGATTTATTCCTCTCATGATTTTATACACCTCTATAAGATCACTCCTCATCCTACTGCACCAAGGAATAGAGACCCAGTTTACTCAACTTCTCCCTGTAGCTCAGACCTCTAGTCCTGGCAAAATCCTCGTAAATCTTTTTGGCACCCTTTCAAGCTTGACAATATCTATATTACTAAAAGTCTGATCTTGACAACTTCCTGTTGTTCTGCATATTGATTTTAGAAAAACGCTGCCACTTACGGCTGTGATTTTTGGCCATCTTACTCAGAGTCCCCCTCCGCTGCGCAGGACGAGGATTACTTCGACGAGGTTACCATGGGCCTCTTGGCTGCTTCTCTGATCAATGCTCTCCTTGCCCGGCCTGTCAGTTTAGGTGGACGGCCATGTCTTGGTAGGTTTGCAGTTGTGCCATACTCTTTCCATTTTCGGATGATGGATTGAACAGTGCTCTGGATGATACTCAAAGCTTGGGATTTTTTAAATAACCTAACCCTGCTTTAAACTTCTCCACAACTTTATCCCTGACCTGTCTGGTGTTCCTTGGGCTTCGTGATGCTGTTTGTTCACTAATGTTCTCTAACCAACCTCTGAGGCCTTCTTCTTCTTCTTCTTGTAGGATTCCGGCAGTGTAGACGCTGCTGAGCGTATTACTGCCCTCCACAGGTCAAAGTTTCAACTAAATTCTTACATACAGTCCTGTAACATGCAGGAATTGAAGAACAGCCCTGGATATCAGCTGATGTTTCTCACTGTGTCCAAACAAAGATAAAACAGAAAAAGCCTCAACTCCAAGTCCTGTCAGTCTAGCAAACAATGCCTTTCTTTCTACCCTATACTTTTTACATTCTAGGAAAACATGCTTAATTGTCTCCTTACTCCCACATTCACACAAGCCAGAAACATGTTTCCTTACAATGCACAAACAGTAATTTAACCCACAATGTCCCAACCTCAATCTACACAGTCTAACTGAGTCCCTACGGGACAGAGATGTACAGAAACATATTTTTCTAACTTCAACTTGTACAGAAAAGTAGTGTCTACCCCTGACTTCCTTTTCCCATCCTCTCTGCCATTCTTTTGTTAAGCCCTCTTTAATTATTTCTCTCAGTTCCACTCTCCCCAATGATACATGGATACCTATTTCTCTTCTTAAACTCTCCTTTGCTATGAGGTCGACCTGCTCATTCCCCCTCACCCCAGCATGCCCAGGAACCCAGCAAAAAGTGATGTTACACGCAAACCCAATTCTAGAAAACACACTCAAGGTTTCATTTAGAATGTCAGGATGAGTGTTAGATTTCCCTACTCTTAAAGTTTCAAGAGCAGCTGCAGAATCAGAACAGATAATGACTTCTGTAAAACTGGTTTCCTCAATCCACCATAGAGCCCATTGAATTGCCATTAATTCAGTCGTGGGAACAGAGCTTCCATCAGAAATGCGTCGGCCAATCTTCAACCCAAGCTGCTCCACATACACTCCAAACCCAGCTCTCCCACTAACTGGATCTTTAGATCCATCTGTAAAAACAATCAAAGTGCTCTCACTGATTGAATTAAGATATTCCACGATTCTTGGAGTCACCTCGCGCTTATCTTTTTCCTGAAGAAAAGCAAGCTCAATAAACAGTTCAGGAAGAACCCAATAGGGCACAGGTAACCATATTGTTTGCTCTATAATACCCCCTTGTTCCAAACCCAGCTTCCTAGCCCACTGATTTATAATGACAAAAAATGTGTTATATTTGTTACCATCATCAACCTCTTGCAACAAACACCTTGCTGGGAAGGTATCATTACATCCACAAAGTTTAGCCCAGTAATGTAACCCTAGCTTAATGTGCCTTAAACCATAAGGGCATTTCTCCCATTTCAACAATCAGGGCAGGGACTGGGGAAGTTCTGAAGGCTCCACAGCAAAGCCTCAAAGCCTTTGCCTGCAACACATCTAGCCTAGCCAGAACAGTTTTAGACGCAGACCCATACACAAAACACCCGTAGTCAAGAGAAGATCTGATCATGGCCTGATAAATTAGCAGCATTGTCTCCCTGTTAGCCCCCCACTCACACCCAACCAGACTTCTCATAACATTCAGAACTTTTTCACATTTCAACACAATTTTACCTACATGCACAGCCCAAGTCATATGCTCTTCAAACCCAACACCCAAAAACTTAAAAACCTTTACCTTCTCCAATAGGGACCCATACATATACAGCCCTATCTTAGGTAACTTTCTTTTAAAACCAAATACCATATATTTAGTCTTAGAGGCAGAGATTTTAAAGCCCCATGTGTTCCCCCATTCCTCTACAGACACTAACACTCTTTGAATCTGTTTTAAAACAAACTCTACATTACGACCTCTTTTCCAGATGGCCCCGTCATCTGCAAACAAAGACAGACCAAATCCTCTCTCTAATTTACAAAATATGCCGTTTATCATGATATTAAATAAAACTGGACTGATAACACTTCCCTGCGGGGTTCCATTCTCTATCTCTACAGTCTCTGATCTGACACTACCAACCATTACTTGTATTGTTCTATTCAATAGAAAATCCTTAATCCAGTTGAATATTCGTCCCCTGACTCCCAAGTCAAAAAATTTAATCATTAATCCCTCCTTCCGCAATGAATCATATGCCTTCTCAATATCAAGGAATACACACACTACTATTTCCTTGTTTCTAAATGCCCTTTTAATATCCTGATCCAAAACTGATACAGACTCCATTGTAGACTTTCCATTCCTAAAACCATTCTGTACATCAACAAATAGTCCTCTGGTTTCTAAAAAATAAACTAGTCTGTTGGTTACCATCCTCTCCATAATTTTACAGAGCACTGCTGTGAGCGCTATAGGTCGATATGAACTAGGGTCAGATGCCTCTTTACCCGGTTTTAAAATAGGGACCACGACTGCATGTTTCCATTCCTTTGGCAAATAACCCTCTGCTCACACAGTATTAAACAAAGCTAAGATTTCATCAAGTACAATATCATCCAGATGTTTAAATAACTCATACGACAACCTCTCTCTCCCCGGGAAGGTATTTGCCCTGGACATAATTGCATCCTTCAACTCTTTTATGGTAAAAAACAGATTAAAGGTATTATCATTTACTAAACTCCTCTCCAGCTTCCACTGATTAACTGCCATCAGCTCAATTCTCCTTCTACACCTCTCCACTCCCATGCTCTCTGATCTATGCACTGCTTGAAAACTGTCAACAAATCTCTTTAATTCTTGACCATTTCCAATCAGACTCCGGGCGTTCCATTGAAGTATATAAAACATTATGATGTTAATGAGGATCATCATCATCCACATTACTGACATACTCCATACTACTAGCTCTCGACAACTGTGACCTCTCCATACACTGACTCTCCGTCATGTATTGATGCAACTTTTCTGGCAACTGCTTTACACTAAGGAACCTTTCAGCTGCCCCCACCACTAACCTGAGGATATCTGACCGGTTAGCTGCTTTCTTACCTCCTACCAACACATCAGAAACAAAAGACAGAAATGACTCCTTATTAAAAATCAACATGTCAGATGGAAAAGCCGATGGCAAGTTTGCCACAGTGATCTGGCTTCCTAACACCACTCTAGTCCCAGCGCTCACATCTCCGCATTCTCTAGCCACTCTTTGAGCTGCCTCTGCATATGACGTTGTTCTGATCCTTCACTTCCTGCACTCGCTTCGCCTGAACAACGCGTTCACAACCATGAAACCATGCTACATGATCCCCATCACAGTTAGGGCACTTAGGATCCTCTGCCTTGCAATTTTGTATTGCATGATCTCCACCGCACTTTGCGCACTTTCTTTTACCCCGACAAGACCCAACAACATGTCCAAACCTCTGACAGTTATAGCAGCGCAACGGTGGTTTAATGTACTCCCTCACTTGATACGCCATTCTCCCAAGAAACACTCTCTGTGGCAGTACTCCATCTTTGAACGTAAGCAGGACCGGCGGGTCCCCGACTCCATTCCTACTCTTAAATCTCACAACATCAGTTACCTGGGCCCCCTTAACGTTTTCTAAAATCTCCTTCTCAGACAAGCCAGCATACATCCAATACACCACTCCCTTTATTCCCTGTTGTCTTCCTCTAGGGACCAAACTCTCCACCTTGACCACCAATTTCCCCACACCCCTAGCATCATTACACTGTTTTCTGTCTTTGCAACAAACTCTTAACATCCCATTATACAGAATCTTGGCCTGAAAATCCTTGCCTATCTGGCTCTCCAAAGCGGTGGTAATTTTTAATGGATTCACTGCTCTAAATCCTGCATCTCCTTGATTTGTTCCTTTAACTTTAAACAGCACAACAAATTCTGCAATAATTCTAATTCTCCTAACTTTATTTCCGTCGTCTTCTGACATTTCGGGTCTTTCGCTCGATGCCTCTCTCTTAGATCCCCCCTTTTCCTTCCCTACAGTCTACCACCCACTACCCTTAGCCCCACCATTCCCTGAAGCCATGGGCCTCTAGAACCCCTCCTTACTTAACACTAATCTAATTCTACTAATACTAATCCTACTACTAATGAAAGAAATGGGGAAAAAAAACCTCCAACTCAGCTCTTGCTGTCTCTCTCCCTCCAGAGCTCTCGAGAGAGCCAGCTTGTCTCTCTCCCTCCCAAATTGACTCCGTTTGCGTCCAGCGCACCTCTGAGGCCTTCACAGAACAGCTGTATTTATACTGAGATTAGATTATACACAAGTGGACTCTATTTACTAATTAGGTGAGTTCTGAAGGCAATTGGTTGCACTGGATTTTATTTAGGGGTATCAGAGTAAAGGGGGCTGAATACTTTTGCATGCCACACTTTTCAGTTTTTTTGTAAAAAAATTTGAAAACCATGTATCATTTTCCTTCCACTTCACAATTATGCGCCACTTTGTGTTGGTCTATCACATAAAATAGTAAGATTAAATGAGAACTTACCAGTTCGAAGTTTGATCTGTATTTTATGAGGAGTTACAATGAGGGATTACGTAAAGACCCCGTTCAGCACGCATGCGCGACATTCTTAAAAGTAGCGGTGTGGATTCACTGAAAAAACACAATGATTGAAATAAATATAGTAAAGAAAAAATAAGAACTTAATTACCAGTTGATCTGTATAATAGAGGGTGGGAGCGGAGGGCACGTAATCCCTCATCGTAACTCCTCATAAAATACAGATCAAACTTCGAACTGGTAAGTTCGCATTTAATCTTACTATTTTATTTCGGAGTTACGTGAGTGACTACATGAAGACTTCAAAGCTCTGTGAATCCGAACCGTGTACCAGCTCATGCTTCACTCACTGTCTGAAGACCTTTGAAGAAGTATGTTATCACAATCAACAATAACCTGTTTGTGAACAAAAAAGGTTTATTAATAACAACAAAAAACAGAGAGCTCCCCCGGGCTTAAATTAAATATTATCTGCAGACTCTAAAATTCTGTCTGCAAATGTAGCAGGTTCCGCCAGCGGCTTATTATAAAGCCTTTGGAAAGTTCTTTCCGAGGACCATCCTGCTCTGGCCAGAATATGGTCCATTGGCACATCCATTCGCCTAGCCGCCGACGTGGATGCAGCCCTGGTGGAGTGAGATTTGTAAACATTAGTGTTGATCCCGCGGACTTAAGCACTTGCTTGAGCCACCTTGAAATGGTTTGGCTCGTCACCTGACCATGGGGCTTCTTGTGGCTTATCCATAAGGCTTTTTCTCTCCCTCTTAAGTTGTATGTTGTGTCTATGTAAATGGCGAGATGGGTCTTGGCACACAGCCGTGGGTCAGATGAATATGCCCGGAACTCCATGACTGGAGGCGTGGTTCCTGGTCTAGTTTGACCAGACCTTGAATATGCAATGTGATACAGTCCAATTACTCTGTCATGCTGTCCAGCCTCAGAAGGTGGAGGGACTGTACCCGTTGAGCTGACACTAGTGCCATGAGCATGACTGATTTCAGAGTAAGTTGTTCCAGCGTGAGTGACCTGGGTGGTGGCCATCCACTAGGGTACGTCAGCACAATGCTGACATCCCAGATCTGAGTGTACCTTGGTCTGGGGGAATTAGTGTTAAAAATACCCCTCTTGATTTTGACCACCAGTGGATGGGACCCCAAAGCCTGTTGTCCTGCTGCTGGAACCAAATAAGCTGACAACGCACTCCTGGCTGTATTGATGGCGCTGTAGCTGAGTCCATCCCATTGTAATCCAACCAGGAACTCCACAACACTGGTAGCTGTTGCTGTTGTGTAGGTAGTTCCTGTTTTGGAGCAATACCGTTCCCATTTCCTTATGTTAGTCAGGTATTGTGTCCTGGTGGACTCCCGGTGGGATGCGGTCATCATGTTGATGGCGTCCTCAGACAGTCCCAGGCCCAGTAGAAGTCTTTTTAGAATCTGCAAGCCAGGAGATTGACTCTGTCATGGCACGGGTGACAAATGCCTGACACTGGGTGAATTAATAATACTGGACTGCTGGGGAATTCCAACGGTGTTTCGACAGCCATGTCAAGGGCCACTGGGAACCGTGGCTGTGTAGGCCAGTCGGGTATTATCAAGATTCCTGAAGCGAAATCCAATTGAATCTTGCGTAATACCCGACTGATGAGGTAGAAGGGAGGAAAAGCATAGAAGAACATTTTCCCCCAATGCAGCGTGAATGCATCAACTGCTGCTGCCTCAGGGTCTGGTTCTCAAGTGACATACGTTGCTACCTGGTGATTCAGCCTAGATGCAAATAGATCGATATCTGGTGTGCCATATTGCTTAGTAATTTCAGCAAATATTTTGGGATTTAACATCCATTCGATGTTATTGTTAAATTTGCGTGACTTGGTGTCTGCCACTGTATTTTGCTTACCTGGTAGGTAAGTTGTTGATAACCAAACATGTCTTTCGACACACCATTGCCAGATTAGGTTGACCAAATTGTCACATGATATCGACTTTACACCACCCATGTGGTTGATATAAGCCACCACCGTGGTATTATCTAATTGCAACCGGACATGTGCGTGATGCGTCTTAGATGAATATGCTTTTAAACCATAAAACACACCCAACATTTCTAAGTAGTTAATACCCCGTGTTTGTAGGCAAGATGATTCAAATTAGTCCATCTGCCCCCTGTGCTGGATTGCATGTTAGTTGCTCCCCAGCCCAAAGCACTGGCATCCGTTTGAATGGTTAACACTGGGTTGGTGATTATTATGGGACTGGAACTAGGCCTAATGTTCCTTGTCCACCATTGTAACCCTGGAATGGATTCAGCAGTTAAATTCATAGCTCGGTCAAAGTGACCTGCATTTTTTTTTAGTGCGTGCACTTTTGCTCTTTGTAAATTTTGATAGTGTAAAGGCCCAAATTGTACAGCTGGAAAGGCTGCTACCATTTTCCCAATGACACTAGCTACCTGACATATGGTTGGCTGATGATTAACCATTAGTTCGTTGCATGATTGTGCCAACTCTGATGCTTTCCCCTTCGGCAGAGTTACAATCATGCGAATAGTGTCAATCGTAAATCCAAGATAGTCCATGGTTGTGGACGGTGTCAAATTGGATTTATCTGGATGTATGACAAACCCCAAAGTTTCAAACAAACGTTTGGTGGCTGTTACTGCCAAAATGGCTGTCTCTAAGGTTTTTTCTACTATTAAAATGTCGTCTAAGTACACCATGACTATATGTTTTTGTTTCCTCAATAATGCCAAGGCAGGTTTTAAGATTTTTGTGAACGACCTCGGAGCTGAGGTTAGCCCTTTTGGTAAGGCTTTAAATTGCCATAGCTGTTTCATCCAGATAAACTTTAGGTATTTACGATGCTCCTTGTGTATGGGTACTGAGTAGTAGGCATCTTTTAAATCAATGCTTGCCAGAAAGTACCCTCCAGAAATCAATAGTCTGGCTGTTTTAAAAGTTTCCATCTTGAAATGTATATACTTAACAGACTCGTTTAAAGAAGTTAAGTCAATGATGATGCGACATCCACCATCTTTTTTAGTTTTAGTGAAAATATTAGACACAAATTCCAAAGGTTCATGTTTTGTTCTTTCAAATGACACCTTTTGCTAGTAGCCTCATCAGTTCAGCTTGACCTTCTAGTTTCTCTGAGAGGGTGAATACCTTTTGGGGTATATGCTGAACTGGCGGCATGTTTTCATGAACAAAGTCAATTTTATAGCCATGAATGCTGCTGAGTATATACTTGTCATTAGTGATAGACTCCTATGTATCCAAAAACAAGTACAATCTCCCCCCTGTTAGTATAGAGCCCCTACTGCTCATATGCTGAGCGGAACCAGACCCACCTACCTCCATGGTTATTGGTGCTTTTTCTGCCTCTTCGCTGGACGACGAGGTGTCTGCTGGGCTGTAGAGGGCTGCTGTTGATGTTGCTGTTGATGTTGATTTTGGCGGTGGCGCATTTTCCATGGGGTCCGCTCTGGGCCCTGGCCTAAAAAAGGCTTACGGGGAATGGTTGCGGACCCCGAGCTTTCACCAGTCCCATATGGTAGTCGACGACTGGTGGACGCCGTGAGGTACTGCCGCCTGGGTTTGTTAGGTCTGCTCGGTCCCAAACCTGCCCTCACGAGACCAAAGGTCTTGGACTCTTCCTCCATGTCTTTCACCTTTTTTGGAAGGTCCTTTCCAAAGAGCAGAATTGGAGGTTCTGAACCCGGTGTTTTGCAAAGTCCTGCAAACTTAGGGTTGAGGGCAGGCTTGTTTGTTAGGCTTGATGATTTCCTTCCGTAAATTGTTAATCTCATATTGAGTGGTGCACAGCAGAGCTAACGTATCTTGCTGATTTGTGGTGATGTCCACACCATCTATGGACTGAGCATATGAAGTTATTCCTGCTGTCAGGGGTTTAGGGTTTTCTGGAGCTTCAACTCCAGGTTCCTGATGTTCTGTCCCAAATGTCCCCAAATTTGGCTGTTTACAGCTGGTACATTCAATAATGTACAATTTTCTGGGGCTGTATATAATTCAAGAGCCTCAGTGCACCCGTTCATCGTGGGTGCACTGCATGAACGCTAATGTCGCGCATGCGTGCTGGACGGGGTCTTCACGTAGTCACTCACGTGACTCCGAAATAAAATCCCAATAAAATACATTTACGTTTGTGGTTGTAACGTGACAAAATGTGGAAAAGTTCAAGGGGTATGAAAACTTTTGCAAGCACTGTATATTTTACCATGGTCCAGGATTTATTGACACAGGTTGATCATATGCCGAATAATCCAGCCACATTTTTGTTTGGAAGTGGAAAGAGCTAATAGAAATTGCATTAAT
This sequence comes from Okamejei kenojei, assembly GCA_035221665.1. Lineage (NCBI taxonomy): Eukaryota > Metazoa > Chordata > Chondrichthyes > Rajiformes > Rajidae > Okamejei > Okamejei kenojei. The sequence continues at coordinate 20,551,636 of CM069157.1, forward strand.
TGCAATGTGTAAAAAGAGTTGAGATATTGTATTATAATTTTGCTGCATGTCATTGTGGTATATACCATGTCTTGATTGGTGAATATATTTAGTTTGTGAGTTATTTGAAGCAGAAATAATATGTGAATGTAGACAAAATTGCTGGAGAAACTCAGCGGATGCGGCAGCATCTAAGGAGCGAAGGAAATCGGCAACGTTTCAGGCCAAAACTCTTCTTCGGCCTGAAATGTTGCCTATTTCCTTCGCTCCATAGATGCTGCTGCACCTGCTGAGTTTCTCCAGCACTTTTGTCCACCTTCGATTTTCCAGCATCTGCAGTTCCTTCTTGAACATAATATGTGAATGTTTCATTGAGCATAATTCCGACTGGTAACTACGCACTTTGTCTGAGCACATGATCGCACGCGTCATGCAAACCGTCTTAAATTACCACCTAAACTGTCATTTGGCAACCTAAAAAGCTGTCAAGGTTGCCCGGCTGGCAAAAGGGAAAAAAAGTTAAGCCAGAGCCCTGCTTTCTTTTGGAAATGCTAAAGCTGTGTTGCCTTTGGTTTGGAAATGCTAAAGCAGTGTTGCCTTTGGTTTGGAAATGCTAAAGCTGTGTTGCCTTTGGTTTGGAAATGCGAAAGCTGTGTTGCCTAATTAAAGTTGCCTTGCCTAATTAAAGTTGCCTTGCCTTCTATATAATTAGAAGTCTAATCTTGACCACTTCCTGTTTGCGCTTTATATTGATTTTAGAAAAAAAGCTACCACGTACGGCTATGATTTTTGGCCATCTTTACTCAGAGTCCCCCTCCGCTCATCAGGTGCTGAGGATTTTTCCCATCGATGAAAAATAAAAGAGTTAATGGTGTTTTAAAAATGTTGAGATTCTCTCTCCTGTCAATCATGCCATGAAGGCCACGCCCCTTCTGCTGGGAGGGGGGAGGGACTATAAAACCCAGAAGTGTGGGCGTGGCTCAGTCTCTGCAAGATGGAGGAGGGAGAGGTCATGACTCGCTGTCTTTAGTGGCCTTGCACCCTGCTTGAAATGGTATGAAACTGCACTTGAATTTGGTGGCCTTGCACCCGGCTTGAAGTGGTAAGAAACTGCACTTGAATTTGGTGGCCTTGCACCCTGTCTGAAATGGAATTTCAAGGAATAGCCATAAGTCAACTGCCAGCCCACCAGTGAAGTGAGTGAGCTGCCAGCACAACAGGCTTGAGTGACTGAGCTGTCAGCCCAAGAATCCATTCGGCTCCCAATGTCCATACTAGCCCTCTGGAAACCAGTCCCGGTTAATATCAGTTCTCTCTAATAACGTGTTTCAAAAGCTGCTGAGGTGCATTGTGAAAGGTCACTCATCCCAAATACAAAGCATTCCCAGAGTCAGCTTCACAAGCATAGTGTATATTTATGACCCTCAAGAGGTACTTGCACTCAGAGCAGGGCCTCCTCATCCATAGACAGGATCATACACTTTAGGAACAAGGGCATTAATTACCCCTGAATTATATGTGTATTGCCATTCTATCAGATGACTGATATGTAATAGTACAACATATTGCAACACCTTCAATTTATCACATTAATCTATTCATATAATTACTTGCTAAAGTGAATAGTAACTGAGTTTTAATTTTACTTCTGAGTCACGTGAGTGACTTCGTGAAGACCCCGCCAGCACGCATGCGCGACATATCGTCGCTCGCATTGCAGTCGACAAGCTGGGGGGGAGCGCAGCTCCTCTGCCGGCAGCTTAAAAGGACCCTTCAGGTAAGTTTTTACTAACCTTGAGTTGGTTAGTTTTCTGTATTGATTAAATCCCTACAGAAAATTCATGATGGAGAGAAGTAAAAAGAAAGCTGCGTCTAAGCACGCCTTTCAAGACCGCGAGACTTCAGAGCGAGGTCGGCGGCCAACATCCCCGGAGCTGACCGTAGAGCCGGCAGCACCCGTACCTTGGGCCGGGAAAACAGCGCAAAAGTCAGGGAACCCCACTCAGTCGGCAGGACCCGACTCTCCACCGCAGCAGTCCAGGGAGCTGCATACTGGCGGTAGGACCACGCGGGAGCAGGGTAGCCAAGACTCCGACTCCCCACTGCTTCAGTCTGTACGAAAACAGAGCAGCGGCAAAAAAGTGTGGAAGACAGGGCCCGATTTAACAGCACACCCCGACTCTCCACCGCATCAGTTCGCAAGAGGGCGGACCAGTTGCAAAACCGCACAAAAGTCGTGTAGGCCCGTTGGTGCGGCAGGCACCGACTCTCCACCGCTTCAGTCCGCTAGACTGCGGACCGGTGGCAAAACCGCACAAAAGTCGTGTAGCCCCGTTGGAGCGGCAGACTCCACCGCTTCAGTTCGCTAGATTGCGGACCGGTGGCAAAACAACACACAAGTCGAGTAGCCCCGTAGGAGCGGCAGGCACCGACTTTGCGCCGCATCAGTCCGGAAGATCTCGGATTGGCGGCAAGCCTGTGCGGATGTCGTGTAGCCCCGCTGGAACGGCTGGCATCAACTCCACACTGCCACAGTCGGGAAAACCACGGACAGGTGCTAGATCTACCAGGAAGTCGTGTAGCCCCGCAGGAGTGGCAGGCACCGACTCTCCACCGCTTCAGTCCGGAAGACCGCGGACAAGCGGCAGATCCGCGCGGGAGTCGTGTAGCCCCGCAGGAGCGGCTGGCACCGAATCAGTCCCATAGACATCACCTCGACGAGGTGCGGACTGGCGGTAAGAGCACCATAGATTAATCAGAACCTGGGGAAGAAGACTTGCCGTTCGCAGATAGCGACGGCGGTCGCATTGCTCGTATGGAGCGAATGATGGAGCAGCTGCTCCAGAGGGACCTACTCCACCAGGAGCATGCGTCCCAAGGATCACGCAGGTCCAAGACAGGCCCATTACCAGGACTGTCCAACATCTCTCCCTCCTCAGTAGGGAGCGCAAGAAGTCAGGGATTAGCTGACTTTGAAGAGGGGTTGGCTGAAGACCCACAGTTGCAAGGGATGCAAGAAGAGGGGATGGTGTCTAAGTTCGCTCAACCATCCCAGAAAGGGCAACCTCTTCAGCCGAGGCTAGTGGCAAGCATAAACTACCTGACAACACACCAATTACAGGAACAGGTCACAAGCAAGTACATGGCCTCGGAAAATTGTGTGTCGCTGAACGTCCCTACCGTGAACTCATATGGGGAAACATCAGCCCTGGGATAAGGGCACAGGAATTAAAAATTCAAAAAACTCCTAAACTACTGACCTCAGGCATCACTGCGTTTGCCAGGTCAGTCGATGGTATGGACATGACGGAAGAGCAGCAGGATGTATTAGCCCTGCTCTGTAATACGCAATATGAGATCAATTGCTTCCAGAAAAGCTCTATCCGTCCTACACTCAACCCCAAATATGCGGGTTACACTTGCACAAAGGCCAACGCTACGCCACCACCAAGACAGTTGTTTGGTGATGATCTGCCCAAACAGGTGAAAGACCTAGACGATGAAGCTAAAACGGTAGGCTTGATAAAACCGCCTTCCTCTGGCAGACCTCCAGCGTATCGTCGGCAGCATCCATATGCAACATCTAACAGGCCCTGGGTTCAACCCGATAGAGTGACGGGAGCAAACCCAAAGGTCGCGCCTTATCATCAGAGGCCGTTTTTAGGCCAAGACCCACAGCGACCAGCCTGGAAAATGCGCAACCCCACATCACAGCACCACAACAACCCACGAACAAAGGACAGAAGACCAAGCCCCACCGGTAACCATGGAGGTAAGGGGGTTTGGTTCCCTTGGGAATGCTGCATGCATAACCTCACAAGTGGGAGGTAGATTGCGTCTCTTTGGGATGCATGGAGTTCCATAACTTCTGACCTGTTTATATTGCACAGTATTCAAGGTTACAAAATTGAATTTATAAACAGACAACTTCCCCCATGTACCTAGCCGGAAATTTGTACTTTCTCATAAAGAGAAAGTGGAAGGACATGCAGAACTATTAAGGTTATATACCAAGGGGGTAATAGAGAAAACAGTACATGAACCTCTTGAATTTGTATCTAACATCTTTGCCAAAACCAAAAAAGATGGTGGATGTCGTATCATAATTGATTTAACTCAATTGAATACTTTTGTGCAATATACCCATTTCAAGATGGAAACATTTGAAACTGCCAAGCAACTGATTTCCAGAGGGTACTTCATGGCCTGCATCGACTTAAAAGATGCATACTATTGAGTACCTATACGTAAAGATCACCGCAGATATTTAAAATTTGTCTGGATGGGGCAGCTGTGGCAGTATAAAGCATTGCCTAATGGACTTACTATATATTTTTATTAGAGTATGTTAGCAGTGACTTAGCAAACACATATTATGATAGCAATATTTTGTGTACAACAATCATACATTATTATTATCAAGTGAATCATTTTGTATCTAATAATTATTTTTTTTATAAAGAGAGAAAAACAAAGAAAAATAAAATAAAAATCAAAAAGAAATCATAAAGAATGGAATAATTTACCATTAATACATCATTGGAGATAAGCTCAAGGAATGTAGAATATAACTTTTCATCTAATCCTGAGTCCAAGTTTCAGTTAGGGTTCCCTGCCGAACCGATCTACCCTTTTAAGTAATCAATGAAACAAGACCATATTCTAACGAAAACTTCTTGTTTGTCCATTAGGGCAAATCTGATTCTTTCCAGGTGTAGGGTCTCCGGCATTTCCGTAATCCACATTTTAATTGTGGGGGATATAGGGCCTTTCCAAAATTTTAATATTAATTTCTTCCCAATTATTATACTGTAATTAGGAAATTTCTTTGACTTGTTGTGTTAAACTTTGTTCTGATATTCCAAGTATTATTAATTTTGAGTCCGGATCCAGTTTAGTATTAATAACTTCAGAAGTTATTCTAAAAATCTCAATCCAGAAATGGTTGTACAATTTGCAAAAGTATGTGTTAAATTAGCCTCTGGATGCTGACATTTATCGCAGATAGAGGAGACCTGTGGAAAGATTCTATTCAATTTAACTTTTGAGTAATGTAATCTATGTAATACTTTAAATTGTATTAAAGCATGTCTGGAATTTAACGAGCATTGATGTATATATTGTAAACTTTTGTCCCATATATCTTTCGTTATGGGTTGGTTTATTTCATTTTCCCCATATTGTATGTCTATATGATTCCGTCGATGGTATCTCGCTATCTAAAAGGGTATTATAAATATAAGTTTTTAATTTTTCTGTATTAGGTTGCTTATTCAAACATTCATCAAGGATTTCTGGTTCCTTATTCCTATAATCTTGTGTATTTGATTTAACATAATCTCTGAGTTGTAGATATCGAAAAAAATTATTTGAATGTAATCCATAAATCTGTTGCAATTCCTTTCTTCTCAAGGTGTTCCATCTTTTTGATTCCATAGTTTTTCCATTGTATAAAACCTTTATCCAGCATGGAAGGTTTGAATAAGGGATTGTTTACAATAGGGAGACAGAGTGGTATATTATCCAATTTGAAAGTCTGCCTAATGGACTTACAACAGCCCCCAGGTTATGTACTAAAATATCAAAACCAGTGTTGGCGTCTCTACGAAGACAAAACCACATAGTCATGGCCTATCTTGATCACATTCTGATTGTGGGGAAAACTTTGGAATTGGCTAAATTAGCTGTGACAGCCACCAAGTCACTATTCCAAAAGCTGGGGTTCGTCATCCATCCAGACAAATCAAATTAATATTAAAACCTTCTGTCATTATGGACTATCTGGGATTCACTAATCATATGATTGTCACTTTCCCAGAGAACAAAGCAACAGATATAATAGAGGCATGTAATAGCCTTGCTTGCGCCAAAAAAACGACTATTCGACATGCTGCCAAGGTGATTGGGAAACTTGTAGTTACATTTCCAGCTGCACGTTTTGTACCACTGCATTATCAAAATTTGCAAAGAACAAAAATCACAGCACTAAAAACCAATGCTGGGCATTTTGACAGACCTTTGCAGCTAGCAAACAAAGCAAAAGATGAGCTACGATGGTGGATTAGCAGCATTCGAGATTGTTTTAATCCCATCATAGTTACAAAGCCTTTAGTCGTGTTGCAAACTGACGCAAGCGCCCACGGCTGGGGAGCTACCGACACCACTTCTAGTTGTGGCGGCAGATGGGATTTGCACGAATCTACACTACTCCAATCACGAGGTATAAACTATTTGGAAATGCTGGGAGCATTTCACGGCCTGCGGGCTTACTGCACAAATATGCATCATACGCATGTCCGTCTACAGATAGACAATACCACAGTGGTGGCATATTTAAACCATATGGGTGGTATCAAGTCGATATCTTGCGATGAATTGGCAAACATAATTTGGCACTAGTGCATTGAAAGAAATATTTGGATCAAAGCTACATACCTTCCGGGTAAGCTTAATACAGTGGCGGACACCAGGTCACGAGTATTCAATGGCAACACTGAGTGGATGTTGAACCCCCAAATATTTGCTAATATTATAGCTCAGTATGGAACACCAGATATCGACCTCTTTGCGTCCAGGTTGAACCACCAGATACCAACATATGTCTCTTGGGAACCAGATCCTGGGGCAGCAGCGATGGATGCATTCCTACATTGGGGGAAATTGTTCTTCTATGCATTTCCCCCTTTCTGCCTCATCAGTCAGGTATTGCGGAAAATCCAGCTAGATTCTGCATCAGGGATTCTGATAATACCCGACTGGCCCACACAGCCATGGTTCCCGGTGGTCCTCAACATGGTGAAGGAACCATGGGTGCTGGTTCCTAAATGCCCGAACCACCTGACACATCCCATATCAGGGGAGAGTCATCCGTGCCATGGTCATCTGAACCTGTTGGCTTGCAGGTTCTGAAGAGACCTTTGCTGGTATTCGGTCTGTCGAACAGGACCATGGATATCATCACGGCATCGTGCAGAGTCCACTAGGAAGCAGTACCTTACCCATGTAAGGAAATGGGAGGCCTTCTGTTCCAGGACTAATATCACCTACGACTCTGCCACCATCACAGATGTGCTGAAATTCCTCGCAGGCCTTCACTATGATGAGGGCCTCAGCTATAGTGCCATCAATAGTGCTAGAAGCGCATTATCGTCCTACCTCACTATTGGAGTAGGATCCCGTCGGTTGGTGTCGAAACGCATGAGGGGTATTTTCAATTCTAACCCACCAAGACCACGATACAATATGACCTGTGATATTGGGGTAGTGTTATCCCTACTCAGGAGCTGGTCACCAGTTTCGGAACTCCCACTGGCAAAACTCACCTACAAAGTGGTGATGCGTATGGCACTTATTACAGCTCAGCGGGTCCAGACCCTCCACAATCTAAAACTGGACAGGATGGTCTCGACCCCCACCAAGGTAACCTTTTTCATTGATGAATTAGACCATAGACCTGGAACAACCGGTCTTAAATTGGAATTCCATGCATATCGCATTGATGTACGCCTCTGTAAAGCCACCCATCTCCAACATTATATTAATGTCACCCAAAATATAAGGAGAATGGAAAAAGGTCTATTCATCAGTTTTAAACGCCCACGTTACAGGGTAACTGTGCAGACTATTTCCAGGTGGCTCAGGGTGGTGTTGGGTGCAGCAGGGGTAGACACTGATATTTTCAAATCTCATTCTACCAGGGCTGCGTCCACATCAGCGGCGAGGACCATGGAGGTACCCATGGATCATATCCTCGCAACAGCGGGCTGGTCCAATGAAGGCACATTTCAACGGTTTTATAATAAACCTGTGGCCGCTCCCGCGATGTTTGCAGATACTGTGTTAAGTTCTGTTCCATAAACGTTCCCCGAAATCAGGGATTTTGTTTGTATTAATAAATACATTATTGTTTCAAGTCTGAAATACGTTAACATACTTCCTCCATCAGTTATTACGGCAGTTTGTGAGCATGGACGTGGTCCAGGGCATGAAATTACAGAGCTTTGAAATCTTCACGAAGTCACTCATGTGACTCCGGTACAATACTAAGATTAAACGAGAACTTACCAGTTTGAAGTTTGATCCTTATTTTATGAGGAGTTACGATGAGGGATTTCGTGCCCTCCGCTCCCAACCCTCTATCATAAGGACAACTGGTATATTACTTCTCTTAATCTTACTCTCTCCAGTCAGTTCTACTATCTGTGATTTCACACCGCTGTTTTGAAGAATGTCGCGCATGCGTGCTGGCAGGGTCTTCACGAAATCCCTCATCGTAACTCCTCATAAAATAAGGATCAAACTTCAAACTGGTAAGTTCTCGTTTAATCTTACTATGAATCTAGATAACAGCACTTGAATTCTTCCATGAGAGAATTGAATAGTTAATTCAGCTAATTAAATCCCTTAAATCCACCAAAATCCACACTTAAATAGAGAATGGGTTTCAAAGATTTTCAAAAAGCTTTTCACTAGTGAGAGATTTACAATAAAGATATTAGGACATAAAATGAAGGGGGATATGATGATGTAGACGGGGATCGGCAACCTACGGCCCAGGGGCCGTAACCCGAAATCATCCGGCCCTCAGGCAGATTTTTATTTCCCGTAATCATCTGGCCCGCCAAGCGCGATCGAGCGCCGAGCGCGAGCTCTGGCTGTACCGCATCCTGCGCAAAGTCGCTGGCACGGCCACGCACCTTCTGTGAACACGTTTAAGAAAGAACTGCAGATGCTGGAAAAATTGAAGGTAGACAAAAATGCTGGAGAAACACAGCGGGTGAGACATGCAAGGTTGCATGATGCTGCCTCACCCGCTGAGTTTCTCCAGCATCTTTGTCTACCTTCTGTGAACACGTGATTTGTTGCCTGCCATCCGGGGTGGGATCCACGTGTATACGTGATAGATGTGGCCCGCCATCGGCTCACAGACGTGCGTCCTAACCCCGATGCAGAACTAGGTTGCCGACCCCTGATATAGACAGAGAGAGATGATTCATGGGTTAAAAGCAAAAGGAAGCCTTTGGGAGGTGTATTTGATTGGAAAATGACGAGTAGCAGCCGTTGCGCTTTTTCTACAGTACATATATGGGTAACTGACATTCAAAGATTGAGGAAGCAAGAACATTATTGTATTTATGTACGGAAGTGCAGGAGGAAGTTAAGTGGAGAGGTGGGAAGCGCAGTTTGCCGAAGGGAAATTGAAAAATGAAAATAAAATTGACGACAGTAACAGGGAAAGGTTTTCCATCTTGAACAGTAAATTCTAAGCAGTGCAAATGAATACGCCATTAACGATGTAAAAACATAGATAAGGCTATCAGAAACTATGTGGAATTCTTAATTTTGCAATGTAGAATGCATACATTGAACATGCAAAAAGCCTCAATTAAGCTGCAGATAGAATATTGTATAAATTGTTGGTCAATCTTCTAGATAAAACAAAACTAGATTAAAAAAAAACTTAACTAAGACATTACCATTGGTGAGGGTTTACAATTATAAAAAAAGAGTAAAAAAGTTAACAAAAACAGTGACAGAATAACGCAAAAGTTCATGAAGAGAAAATACTCACTTTTTGTCATATTCACTTCCTCACCACAGCGCAGAATTAAATTTATTATTAAAACCTGCACAAGAATTGAATCCTCGTTCTACATAAATTTCTGACACAAGTAAAAATCAAGATTGTTCTAGGTGTCAGGAAACCATATTTTAAATTTGTCAGTTATTCATTTAACACACAATTATTTTCAAATTCATGTATCACCCTCTAGTGTTCCCTTCATATAATACATCTACAGCAATAATGCTGCAATTATGATCCAAACTAGAGATCCATAACATGTGAATCTTACTTTCAATGAGAATTATTCCAAAAAGTGTAGGAAGGAATTGTAGATGCTGGTTTAAACCAAATATACTGTAGACACAAAATGCTGGAGTAACTCAGCGGGACAGACAGCATCCTATTTAGTGATCCTTTTTAGCTTTTTATCTGTACTGAATTGTTTGGGGTTTATTTTAATCAGTACCTTATTAGAAAGCTCGCAGCATCTAAGTAACTGCCACATACAGTCATATCATTCAGGTCTCATCACTCGAACTTGTAATGAAACCACCTTTAACTAAATTAATTAATAGTAAGATTAAACGAGAACTTACCAGTTTGAAGTTTGATCTTTATTTTATGAGGAGTAACGATGAGGGATTACGTGAAGAACCCCGCCTGGCGCTGGAACGGCATACTTCAAAGCAGCGGCATGAAAAACACAGAACATAATAGCCGGAGTAAGATAGTAAGGCTTCTCATAGATTTAGAACTACCTGATGATCATTTATTTTATGAGGGTGGGGAGTGGAGGGCACGTAATCCCTCATCGTTACTCCTCATAAAATAAAGATCAAACTTCAAACTGGTAAGTTCTCGTTTAATCTTACTATTTTACATCGGAGTCACGTAAGTGACTACGTGAAGATTTTGAAGCTTTCTGTGTTTTTCATGTCGTAGAATTTATTCCATATGACAGTCCGGCTCATTCAACACAGTGACGAGCGAATAACACATTTTTCCCCAAACATTGCCTCAAGTTATGTGATAAATTATTTCACATTATAAAGAATAAAAGTAATGCCCTTTCCATTGAAAGGCAAGTTTATCACAAAATATCAATTGATATATATATTTTGATGGTATGACAAAGCAACAATTATAGAGAACCCAACATTCCGTGTCCAAACCTGACACCATGACTGGTTCCTTTTTACTTTAACATTAATTTACACCCTCCTGCGGCCTTGCATCTTTGCTCGAGCGGCTCATCCCGTGCCATTCCTGTGAATGTATCTACCTCATTAACAGAGTGATTTTCCACCTTTCAGTGTCTAGTTCCACTGAGTGTATCCAATTTCTAACCATCTAGAATACATTCCTCTAGAACCATCAGTTTTTTACTGAACCAAATGTGGTTATTGTGTGTAATAAGTAGTGCTGTCTCATTACCACAGAGACTCTTACCTACTTCAACATATTTCATCAATGTTCTCACACACACACACACACATACAACTTAAGGCCGACAGGATATGCTTATAGGTTTACCTTGGTTTCAGCTCCTCTTGGTGTGCTTTGTTTGGTAAATTCATAAACATATATGATAATGCAATCTGTATCCACATGCAATTATAACGTAACATTTGCAATGTTTGCACTCTTATATTGATACTAAAGTCATCAGCATTATTATTTTCAATGTTAACTTTTTTGAATCATTGATAGAGTTAGAGTCCATTGCCTAAGGCAATTCAGGATTATTTATCTCCCGACATATATTACAATTTTGGACAGATTATATATATATATATATATATATATATACACATATATATATATTTATATTAATATCCACATATATATCCCTTTCCATATCGGGATATTATGAATGCACCTGATAACTTCTTGGTTAGTATATTGTTCGTTAATAGGACGGTAACACTCTGAGCCCTATTATTGGCTCTATCAATTAGATACTCAGAAAAATGCAATCCACAAGGAACTCACATATATCTAATATGATAAAATAACTTTACTGTATACACAGACTTCCAATTTCTTATAACAAAATATTGTTTTTTAGACTTATTTCTGCAAATTGCAGGTATAACACTTCTTTTATACATAATTATTTTATTGTTGTGTTGTTATATTAGTTAAACATTCATAGACTTCTTTGACCATCAGCTGTTGTAATGGTCTGGTCAACCTGCAGATAGTCAAATTCATATTTTCATGTCATGGATGCCTTTGTACAACAATAAATTACTGCAGGGTTACACAAAACTGGAGAACCCAGCGGGTGCAGCAGCATCCAAAGAGCAAAAGGAGACAGGCAACGCCTCGGGTCGAAACCCTTCCTCAGACTTCAATAAATTACTGCAACTATGAATCATCACAAGTGGTTCAACATCACTCAATATTTATGAAAACATGAAGGATCCGTATTAGGCCACCAAAATGCCTCTGGCAGTGTCCTGCTACATTTTCATCAGACACTGCCCTATCAAACAAAATGAGGAACACAAAAGAACATCTTTTCCTCATGTAATTGAGAGAAAAGCATCCACCTTTCCTGTTCTTGGTTTACCCACAAGAAACATTCGAAAGATCGGTGATTTAATCTGTATGCAACCAGATTAATCGTAAGTAATCCATATTAATGACAATATGTTTTTTCTCCCAAATTTGTTGTCTCCGATACCATTGTCTCTTCCTTAGAGATAAACAGCTGGACTAAACTTTAAAATATGCCACATCTGTTTACTCAGATAATCCCATGATTGTTATTTGACTTATCTTGTGTGTTTTAACATATGCCACAGCCGTGGTATTGTTCATCTTGATACGACATGGACACTTCCATAATAAAACAATCGATATTTAATCCATAACTCCTTATACTTCAATAATTAATACAAATGTTTGGAAAATTTCTTAGGACAATCCATTTATGCTCACCTGGTATTATTGTCCGCAGTCCCAACAAGAGACGTATCAATTATTCTTATAAGAATAGATAATATTCTTATCTTTACCCAAACATTCACAGAAGCTGTACATCATCTGTAACACTTGCGTCAGTTTGCAACAGCTGTTAATCTTATAGTTGAAGCAGCTTGTGAACCTTTTTTACATTACTTTAATAATGATAACGTATCATTTGATATTTGCATAAGACTCTCACAAAGGCATACATATTCTTATAAGCTTCTGTATTCCTTCTTTTGGAACTTTATTTATTCTTTACCTAACCTAATGGAGGGACAAAGTATGTCAACAACAATGAGACATAGACATGGAACAATTTTCCCCCTCTTATGGTGCTGAATTACTTCTAAATTCAGAATAGTAATTTATGAATATTTTATTAATGCCTAAGCATACGCTTTATGTAATGGGCCAGGTCCTTGCCGTCCATCAGGTTTGTAATTGCAGCACTAATTTGCAGCTGACTCTTATAACCTTCCAATTTAAATGTAATCAAGATAACCCATGACCATGACCTCATTAGTGCAAGTGCTGATCTTTTATCAGCATAATTGTTCCTCCAGTATTCTGTTTAACAGCCTTGAACTGGTTTAATCCTTTGGACAATGTTTTAACTTGCACAGCTTGACCCATTTTAATTAATTTCAAGCACCTGTAATATTGATTAACAATTTGTTAATAGCAACTGTATTTCCATGTTCTAGATGTTTCCATTTTAATAAATGTTCTTACACTGTGAAAGTGTATATAAAATGATGTTTTGTATGGTTTATACCATCAAATCTTTACACTGAGGTAATTTTTATAATATATATGTACGTACCCCTTCTTTATTGGAGTTCCTTTTGAGTGCAAACCTAAAATCAATTTTTAAGGTTTTCTTATACAGGTGAACCAATCCTTCCTTAGTTATATTAAATTAATGATCATAATACACCTGTAATCCCCACAATTGGAGATTTCATGAACTTATTTTGTAACAAGATGTTTGCACCTCTTCAACGTACTTCAAGCCTTCTTTTCCCAATTATATGGGTTTGGATAAGGCTATGTTGGATTATACCACTTCTGCCTTTGTTTTGATCCATTATCAAATCTTTCATTGGATCATAGTTTTTCCCCCAAGTTTAAAGATCTTTGCCTTTGTTTTGATCCATTATCAAATCTTTCATTGGATCATAGTTTTTCCCCCAAAGTTTAAAGATCAGTAGTCTGTTCTTTTGTAATCAATATCTTTGATTTATCATAAGGCAGGTTTATTCCATAATAATCAGGAGTTTAACATAACCTGATTTGTATTGATCTGCGAATCTAGAGTGCAGATTTGGTAAATTATATATATTTCTTCCCATTGAGCTCCACAAACTGATGGCAATTTATTTTATTTTAAAAGTATTAGTTATTTGCACAAACGTTTTATTTTATTTTATTTTTCTTTTTGAATAGTAATGCCATGCACCAGTTTGAAATACTTTGAAATTGTATTTCTTTATATCTCATATAAATTGAGACATGGATATCATAAACGGATTCACCGTTGATATCTTTATAAAACATAAAAGTTTTATCATATTCTGCTGTTTCAATCACTACAGCTTTGGTGAGGTTTTAGTTTCCATGTTTATTTTTCATGGCCTCACTCATCATTAGTTCTGCTGTTTTAACCATAACAGCTTTTAGTGAGAGACCAACTAATTTTTGGTTTCCATGGTAATTTTCCATGGCCTCACTTTTTATTCAGGTGTTGTGCATACACCTGTGTGTGTATATATATATATATAGTGCTGTGGTGGGTACTTCATGACCAGCCACCACTATCAGTGCATTTTTAGGGTCAGTTTTTCCATTTTATTTTTCACTGCCCTTGTTTCTCCTGAGTTTTTTTTCCCCTCAAGGAGACTACCTTCAGAAATATCTGAGGTAGATATTCCCACCATATTTCATCATATTTTTTCCTTTTTATATGTGAAACCCCCTTAGGGTAGGTTAGGGAATATTTCCATTATTTTCCGTCTGAAGGCCTTTATTAACTTTTTAAATTATGGCCTTTCTGACTTATTTAAATTCCCCCCCCCCCTGCCAAAAGTTTGTGGAGCATCTTAAACTCCCTAACGTATTTTTAACGGTCACCAGTATCGGAACCGGCTCCGTAATTAATCTCCCGTCCCGATCGCTGGGTATTCCCCCGGGACGTTCTTTTTTAAAACTCCGTTGTATTATACAGAGTATTTTTGTTCTATTTTACTCTTCTATTTTATTTTTGTTTTTAAATTCATTTCAAATCCTGGTTCAATACACCAGGCACGGAGTTTTCCAGACCCTAAAAGTTTTTCAACTGCACTTACCTGCCGGTTCCGTACCTACCGCTGTCGACGAGCTAGCCTCTGCAGCTCTTCCTTCTGCCGTCAGCGTCGACGTAATGCCGTTCCAGCGCCAGGCGGGGTTCTTCACGTAGTCACTCACGTGACTCCGAAGTAAAATTACAGTATAGGAATTTTGTTGAGGTTGAGATAGGTTCTTGGTACATTTGTTTTCCAGGCAAACTGTGGTATTTAGCAACTTATATGAAAGTTTACAGCATGGGAGTAGAAATTGGACCACTGTTTGCTGGCAAGCAAGGTGAATTCTATTTTGTAATTATGAACTATCTTTTAAATCAGACTGCAGAATAATCCATTGACTCCATTTGGTAAATACTGCTGCTCTGTAAAATGATTTAAAGCATTATGTTTGACCAGAGATGCTGATTGTGACACAGTGCAGCTGCCACACATCTTCAACCACTCTGGTTCAACCTTGATCTTGAGTGTGGAGAATGCATGTTTTTTTTGTGACTATGTGGGTTTCCCTTCCAGGCTCTGCTTTCCTCAAAAATCCCAAAGAGGTGGCTAACCCACAGGTTAGGTGGAATTACCTCTAGCACAGGTGTCCGGTGGGAGAATCAGGATGGATTAGATCGGCAACAGAAAGAGAGGATGTTACAAGGATATGTGTGAGAATAAAACAGACAGGATGATCTGAAAGTCAGCAGAGCTTTGTTGGGTGAATGGTTTCTAAGAAAATAAAGTAAATTAAGAGCCATAATTTGTAAATGATTACTAATTCCATGTCTTCAACTGACTGTAAATATAACAGATATATACCCATGTTCACACGGGAGGGCTGGTCCCCCAACGCAATATTCTACCTCTCCACCAATTCCAATATTGGTGGCCAGTTGGGGGGGGGGCGGGGGGTGGGGGGGTGCTTGGGCTTTCTGGAGCGCTAGTATGGGTGTTGTGGGCTGAAGGGACTGGTTTTCAGAGGGCTAGTATGGACATTGTGGGTCAAATGGATTTGGGCTGGCAGCTCAGTCACTCAAGCCTGGTGTGCTGACAGCTCACTCACTCACGGCTGGTGGGCTGGCAGTTGACTCGCGGCTATTCCTTGAAATGGAATTTCAAATAATTCCATTTCAAGCAGGGTGCAAGGCCACCAAATTCAAATGCAGTTTCATACCATTTCAAGCAGGGTGCAAGGCCACCAAATTCAAGTGCAGTTTCATACCATTTCAAGCAGGGTACAAGGCCACCAAATTTAAGTGCCGTTTCATACCATTACAAGTAGGGTGCAAGGCCACCAAATTCAAGTGCAGTTTCATACCATTTCAAGCAGGGTGCAATGCCACCACATTCAAATGCAGTTTCATACCATTTCAAGCAGGGTGCAAGGTAGTCATTTGGTAGTCTTGCACCCTGCTTGAAGTGGTAAGAAACTGCACTTGAATTTGGTGGTAGACAAAAGTGCTGGAGAAACTCAGCAGGTGCGGCAACCTCCGTGGCGCGAAGGAAATAATTGAATTTGGTGGGCTTGCACCCTGCTTGAAATGGAATTGCAAGGAATAGCCGTGAGTCAACTGCCCGCCCACCAGCCGTGAATGAGTGTGCTGCCAGCACAACAGGTTTGAGTGACTGAGCCGCCAGCACAAGAATCCATTCGGCCCTCAATGTCCATACTAGACCTCTGGAAACCAGTCCCTTCAGCCCACAACACCCATACTAGCGCTCCAGAAAGCCCACCAATATTGGAATTGGTGGAGGTGGAATATTGCGTTGGGGGACCAGCCCTCCCATGTGAACATGGGACCCAACGGGTCCCACTTAGTCTAGTATATACATGTATATGTATACGTGTATATGTATGTATATATATGCATGTATGTATGTATATATATCTGTATAAATGTAAATGTGTATATATGTGTGCATGTATATGTGTATGTATATATATATGTGTGTATATATAATATATATATACATATACAAATACACATATATACATAAATATATATATACACATACATACACACATATACATATTTACACATATATATCTACATATACATATATATACACACACACACATATATACACACACATATATATATATATACATATATACACGCATGTATATAATACACAAATATATATATATATACACTCACACACATATATATATATACATGTATATACATAATACACTCATATATATATACACACACACACACATATATGTATATACACACACACACACACATATATATGTACACACACGCACACACACATATATATACATACAAATACTTATACATATATATATATACACACACACATATATACAGTGTGTGCGTGTGTGTGTGTATATATATATATATATGTATACACACACTGAACCTTTTTTCTCTCGATTATTATATTGTTTATGGTGTACTATGTTTACGTATTCTGTCGTGCTGCTGCATGTAAGAATTTCATTGTTCTATGTGGGACATTTGACAATAAAACACTTGACTTGAGTTTCTCAGAAAGATTATTTGTTTGTAATCACTCCCAGCTTTCCATTGCCTTGAAATAAATGTGCTTAACATGTTGGGATTTGCTATCAGAGTCATATTAGGTTGTACCCCAGTTACAGAACCATTTTTAAAAATTTCAAAATATACTTTATTCAAATGATAAATATATACAATACATTGACCTTGCGTAAAATCCATCCGACATTTTCGGAGGCTGTACAATAGATCAATACAGTTTAGACATTTCTTTTCCCCAAATTTCCACAAATCAGTCCCCCACTCATGCCACAATGGCGTGGGATACCTTTCCTTATATTGAGGGGCGTCTCCACCATACCGTACCCCCCATGTCCAGCAGCGGAAGGGCGTTAGACTGTGGCCCTCCCCCACCGAGCCTTGGCATTGGCTGCACCGAGCTTCAGTGCGTCCCTCAGCACATACTCCTGCAGTCTGCAGCGGGCCAGTTGGCAACATTCCCTGACGGACATCTCGCTCTGCTGGGTGGTGAACAATGCTCGGGCAGACCAAAGGGCGTCTTTTACCGAGTTGATGACCCTCCAGCAGCACTCGATGTCAGCCTCTGAATGTGTCCCTGGGAACAGTCCGTAAATCACCGAGTCCTCTGTGACGGAGCTGTTCGGGATAAAGCGTACCAGGGACCCTTGCATTTTTCTCCAGACTCTTTTAGCAAACCCACACTCTGTAAAGAGGTGGGCAACCGTCTCCCTCTCCATAGCAGCCGTCCCAAGGGCAGCGTGCGCTGGCAGTGAGGTTCCGACGGTGCAGGAAGGATCTGACTGGGAGGGCTCCCCTCACCGCCAGCCAAGCCAGGTCTTGGTGCTTGTTGGTGAGTTCTGGCGATGAGGCATTTTGCCAGACAAGCTGGGCAGTCTGCTCAGGGAACCACGCCACCGGGTCCATAGAGTCCTTTCCCTGCAGTGCCTGCAGGACATTCTGTGCTGACCACTGCCCGATGGACATGTGGTCAAAGGTGTTGGTCCGGAAGAACCCTTCCACCGATGACAGATGGGGCCGCAATGTCCAGCTGACTGGCACATTGTGTGGCACCTGCGCCAGGCCCATCCTTCTCAACACCGGGGACAGGTAGAACCTCAGCAGGTAGTGACACTTGGTGCCCACGTGCCTTGGCTCTACACTCCGCCTGATGCAGCCACACACGAAGGTGGCTATCAGAATGAGGGCGACGTTGGGCACGCTTTTACCCCCGTTGTCTGCTGACTTGTACATTGTGGCCCGTCGCACCCGGTCCATCCTCGACCCCCAGATGAACTGGAAGATGGCCCGGGTGATCCCTGTGGCGTATGAGGGAGGAACAGGCCACATTTGTGCCAAGTACAGCAGCCCCGAGAGCACCTCACACCTGATGACCAAATTCTTTCCCGTTATGGAGAGGGAGCGTTGCCTCCACAGCTCCAGCTTCCTCCCCACCCTGGCTATCCGCTCCAGCCAATTTTTGTTACATGCCTCAGCCCCCCCGAACCCGATCCCCAGCACCTTCAAGAAATCAGGCTTGATGGTGAAGGGGACGGAAGATCTGTCGGGCCAGTTGCCAAAGAGCATGGCCTCGCTCTTCCTGCGGTTCACCCTGGCTCCCGTGGCCGACTCAGACTGGTCGCAGATATTAATCAGTCTGCAGACCGACCCTGGATCCGAGCAGAAGACAGCGACATCGTCCATGTACAGGGAGGTCTTTACTTGAATGCCCCCACTGCCTGGCAATGTCACTCCTCTTATGCTTGCATCCTTCCTGATGGATTCAGCAAAAGGTTCAATACAGCAGACAAACAAGACAGGAGAGAGAGGGCAACCCTGCCTAACTCCAGACCTTACAGGGAAACTGTCTGATTCCCACCCATTGATTTGGACTGCACTACGGATGTTGGTGTAGAGCAGTTTGATCCAATTCCTGATTCCCTCCCCAAAACCCATTTTGGAGAGCACGTCCCTCATGTACGTGTGCAAAATCCTGTCGAAGGCCTTCTCCTGGTCCAAGCTGACTAGGCAGGCATCCACCCGTCTGTCCTGCACGTAGGCGATGGTATCTCTCAGCAGTGCTAGGCTGTCTGAGATTTTCCTGCCAGGTACAGCACAGGTTTGGTCCGGGTGGATCACCTGTCCCAGAGCAGACTTGACCCGGTTGGCGATGGCCTTAGACAGGATCTTGTAGTCTACATTCAAGAGTGTTATGGGTCTCCAATTCTTTATGTCCTTCATCTCCCCCTTCTGCTTGTAGATTAGGGTGATGTTGCCCTTCCTCATGGAGTCTGACATGCTACCAGCTAGAAGCATGTCGTTGTACACTTCTAGCAGGTCCGGGCCCATCCAGTCCCACAGAGCCAAATACAACTCGGCTGGTAAGACATCGCTTCCGGGAGTTTTATTAGAGTCAAAGGAACGGATGGAGTCAGCTCCTCTAGGGTCAGTGGTTGGTCCAGACTCTCCCGCTTTCTGTCCTCCAAGACATCCGTGATTGAGGACAGGAAGTTCTGGGAGGAGGTACTGTCTGTGGTCTTTTGGTCATACAAATCTGTGTAAAAGGATTTGCAGATCCTCAGCATATCTGTCTGTGAGGATGCTACCGTGCCGTCCTCCTCCCTAAGGCTGTTCATCACAGAGCTCCCCCTGTGAACCTTATGGAAGAAGAAACGTGAGCACGTCTCATCCTGCTCCACATGGCGGACCCTAGATCGGAAGATAATCTTGGAGGATTCAGAGGAGAAGAGCTGAGCTTGCCGGTCCTTCAACTCTCTAAGTTCCTCCCTCACATCCACCCCGCTCGACTGCAAAAGGAGCAGTTGCTGCAAATCTGTCTGGAGTTGGCACAACTCCCTCTGGCTCTGTCTTGCTCTCTGAACCCCTTTAATTATGAAGAACCTCTTAATGTTCTCTTCATGACGGAGGAGGGAGAGGTCACAACTCGTCGTCTTTATTGGCTTTGCACCGTGCTTGAAAGGGCATTTGAATTTGGTGGTCTTGCACCCTGCTTGAAGTGGTAAGAAACTGCACTTGAATTTGGTGGTAGACAAAAGTGCTGGAGAAACTCAGCAGGTGCGGCAACCTCCGTGGCGCGAAGGAAATAATTGAATTTGGTGGCCTTGCACCCTGCTTGAAATGGAATTGCAAGGAATAGCCGTGAGTCAACTGCCCGCCCACCAGCCGTGAATGAGTGTGCTGCCAGCACAACAGGTTTGAGTGACTGAGCCGCCAGCACAAGAATCCATTCGGCCCACAATGTCCATACTAGACCTCTGGAAACCAGTCCCTTCAGTCCACAACACCCATACTAGCGCTCCAGAAAGCCCACCAATATTGGAATTGGTGGGGAGGTGGAATATTGCGGTTGGGGGACCAGCCCTCCCATGTGAACATGGCACCCAACGGGTCCCACTTAGTCTAGTATATACATGTATATGTATAAGTATGTGTATATGTATGTATATATGTATGTATATATATGCATGTATGTATGTATATCTATCTGTATATTTGTAAATGTGTATATATGTGTGCATGTATATGCTTATGTATATATATGTATATATGTGTATATATAATATATATATACATATACAAATACACATATATACATACATATATATACACATACATACACACATATACATATTTACACATATATATCTACATATACATATATATGTACACACACACATATATATACACACACACACACACATATATATATATATACATATATACACACATGTATATAACACACAAATATATATATACACTCACACACACATATATATATATATATATATATATATATATATACACACACACACACACACACACACACACATATATGTATATATACACACACACACACACACAGTTACAGAACCAGACCAGGAGGCAGAGATTAGTGCATAAGTTGCATTCAGTCACAGTTATCCAATCACCCACAGAATTATACCCAGTTCTGACCCAGCTCCATTAAGAGAGGAAGAACAAAAATTGGAAGGACAAAGCTGTTGATATTTAATTGGTGCATAATTAATTATAACAGTGCTTGGAAATAAATTAAATATTCTTCTTTCCAGCTTATACTATTTATTCTGCAAAGAATTTTATTGCTGCGTTGGGATTTACAGCCAATGGAATAATGGTTGGTTCTTGTGCAGACAAATTAAAGTCAATTGTCACGTTTTTCAATGGAGGAACAATATCACCTGAAAGTGTCATCATCACACTTGAGAATATTGGTAAAGTATTTAGTTTTAATGTTATACCGAGGTGGTCCACTGAACCAAATATTGTATTTTGTATTTGAAAGTTGTGAACCTCAAAACACCTATTGTCGTTGAATTTAATAATGCCAGGGCGATTCTGTTTCCTCCTACATCACAGTAGACATTTTCCAGCTCTCCATTCCTTGCTCAGAAATTCTCTTGGCACTGTTCAGTGAAATTGGAACTTGAATTTCGGTCACATAACTGGGATATCAAATACCTCAAGATACAGGGTTACAGTCGTATATACAAAGGAGTCATATGAGTCATTGAGTGATGCATTATGGAAATTTGGCCCATCAAGTCCATGCTGACAGTCACACATCAAAATTAGCACGGTGGTGCAGCCGTAGAGTTGCTGCCTATTGGCACCAGAGACCCAGGTTCAATCCTGACTACGGGTGCTGTCTGTACCACGTGGGTTTTCTCTGGTTGCTCCGATTTCCTCCCACATTCCAAAGACGCACAGGTCTGTAGGTTAATTGGTTCGGTAAAAATTGTAAATTGTCCCTAGTGGGTGGGATAGTGCTAGTCTATGGGGATCGCTGGTCAACGCAGACTCAGTGGGCCGAAGGGCCTGTTTCCACGATACATCTCTAAACTAAACTGGACTAAGCTAAGCATCCAGGATTAATGATGTTTAATTAGGCCTTATTTGGAATCAAATTGAAATTGCACTTTTAACGATTGTTGAAAGAACAGAAATAGTCAAAGGATAATTTTAGCATTAAGTTTCATATATATATTTAATTATTCATGCAAATAATTAATCCAGTTCACCCCATGTGTCTCCTGGTGACATCTTATTATTATTGACTGAAATTGGCTGAATCTCCTGCCCCCTGGTGGATTGGATATGTTATAGAAATAATTTAAACCTTAAAATCAAGGCTCAATGAAATGACCTAGGTTTAACTTCAAAGCTTCTCATTTTCCTTTGTTCTCCTTAAGGCATTGAAGGATTTGATCTCTCGACCATGTTCATGCTGGGAGCCATTGGAGCCCTTTTGTCTATTATCCTCTTCATGAGACTGAAATTGTTATGAACTCAGAAGACATTGTTACAGATAACTGAAGAAATAAGGTGCCATTTAAATCTACTAGGTGTGACTAAAAATGCATGAAACAGTATGCATAAAACCTTGTATGTCTAAAATGATTGAGACACATCTCTTAACACACTAAACCAGTTTATAGTACTTGCCTATATTGTCCCTCTTGTTAGCACTACCTATGCCAAATTAAGAATTTTAGATGAGCTCGTAAACCCTTGGAATAATGGACATCAGAAATTACTGCCATATGTCCAGCCTGTTGTTTCAACCCACCAAAGCACAGTTAATTCAATTTGTCAATGTCTACTAGATTGATAATATCAAAATATAGTTACCACATCAAACCGAAATCTGGGAATTCTTTTTTACATTTGAACCCTTATCAGAAAGGTTTAATAACGACTATTTATGAGTTGATTTTGAAATTACAAGTAGGAACATCTGATAAAATTAAGAATGATTGGGAAAGAGAACTTCAAATTGCTCTACCTATAGAGAAATGGGAGAGGATTCTTCAATTAGTTAATACATCTTCAATGTGTGCAAGACACGCTCTGATACAATTCAAGGTGGTTCACAGAGCTCATATGTCAAAAGATAAGTTAGCTTGTTTTTATGCTCATATAAATCCTACCTGTGACAGATGTAATTATGAAGTGGCTTCACTGACTCATATGTTTTGGTCTTGCCCACTTTTGGAAAAATATTGGAAATACATTTTTGATACTATTTCTGTAGTTTTAGGTATTGATTTACAATCTCATCCTATACTG
The DNA here is from genome assembly GCA_035221665.1 of Okamejei kenojei. Taxonomy (NCBI): domain Eukaryota; kingdom Metazoa; phylum Chordata; class Chondrichthyes; order Rajiformes; family Rajidae; genus Okamejei; species Okamejei kenojei. Next base: position 20,575,092 of record CM069157.1, read on the forward strand.
CAATGTTTTGGGCTACCGATGTCAGATTCTACTCATCTATCCCGTTCAGCCCGGCGGTTGATTGCTTTTACTACATTCATTGCCAGAAGATGTATTTTATTTAAATGGAAATACTCTAATCATCCTACCACACTCCATTGGTACTCTGAAATTATATCATGTTTAAATTTAGAAAAAATTAGGAGTGACATTGTTGAACCCTTGGTTAAATTTGATAGGACATGGGGAAGATTTATTCAATATTTTCACACAATATAAATTGTTCCCTCTCCAACCGTTATAATAATTCTTTTACCTTTATACGGTGGAACGGACTTGACGTCAAACAGGGACCTAAATTGTTAAAATTCTTTGCAGCCCAGATTTTGTTTATCACATTTTTCTTTTTTTCTAAAGATACATTTTTGTTTTTATTTATACAAGTTAAGCACTTAAATATAGTTAAACACTTAACTATATTTACATAGAGACTATACCATTGAGGTCTATACCCAATGTGTATTTTGACACTGGACTCATGCTTATGTTATACCTGTTGTTAATGTAATCCTGATCCATATGTATCAATATCACTGTTATGTTTACCTTTTTTTTGGAAAAAAATTAATAAAAAGATTTTAAAGGGATAATATCAAAAAATAGTCACTCAAATATTAGCAAAGTAAAACTTCTGGCTCCTTATAAATTAGTTTATTTCTGAAACAACACTGACAACTATAATAAGCATTGTGTCCGTAATTTTAAAGTTAATTTAAATGAAACAATAAACTGCCATTATTTCATACAATTGCATTTCCTGCCTAACTCATTGAAAAGTCTGTTTTCAATCTGGCTGTAGATTTTTATCAAGTACACGTTAAACATGGATGCTTAACATTGTTGGACATTAAACATTGTTGTTCACAAGCATCTTCAACCATCACAATCACTAACTTTACGGAGTTCATCAATCCACTTTCGCTCAGGATGGATGCTAACTAACACATAAAGACATGATTCGATAAGGGCTCCGCAAATCCTTCTGTACATGTGAATATGCAGGGATTTGGGTACTTTGCAAAATGGCAGGTGTCTGGGAAAGACTGGGCTTCACTGATGGTGACAATACATTGCAAGGTGCTGGAGTCCCATGTGACCTAGCTGTTCCCACTAAGTCTGGACCTCTGAAGAAGCTCCAAGAAGCTTCTGCCCATGTGATCCACCTGTCGCCACTAAGAGGTTTTTGTTATGTTTCAATACACTGACACTTGTTCCGTGTCTGTGATTGGTCAGGGAAGTTTTATGTTTCTACTTTGTTTCTGTATCTTTCCGCCGGCATCTATGATTGGTCCAGAGGGGCTATCTCACCAAATATGTCTCTACTTTGTTACTGTGTACTGAATAGGTGCCGTGATTGGTTTGTGGTGGTTGCCTCCCCCTGTACTTTTGTGCCGTTAGTTTTCCCGCCACTGTTTCGGGATATATAAGGGTGATTGTTTTGTTGGGGCGTATCGGTTGTCTTTCCTTCTGTTCTGTTTACGTGAGGCTCCTGAAGGCTCGAGTGAGTGGATCCGTGGCCAGCCCCGCGGTGTTGTATACAAATAAAGAAGGATTTGGACTCCAGTGTTTGACTCAGTGGTTTACTGAACCAGACTAGGGAGAGAGTATTAGATCCGGAATCAACATACACAAAGATGGTCCAACGGGGAATCGTTGTCTACAAGAAGGATCTGGAATAAGTTAAGTTCTATATAAGTTCATAACTGGTGACATCAATCCCCAATTATGAGGTACAGCATCTTGATGATTAAGTGTGAAACTGTAAAATCAATTTGTAACTTTTGTAATGTGAATACTATAAAGTACCGGCAGATTTTTGGGTCTGTCGAACATTTTTGAGCTCAGACCTGAAACTGCTCTCCAGCATATACTGTAACAAGGCCTGAATAAACTGAGGGATTTACCGCTACCGTTTATGATTTTTTTTTTGTGTGCTGTCTTGATCTTGGCCCCACGTGAAATCCAAATTCAGCATGCAGGTCAAACACACAAATCCCACCAACAATTGACACTGTTTGTAGAGTACTGCACAAGGCGACCGTCAACAGTGTGGCTCCGAAGTGAGTATGTTTATTCTTTACTATGCACCCATAGTAACAGGAGTAGACCTCATATTGTTGTTGGGTGGTAAAAGTTGTGTTACTCAAAGAAACAATCAGAAGAAAAGGAATGCATGGGGATTTTACTTGACAAGGTCACTGTGAGAGGTAAGATGCCAGGGTAGTGATACGGAGAAGTTAGGCATCGGGGTACTGACACAGAGATGTCAGATGCCTGGATACTGACATGGAGAAATAAGACACTAAGGGAACTTGTGCGGGGGCGAAACGTTAAGGCATATTAGTAGGCACATGACATACCGACAATGGCTACTGATAAATAAAGTGTTGGCATCAAATGGGGATCCAAGGTATCTGTAGGGCATGAGTGCAATCAAGCCATTCATGAGGACCATTGGTTTCATATAGGGTTTGGTTGTATACATGTGTGGTATGATTTGGATAATCTTTCAAAGTCTTTCACTGTACCTTGACACGTTACAATAATAAACCAACAGAGAGATAAAGGGGTATCTACTATATCCAAATACATGTACATTATTTAGTGGGTTGAGTATGGTATTCTTGTTAATTCTTAAAGCCTAGTTATTGAGATAAATGTGGTATATTGCCTCATTAATAGATGGCCACTATAATGACTACGTGAAAGAAAAACTTCTTCATTTTGAGTCAGAGGTGGTGAAAAGAACAAAGGTGCTGTGATGAAAAAAAATTACATTTTCTGACCAAATGAATTGTTCGATTGGATTCGTCAGGCAGTGGCCAGGTAGGTTCCAACAGTATCTAAAGGAAAACACAAAGATTCATTAAATGATCTTGTGCAATGTGAAGTGTAACAAAATATGTGAAACTTGGGCTCACAAGAGAAATCACAAGGAAGAGAAACATAGAAACATAGAAAATAGGTGCAGGAGGAGGCCATTCGGCCCTTCTAACCAGCACCGCCATTCATTGTGATCATGGCTGATCGTCCCCAATCAATAACCCGTGCCTGCCCTCTCCCCATATCCCTTGATTTCACTAGCCCCGAGAGCTCTTTCTAACGCTCTCTTAAATCCATCCAGTGATTTTGCCTCCACTGCCCTCTGTGGCAGGGAATTGTAAAAATTCACAACTCTCTGGGTGAAAAAGTTTTTTCGCACCTCAGTCTTAAATGGCCTCCCCTTTATTCTAAGACTGTGGCCCCTGGTTCTGGACTCACCCAACATTGGGACCATTTTTCCTGCATCTAGCTTGTCCAGTCCTTTTATAATTCTATATGTTTCTATAAGATCCCTCCCTATCCTTCTAAACTCCAGTGAATACAAGCCTAGTCTTTTCAATCTTTCCTCATATGTCAGTCCCGCCATCCCAGGGATCAATCTCGTGAACCTACGCTGCACTGCCTCAATGACAAGGATGTCCTTCCTCAAAACTGTACATAAGACTCTAGATGTGGTCTTACCAGTGTCCTATACAACTGCAGAAGAACCTCTTTACTCATATACTGAAATCCTGTTGTTATGAAGGCCAACATTCCATTAGCTTTCTTCACTGCCTGCTGTACCTACACACCAACTTTCAGTGACTGGTGTACAAGGACACCAAAGTCTCTCTGTACCTCCCCCTTACCTAACCTAACCCCATTGAGATAATAATCTGCCCCCTTGTTTTTGCCGCCAAAGTGGATAACCTCACTATAATAGTAAGATTAAACGAGAACTTACCAGTTCGAAGTTTGATCGTTATTTTATGAGGAGTTACGATGAGGGATTACGTGCCCTCCACTCCCACCCTCATAAAATAAATGATCATCTGGTAGTTCTAAGTCTATTATGAGCCTTACTATGTTACTTCGGCTATTTGGTGTTCTGTGTTTTTCATGCCGCTGCTTTGAAGTATGCCGTTTGCCAGCGTGAGGCGGGCTCTTCACGTAATCCCTCATCGTAACTCCTCATAAAATAACGATCAAACTTCGAACTGGTAAGTTCTCGTTTAATCTTACTATTTTACTTCGGAGTCACGTGAGTGGCTACGTGAAGATTTTAAAGCTTTCTGTGTTTTTTATGTCGTAGAATTAATCAATACGACAGTCCGGCTAAGTAAATACATACATGAGAAACCAGACTAATATTAGTTCTTTCCATAATTAACTTTTTAATGGTTTAAAGAACATATAATAACCCTCCTTATATCCGAGGGAATGATTACAAGTGATAAAAGATATAAGTGACTACATAACTGGTTATAGTAATCAATAGTAAACAAAGCAGGTGACTATATTGATCCCAACACCGCATGGCCAAAGCTTGTCATAGTGTGAACAGGTTTATTGTAGAACTTTGAAAAAGTTTCTTCTTTACTCCACCCTGCGATTTTTAAAATATGCTCGAGTGGTACGTCCCGCCCCTTCGCCGCGGACGTAGCTGCAGCCCTGGTGGAGTGAGATTTGAACACATCGGTGTCTACTCCTGCTAAAAGCAACACCTGTTTCAACCATTTTGAGATAGTTTGAACTGAAGCTTTTGTGTGTGGCTTTTTATGCGTAATCATTAACGTTTTTTCATTTCCTCGAAGAGTTTCAGTAACTTTAACATACTGATTCAAATGTTTAACCACACACAAAGTAGGATCAATAGGATAAGCTTGAAAGGTTACCTTAGCTCCAGATCTCCCTGGTCTGCTTTGTTTGATCAGATCGTAAACATAGAACACAATGTTATCTGTAGTCACATGCATACAGTCTAAACGCAACATTTGTAAAGTTTGCACTCTTTGAGCTGAGACCAATGACATTAACATTATCAATTTCAATGTTAATCTTTCCAATGACAATCCTTCAATTGGAGTCCATTGCCTAAATAAGGTAAGAACAATGCTCACATCCCAAATCTCTGTGTACCTTGGTTTGGGTGGATTGATGTTAAAGATTCCTTTCATGAATCTAGATATTAATGGATGTGATCCAATTGATTTCTGGTCAGACATTAGTCCTAAATAAGATGATAAGGCACTGCGTGCAGTATTAATGGCACTGTAACTTAAATGTTGCTCAAAATGCAATTTGGCAAGGAACTCCAAAACATTTGCAATATTCACAGTATCATAAGAAATATTTGACTGTATGCAAAATTCTTCCCATTTCTTTATATGTGTCATATATTGTTTTTGTGTGCTATCTCGCCATGATGCGACTATAACTTCCATAGTTTTGTCCGATAATCCCAGCTCCTGTAGTGGTCTGGTCAAAACCTGCAGATTAATAAATTCATATATGCATATAATGGATAAATTTCTTTAGTTACTGGATTAATCAAAATATCACTACAGTTAGGAATTGACATATATGGTTCTTTAATCATATTCAGCATTAATGGGAACCAAGGTTGTGTTGGCCAATTTGGAACTACCAACAATCCAGTAGCAGAATCTTGTTCTATTTTCTTCAGACATTTCTGAATCAAAGCAAATGGTGGAAAAGCATAAAAGAACATATTCCCCCAGTTCAATGAAAAAGCATCTACTGCTACTGCATCTGGATCGTGTTCCCAAGACACATATTTAGGCAATTGATGATTAAGCCTTGATGCAAACAGATCAATTTCTGGTAAACCAAATTGAGTTACAATATTCTTAAATATTGCTGGATTAAGCATCCATTCTGTGTTATCTTTAAATATCCTTGATCTTTTATCTGCCACCACATTGTCTTTACCTGGAATGTAGTTTACTGAAATCCAAATTTGGCGATCAATACACCATTGCCATATTGACCACATTCATTCACATTCATTGACCAGACAATCACATGATACTGATCTGACTCCCCCCATGTGATTAATATATGCAACAGGCGTTTTATTGTCTAACTGTATTAATACATGTAGACCCTTTTTTGAACAACAATATGCTTTTAGACCATAGAAAGCACCCAATAACTCTAAATAGTTAATACCATGAGTTTGAAGAAACGTTTCTTCTTGGACTTTCCATCTACCTCCACAACTGGAGGATGAATCTGTTACCCCCCATCCGAGAGCACTAGCATCTGTTTGTAAAACCATTTCAGGCTGTTTAATCAGAATGTTTTTAGCAGCTTGTGGGACATTTTTAACCCACCATTGTAATTCCAACAAGCTTCTTTTGTTAATTGCATAGGCCTATCAAAGTGGCCTGCCCTCTCTTTGAGAGCTCTTATTTTGTCCCTTTGAAGATTTTGATAATGTAATGGACCAAATTCTACTGCAGGAAATGCTGCTACTAGTTTACCAATAGTTTTCGCTACTTCTCGGATGGAAGGATAAGTTTGTGAATGAGATTATTACAAGTCACCAAAAAATCAGCAACTTTATCTTTGTTGGTAAAGTATTAACATAGTCTCTGAGTTAATTACAAACCCCAAATAGTTAATTGATTGTGCTGGCTGCAGCTGGGATTTAATTGGATGAATCAAGAACCCTAGCTTTAACAAAGCTTTTGTACTGAACTAATTCTCAGCTGACTCTTGATTGCCATAAATGATTAGAATGTCATCGAGATAAGCCATAACGATGTGTTTTTGTACTCTTAATTGGGCTAAAACTGGTTTCAACAGTTTAGTAAAGAGCCTGGGAGCTGAACTCAATCCATTTGGCAAAGCTTTAAACTGCCATAATTGTCCCAGCCAATTAAATTTTAAGTACCTCCAGAAACTGATGTATTGGTACAGAATAATAGGCGTTTTTCAAATCAATCGTAGCCATATAACAACCTGCTGATATTAAATATCTTGCAGTATTAAATGTTTCCATTTAAAAGTTTGTATTCTACCACTTATTTAGATCTGTAAGGTCCAGAATAATTCTGCAATCACCATCTTTTTATGTCTTTTGAAATATCTTAGACATAATTGATGCTCGTGTTCATAAGTTTTTTCAATAACCCCTTTTCAGATAATTTGTCAATTTCCGCATTAATCTCTGCTTTTCCAATTGCAGTAAACACGAAAGCATAGGCAGGTTTATCTGTACTGGAGGATTAACCCCTTCTTTAAATGTAATAGTGGCTCCTGAAACTGCTTGTAAAAATAAACCGATCAGAAGTAATAGTAAGCCAGTCTTTATAAACTTTTGTAATCTCCCTCCAACTGGAGATTAATGCGCAGTTTCTTTAAAGATAGAACAAGTCTTTAATACCTCTCCATATGAGCGTGGTGGTCTCCTTTTCCCCGAATACGGGTAAGTATTGGGCTGTGCAGTACAATAATATTTCCTTGACATATTTCTGCCTTTATTTCCAAAATCAAATCCCCTTCTGGGCGAAAAATACCTTTTTTGGCCTAAGACGAAGGTTTCATGCAGCTAAAATTTTTAGCTTCTTCATCCAATTTTTAATAATTTAGGCAGATTTACTCCAAACAGATAACCAGGAGCTTGAACACCACTTGCTCGACACAGGCTTGCAAACCTTGGGTGAAATATGGGCCGAATAGCTATTTTCCTCATACAATAATTTCATAGAAAGAATTTGCACAATAGGCCCTCTTTTTTAAACTTATCCATCTCCCCAAAAGCCATAATGGCAGCAGAATAATTTGTGAGGATTTTTGAACCTCACTTCTTAAGCTCTCATATTTGGGGTCATGGATGCCCATATCAACGGATAAACCGTAGGCACTTCCAATGAGGCACAATTTCCTGTGCGTTTATAATTCTGATGTTTCAATCATCACAGAATCATGAAGTTGGTGAGATACCATATATTAATGTTGGCAGCTAGGTTTTCTTCCATAGCCTCACCACTTCCTTCATATATAGCAAATTCTTTTGCTATCTCAGGCACATTTGGCCTTTCTTTTATTTTGTGGTGTGTTTTCAAATGCAAATCACCATCAGCAGGGTCTGCCTTCTGCAGCCCTAAATCAATTGGGATTTCATCCCATGAGACTTCCTTCGGCCCAAATCCTGGGTCCGGAGTTCCAACTCCCAATTAGGCCCACAGCCATATTAGAATAATTAAACCCCTCAGGGCTTTTTTGGGAACCTTCTGGGTACTGTGACCCTAGTCTCATAAATTTTTTGGAGAACTTTCTCCATATGCTCCATTATTAGTTCCATATAGTTTAATTATCTGGAGGACTTTCAGTATCAGAGTCATCAGAACCACGGGCCTCTCAGATTTCTTTTACATTTTTAGGAGCATTTTTCTCCGTGGTTATAACTTCTGGAGAATCTAGAACTCGCTAACGGGTATATCAGCGGCCACCGGTATCGGAACCGGATCCGCACTAGCTTTTTTCCCGTATTTTTATTTTCACCCCGGGAAGCTCTTTTTACCCGCGAATTTTCTTTGCCGATTTCTCCATTTCTTTCATTAATCTGTGCTAAACAGCACTTTAACGTGACTCTGACTTTTATTTTACTTTACTTTTACTGCTGGACCCTCCCAGCGTACTCTAACGAACGTCCCGACTTTGCCCCACTTACCTGCGGGTCCGTTCCGACCGCTGCGAGGAGCTGCTCCTTACTGCAGCTCCTCCTTCCGCCGTCAGCGTCGACGTAATGCCGTTTGCCAGCGTGAGGCGGGCTCTTCACGTAGTCACTCACGTGACTCCGAAGTAAAATCTATATTATACTGTATCTGCCACACATCTGCCCACTCGCTCAACCTGTCCAGGTCACCCTGCAACCTCCTAACATCCTCTTCACAGTTTACACTGCCACGCAGCTTTGTTACATCCGCAAACCTGCTGGTGTTGCTCCTAATTCCCTCTTCCAAATCATTAATATAAATGGTAAACAGTTGCAGCCCCAACACGGAGCCTTGCGGCACTCCACTTGCCACTGCCTGCCATTCTGAAAAGGACCCGTTCACTCCTACTCTTTGCTTCCTGTCTGCCAACCAATTTTCTATCCACGTCAACACCCTACCCCCAATACCATGTGCTCTAATTTTAGTCACCAGTCTCCCGTGCGGGGCCTTATCAAAGGCTTTCTGTAAGTCTAGATACACTACATCCACTGGCACCCCTTCATCCATTTTACTTGTCACATCCTCAAAAAATTCCAGAAGATTAGTTAAGCATGATTTTCCTTTCATAAATCCATGCTGACTTGGACTAATCCTTTTACTGCTATCCAAATGTCCCATTATTACCTCTTTAATAATTGACTCCAGCATCTTTCCCACCACCGAAGTCAGGCTAACTGGTCTGTAATTCCACGTTTTCTCTCTCGCTCCTTTCTTGAAAAGTGGGATAATATTAGCTATCCTCCAATCCACAGTAACTGATCCTGAATCTATTGAACATTGGAAAATGATCACCAATGCGTCCACTATTTCTAGAGCCACCTCCCTGAGGATCCTGGGATGCAGACCATCAGGCCCAGGGGATTTATCATCCTTCAGTCCCATTAGCCTACCCAATTCTATTTCTCACCTAATGAAAATTTCTTTCAGTTCTTCTACCCCCTTAGATCCTCTGTCCTCCAGTACTTCTGGGAGATTTTTTGTGTCTTCCTTAGTGAAGACAGATCCGAAGTACCTGTTCAACACATCTGCCATTTCCTTGTTCCCCATAATAATTTCACCTGTGTCTGCCTTCAAATGACCCACATTTGACTTTGCTATTCTTTTTTCCTTAACATATCTAAAGAAGCTTTTACTGTCCTTCTTTATATTCCTGGCCAGCTTCCCCTCATACTTCATCTTTTCAGCCTGTATTGCCTGTTTTGTTGTCCCATGAAAATTTCCCAATCCTTTGGCTTCCGGCTACTCTTTGCTGTGTTATAAATCTTTTCTTTTAGTTTTATTCTATCCCTAACTTCTCTTGTCAGCCACGGTTGCCTCCTACTCCCCTGAGAATCTTTCTTCCTTGGAATGAAATGATCCTGCGCCTTCCGGATTATGCCCAGAAATTCCTGCCATTGCTGTTCTACCGTCATTCCTGCTAGGATCCCTTTCCAGTCTACCTTGGCCAGCTCCTCCCTCATGCCTTCATAGTCCCCTTCCGATTTAACCTTCTCCTTCTCAAATTGCAGATTAAAACTAATCATATTATGATCACTACCTCCAAGTGGTTCCTTTACCTCTAGTTCTATCAAATCTGGTTCATTGGACAACACTAAATCCAGAATTGCCTTTTCTCTGGTCGGCTCCATTACAAGCTGCTCTAAAAATCCATCTCGGAGGCACTCTACGTTGCCAGAGACTGGGGTTTCATCCTGACCTTAGGTACTGTCTTTGCGGAGTTTGCATGTTCTCCTGAGAATGTATGGATTTCCTCTGGGCGTTCCAGTTTCCTCTCAATTGCAGTTTTGTAGTTTAATTGGCCTATGTAAATGGCCCCAACTGTGTAGGGAGTGGATGAGAAAGTGGGATAACATAGACCTAGTGTGAACGGGTGATCGATCGATTGTCAGCATGGACTTGGTGGGCCAAAGGGCCTATTTCCATGTTGCATCTTTGAAATTGAAAAAAATTGAATGGCAGCAGGGTGTGATAGAGGAAAACAAGAAACGCACTAAATACATGCAAGAAGCAGAGAATGATAGGGATTTGTCAAGGGGAATTTTCAGTAGGTAGGTAAGGTAGACAGCAGCAATTGTTTCCAGATGAGATATTACATGGGTGGTATATAATGTGGTTCCCTTGGATGTGGTGAAATGCCAGCAGTGGAAAGTGGTATCTCCACGGGATATGGGAAATGGGGATATTTGGAAGAGACCAGTGCAGTAGAGTGGGAAGACATTTAAACTGCACCGCAGAGTTAATTAGAACAAACATGGCTATGTATAGGAGTTAGAGGAAAAAAAGCAAGTTATGTAAAGAGGGCAACAAATCTTCCTGTGAACACAAAATGGTCAAAGGAGGAGTCGTGAACAGGAAGGATGAAAGGTCTAATGTCAGGTAAGGACCGTACAGATAATTAACCGGTTATCACAAACTCCAAATCTTCAAGAACAGGATCTTGATGATTTCTTGTGAAACTAGAAACCATTTGTAACTATTATTATGGGATTACTATAAGGTTTTGGAACAGTAGAATATTTTTGAGTTCACACTTGAAAATGCTCTCCAGTACATAATGTAACTAGGCCGAAGTAAACCGACTCTTTTGAGAGACTCACCACTGTTATATGAGACTTTGTATGCTGTCTCAATCCCAGCCATAACTAAGAGTGACTGTGCTCCACTTGAAACCAGATTCAAGGTTCAGGTCAAACACACAAGTCCCTTCAATAATTCTAAAACATTTAAATGTCAGCACGTCATAACATGCTCCTGATAGCAGTTTACATTTTTCATCCTCATTGTACTATCACAATGTTTAAAAAACATTTGGACAAATACCATGGATAAAATAAGTTTAGAGGGATATGGGCCAAATGCAGGCATAGATCTAGTGAAGATGGGGCATGTTGGTCAGCATGGGGCAAGTTGGGCTGATGGGCCTGTTACCACAGTATTCTACAACTATATTTTTCCATCAGCAGTGAAGATTCCTCCTTTTAACTTTCTCAAATAAACTACTGTTAAGACGATTGACCTGGAACAATCAAATTCCTTTGTATAAATATGGCTCCAGCGATGGGAGTGTTTTCTCTTCTTTGCCCATTTACTTAAGTTTTGCCTTAATAGTCAAATACTACCTTGATGTCAAGGGGAATCACTCACTTTATTGAATTCAGTTCTTCGGGTCTATACCAAGGCTGTGATGAAGTCTGATCCTGGCAAGCCCCAAACAGCGCATTGGTGGGTAATTTATTGAGGCATCACCTGATATTGCTGTCGATGTAGGCTTCCAGCATTCGTTGATGAATGAGAGGGGTCGACTGATTGGGTGGAAATTAACTGAATTGGATTTGCAGTGCCATATTTGGACAATTTTCCACATTATCAGGTAGATGCCATTGTCACAAATGTCCTGGAACAGCTTACCTTGAAATGCACTAATTCTGCAGCAGAGATATTCCATATTACTGGAATAGTTTCTGGTTCTGTAGCTTTTTTCCCAAGCCGTCAGCCATATCATGGTATAATTTGGAGCGAATCAAATTGGCTGGAGATGTGCCTCTTGTTTGTGCAGCACTCACTTTCTGCAACCTGGCATAATTGAGGACAGAGGTATTCTAGCAGCCTGCAAGGCATAATTCTGTAAGTACAACTACAGGGCTTGACTAGTCTGTGGGACAGCTCTTCCAATTTAGCTATCAGTCCCAAGCTGTTTTATAAGGACTTTGCAAAATTGGCTGGGTTGGGAGTGACATTGCAATGTCACAATTCAGCGCCAGGTTTGAAGCTGGATGGTCCATTAGATGGTCTCGTGTACAGGGATCAATGGTCTGCGCGGATCGGTGGGCTGAAGGGCCTCTTCCCGCGCTGTATCTCTTAACTAAACTAAACTGCCCTGGTCACATTTGAACACGGCTCTCATTGTCTAGGTCAGTGCTTAAACTATTTCAGTGTCATTCACCCTTGAGTCTTTATCACTAAATTTCATTCACCCTCGATTAAAATTTCTTATGTTTTTTGGTAATTTTCGTCTTATTCTCCCTTCTGTATAAATATCTGAATAAATTAAGTCATTCACCCCTCTACTTTCATTCACCCCAAAATAATTTCATTCACCACTCTAAGAAGCACTGGTAGGTCTCGTCAAGTTGATTGCCATTTGCACAATTGTGGTGAGGTACAGTAAACAATGAAAATCTTGATTGTTGCACAATGACTCAGACAACATGCATAATCATAAATTATGCGTAAATTACACATAAATTCTACAACACAGTGAAAAGAAATAGACAGTGCAAAAAAAAAAAAAATCATTAGATTAAACCACAGTTAAATCAAGTCCATGGCAGTACACGTGGTAGGATCAGCAATTTCCAGATTAATTGGATGAAAATTTAGCTGCTATGTCATCATCGTAGCTCTACTGTGCCCATTTGTAAAACAGGCACAAACGGTGACTTTCATCAGCAGTACTTACAGTGCAGACCTACAAAAATGTGGTAGGAATTCAGATTATCACAAGTTTAGGTGGTCATAACAATAATTGCAGCAATTTGACCGCACTCTGAAAACTACTGAAGGCTAATTGTCTGGGGTTTATATCACTTTCAATATAATTGGAAAAACTGCAGTCAAATTAAAGTTGTGATTTGAACACAAACGATCGTTATCTGTATTTTGCAAGTCACCTTAATCAAACCTCTAAGCTAACCAGCTGCAAAAGGATATGATACCCTTCAGAAAATTACCATGTACACACTAGATTCTCCACTGAAATTACTTTGAGTCTATAATTATGTATATAATAAGCACTCACGTTGTCGCCACATGTTAGTCCATTAGTTAATTTTATGTGCATTTAAAAAGGTGTAAGGAATTTAAGATAACACGCCATTATATTCTGTGATTTGCATTTATTTTCTACATTCTCTAGATTATCAGTTTGCTCTCTTCGGAGTATGTTTTAATATTACACAAAGGTAACTGATATATTAACACATAATTCAAATTAAATAAATAGTTCTGTCTAATAATTCAATTACAGCCTTACATTATTCTGCATGCAAATGGAATGTCGTAATCAACAGTATATATATGAGAGGAATAGATCGAGAAGACGCGCAGAGTCCCTTGTCCAGTGTAAGGGAATCGAGAACCAGAGGACATGGGTTTAAGGTGAAGGGGTAAAGGTTTAATAGGAACCTGAGGGGTAACTTTTTCGCACAAAGGGTGGTGGGTGTGTGGAACAAGCTGCCGGTGGTGTAGTTGAGGCAGGTACTATCACAATATTTAAGAAACACTTAGATAGGTACATGGATCGGACTGGTTTAGAGGGATATGGGCCAAATACAGGCAGATGGGGCTAGTGTGGATGGGATATATTGGCTGGTGTGGGCAAGTTGGGCTGGTTGACTCTATGAGGCTTCATCCCAACCAGGAGCCCCTCAATAATATTACGATGACAATCACATCAAAAGGCATTTATTGCATGAATCATGCAGTCCTATGTATACACCTAAGTTGTAACAAATACAACAATACCCATTTCAGAAACTGCTGTTAATCACTAAGTAGCGCTTACGACCACGAATCGCACAGCAAAACTGAAAGGTTTAAATAACTAAAAAAAACGCAACTCATTCAGAATATAACCTGAATGATATTCACTCAATATAACTGATCCTGTCTTTGCCAACAATGCATTGAACGAAAAGAAGTTTTAATTCTATGTAATGTAATATTTGAGTTTCTGTTCAGTTTTTAAGTGTGCTGGTTTGCAATGTTCCATCGATTAGAATGATGTTGTTATAACCAGCTGCTGATACCCAGTTTCATGTCAATTTTCGGAACACATCTATAATGAATTTGATGTACACACTAAGCTTTGGTATCAATTTGCCAATAGAGCCATTTAAAACCGTACATTACAATTCCTAATATTAAAAGCAAAGGCCAGCTGTGTTTCTGCAGAATGGTCTTGGATCTGAAATGCAGTTTCTTTCGCCATGAATGCTCTCTGAGTATTTCCAGTATTTTATAAAATTTTGCTTCCCAAATCGGCCACCAATTCATTTTGGAAAATCAAATATAAAATTACTTTGTTCCATGTTGTAAAAGTTTCCATTGTTTCCCACCTTCTTTCCCTTTATTTACCACATTTAATGCCATTCACTCTCTGAAATAAATTACCCAATCCACCACAGGACATGGGATTTATAAATGACTGTACTAGAATTAAGAATCGACACTGGGCTCTCATTTGGGTGGAATTCAAGTGTAAAACACAAAGAAGATAAAATACGGTCAGCACAACGGTAGAGTTGCTGCCTTACAGCACCAGAGACCCGGATTCGATCCTGACTATACATGCTCCCCGTGACCTGCGTGGGTTTTTCACGGGAGCTCCGGTTTTCTCCCACACTCCAAAGACGTGCGTACAGGTTTGTAGGTTTAAACCGCTTGGTAAAATTGTAAATTGTCCCTAGTGCGTGTCGGATAGTGTTATTGTGGGGATTGATGGTCGGCACCAACTCGGAAGGCGAAAGGGAAACTAAACTGCGAAAGTGTGAACAAAGCACAGATGGGGCACCCGAAGGGTGTGTGGGAGGTCAGGTTATCAAAGCAAACAAGTGTTATGCATGGAACCTGGTCTGTGAGACTTTGCTGCCTAAAATTGACATCTGTATTTCCTACACACCAGCTGGTATTGCACATCAAAAGCATTTCACTGGTTCCAAAGTGCAATTCGAAGCTATGCGACATGACACCAAAATTGGCGGCGTAATAAACAGTGACAAAGAATATCTAAGTTTACCACAGAATCTAGATCAGTTGGGGCCTAGAAATGGCTAATGGAATTTAACCCAGCCAAATGTGAGGTGTTGCATTTTGGTATGTTAACCAGGGCAGGACTTACACAATATATAGTAGAGCATTGGTATGTTGTAGAACACAAACATTTAGCAGTACTGTGCATGCTTCCCTGAAATTCAGGTAAGCATGCAAAGAAGGCATCTGGCACACATGCCACCTTTGGGAAGGGTATCGAGTACAAAAGTTAAATTACCATCATACAATTGTACAAGTCAGTGATGAGACCACCAACATGGACTTCTGTGTGCAGATCTGGGCGCCCAGCTATAGAAAGGATGTCATTAAGTTGGAAAGCGTGCAGGAAAGATTCACCAGGATATTACCAGGCTTATCAAGTTATAAGGAGAGGTTGGAACTTTCTTTTAGTGTGTGGAAAGCTGAGGGGTGACCTTATTGAAGTATATATAATCATGAATGGCATAGAGTGAACTCTCAGTCTATAGCTATAGAGGTGGATACAATTAAGAATTTCAAAAGATAATTGCATAGATATATGGATAGGTCGGGTTTAGAGAGAAATGGACAAATACAAGCAAATGGGATTACCCCAAAATTCCAATTTGGTTAGCATGTCCAAGTTGGGCTAAAAGACCAATTTCCATGCTGTATAGCTCAATGACTTTAGGAGGGAATTACAAGCATTTTCTTTAATGTTGGTGGAGAAATAATTTATGCTAGAC
Organism: Okamejei kenojei; assembly: GCA_035221665.1. Taxonomy (NCBI): domain Eukaryota; kingdom Metazoa; phylum Chordata; class Chondrichthyes; order Rajiformes; family Rajidae; genus Okamejei; species Okamejei kenojei. Next base: position 20,591,215 of record CM069157.1, read on the forward strand.
ATTTTTTCTAAACAAGTCTCAAGCAAAAATGTTATGTTCTTTTCAAAACTTTTCAAAGTTGATACGACATATTTATTTATGTGTTTGTTCAGTCAGGGTTTCATGCCAACAGAATTTTAATCTCATTCATCTGCAATGCATTTTAATTAGATTCACAAGCAACCATGAATTCTGATATTTCAAATCAAAAGAAAAAAAAAGAACCATACAAGGAATTTCAATTCTAAGCCAAGAGTAATGGGCAGTAGTCATGTGATCAAGAAAGTGATTCAGTTGAATGCACAATCGTAGGAGATTCTTGGTTCTCAGCTTCTGGAGAATGAATGAAAGTCTGTAATTTTCACCATGAACTGCAACTCAAGAAGGCAGATGTTCAAACTCAATGACATTGCTCAACGAGTGATCTCCAGAAGTTGTATATACTTCAGAGGCAAGTTGCTGCACCACTGCATCAATTGTCATGGGCTAGCTACGACTGGCTGTGTCTGGCCGATTCCGATTTAGCACAGCCCTTGGTGCAAACTCCAATTTATCCTTTAAACTTAAGACCTCGGTGCAATCTTTATTAGCAATCTCAGCAAGCCTCCTTTCTTCACGCAATTCAAAAATGCTCTCCCTTTGAACTGGTGGCTGTTGGTTCCCACGAATAAACCACTCTATATTGTAGCCCACTGCCCCAACCACGAAAGCCAAAGGAAAGGTTATGTAGGGAGCATATACACGGATGGCAGTCCACAAAACAGGCCACATGATGTCTGCAGAGAGAGAATATTTTAGGTTTATTTTCAATAATCCTGTTACAATGTGAGAATAGTTTAATCCCATCAATAAACTATATTGCAACATTCTATAATCAAAAAGCATTTGAAAATTACAACAGCTTAAAAAAACCCCACTTAAACTGGATGAATTTCCTTCCAGCTTTAAATTTAAAATTCCTAAAGGTATCATTTTTGGAATATCGCCAAATTTTCAGTTTCTCAAATTAGAGATGGTGCTGAACCTGTGCTCGATCCTGCATAACTTTAGACACAAACAGACCAGGGCAATGGGAAGGTACATTATGGATTCATCGGCAAGTAACCAAGAACAAAATACTTCAGTTCAGAACAGAGGTAAATACAGGTCAGCTCAGGTTACGAACGTCTGTCTGTACAACAGAACAAGCATTGATTAGATATACTGGCTGCTGTGAGGTTGCAGGCATCTTCTGCCTTGTGGGAGCTCAGATCGTAGCAATATCATTGCTGAATGGTTGAGTTAAATGCCCGGCTTTAACTACACATTGCCCTTGGTTGGCCTGTGTTTTTATTTAATATTTTATATTGCTGGGTGGCCATGTCTCAATTTTCAAACTGCTCAGGTTGCAACGTTTTCCGGGGAGTAACCTGGACTGGACTTGTGAGCGTTTTGTATTAATAGCATTATGACCCTGCAGAAATAGACAATACATTATTTTAAATGTATAGTGGCCGTTTTACAAATTATTCCAGAGCTTAAAAGAGAGCTTCTCAAGGTATCACACAGGGCTGCCACTATCAAATTTATTTTTAATGAATTATCCAGTCAAACAAAATATTGTTTTGAACAGAGCATAAGCTGACTCAACATTGCCGATTGACACAAAATGCTGGAGTAACTCAGTGGGACAGGGTGACATTTGGGTCTGTCTGAAGAAGGGTCTCGACCCCGAAACATCATCCATTCCTTCGCTCCAGAGATGCTGCCTGTCCCACTGAGTTACTCCAGCTTTTTGTGTCTGCCTTCAGGTTAAACCAGCATCTGCAGTTCCTTTCTGCACATAGTCAACATTTGAAGGGATGAGTTTGAAATAAAATATCTAAGAAGTCCTGGATCCAACATTGGTTTTGTTGCATCCGAGCAGGATTCAGTGAGTTGCAAGCTGCACACAACTGCCCTGCTCACTTTCGCCACGAGGAACCTAAAGCCTGACTATGACACACGTCTGGACACACGGTGCCAACTCTCCAGAGGACAACCAGTGATGGCGAGACAATGGCAGAGTGTCCGTGTCCTCAGCACGACTCGCTCATTCCTGCCCGGCCGGGGCTGCAGAGGGAGGCGATGGTGCCGGCGTCCGGAGCAGGGCAGGAGCCGGCACAGAGGGCGCCCACACCCCGCATTCAGCTCAGCAGCGACCGGGGGGAGGGAGCAGCCGCCACCGGCAGAAGCCTCGGCCGACAGGCCTCTCCCCCGGGGCCCACTCACTCCCCCTCTCCCTCTCTCATCTCACTCCCCTCACGCCACCACCTTTCACCTCCTCCGTCTCTCACCGCTCTCTCCTTTCTCTCCCTCTCCCCCTCTCTCACCTTCTCTCTCTCCATCCTCTCTCACCCTCTCCTCCCTCTCTTCTCACCTTCTCTCTCCTCTTTCACCTCCCTTCTCTCTCCCTCCTCTCTCACCTTCTCTCTCTCTCCCTCCTCTCTCACCTTCCTTTCTCCTTCTCTCCCCCTCCTTCCTCCTCCTCCCTCTCTGACCTTCTCTCTCTCTCTCTCTCTCACACACACCTTCTTTCCCCCCTTCCTCCTCTCTTCTCACCTTCTCTCCCCCTCCCTCCTCCTCCTCTCACCCTCCCTCCTCTCCTCTCACCTTCTCTCACCTTCTCTCTCTCACCTTCCTCTCTCTCACCTCTCTCTCTCTCCCTCCTCTCTCACCTTCTCTCTCTCCCTCCTCTCTCACCTTCTCCCTCTCTCCCTTCTCTCTCTCACCTCTCTCTCTCTCTCTCCCTCTCTCTCTCTCCCTTCTCTCTCTCCCTCTCTCTCACCTTCTCTCCCCTCCTTCCTCCTCCTCCTCTCTGACCTCTCTCTCTCTCTCTCTCTCTCCTTCTCTTCCCTCCTTTCTCCTCCTCTCGGGCCTTCTCTCTCACACACCTTCTTCTCTCCCCTCCCTCCTCTCTCTCTCTCACACCTTCTCTCTCCTCTCTCCCCTCTCCCTCTCTCTGTCTCTCTCTCTCTCTCTCTCTCTCTCTCGCCCTTCTCCTCCTCCCACTCACCTTCCTGCCGTCCACCTCTCGCTGCAGCCAGGCGCCGTTGTCCCGCCCCCGCGCCTCTCCCATTGGCCAGCCGTTGGTCCAATCACGTGGGGTGTCCGGCCGCCCATTGGACACTGAGCTGTCAGTCCAGGTTACTGACGTCACTCCTCTGGGCTTGTGCATGGGCCCAGTTTCCAAGGGCCAGAGATGTGTGGCCAGTCTTCCACAGTTCACTCTTTAAATTATATGGGTGCAGGCCCATGGACAGTTGGGATTATATTGGCCTGGATAGAACAGATGTGGAGAGGATGTTTCTACTAGTGGCAGAGTCCAGGACCAGAGGTCAAAGCCTCACAATAAAAGGACGTACCCTTTGAAAGGAAATGAGGAGGCATTTCTTTAGCCAGAGGGTGAATTTCTGGAATTCATTTCCACAGACGGCTGTGGAGGCCGTCAATAGATATTATTAAGGTGGAGATTGACAGATTTGTAATTAGTGTTGGATTATGAGGGGGAATATAATACAGCCATGATTGAATGGCAGAGTAGACTTGATGGGCTGAGTGGCCTAATTCTGCTCTGAGAACTTATCAACTTATATTTACAGACATTATACATCTACTTATGACTGTTGTTCCTTTTGCTACAGTCTTCTATTTTGTTAAGATCCAGTGTGAATCACGAACACTAACAATTTACATTCTAAACAAAACAATGCAGTAGATTTTGCATGTGTGTTTTAAATTTATTATGATAAGATAAAAACAATTTAACGTATTCTTTTGAAAATTGTACAATATATTATTTCTGTTGATAAAAATATGTTGGGCTAAATTTTAATTGATATCTTTATTTGGTATTGCCTATTTTCTGTAAATATTAGGAAGAGTCATGAACATGTTATTTGCAGGCAATTTGTCAATATGATTTTTTATGTGCTATGTTCATTTCACTGCACATTTTAAAACATTGTGCTATTGAAAATGTACCTTGTAAAATTGAAACCTAGGTAAACACAATCAAAATGCCAGCCAATTGGGATACACTTTTTTCACACAGAGAGTGGTGAGTCTCTGGAACTCTCTGTCACAGAGGGTAGTTGAGGCCAGTTCATTGGCTATATTTAAGAGTGAGTTGGATGTGGCCCTTGTGGCTAAGGGGATCAGAGGGTATGGAGAGAAGGCAGGTACGGGATACTGAGTTGGATGATCAGCCATGATCATATTGAATGGCGGTGCAGGCTCGAAGGGCTGAATGGCCTACTCCTGCACCTAATTTCTATGTTTCTATACCTCAGGGCACCCACTGCTTATTTGAATCATTCTTGTGAATGACAATGTTTTAATCACATTCATTCTATTTTCATTTATGAAAATATTGATCGATGGCAGGATCACAGAATCCAACATACAGAAGGGAATACCAAACTTTGAAAAATATCAGTCATTTAGTTACACTCCCCAGATGCTTCCTCATGGCACAAAATTAGATCTCTCCAAGAATATGTCTACTTGCCAATTGATCTGATTCTACCACTGCTTTAACTGGTGCATTCCAGAAATATAACCATCGGGGTGAAGTAAGTAACAAGCTTTCTCATGAAAGGCCATCGACCTGAAAGATACATCATTTTTCTCAACAGTGTTGACCTTTAGTTTAGTTTACTTTTGAGATACAGCGCAGAAACAGGCCCTTCAGCCCACCGGGTCCGTGCCCACCGGCGATCCCCGCACATTAACACTATCCTACACTCATTAGGGACAATTTTTACATTTACCAAGCCAATTAACCTACAAACCTGTATGGTTTGGAGTGTGGGGGGGAAACCGAAGATCTCGGAGAAAACCCACGCCGGTCATGTGGAGAACGTATAAACTCCTCATAAACTCCGTAAGGCAGCAACTTTACCACTGCGCCACCAGATTTTACTTTTGTGATAGAATATTTTCTAATTTTCCCTGCAGTTATTTGTCATTTATTTTAATATTCGGCTCCTGATACATTTACCAAAAGCACTTCACAATTATCAAATTAGGTCTCCTTTTATTTAAAGAGAATCATTATAGTCAGACATGTAAGAAATGGCCCTTTGGTCCACCAGGTCAACCATTTTAGTTGTGTTTGCCTGTGTGCCTTGACATTTCAAGTGCTTATCTAAATATTTTATGGGTCACACTGGGCTTACAATTGTTTTATTACAATTTTGTTGTCAACGTGCTCTTTGATTCTTGTTTAGATTGTTGTATGCATATTCCAACTTAAAGAGTGGAAAGGGCACAAAGTGCCGGAGTAACTCAACATGTCAGGCAGCATCTCTGGAGAACATGGATAAGTGACCTTTCGGGTTGAGACCCTTCTTCAGAAGAGGGAAAAGCTTTAGACCGAGCCACGGACTTTTAGTGGGAACAAGACCTTTCCTCCAAGTGATGTTATAAAAACAGCAAAACTCTAATAAACTAGCACCTTCAGGACTTTGGTAGTGCCAGATCAGCAGACTTTCTGGACAATCGGATGTCACTTCTGTTCATACAACAACCAACTTATATATCACTCATTTTAAGTTATGTGGTGGTACATTATTTGTTTCCGTGAACAAGGCAAGTTTAAAAAGAACGCGGGAAACAAAACCCAATGTGTTTAATAGCAGTGTGGGAAATCAGGCCCCAGTGAGTTTGCAAGGAGCATTGAAATGATGTCTCCACTTAACATTTAGTCAATAATGATGTGAATTTACCTCTATATATATATATATGATAGTTTACTCATAAACGCCTTGATAACTCTTCCAATATATTTACGCTCTTCCAGTATTTCTGTAAAGCACTGAATAAAAGGCAACATAAAAACATTCCCAATGGAACCAGAATTCATTTAAAATAGTAGTATAATAAAAAATATGTGTACAACATCAATAGTATTACATCCTTATGAAATAAAACACCACAGTGTACATTGTTTACATTCCCAAAATGCTTATAATAAGCATGGTAACCATATAACTGACATTTTAAAGAATATAGCTCAAGGTTATTATCTACATATATTACCTTTCAGAAATTAATATGTTGAAAATGTTACCTATACAATGATCCTGTTGTATTAGAGATAGAGGTACAGTTTGAAGAGGAGTGTTACAGTGGTGACGGTGTTTGAGGCAGCAACCATTCTAGTCACAGTTTGCATCCAGAAAATAGAGAAAGACAGACATAAGAAAAAAATGTATTACTGCTGGTACTACTTTGAATAGGACCACAAATGTGCAGCTAGAAAACTAAAGTTGTAAAGTGAGTATTTCTGGTACATGTGAAGCTTATTTCTATTAGATTCAAATATATATGTACAGTTCATTATTACATTCATTTCCAAAAAGACTTTTCTCATCAAAGTTTCAAAATGATCACTATTTACAAGTGAAGCCCATATCAATCACTGCATGAAAACTGCAGCAGGGAATATTGACCAAATTAAAAAAAAAACATTGCTAATTTGAATTAAAGCAGTAATGTACCCTACCAAAGAGTGTCAATCAATGTTGAGAACCGCATCCTTTTTTAGTGGGAATATGAACGGTTCATTTCTCAATAACTTGAGATCAAAGTCGGAAGGCTTTGCTAATGAAAGAAGACAAAAAACCGAACATTTTTAAAAGAAAGCTAAGCCGAAACAAGCTGACAACATATTGTGTCATTATTTTCAACGTGCATGCTTTTAAAACAGCAATGTGTAAAAGCCAAGAGAATTTTGCAAAGATATATTTTCCAGCAGAAATAATTTTAAATAAGTTTATTCAATTTATATTTGTGACTCTTCCAGCTCCTGTTAACATAGAAACATAGAAATTAGGTGCAGGAGTAGGCCATTCAGCCTTTCGAGCCTGCACCGCCATTCAATATGATCATGGCTGATCATCCAACTCAGTATCCGTACCTGCCTTCTCTCCATACCTCTGATCCCCTTGCCACAAGGGCCACATCCAACTCACTCTTAAATATAGCCAATGAACTGGCCTCAACTACCCTCTGTGGCAGAGAGTTCCAGAGACTCACCACTCTCTGTGTGAAAAAAAGTCTTTCTCATCTCGGTCTTAAAGGATTTCCCCCTTATCCTTAAGCTGTGACCCCTTGTCCTGGTCTTCCCCAACATCGGGAACAATCTTCCTGCATCTAGCCTGTCCAACCCCTTAAGAATTTTGTAAGTTTCTATAAGATCCCCTCTCAATCTCCTAAATTCCAGAGAGTATAAACCGAGTCTATCCAGTCTTTCTTCATAAGACAGTCCTGACATCCCAGGAATCAGTCTGGTGAACCTTCTCTGCACTCCCTCTATGGCAATAATGTCCTTCCTCAGATTTGGAGACCAAAACTGTACGCAATACTCCAGGTGTGGTCTCACCAAAACCCTGTACAACTGAAGTAGAACCTCCCTGCTCCTGTACTCAAATCCTTTTGCTATGAAAGCTAACATACCATTCGCTTTTTTCACTGCCTGCTGCACCTGCATGCCTACTTTTAATGACTGGTGTACCATGACACCCAGGTCTCGCTGCATCTCCCCTTTTCCTAATCGGCCATCATTTAAATAATAGTCTGCTTTCCTGTTTTTGCCACCAAAGTGGATAACCTCACATTTATCCACATTATACTGCATCTGCCAAACATTTGCCCACTGACCCAGCCTATCCAAGTCACCTTGCAGTCTCCTAGCATCCTCCTCACAGCGTACACTGCCCCCCAGCTTAGTGTCATCCGCAAACTTGGAGATATTGCCTTCAATTCCCTCATCCAGATCATTAATATATATTGTAAATAGCTGGGGTCCCAGCACTGAGCCCTGCGGCACCCACTAGTCACTGCCAGCCATTGTGAAAAGGACCCGTTTACTCCTACTCTTTGCTTCCTGTTTGCCAGCCAGTTCTCTATCCACATCAATACTGAACCCCTAATACCGTATGCTTTAAGTTTGTATACTAATCTCTTATGTGGGACCTTGTCGAAAGCCTTCTGGAAGTCCAGATATACCACATCCACTGGTTCTCCCTTATCCACGCTACTAGTTACATCCTCGAAAAATTCCACAAGATTCGTCAGACATGATTTACCTTTTGTAAATCCATGCTGACTTTGTCCAATGATTTCACCACTTTCCAAATGTGCTGCTATCCCATCTTTAATAACTGACTCTAGCAGTTTCCCCACTACCGATGTTAAGCTCAGGGAACTCATAATCAAATATTTCTGTTCAGTAAATTGTTTCAAACTACAATCACTTGTGTCTGTACTACGTCACGCATACTTTATATATTGTCTTCATTACAGCTATGGATCCACTTAGGCACATAAATATTCGGAAAACCTTGTTAGAATAGCCAAATAGATTTATTTCAAATGAGTTGAGGGTAATGCTATAAATAATGTGTGACTTGAATTGCGAATTCATGGAAAATGCAAATCTAGCAAGAGTGATCTTCTACTGCTAGTGCCCTGATTAAATGACCCACTGGCCCTGCACATCTGTGCTGTGTGATGCCATGACTAAGATCACCAGCATTCCTGTTGCAGGGCTATTTGATTCTATTCCTCTACTAAATTTTGCAAATGTCTACAATTATTGGAAAGTAAACATCACTTTTTTGCAATTTGGCCTGTCTTATCACCAATCAGCCACATAAACCATTGTGCAATTTAGGTAGGGCCTTGGCTATAAATGTGAATACTATCTGGTCAACCATAAATTAAACAATAAATGCCCATCTTAACGGAGGTGTTGCTATGCAAACAGCCTGGGTATCAATTCCCTTGTGAAGTGCACACTATTGCATAATTCTAGTATCAAATAGACAGAATAGGACAAAGAGTTTGACAATATGCATGTTTGAGTTGATTATTCTTGTAAAGGGCTTTTGTAATCTTTTCCTCTGAATTGTTCTATTAATCTCAATCTGGTATTTTAATACTTGGGAAAATGACAGTCCCACTCTAGATATCTTGTGCTGTGTTTAATTCAAGATAAGCTCCAGTAAAATAATATGTTTCCTCTATCCCAACAACAGCATAAAACCCTCAGAAAGAGTGACCACGTTGTTCATTTGTTATGTCCTAAATCAAACGTTCCTGAGGGTCATCTAGCCAATTATTAACAAATGGGGAGCAATTAGTTCTGTAGTTTTTAATTGTGCCTTCTTGGGATTGGATTCAGGTTGACCATATTTATTTTGCTGAGGATCGTTAGAGTTTCCACAGAAAAAAGCCTTTTAACTCATCTATATCTGATACGTTCAAACCCCCATGACATCACTTCTCTTCAATTTCCATATGTAGAGTATTCTAACATTTTGGCTATTTGTTACTTTAATGCATAAGATGTTAATTCTGATTAATGTTGATAATATGCACGCAATGAATAGGATATGTTTTTTATCTTTATACAGAAAGTATTAAAGTTAGGGGAGAAGAGGGTTGAATGGAAAATATGTTTTAACAATGGGAGAACCTTTGCAAAAGATAGCTTCTTAAGCAGGCCTCAACAGCAGAGAAAAATGTACAGGACCACAAAATGCTAGAGTAAGTCAGCTGGTCTGGTAGTATTTCTAAACCACTCCTCCCCCTTCTTCCCCTCACCCCTTCTTTATTCTACCACCACCTCCCTGTGCCCCATCTGGTCTCACACATTTCTTCCTTCCTCCTTCCCCTCCACCCATATTCCTTCTTCTGGCGTCACAATTCGCAACTCTTCGATCCTTGCGTCACACCTTCTGTTTTAATCTCTGGCCTTTGCTCCAGCCATCTGCCTATCAAAACCCTCACTGTGTTCACCTATTACCTGTAATCTTTAGTCCTGCCCTAGGATCTTTGGTCCTGCCTCTCCTCTCTGCCCAGGTTTATTCGCCCCCCATATAATCAGTCTGAAGAACGGTCCCGATCCGAAATTCACCTATCCATGTTCTCCAGAGATGCTGCCTGGCCCACTGAGTTGCTCCAGCACTTTGTGTCCATTTTTGTAAACCAGCACTTGCAGTTCATTATTTCCACACCTAGAAATGTACAGGGTTGTCCACGGGCATTTATAGTTTAACATAATTAGAAATGTTTTGTTAACGTTTGTGTGACACTTTGTGTTATCTAATCATTTTAATACTGAGGCAAAATGAGCTTTTTTTCCTTTCAGTCAACTATAGGAAACTGTCATGCAGAATGTACATTGCTGAGTACATTGCTGATCCATTTCGATACAGAAGAGATTTTTTTAATCAATGCCTTTTGAAAAAATATCACAATGAGCAAAGCAGAAAATCAAATTAACAACATAAACACAAAACTGTATTTTTCAATATTACTGATAATCTACATTTCTGACACGAGGTGACATTCTGGTTGAATTATTTGTGGTATTTTTTTTCCATATAGGTTAAAACTATAATTTTGCATACAAGAGTCTCCGCACTGCAATCATGTTTTGTCAGAATTCATTTCTAGCCTGTAAATAATTGGAGAACAGTCAAGTGTACTGGTGATAAAATAGGAGATGTTGCTCTTTTTGTAAAGATATGTTTGGCCTAATTCTGCTCTTATCATATGAACTAATTACTTATGTACTTTCAAATGGAACAGTGACAAGCGTGGTCACTGGAGATCTGACAAAGGAAATCTTGAAAGAAGCTTTAAAATATATTAAAAAGTAAGTTTCTGTGGGAGGAAGCATCAATTTTTCTAAACAATCTTTTCTAAAAGAACTGAGGGATGGAATGTTGTTTATATGTAATTTGTTTTGGATGAGACTGTTTCTGCGGTTAACCTCCATGGTGGTTGAAAAATGCCTTTAGATACAGTATTGATCAATGCAACACATAACAAGAAACAATTAGGAGACTGACAAGTTCACTTTCTAAAACAAATAGACAATGACCTATCTCACAGAACTGATTTCCACTTCATCAGGATATCTCTTATTATCAGTGATGCCCAGTCGAATCATTGTCTCCTCAAAATATTTAATGGCCAAAGCCTGAGTATTGTCTGCACTCCTCGACACATTTACAAATCATGCTAATGCACAATAATAAATTTTAAGGAATCTTTCAATGTTGTATATGGTCAGAGATGTTTATTTAATGAACAATTAGCTCAAATGCAGTAATTTTCTGTTTCTACTGCAACCGTTTATTGAGAAGCTTCAATATAAACAGGAAATAATATTTTGATTTGTGACAATCAGCTACTTATTATAGCAATGCATCAATCAACCTCATTTCCTTTCATAAAAACAAAAGGAGTCGCTAAAAGTACCTAAGAATGACTTCAATGATATCTGTTTTCAGAGCCCTTCATGCCCCATTGACCTCCAATACTTTGACAGATTGGTGTCCTTGCATTCAGAAATAAATGCATTCACCAATTAATAAGTAGATTATTTTTAAATGGGATTAAGGTGGGGTGGGTGGGCTTTGTTTCAATGTGTCACTTACAGAGACATTTAATGCTTCCATTTGCTCTCCTCTTCTTCTGAAGATTGTCAAAAATTGCCATGGAGCAGGTTCAGAAGCATAGTCAAAGTCGAAAAACATCCACCGGCATTTTGCAGAGGTGTCATCAGGCAGATGGCCAGGCAAAGTGAATGTCCATTATTGTCTGGCTACTGAACTGTAACGAACATTACAGTGAAGACTGAATGCCTTCACTCAATTACCTTACACATCTTACATTCATGAGGAAATGGTACACTTGCCGATTGTCTAGAAGACATTGATTTATCTCACTAAGAGCAACTGAATGTAATCTTTCCCACCTGCTATCCAATGGTCAATGGTTTATTTGTTACCACATGTACCTGGTACAGTGAAATATATTTTTTGCATACGGCTCAAGAACACTATCACCATACAATCAAATACCATACTGTCACCATCCATCAATGAACACTGCTTGCAGCCACCTTTATAAGCATCTGTGTGCCAGGAAGTCCACTGTTTTATTTTACCTCAGATATCCATTCCCTATGATATGGATTCTGGAAATTATTGCAAAAAAAAATATTGGAACACAAACTCCTGTTCTCAAGTTTGTTCTTGTAACTAAAGCCTCACATATTGCAATAATGGGTGGTAGGCCATTGAACTACTATCAATAGCCCGGACCAATGATCTGGGGCATGAACACCATTGTGATAGTTGGAGGGTTTCATTTCAGTTAATAAATCTGAAATGAAAAATGGAGTATCACAATTGATGACGTTGATTAATACTCTTTTGAGGAAAGAAATCCACGATCTTAGTTTGGTCTGTGCTATGTGTATCCCTGGGATCACAACCTAGCAGCCATCTACATCTGGAGTAATAGAGATGGCCAGTGCGTATTATTTCTGCCAGTGATGCCCACATTCCACAAATTAATTTGTGACTGTTTCACTGATGCAATAAGTATGCAGAATAAAAGGACGTAACTTTAGAAAGGAGGGATTTCTTTAGTCGGAGGGTGGTGAATCTGTGGTGTTCATTGTCACAGATGGCCCTGGAGGCCAAGTCACTGGGTATTTTTAAAGTGGAGATTGACAGGTTCTTGGTCAGTAAGGGCATCAAAGGTTATGGGGAGAAGGCAGGAGAATTGGGTTGAGGAAAAGAAAGATCAGCCATGATTGAATGGCAGAGTAGACTCGATGGGCCTATGCTTATAAACTTATGAACCACTAAAGTTTCAGCAAACCTTTGTCTGGAATTGAAGATCAAAAGAACATACTGAGGGTTGTGTAGCCGCATCCTTTACACTGATATTGAATTTATTTGCTGTTATTTCCACTGTTCTTTGCATTTGCAGGATGCAAGAAAATGTGGTTAGTTTAAATGCATTGAATGATAGAAAATGCACATGTTGGCCACCTATACCATGTTTAGTATATTAACTACAAAAGAAGATTTGAACATCAGCTGCAGATGTTGGTCTTGAACATTGCCTTGGAGGACCCAGAGAGCCACATGGAAAACTCCACCCATTGCACATAAAGATATTGAAGTAGAGGGCAGTGACATGGCCTCTCTGGGTTTATACCTACAATATCCCCAGCTTTCAAATCTTGGTGCAGTTTCAGTGGCTGAGCCCTCAGGTAAAGCCAGGCACAGCAGATAAAATGAGTAGCATCTGAAGCTAAAGACAGACACAAAATGCCAGAGTGACTCAGCGGGACAGGCAGCATCTCTTTAGAGAAGAAATGGGTGATGTTTTGGTTTGAGACCCTTCTTCAGACAAGTCAGGGGAAAGGGAAACGAGAGATATAGTCAGTGATGTAGAGAGATATAGAACAAATGAATGATAGAAGTAACAATCTAAATATCTTTCATTCATTTGTTCTATATCTCTCTGCATCACTGTCGATATCTCTCATTTCCTTTCCTCCTGACTAGTCTGAAGAAGGCTCTCGACACAAAACGTCACCCATTCCTTCTCTCCAGTGATGCTGCCTGTCCCGCTGAGTTACTCCGGCATTTTGTGTGTAGCTTCGGTTTAAACCAGCATCTACAGTTCCTTCCTTCACATGGTATGTGAAGCTACTGCTCTTTGAGCCTCGAGGCTATGGTCTCTGAAAAGCCAAGGCCTATTTGTAGCAAAAATAACTGACAGGTGTTTGCGTCCACTGTAATCAGTTAAATAATTCCTCGGCACTGTGCACTCTAGCTCATCTTCAAAACAAACATATTCAACCTAGAAGTTCTCTCAATGGTACAAGAAATGTCCATAAATATGGCAGTGAGATTCTCCCAGATGTCGGAGTATCCCAGTGATTCTGGCAACTTCCTACATTTGTTCTCGCATTGATTGTTGGCTCATTTGATAAGAATAAACATTCTCAGTTCTTCCAGTCCCAGATGGGATTCTGCACAGAAAAATACAGGGACAGACATAATGTATGTAAATAGAAGAAGGATTCATTTATTACGCAGAACAACAGTAAACAAAATGAATAAGGATCACTGAAACCAATAACCTACAATGTTGCCCAGTGGCTTCATGTGGTGAAAGGGAAAAGGAAAGAGCTTGCATTTGTATGGTCTTGTTGGCCTGCGGGATTCCCAATGCACTTCACAGACAGTTAATTACTTCAGAAACTTAGTCATTCTGTATATGGATGGTAATATTGTATGTGATATTTTTATCTTCTTTTGTAAACACTGAATGCATATAAAATGACAACATTTGTATGGAATTTTGAAAAGATGAAAGACATTTTACAGCAATAAAATAATTTTTTTTCGGTCAGAGCATTCTTAAAAATAGAAAAAAAAACGTTTCAATTAGTCTGCGTTCTTGTTTAAAGAACTCAGTGATTAAGACGCAATGTCATTTCGCAGAATAATAACTAGCTCCTCGATTAAGCTGTATGGGATTTCTCGTTTGGCACCTTTGGTCATTTTATTACAATTCTGTTTTTAGTTTTGTGACACAGAACTCATAATTTTACTACTCCAGTTTAACATTGATACATAGCCCTGCTCTTTACATAGGATGATCGACCATAGTTACAGCTGGATTTTGCGGTGCTGGCTTGAAGGGCCGAATGGCCTACTCCTGCACCTATTGTCTCTTGTCTATTTTAGAAGGTAGAAAGTAGAAAATCCATTAAAGTGTTTGGGAATATGTTTCTTAACAGGAGAGTTAAAATATGTTTCATTGGATGCAATGAGTCTGCTACATCCCATTCACTTAAGCCCCACCGTCAATTTCAAATCATTTTGCACTGACATTGCTACATTCCTTGCTAACCCATCCTACAGAATGTGGCGGAAGCGTGATGCATATAATAATACAGTATGTGACTCAAGCTTGATTCTAAAATAAGTAACTTTAAAAAGGGGGAAATCACATTTCATTTACAATAAAATTATTTTACTTATTTTACCCCCACTGTGAAAATGATTGAGTAGTTCAATTCCCGATAACCCACCAACAAGAAGATATGCTACAATATCCATTGTTGCTCACGTCAGGTTATTTCCATCAATGGATCTGTCCTGCTTCTTTCAATGAAAGGAGATTACTTTTATTTACTCCACTCGAAACTCCTTCCTTTCTCCACTTGGTTTCCTGTACACAAAACCCTGTTCATCTGGGTTTAATGCACACATCAGACTTCTAACTAATAAAGGCTCCTATTTTAACATTTAATGTGCAAAACACTATTTAGCAGCATTCATTTTTAAACAGCAGATGGGATTAAAACTGAATTCCAGCCACTGCAGCTAGAGCCAAGAGCAAATCATGTTCCTCTCATTTGTATCTGCAAACATTAAATAATCAGATCCTTTATAGATTGCATGTGCCAATCCTTTAATCAATAATGGTGTAAAATTCCTGAACACAAAACATAATTCTGTTAACAGTATTTTTTTTCTTGGGTGAAAGCCCGAATCAATCTAAGTGGAAACCCCCACCATTAAGAACCTAACACTAATTTATAGCTCTGGCAATTAGGTGGAGAATATACTTGCAACTCAAAAGTTAGCTCGAAGCAGGCATTGAATTATTTTTTTGACTCAAATTACATGCAGTGTCAACAGTTAAAACTCAGTCAACTGCTAGCTTTGAAAATATTGAGAAATAAGGAGTAAACTTAAAGTAACAATGAAAATGTACACAACTGTACAATTCATCCAAAACTAAATAGGTAGATTAACAGCTCAAATCCAAAGTATAAAATAATTAAAAAATTCAGCTATGAATGTAACCTCATACGACTTTATAATATGTCAAGTTATTAAAATAATTAAATATCTCTTATTAAAACTAATTCCAACTTCTAAGTAAGTGAATAGCATTGCACAAAAGGTGATCATTTGGCTCATTATGCTCATACTGGTTCTTTGAAAGAGATATTAAATTGGTTCCTCTTGCTCTTTTCCAATAGCCTTGTACATTTTTCAGTTTGAGTACTTATTATGAAACGCTGGGAAAGTTAGCATCTAATGTCCTTCACTAAATACTCTTGAGAAAGTCATTGTCACCTTGAATTGCAAAAGTCCTTATGGAGAAGGTGCTTCTACATTGCTGTTAAGGGTGAGTTTGAGAATTTATTCAACAGTTAGAACTTATTCTAAAAAATGATGGAGAAATGGCAACGTGTTTCAAAGTCACATTGATGTGCGATTTTGAGGGAAACTTGATAGTGCCCTGGATTCTTCCAGTTTGTAGAGGTTTGTAAATTTGGGTGGTGCTGTTAAAGAAGTCCTGGTGAGTAATTGCAGGGCATTGTGTAGGTGGTCCATTCTGTCTGCATGATACATAATGACGATAGGAATGAATATGTAGTGTTAGGACAGGATATCAATCAAGAAGGCTGCGCAGTCCTTGGTTGTTGAGTTTCTTGGGCTGCTGGAGCTGTGCAAAATGGAAGGCATTCCATTAAACTCTTGATATGTGCTCGTTGATATGAGAATGATTTTAGATTGTCAGGAGTCACTCACTGCAGATTACTCATCTTTTATTTTGTTCTCGCAACCAAGATATGTATATTAATCTGATCCAGATAATCTAACAGTGATCCAGTTTGATTTCTGGTAAGGCTGTTAAATTTCAAGCTTGTTAGTCACTCTCCTTGAGAATTGTCAACACCTGCCATTTGGTTGTTGTGCATTCGATTTGCCACCTCCAGCCCGTCCATGAATTTATTTGAACATGTGGTGCTCTATTATCTATGAATTTTTGACATCAGACTAGGAATATGTGGTCAACAAGTATCTTCACTTTGGAAGCCAAGGTGGGCAGGTTATCAGTTAATAAGACCCATTGGCAGCACAATCAATGACACAGTCTCTGCATCTGCTGATGATTGTGGGTAGTTTGCCCTGCTTTTTGTGTACAGAACATCTTGGACACTTTGTAGGATAGATGTCAGTACTGCAGCTGCGCTGGAACAACTTGGCTAGAGGCGTTTAATTTAGTTTAGAGATACAGCACGGAAACAGGCCCTTTGACCCACCGGGTCCACACCGACCAGTGATCCCCGCACATTAACACCATCCTACACCCACTAGGGACAATTTTTACATTTACCAAGCCAATTAACCTACAAACTTGTACGTCTTTGGAGTGTGGGAGGAAACCGAAGATCTCGGAGAAAACTCACGTAGGTCACAGGGAGAATATGCAAATTCCGTACAGACAGAATCCAAAGTCGGGATCGAACCCGGGTCTCCGGCACTGCATTCGCTGTAAGGCAGCAACTCTACCGCTGCGCCACCGTGACCTGCGTGGGATTTCAAGCTTGCTATTTGCAGTACTACAACTGGGAGGTTATTAAAGCCCTAGCTTGGAATGTATTGAGTGACCTCAGCCCGGGTCTCTGGCGCTGTAAGGCGGCAACTCTATCGCTGCGCCACCGCGCCGTTCCATTCACTGCATGCTGCTTTCACCATTTAGCAAGCATACAGCATGCAGCACCAAATCTCAATTTTGGGTTCACGTTATGCTGCTCTGGGCATGCATTTGTGTTTTTATACTCCTCATTGACCCGTTTGGTGCCCTGGCTTCAATAATTCAATAGTGTTTTATTTGTCACATATGCAGCTGCACAGTGAAATTCCTTTTGCATTTCTTACACATGCGGGTGCCGTCATTTTACTTGGCAGTAATGGTGGAACGAGGGATTTGTCATCCCATGAACTAAATAAATTGTAGTGGAACACAGTTTGGACCCGCAAGCTCAGTTCTGAATCTATTCTGTGTGGTACGGTGATGATGGCAGAAAACAAAATGCACAGTCCACCCGGTGTGAAGACAATACAAACATTACAACCAATATTGCATGGAATTAGAAATCCAAAACAGATGGCTTAATGAGGGCAAGGTTCATTTTGTCATTGTCGTGGCATCTATGTCTTTCAGGATCTGGCAAGTATGATCATCGGGGATGCTACCCAACCCATTCTTCATGGTAGGCACTGAAGCCAAAGCCCTCTTCACTCAGCATGGATTCTGCCCCCTTGCTATGTGCTCTTGCAAGAGGTGTTAAGCATGGAAGAGTACTAATTCATCAGCTAAAGAAGAGTCATTGGTGGTATTCAGCCAAAGTCTTCCTTGCCCACGTATGATGTTGTGAATAAGGATTAGTGGTTGCTGCTACATAAAAACCATTACATTAGATATCATTTTGTTCTACCTAGATACTAATATTGAGGATTTTTTTTTTGAGAACTTCACTGCCTGACAGGCTATGATATATATTATGGATGAAAAACTAATTAATTTTATGGAACAAAAAGCTATGAATAGAGTTTATATTTGGTAAGAATATTTCTTTATATGCATTTCCAAGCCAATGCCCGAGACACTGGAAGAGTTACCACAGTAAACAGTCATAACTGGTTTTAGATGCATTGTCTGACAACCTGGTTCCTCCAAATAGCCTAACTTTATTCTATTAGACCTCTAAAGCATGTTATAAAGATCTTTCAGTCAAAAGAGTAATGAAATGGCACCTCAGGATATGCTTTATACAATGCAGATCTACAGGGCAAAATAGACTGACAGGATCTGGGGAAACAATTTTTTTAAGAGATACCCCTGGATCCTGTCATGCTATGCCATTGTTTGACAGTGCAGCTGATATAGAGCAAAAGGGGAAAGTGATTGGGCCCATCAAGCTCATTCCTTTCTGTAAATTCAAACACAGTACTTTGATAAACATTCATTGCAGATCCTATGTTGGTGATCGGAGTCATTTTGTTTGCTAACTTGGATACAGGGCACACATCTCAATACTCTTTGCAATCGAGTGGCTGACACATTTTTAGGATGCCAATCAAATTTGGAACCTGTGATGATTTTGATGTGGACATGAAAAAATAAATCACATTTCCTACGCAATAATACTGCAGATGCTAGAAATCCAACAAAAAAATCAAACAATGCAGGAAACATACAGGAGGTCAGGATACCCCTGTGGCAGCAGAAGCAGAGTCAAAGTTTTGGATCATTGACCTTTTGTCAGAACGCCACGTTATTATACCTGAAACTTTAGAATGGAGACTCCTTAAATGTGTCATGCATGTGCGTTGAACTCTGCTTTTCAAATGACTGATGTCATCGTGGCACATTCAGTGAAACTGCCTCACAACTCCAGTAATCTGGTTCACTCTTGACGTCCGGTGAAGGCTATGTGTAGTTTCCTCGTTCATTTGACTGCATCGTTATCCCCCCGTTTTTCCTGCATCCCAAGTGAGTGCAGTTTGGCGGGATACCGGCCACCTTAAATTTCCCCCTTGCTGTGTAGGTGAATCAGGGTGCTGTGAATGGGAATGTGGGGAGAATAAAATGGGATTTGTGTACCGAAGTGAATGGTGGATGGTTGGCACAGACACAGTGGGCCGAAGGGCCTGCTTCCATGATGTATGACTCAAGGAAGTTAAGTTTATAGACAGTGCATGTGATATATCATACATTTAATCCATTTGTTAGAGGTCAAATTTCTACCCCAAAAACTCTGGTTCGCTCGCCACAAGTACTACTTGTCCCACTGAGTATTTCCAGTGCCTTCTGTTTATAAATTTATTATTAATGTCCAGTGTTATTTGGAACTGATTGGTAACTTACGTAAGTACATGGGGGTCATACCCCAGTATGTGGTACAAAACCTGCAGGTTTCATAGCCCTTCAGAGCTATCTGTATAGTGAATGAATGTGAAGAACAATTGACGATTCTCTACCAGCAGAAATCTTTATATATAGAAGCCAGTTGTCATCACACTCGCCTCGAGTCATTTGTCGGCTTCCATGTACAGATATAAAATTCAGAGTAGAAGAATTAGCTGAAGGCTTCCCATACAGACAAGGATTGAACCGTCCACTGAAAGATTTTGATATAAATCAGTTCCATCAGTAAGAATAGTTGCCCAGTGATAATCAGCATGTGGAATATTACCGTTTCAAAACTGCAGCCATCTGGGCAACAAGGACCTCTGCAATCCTTCCGCTGGCTGCTCCTCCCATGACTATCTTCACAGGAATTGTGTTTACAATGCATTTAGTGACCCTGCTTATCATGCTGTTTAATATCATATGCCACTTGATATTATGGAATTTCAAAACAACGCGCATTCATTCTCTTTGAGATTTAGCCCAAATAATTTTTGCCACTATACAGCCTACTGCATTTTACACACTTTTCTCAGTCTATGCATCCCGGCATTACCTTAACATGCAAATACAACCATTTCACACTTTCCAGGTCGCCATGAATAAATTGTCACAGCAGCAACCTGGACATATTGGCTGAAGCTTCCAACCCCTTCTCTCTGCATCATCATTTCCATTGTAGCTTTTGGTATATTCTTTTCCCCCATTTTAGTATGCTCTTCTCATTATCTCGACTTTCTCTGCATTCCTTACTCTCAAGTGCTGATGCCCAGGGTAAGTGCTGATGCCCAGGGTAAATCTGATCTTAATCATAAAATTTGGGGATGATAATATTTTAAAAATTCACATTTTTTTAAATACAATATTGTGCTCAAGTGAGGCCTAACAGTGTTGAAGAGGGCACATGTTCCCTCTTTGTTCCCACCCACTGTCAGAATCAATCTCTCCCAGGTCAAATATACCCACAGGCAGACGGACAGCAAACCTTCCTCTACATTGTCCTAGCAACATGAGTAATTGGACCCTCTGAAGGGCCAGCCCTTGGCCTGGCATTATAGCCCTTCTCACGTCAGCTCAGCCTACTCATTCAGCAGGAGTGAGCGGCAGGGTATGGGCAAGGTTTTGTGCTGTGGACTCATGCTTACTGAGAACTAGGTTCAGCTTTCCTCTTGCGGCCATGAACAGAGAGACAGAGATGAGCTGCTTATGTTTGGTAACTCTATGGTTCGCTCACGTGTCTTTTGCCACCAAAGTCACGTTGTTTTCTGATAGGGGTTTTGCGCTGGATTCAGACCCAGGTCCCAGAAGCAAAGGGATGGTTTTCAATCAATCATCCCACCCCAATCTCCAAATTAAAACGTTTATGGAATACCAGGGATAACTGAGTCGAGTAACAACTGAGCTCAGCTTTTT
Source organism: Okamejei kenojei (assembly GCA_035221665.1). Taxonomy (NCBI): domain Eukaryota; kingdom Metazoa; phylum Chordata; class Chondrichthyes; order Rajiformes; family Rajidae; genus Okamejei; species Okamejei kenojei. Next base: position 20,612,233 of record CM069157.1, read on the forward strand.
CCCAACCATTTCCTATGGAAATTCGGATTTTGGTTTTTGGACTCTCACAGATTTGTGTGTAAATCTGACATCTTCTAAAAAAAAACTAATTCCTAAGACAAATTCAGCTACAGTCACAATGCCTCTGTGAAATGTAACACGTTAAGAATACATCACTGGCATGGAGCATGATGGAAAGTTAATTACAGTGAAAGTGCATGATGAAAATTTCACTGGGTCACAGGTCTGGTGTTTAGTCCTTAGTCCTGGTGAAACAGTTTCCTAGTGAAAAAAAAGTTGAAAAATAAAAATGAATGTGGGATGTTTACCACATTATGCTTCCTCGGTGTTACTTATGGTCAGATGCGTTATAAAGAACATGTGCACAAAATATGTTCGACTGCAGCTTCAATTAAAAACTGAAGAAAATATAATTGGTCCACCGTGACAACATAAAGGAACACAAGAGGAATGTTAATGCTTGCTAGAACTGAGACCAGACAGCAGGATTCAAATTATGCCCATAGTCTGGTTTCATCTTCCCTCGAACATGAGAAGTGAAGTTGAAGTTAAAGACAGGCTCCTGCCAAACGGCGTGGTGTGACTTCAAAGCCTGGTTTGAGCCTCGGGGATGTAGATTTCAATGCTATCTGCACTCTCTGTGGCAGAGTTTTGTCGATACGAAGCTGCTCTTTTAGCAGCCATGAGCCGTTTCCTCGCTTCTTGCCTCTGTCTGTCTGCAAGTTCCAATGACTTCTCCCGTGCCTGGGATAACCTTCCCCTCGGCGGTTTCTTTGGTATAGGAGGGGGTATCTTCATTTCATCCTATCAATAAAAAGAGTTTGGATAATGAGTTGCATTAGTACAATTTCCAGTCTACCTCTTCGTTTTCTCTTCTCAGTGTCAATCTAGTTTCCTTTTTAGTCAACTCGTGTGTTTGCCAGTCGAGCTGCCGCATTATAAAACATTGGCTCGGCTGCATTGGGAGCATTGTGTGCAGTTCTGTTCACCCCATTACAGGACTGAACGGGGAGGTTTTGGAGAGAGTGCAGTGGAGGTGCACCAGGATGTTGCCCGGATTAGAGGGTATAAAAAAAGCATTCTCATGATGGTAAGGTAATAATGAAAGAAAATTAAAACACAAATGGAGTTGAACTATTCAAGAACGATGGAGGAGCTGGTAATGTCAAAGTGTGTGCCAAGTGAGAGGATAAGGAGAGAAAACAATGGCCTTGAAGATTGTGACTATATGGTGTCGGTCTTGTAAGCCAGACGGGATAAACATAACTATTCTAGTGTTTATCTTTGCGATTAACTATACAGATTCACATGTTGAGCATGGGTGTCTTGTTGCTCTTTAATGGTATGACCGTGTGGCAATCTGAATTTCACTGTACATTGATTGGTACATGTGACAATAAACTGATCTTGAAAACCCTTGAAACCTTGTAAAGAACAGCGGTTTTCTTTAATCTCACACCCGAGATACCAGGCAAATTCAGAATAATACACAATCTTAATGTGAAAATGCACCTGATGTTTCTACAAGGGAAATGCAGTTACACCACAATATAGCACAACAACACTAGAGGGCGTAGTTGCTGGAAGACTTAGAACAGAAGTGCGCTCAGAAATATGAGTGTGATTGTGCATTGGCAAGGGTGGCTATGGAGAGCAACATATGTACTGTGCATCCTTAATATTATCTAATGAATGAATTCATTTCACTTTTACATATTGTCAGATGATTTTTGAGTGAGGGGATGGAAATTATGTCTCTTTTTGTCTCCACTTGGTTGATAATTTACAGCAGTGCACAGGAAAGGGGTTTAATGGTAATAGGGTTGAAAGAAGTGAGCAAATGTGCCAGAGGAGAGAGACTGGTTGATGAGTTTGGGGAAAGGGCATTGGATGGTAAGAAGCTGGCATGGTCCGGGGTTGAAGGAGAAGTTAAATGGCTCCAGAAAAGTGATATGTCTTGTTTGATTTGAGGGAGCTGACAGAGGGTGCGGAGAATGAGTGAGTGGTGCATGAGCAAGACTAGGGGACTTGGAAGGAAAGGGGGTTGTAGTCAAAGTATCAGCAAGCAAATATGGCAGCAAGGGTAAGTGCGGGATTGGGAAGAGCAGGATAGTGCAGGACAGGGCAGAAAATACAATAGCAGAAGCATAAATGAGTTCACTTTTGTGTAGATACTGTACATTTGTCTAAATTGCTCCAGCTTCTGTGCTAAACCAATTTCATGGTGCTTGTGGACACATAATCTGTTGACACATGATGAGTATGGGAAAAGTGCCTTCGTAAAACGAAGAAGGAGGTCATCACATAACTAGATCACTGCACTGAGAGATATCATTATCAAAATGCAATCATCACCATCCTCTCTAAACCCAGGAATTCACAAAGGCTAAGAAAGTTGACTCCCAAATTACTAGCCTCTGTTTGATTTCTCCACATAACTTTGCCACAGTAATCTGTTCCTACATTATCACCTAGCACACATCCATAATTACCCCATCTTTGGGCTCCTTCTTGTCTCTTGCCTCTACCAGCAGTAGGCCTTCATTAAATAAATGGAGCTCTCTCCTCAGTCGTTCCCATTCAGATGTCCGGAATGGTTCACATACTCCTTCGACAAAATCACGCTCCTGGATGCAAGTTTGGTTTCCCATTCGGCAATCTCTATATTCACTGTCTCTCCTCCTGATGTATTGCCCTAACTACAAGAATGTAAATGGAAGGCCACTATGACTGCCATTGATGTTCATGTCACACCTGATTACCAGATTTTTCTATCAATGTTGGTATCTGTGGCTGCTTCTGCATACAAAAAAGTTTTGAAACTTTTTCTTCTATTTGTAACATTATTAGCAAGGGGAGATTACTCTATGTGGTAAAAGGTTATGACTAAGTAATGGATTATGTGTCTGGAATAGTCCAAAATACACTTATGCTCTATTATTTTTGTTGCTTTGCATCATTGTCTCTCGATCAGAAATTATACAAACTTTAATCAAAATCAGCCCTGCAGCCATGACTTGAAGTTTGTACGTGCATGTTGGATTTTATTTTCTTATTATGGTGAGAAAACCTCTGCAAGACACATTTGACCATACTCAGGTATTAGCTCAGTAAGCTAAATCAGAATGAGCAGATTTTTACATGCCAAGTTCATGCACGTCTTACCTTTCTATCTGAAGCCTCCAGCAATTTCCAATTATTGGCCTTTATCTGTAACAACTCGTCAAACTTCAAAGTCACGTCCTCAACGGACAGTTGCAAGAGATCCCAGAATCCCGCCAAGTCCTGGGAGGTAGGCAAAGGGAAAGCATTCGGATCCTGGGAACACAGAAGAAGCAACAACAGGATAAAATCTAAAGCTTGCAAGTACAAGCGCTGGCCGATAAATGCATCTCAGTGGCTTTCCCTCCCGATGTTTTATTGAGAGGGTGGGAAAGAGAAACTCAGAGAGGCAGAAGATGACATCTAAAAAATACCCTTATTTTAACATTAATGCCTGAAGACATTTCAGTTCTTATTGCAAAGAAAAACACTGTGTTGAAATGATAGGCACAAAATGCTGGAGTAATTCAGCGTATCAGGAAGCATCTCCAGAAAACATTGGATAGGCGATGTTTTGTGTCAGGACCCTTCTTCAGACAGATGGATCCCAATATGAAACATCATCTATGCATTTTAACCAGAGATGCTGCCTGCCTAACTTACTAATCAAGTACCTATCAATCTTCGTTTTAAAAATACCCGATGGCATGGCTCCACCTCTGCCTGTGACAATTAATTCAGATTGAATTCAATGAATTCATGAATTCACAAGTTCTTCCTCATTTCCATTTTAAAGGTACATCGCTTTTCTTTGAGGCTGTGCCTTCTGGTCCTAGACTCTCCCACTAATGGAAACATTCTCTCCACATCCACTCTATCTACGCCTTTCATTATTCAGTGAGTTTCAATGAGAATCCCACTCATCCTTCTAAACTCCAGCGAGTGCAGGCCCAGAGCCATCAAACACTCCGCTGATAAAAGGATTAGCTAGTTCTAAGGTTGAAAGCAGGTGCTTCTTCAAAATAAAATGCATCAATTGTCACATGTACCAAGGCACAGTGAAAAGCTTTTGTTGCATGCTAACCAGTCAGTGAAAAGACAATACATGATTACATTCGAGCCATCCACTGTGTACAGATACATGATAAACGGAATAATGCTTAATGCAAAATAAAGTCCAGCAAAGTCCGATTAAAGATAGTCTGAGGGTTTTCCACTGAGGTAGATAGTAGCTCAGAACTGCTCTCCAGCATGTGGACAGAATAATTCAAAGAGAGTCAATTCCCTCCCCTCTCTAAGCAGAAGGACATGCCCCATCCCTCCACCCCGGCAATTTACCATGTTCTGCTGGCAAAGTCGGTAAAACTGCTGGAACTTCTGTGACATAAGAAGTTGGGCGCTGCCCACTGCACTGCGGATCTTTTCAAGCACTAAAACACAGAGGGAGAGATACGTTAGATTCTAAATACAAATGTTGCACCAGAACTGTAAATCATGAATCATAAACAAATTAGCTCACAAAACTTCATTTTTCTCAACCGCCAATTGAAAGGGAGTTCAGACTGTCGACTCGCTGGATTTTATGAATGCCTCTCTTGTGTGCCACAAGGAGACACATCACACAGCGGTGCAGTAACCTTAACAGAAGAGTGAAGGGTCAAATAATCATCCTGCCAGTTGTCTCTGCGAGGTGATAGGGATAGAAAATAAGTGAAATGTGTTGAAGAGGTTGTACCTTAGACAATAGACAATAGACAATAGGTGCAGGAGTAGGCCAATCGGCCCTTCGGGCCAGCACCACTATTTAATGTGATCATGGCTGAACATCCCTAATCAGTACCCCTGTTCCTGCCTTCTCCCCATATCCCCTGATTCCGCTATCTTTAAGAGCCCTCTCTTGAAAGTATCCAGAGAACCGGCGTCCACCCCCCTCTGAGGCAGAGTTTTTTTAAAGTAGTGGAATGAAGAGACATCATCCAGGAGGAGACCAATGTCAAATATCCGTTCACATTTGTTGTTGCAGCAACTTTCCCAAATCTGGAATGTACTGTTGAAATGGGAAAGGCAGTAGAGTCAACAGCAGCCATCAAAATGAAACTGGATAAGAACTTGAATTAAAAATAGTTGAGTCATAGGAAAGAATAGCAGAGTGAGATTCAAATTAGAAAGTTAATTTAGGACAGTGGACGTCAAATGGGCCTATCAACAATTCATGCAAGACATTGGCCACTGGTCAATATGATTCATTGATGTGATACATAACAATACCATAGGAAATGTATGCACCTTTAGGGAAAGGAAGAGCAGAAGATGGCATAGGTGGTGGAGCTGCTGCCTCACATCTCCAGAGACCTGAGTTTGATCCTGACTATGGAAGCTATCTGTGTAGAGTTTGCACTTTCTCCCTGTGACCACATGGGATTTCTCTGGGTGATCTGGTTTCCTTTCACTTCCCAAAGATGTGTGGGTTTGTTGGTTCATTGGACTCTGTAAATTGCCCCTTGCGTGTAGAGTGTTGATGCAAAAAGTGGGATAATATAGAACTGATGTGAATGGGCGATTGATGGTCAATGTCAACTCGGTGGGCCAAAGGCCAAAGTTTTCCAAGCTGTATCTTTCAACCAATTCAATAAATGACATATTAAGATTATCATCATCATGTTTTTCAGCTCAATTCTACAATAAATGCTCTCCTCCACTAAATTTGCATTTGCACAGTGGTTTGAAGTTCACATCTATAATCAGAGAGAGAAGCTTGTGCAATTCAAAACTTTCTCCATGCTCAAATGTTTACGATGATATTTGTGGAAAGTTTTATCTTCCAGCATACACTAATGTTATTGTCAGGAAATTTGGGCAAACTTCCCATCAAAAAGATCTCGTTCTCACATCGCAGTTTAATTTTAATGTGTTTGATCTAGATAATTTCCAGGTTTGTAGGTTAATTGGCTTCTGTAAATCATCCCCAGTGTGTAGGAAAGAAATAGTGTATGGGTGATCTCTGGTGGGCATGGACTCAGTGAGCTGATATTCGAAACTAAACTAATATTGTGTAGGAAGGAACTACAGATGGTGGTTTAAACCAAAGATAGACACAAAAAGCTGGAGTAACTCAGCAGATCAGACTGCATCTCTGGATAAAAGGAATAGATGCCGTTTTGAGTCGAGACCCTTTCTTCAGACTGAGAGTCGGGAGAAAGGGAAACAAGAGATATAGACGGTGATGTAGAGAGATATACATCAAACGTGCCAGGTACTCCCAAAGATTGCTCGGGAGTAAGGAGGGAAACAAGCTACAAGGATAAAACTGAGAGAAATTTCCACACATCTCCTCGTGACAGCCAATAAAATATTCTGGTCAAATGGCCAGAAACAGCTTGATTGTCACTGGTTGATTATATATATAAGGAGGGCGTGAAAAATAACTGAGCATGTCAACGGAGTTTGTAAAATGTGTGCAGGATAGTTTTTTGCAGCAGTACATAGAGGTATCGACCAGAGAAGGGGCAGTGCTGGACCTCCTGTTAGGAAATGAGACAGGTCAGGTGACGGAGGTATGCGTTGGTGAGCACTTCGGGACCAGTGATCACAATACCATTAGTTTCAATATAATTATGGAGAGAGTCAGAACTGGACCTAGGGTGGAGATTTTTGATTGGAGAAAGGCTAACTTTGAGGGAAATGCGTAAGGATTTTAAAGGAGTGAATTGGGACAATTTGTTTCATGGGAAGGATGTAGAAGAGAAATGGAGGACATTTAAAGGGGAAATTGTAAGAGTACAGAATCTTTATGTCCCTGTTAGGTTGAAAGGAAATAGTAAAAATTGGAAAGAGCCATGGTTTTCAAGGGAAATTGGACACTTGTTTCGAAAAAAGAGAGATATCTACAATAATTATAGGAGGCATGGAGTAAATGAGGTGCTAGAGGAGTATAAATAATGTAAAAAGAATCTTAAGAAAGAAATTAGGAAGGCTAAAAGAAGATATGAGGTTGCTTTGGCAAGAAAGGTGAAAGTAAACCCAAAGGGTTTCTACAGCTATATTAATAGCAAAAGGATAACGAGGGATAAAATTGGACCATTAGAGAACCAGAATGGACAGCTATCTGCAGAGCCAAAAGAGATGGGGGAGATATTGAACAATTTCTTTTCTTCGGTATTCACCAAGGAGAAGGATATTGAACTCTGTGAGTTAAGGGGAAAAAGTAGAGTAGCTATGGAAACTATGAGATTCAAAGAGGAGGAAGTACTGACACTTTTGAAAAATATAAAAGTGGATAAGTCTCCAGGTCCTGACAGGATATTCCCTAGGACATTGAGGCAAGTTAGTGTAGAAATAGCAGGAGCTATGACAGAAATATTTCAAATGTCATTAGAAACGGGAATAGTGCCGGAGGATTGGCGTACTGCGCATGTTGTTCCATTGTTTAAAAAGGGTTCAAAGAATAAACCTAGCAATTATAGACCTATTAGTTTGACGTCAGTGGTGGGCAAATTAATGGAAAGGATACTTAGAGATAATATATATAAGCATCTGGATAAACAGGGTCTGATCAGGAACAGTCAACATGGATTTGTGCCTGGAAGGTCATGTTTGACAAACCTTCTTGAATTTTTTGAAGCGGTAACTAGAGAAATTGATGAGGGTAAAGCAGTGGATGTTGTCTATATGGATTTCAGTAAGGCCTTTGACAAGGTTCCCCATGGAAGGTTGGTTAAGAAGGTTCATTCTTTGGGTGTTAATGGCGGAGTAGCAAGATGGATTCAACAGTGGCTGAATGGGAGATGTCAGAGAGTAATGGTGGATGGCTGTTTGTCAGGTTGGAAGCCGGTGACCAGTGGGGTGCCTCAGGGATCTGTGTTGGGTCCACTGTTGTTTGTCATGTACATCAATGATCTGGATGATGGGGTGGAAAATTGGATAAGTAAGTATGCAGATGATACTAAGATAGGTGGTGTTGTGGATAATGAAGTAGATTTTCAAAGTCTACAGAGAGATTTGGGCCATTGGAAAAGTGGGCTGAAAGATGGCAGATGGAGTTTAAGGCTGATAAGGTGTGAAGTGCTACATCTTGGCAGGACAAATCAAAATAGGACGTACATGGTAAATGGTAGGGAATTGAGGAATGCTGTGGAACAGAGGGATCTAGGAATAACTGTGCATAGTTCCCTGAAGGTGGAATCGCATGTAGATAGGGTGGTAAAGAAAGCCTTTGGTGTGCTGGCCTTTATAAATCAGAGCATTGAATATAGGAGTAGGGAAGTAATGTTAAAATTGTACAAGGCATTGGTAAGACCAATTCTGGAGTATGGTGTACAATTTTGGTCGCCTAGTTATAGGAAGGATGTCAACAAAATAGAGAGAGTACAGAGGAGATTTACTAGAATGTTGCCAGGGTTCCAGCAACTGTGTTACAGAGAAAGGTTGAACAAGTTAGGTCTTTATTCTTTGGAGCGCAGAAGGTTAAGGGGGGACTTGATTGAGGTCTTTAAAATGATGAAAGGGATAGACAGAGTTGACGTGGATACGTTTTTCCCATTGAGGGTAGGGAAGATTCAAACAAGAGGGCATGACATGAGAATTAAGGGACAGAGGTTTCGGGGTAACATGAGGGGAACTTCTTTACTCAGAGGGTGGTGGATGTGTGGAATGAGCTTCCAGCAGAAGTGGTGGAGGCAGGATCGATTTTAACATTTAAGAGTAAAGTGGATAGGTATATGGACGTGAAGGGAATGGAGGGGTATGGTCTGAGTGCAGGTAGATGGGACTAGGGGAAAACAAATGGTCGGCACGGACTGGAAGGGCCGAGAGGGCCTGTTTCCGTGCTGTAATTGTTATATGGTTATATGGTTAATAGGGAAATGGGGGAAAAGTGGAGATATTTTATTCACTTCTAAACTCATTATGACGCAATGATATAAAACTCAGGTTAAGGATGCTGCTCAAGCTGATGATAATGGACTGACAAAGATCCGCACCCTTTCATAACATATCACAAATTGTCCCCCACAATATGTGAAACATTGTGCAACAAAATATATCCACTCGTCAACCCACCCAAAAGCATGTGATGTGTAGGAAGGAAATGCAGATGCTGGTTTACACCAAAGAAAGACACAAAATGCCAGAGTAACTCAGCGGGACAGGCAGCATCTCTGGAGAGAAGCAATGGGTGACATTTCAGGTCGAGACCCTTCTTCACAGCAACAAAATAACATAATATAAACACAAAGTGTTGGTGCAATCAGCAGGCCAGGCAGAATATCTGGAGGACATGGAAAGGCACCGTTTTGAATCGGGACTCTTCTTTCCTGACCCGATAGGTCGTCTCTTCATGTTCCCCAGAGAATCTGCCTGACCCGCTGAGTTATTCCTACACCTTGTGTTCAACGGAAAATTCCAGCATCTTCGATTCCTTGAGACAACACATAAAATGAAAGAGTTCTGTTGGGACAGAATCAAGGGGATTCATTTCGCATCTCGAAAGGCATTTGAAACAAGTGCAAATTATGGTTATCATGGAATAACACTTTTACTAAGACACTTAAAGGGCCTGTCCCACTTGGGCGTCATTTGCGCATCACGCAGGTGGCGTGTGAGGATTTTGAGAATCCCCAAATCCTGGGGCGCCGTGCGCTACCGCGCGTCACTGCATATGCCACCACACCTCACCACGCATCATGCGCATATCGTGCGTCGTGATGCGTATATTAAGTCGCGTAAATGCCGCACAAATGACGCACAAGTGGGACAGGCCCTTAAATATGTGTCCAGAACTCACCCTCTTCCGGTAGGTCATTGTCCTCAGCTTCTCTCTCCATCTGCTGACACCAACCCTCCAATCGTTCTACTTCTGCCTGCAGCAACTTGATAAACCAGTCGCCATCTCTGTGGCATGGAGACACTCTGCCGGGCTCTGGGTGGTTGTGAACACTCGATTCTCCCCAGTGGTCCTGGCGCTGGGCGTCAGCACTCTCATAGCGCATCCGGTAATCATCCCTGTACGCCCACTGTCCCTGTGTGTGAACAGTTCTGAATGACGTGTACTCATTGGACTGCTCTGGCTCTGAGGAATGCCGCTCAAACGGCTGGTTGAACTGGAAGCCCTTGTCCTCTGTGCTCACGCACACCCCCGGGATGCCTTCGAGTTCCAGGTCAGCCTGCACACTTGTTGTCACACTGTTTGATCGTTTAAATCTGGCATGTCTAGAATAAAGGAAAATTTGATTAAACAACGCATCAAGCACAGTACCTTGGAGAGGTTGTCCTGCTCTATGAAGGTGTTGGCATCCCACCCCTTTGATCACAATTTTGTGGACACAAGCTTTGTTTCCATGCTTCAGCCAAATGTCCAGTCCTTATTCAAAAATCAAAGCGCTGGAGGAACTCAGTGGTCAGGCAGCATTCGTGGAGGGAAAGGGACAAGGCTCTGTTTCAGATCAGGTCCCTTCTTCATTCTCAAAATATCGTCTGTCCATTTCCCACCATAGATGTTGACTGACCTACTGACTTCTCCAGCATTTTGTTGTTTGCGGAAGATTCCAGCATCTGCAGTCTCTTGTGTGTATGATCCTTATTATTGAGTGGAGATCATGAAAGTCCTCTATATGATCTGATTCTCATATCACACAACATCCACATAGGTGCATTTTACACTGGGGTCTAAGTTGGGGGTGGAGAGGTTCCAAAGGAGAGATACAATCGAGACTTATCAGGCTGATCTATTTAGAAGTGATTATAAAGATTTATATAAGCTAGAAAAGTTGTTTGTTTTTACTGGCCCCACAATGCTCTCCAGTTGCATTGGCAGGATCAGTGAACCAAGGTTAATGTCCTCTCTCAGACTAACATCTCCGGCACTAAGGCACTAATTATACTCAAACAGTTCTGTTGGGCAGGCATATTGCCCGGATGCCTGACACCAGGTTCCCAAACTCTATCCTGTCCTCCTTCAAGGCAAAAGGTTACCAGATGGACAGAGGAAAAGATTTAAGGATGTTCTCAAAACCTCACTGGGAACATGTAACATCCTTAATGATTCATGCAAAGTTGTGGCATGTGTGCACTGAAAATGGAGTAGTACTTTGGATGGCATTGTCCTTTATGCTGGGGTACATGGGAGCAAAGCATGACTGATCATCCTAAATCAGTACCCCGTTCCTGATTTCTCCCCACATCCCTTGATTCCGTTAGCCCTAAGAGCTATGTCTAAATCTCTCTTGAAAACATCCAGTGAATTGGCCTCCACTGACTTCCGTGGCAGAGAATTCCACAGATTCACAACTCTCTGGGTGAAAACGTTTTTCTTCATCTCAGTCCTAAATGGCCTACCCCTTATTCACTGGCACTTATATACTAGCACTATCCTACACACTAGGGACAATTTGAAATGTTTTTTTTTTTAACCGAATCAACATACAAACCTGTATGTTTTTGGAATGTGGGAGGAAAACGGTGCTCCCAGAGAAAACCCACGCAATCACAGAGGGAACGAACAAACTCTGTACAGACAGCACCAGTTGTCTGGTTCCTACTCGGGTCCATGTCACTGTAAGGCAGCAACTCCACTGCTGCACCACCATACTATCCAAGTTAGTCTTGTTATTAATAAGTCTGCATGCTCTAGCACTTTATATTAGTTGCAGTTGGTGACAGGCGGAGTGATGGAAGTAATTAGGAAGAGCAATGGGGAATATATCTACATCAGGCAGCTGAGGTGGGAGAAGAGATTTGACAGTGGCAGGAACAGGTAGTGACAGAGATTTTTTTGTTTGTTTATTTATTTATTTGCACCATGTTTTAAAAGAAGACAAACGATCAGTTTATAATACCATACTGTGCTGGGAGGGGAGGGAAGCCCAGAGGGCTTATACAAAGTCCGCTCCCATCTGAAAATGAGCGTTAATGGCAAATCAGGGGGTAGGAGAAATAAAAAAAGACAATAATAAACAATAATACAGTTTAAGAATGAAAATTAAAAATATGAAATTAAAAATATGAAAATAAATAAAATAATAAGGTATAGTATGAGATAAGAGTCAACAGAAGTAGTTTGAGCTCATAAATAGCATTACAAAAAGCTGGAGGTCAGAAGTCAGGACATGATGAGAAACTTTTTAAGCTCAATCTTAAAGGTGGCTAAGGAGGTGTGAGACTTTAATGACAGAGGCAGGGTATTCCAAAATTTAGGACCTTTAAAAGTAATGCAATGTTGGTGTTTGGATGTTTGACAAAACGGGAGATGAAGATCATTTCTTCTTCTGGTTGGGTAATGGTGAATATTAGAAGAAAGGGTGAAAAGATCATGAAGAGAAACAGGCAAATCATGTTTACATTTAAGATATTTGAAAATAAAAATACATATTTGGAATGCATTCAGTTTATCTACAGACAAAATTGGGTACTTCTTGAAGAGAGGGGCAGAAGGTTCTTGTGAATTTGAATGAGAAATTAATCTCATACATTTCTTCTGTATGATGAGTAGCTTAGAAAGATAGGAAGGATAGGTAGAACCCCAAACAATATTACAATAATTGAAATAAGGAAAATTAAACTGTAATATATTGTTAGATGGGAAGACGGGTGAATAAATGCACAACCTTTCTCAGAATACCAAGCATTTTCATTGATCTTCTACAGACAATATTGATATGTTCTTTCCAAGTTAAATTTTGATCAATGGTTACTCCTAAAAATGTTGTATATGTTACTTCAGAAATTTCATGTCCATTGATAAATATTTTTGATTTGTCTTTGGGAAAAAAATTGTTTTTATTGCAGAAGATCATGTAATTGCATTTTTTGATATTGAGAGAGAGCCTGTTCACTTCAAACCACTTAGAGACATGAGACATTTCTTCATTAACTAATTCAACCAATGATTTTAGATCACTATGTGAAGCTATAAGATTGGTGTCATCTGCAAACAGGATAGGAAGAAGTACTCTACAGGTATAGGATAAGTCATTTATATAGATCAAGAATAGTAAAGGACCAAGGATGGAGCCTTGTGGTACCCCACAGTGCATTATCAATGTTTTGGATGAGCTTCCATTTAGACAGACAAATTGCACTCTATATGCTAAATAGTTGGTTAACCATAGAAGCGCTACATCCTTTACCCCATATCTATTGAGTTTAGAGATTAAGATTGAATGGTTGACTGTATCAAATGCCTTGGATAGATCTAGAAAGACACCACGAGCAAATTTATTTTCATCTAGAGCAGTAGAGATGTTATTAATAAGTTGTAATAATGGGCGATGCATTGCAGGAGAAAGAAAGCTGGTGGATTTGAGTCATGTTGGTCAGCTGAACAATTTGACTTGGGAACTCAGGGAGGTTACTGGAGTTCAGGCTCCTGCAGTGCAAGCAGTTGGGGAAGAAAACAGACAGGAAGATTGAGTTTTATTGACATTAAACAGAGGAGTTTTAGCTGGTGCAGATCATAATACCGGACAAACAGCAGGAGAAACCAATAATACATTGTAGATTATAGAAAGGATGAAGGAGGTGGTACTGGGCATTGGTCATGTACATGTGGAAGTGGAATTCTAATTCGGAAATCTCCCATCTGAACTGTGAGGTTGTGCTTGCTTCTGGGAATATTCTACCATAATCAGCAAGGCTTGAGCGAGCATTGAGCAACTTTCTCTTTGATTCTGTGTTTGTGGAGAATCAAAGGATGTAATCAATTCATCTACATCATAGGCGATTTATTTCACAGTTGGATGTGAAAACGGTTTGCTGAGAGGATACACTAATTACCCAATAAATGCAGCTTCGGGTTATGGTTCACAGTGAGATTGAGCTGAATTTCATGCTGGCCTGGCTAAGAATTGCCTCTGGGGCAAAGAAGCTTTGAATGACTCCAATAAATCAGTGGGTGATCTATTGGTAAATGAGCAGATGTACTTAAGATCATAAGATGTTAAGACATAGAAGCAGAATTAGGCCATCCAGCCCATCGAGTCTGCTCCACCATTCGCTCATGGCTGATTTATTTCTGTTTTTTAAGTCCATTTTCCTGTCCTTGTCCTGTAACCTTTGATACTATTACTAATTAAAAACCTATCAATCTCCACTTTAAAAATACCCAATGACTTGGCCTCCACAGCCATCTGTGGCAATGAAGTCCATCAATTCACCACCCCCTGGCCAAAGACATTCCTCCCCATCTCCATTCTAAAGCTACGTCCTTTCATTCTTAGGCTGTGCAGTCTGGTCCGACTATTGGAAACATCCTCTCCACAACCACTCTATCTGGGCCTTTCATTATTCAGTAGGTTTCAATCAGATCTCCCGTTATCCTTCTAAACTCCAGTGAGTACAGACCCAAAGCCATAAAATGTTTCTCATATGTTGACACAATTATCCCTGGGATCATCTGGTGAGGCAGCATCTATGGAGCGAAGGAAATAGGCAACGTTTCGGGTCAAAACATTTCCCCTCTTGCCTTAAAGCTGTCCTCCATTCTTTCAAATTCTTTCAGACTGAAGAAAGTTTGAGTTTCTCCAGCATTTTTGTCTACCTTTGATTTTCCAGCATCTGCAGTTCCTTCTTAAACATATCCCTGGGATCATTCTTGTAAACCTCCTCTGGGTGATCAGCACCTTATAAAGCCTCAGCATTACATCCTTGTTTCACTATATCACCATTATGGCCATGAACTGGAAATATTAACATTGTTCCAAACTGGTATCAGAGAATCATTCCATCAACCAAATTACTCAAAAAGGTGAAATAACATAGAATGTAAAACATAGAACAGTATAGCACAAGAACAGATCTTTCGGCCCACAATGTCCGTGGTGAACATGATGCCAAGTTAAACTCATCTCCTCTGCGTGCATGTGTGCCATATTCCTCCTTTCCCTACCTATGCAAAAGCCTTTTCAATGCCACTCTCATATCATGTTTCCATGATCACCCCTGACAGCAAGCTCCAGGCACCTGCCACTCTTTGTGCAAATGTTTGCCCCGCGCATCTCCTTTAAACCTTTCCCCTCTTGCCTTAACGCTGTCCTCCATTCTTTCAAATTTCCACCCTGGGAAAAAGGTTTGGCATGTCTGCCCTATCCATGCCTTTCCTAATTAAAAATAAATGTTCCTTCATTGAGCTGTGTCCCTTTATCGATGCTCTGATAGTTTGACAATGTTTCTCTCTCGTTTATCATATTGTTTACAGTGTACTATGTTTACATATTCTGTTGTGCTGCAGCAAGTAAGCATTTCATTGTTCTATCTGGGACACTTGACTCTGGTGGAAGGTTCATGAGCAACGCTTACAAATAGAAAGGCTCACACTCTGCCCCAAATTTCTCAATGGGTAATTGAGGACTGAAGCACATTGACTGAATGCCCCAATGTGGTCACCTAGGACAATGTGATTCAGGATTATAGAACTGCAGACGGGCCTTCAGTACATTGCGTTAGGAATGGAAAAATCAGGCATGATTTCTGGTTGCTAGCTACTCATTCACAATGGATTCAATGCGCAGCTAACAGCCAGGGATTATAGAACTGCAAATGGGTCTTCAGTACGTTGCATTGGGCATGGAAAAATCAGACATGGTTTCTGCTAGCAGTACACATTTGGTGACCTGGCGGGGAGGGGCTCCCTGTAAATGAAGGGGGATCCGGCTAGGAGAGGGGTTGGTTGGGGGGGGGTCAGTTGGACGTGCTGTGGCAGGCAGTAGGGAGGTTCGGTGAACTTTGTCAGCATCAAAACGTGGCCACACGTGTGTCCTGCCTAGGTGAGGTCTGCTGTATGATTTCACCGAGTTGTATGAAAAGCAAAACATTTCACTGTACTTAGGTACATGTGACAATACAGTATTGTTGAATCGTTGAATCATTGATAGGATCACAATGAGCTGCCAACACTTGCTGCCTTGCTCACAAAGTAAGAAAGGGTGTACATTATCCTGGAACTGGCACCTGATATCTGTGGACACATGTGCCATGATAAGTCAATACCCTGAGAAGATGCAGTTGAAAACTGATTAACCACCTGGAAAACAGTTAAAACAGAAAGTTCTGAAAGTTGAAATTAAATGACAAAGATTAACATCATCATTGTTACAAATCATTCTTTAAGAGCAGAAGCAAAGAAATATTCTGAACCAAGGGGAAGTCACATTTGAAAAGAGTGTAAGTAACCTATATTTATCATATCATTAATGAAAATAATGTGAGTAACTTCTATATTTATCATAATATCATTAATTTACTACCGTGTGGTACTTTGATTGCAAGATTGGTGAATGTACCTAAAGATCTTTATGTGAAAATTAAGTGCCACATCCGCACTGAGTCATAACGCTGCAGTGTAACATCTCCATGCTGTCATTTAGTCGGAAAGGCAATTGTTATTCAATTATCATTGAGAAAACCTGATGCTTCACCATGATTTGAGTCACAATCTCGAAAGCTCAAGATACTCCTAGGATAGGAGTTATGAAATTGAAATACAAGTATAAATAACAAGTATAACAACATTTAAAAGATATTTGGTCATGTCATGTTTGGTCATGGGTAAGAAAGATTTAGAAGGATATTGGACAAATGTGAGCAGGTGGGACTAGTGTAGATGTGGCATCTTGGTTGGCCATGGCAAGTAGGTCTGTTTCCATGGTGTATGACTCAATGGCTCTATATTTTTACACTGCATGTTATCATGGGCTGATCTACCTGACTGAATAGTAGAAACAGATTCATGGCAGCTTTCTGAAGAGGAAAACATTTGCAGGTTTACATTCAAAAAGCAAGAAAGCAGGACAAATTGGAAACTCTTTCAAAGGACTGGGGACAATTCCCCAAATTATTTTCTTCACCGATATCTGATCCTCCGATTCCACAAGCAATAAAATAAATAGTAATTTCTAATGAATGAAGATGACTAGCTTACCGTTTATTATCTTCAACCTGTACCCCAATAGAATGGAATTCTCGAAGGCCTTTACTCTCTGTGTCAGAATCAGTCATAGTCTCTGAACTATCCACCTGATGAATGAAACAGAGTGAAATCTTATTATAGCCACTGAACAAGAAACCCACTTACTGTCCGTGACTAAATAGAAAAAACAAACTTAGGAAACATTAGATTTTACAGGATGTCACAGTTTGCATTCACATGCACTACAATGATAAAACTGTAATATGGATTATTTTATTTTCTTTCTTCAGGAATAATAAAGTAACTATATTTGAAGAAATATTTTAAGCCACAAGAGCTGCCTGATATAGAATGTAGATATATGGGGCACATGCATGCATACCCTGAGAGTGTGTATCTGGTTGCGCGTTCCATAACGTTCACAAGTCTCAACTAGGTTCCTCCAGCACAACCCCAAATGCTGGAGACAACTTGGTTCACTGGGAGAAACCCCAATCATCAACTAAACACTAGTATTTAGTGGTAACACAAAGTGCTGCAGTAACTCAGTGGGTCAGGCAGAATCTGTGGAGAAAAGGAATAGGTGTTTTGTGTCGAGACCTCTCATCAGACCCTATGCCTGACCCACTGAGTTACTCCAGCATTCTGTGTCTATCTTGGGTGTAAACCAGCATCTACTGTTCCTTAGTGTGTATATTTGAAATTAATTCTTTGAACGGCAGTTTGGATTTTTGAATGCTTGGAGATTTTTGTTAAGCTTTCACAGTTCTTTTACTCTGCAGATATGGTTTAAAATAATATTTTAGAAGTGTATCGGTGACTAATTTTTTCTTTCTAAACAATATCTCTTTGAAACCAATGGTGAAAGAGTTAGGAGGTAAACATTTTGCTTTTGGGAATGGTTGGGAATGCATATATTTTGTTCATTACAGGATAAAAAGTTATAGTCTTGGAATATAAATTTGGAAATATTGAGCAATTTGCTTTTAACTCTCATTGGTTATATATTCAAACGGAAAACAAAGCAACAGAGACACATTCTTTATGATGTTGCACTGACTAGTCTGATGTCACAAAGTTCCTATGATATCATGAACCAACTAAAGTACCTTCACTGTTTCAAAATATTAAAGAGAGTAGTCCCACGACCGGTATTCCTTTCATATAGACATTGTTTTGGCAGACATGTGATAGCAGTCAGAATTACTGTGTGGCAGCTTCATGCTGTCACACTGTCTAACTGATACGATGACATTTTGTGATGTAATCGAACAATTCAATATGACTTGTGCCATCGCATTCGAACCAACATAGAAAGTAGGTTACCTGAAACACTTTCAAGTAACCCGTAAAAGTCTCGACGGAGTCTCACACTCATCCGAAACACAAACAGGCAGTCACACAAGACAACAACCAGTCACTGGGAACATATTCAGCAAAGTTAGTCAACAAGGTAAGGAGGAATCTTTAAATCAAAGAGGAGGGGATTGCTGCTACTGTGCAAAATTGCACTGAGTGTATGAAATTATCATTGCCAATATCAGCACTTTCTATTCTACTCATAGGATCTATTGGACATGGAAGAAGGTGAACAATTCAAAGGGAACTAAGGCATGATTGCTATTGAGCGGCAGAGCAATAATCATCAGCTCTGCAATCCTTTAAAATCAACATTGCAGTGCATACAATGGAGTTTGGATG
The DNA here is from genome assembly GCA_035221665.1 of Okamejei kenojei. NCBI lineage: Eukaryota > Metazoa > Chordata > Chondrichthyes > Rajiformes > Rajidae > Okamejei > Okamejei kenojei. Next base: position 20,630,873 of record CM069157.1, read on the forward strand.
AGGGACAGGCTACTCCTTTGTAAATCTCCCACCCGTGCTCTGGCAGGAGTTGGTTTGCAGAATGCAAACTAAATATGGTGGAAATTGCCCTCTTTAACAGAATGAGTTCATTGCAGAAATAAACTTCCATGGACCCTGTTACCATGTGCCAAATCATCCGAGCTTTCGACTTTAATGGCAACAAGGACAGGTTGTACTGGCTGTGGCTGACACACTTCGTAGGTGTGCCACTGTTGCTTGGTAGATAAGCCTCAAGTCAGTAAGTTTATCCCTCTCACTAGATGAGCACATCAAGCTTGGGTTAGATCATTGCCCTGCTCTGTCTCTGGATTCTGACTGGAGTCTAATTGCAGAGTCCAGAAATACTGGGGTTATCCTCTCATGTGATAATTCAAAGAGAACTAAGGCATGATTGGCATTGAACAGCAGAACGATAAACATCAGCTCTGCAATCCTTTAAACTCAATAATGCAGTGCAAACAAAGGACTTAGGATGGGGGAAAGGCTACAGGAATCCATTTCAATGATCTTGGATTAAAATCAGAATTCATATTAATTTTAATGCAAAATTATGACGTGGAGATTAGGAGGATCTATTTATCTTTAATTTACCTTAATGCGTAATTATCCCTTAGCATTATACTTCATCTTCAGTCAATTTTATTTTTTATTTTTTAACATTTTTCAAGTATTTTTAATGATTTTAGATTATTAATTAGTTTTTATGATTTTTAAATGTCTCTGAATATTAGAAATATTAAAAAAAATAGGTGATAGAGCCTGTGGGCAAGGGTCCACCACCAGTCCTGCCTCTTATCAAAGGCAAGTCCCAGTCTGCCTTGGCCTACGAGATCTCCCAGTTTCCAAACACTTTAACTCCCCTCCCCATCCCTACTGACCTTTCTGTCCTGGGCCTCCTCCACTGTCCGAGTGAGGAGAAACACAAATTGGAGGAACAATACATATTACGCTTGGGCAGCCTTACAACACCAGCATTATGATATTGATTTCCCTAACTTCAAGTAACCCTTGCTTTCCCTCTCTCTTTGTCCCTCCCCACTCTTGTCATCCTTTCAGTTTCACTGTTGTCCTGCTTAGTTTCACTGTTTGTATCCACTCGTTATCACCTTCTCCACAGTCAACAATGGACCATTGTGGGCTCCACCTTTCCTTGATCATCGTTGCTGGCTCTGATTTGTACTTTTGCGTACCTTTCATTCATTTGTTCTTTGTATCTTTTCATAGCTCTAGTTTCCCTCTCCCCTGACTCTGTCTGAAATGTTATCTATTTCTTTTCTCCAGAGATGCTGCCTGGCCCGCAGAGTAACTCTAGTGCTTTGTATCTATCTTCTAGTCAAAGGCAATCAGGGTGTTTTGGGCCAATAATTTGCTGCTAGGTCCTGGTAGGCCTCACAGATGTGTCCAAGATATTGAGAGTGTTATTGGTTTATTACTGTTACATGGAGTGAAATACCATGAAAAACCTTCCGTGCTGTCCATTCAAATCATACGCTACCTGAGAAAGTGTGTTAGTGGAAAGGGAGGAGCTGCTGATAGGAGATTTGCTCATTTGGTTCTTTGCATGCAGCCCACGGATAGGAGAGGAGGTTGTGATTAATGAGCTCGATTCAAACCCACAGTGTAAAGAGTCGAGGAGTGACTACACAAGACAGCCCATGAAGCTCTCCTGCCCTTATTTCAACCATGCCTTGTTGGCACAGCAATAAATTGTAAACTGCCCATCAATTTGTGTACATAATCGTTTAATCAAGGAATCTTCGCTCAGGGAATCTTAGAAAGGTCAACACTGGTGACATTATCAGGAGTGACTGGCTGGAAGAGGATTTTGAGTCGTATAGAATGAAGGTTTAATTAACATAGCGCCCTTTGTGTGTTCTCAATAGGCATTTGCATGTTCATGCCCCAACACAGTATTAAGCTAAAGATCGGGAAGTTGAAACAGGTTGTTTTATATGCTTCATAGCAGTAATTAAATGTAGAATATTGAATACAACCTTGTCAATTGACTTTAAAAGAGCTACGTGAATAATTTACTGCGGTAGAATTTGTCCCGTATAATATTTCACATGTTTTTGAGAAAAAGGTTGATAACTGTGAAAAAACGTGTCATAATAATTCTCATTCAACGACTTTTTGGGTATGATCATGCAAAGGGAATTTCGCCTTGAAGGTTTATTGAAAGACGGAAAAACAGTACTAGCAAAAAATATTGATTTGGGAAACATATCACAAAAAGCACTATTTTACTTCGGAGTCACGTGAGTGACTACGTGAAGAAGCCCCGCCAGGCGCATGCGCGTCATTACGTCAACGCATGTCACACTGAACGGAGCTGCAGAGCGCAGCTCCACCAGTGGGTAAGTAAGAAATCGCGCAGGTAAGTTTTTTTAAACTTCCAGATTTAAGCTCCGTAAGGCTGGCTTGTGAGTCATCCGGAGCCTGTTCAGCGGGAGGAGCAAGCATGGGCCCCGCAGTATTGCGGTCCCATTCGCAGCGATCGGGAAAATAGATAAGTGCGGTGCCGGTTCCGATACCGGTGGCCGTTATTCCGTAGGTAATACCCTCCAGCTGCTCTAAAGTCGTTCGGGCTGAGGCCACAACGATAGGTAAGCATACAAGGTCTGCTCTGTGTATGTATTACCAGATGCAGTTCCTTAGTTAATGTGTATGATTTGTTCATAATTAAACTTTCACCTCTGCTCTGAGAGAACAAGCAGGTAAATACAAAGGTTGGTTCTGGGGCCAGCAGAGGCAGAGAGATGGGTACAAAGTATTATACCCAATACAGCCACATCGACCCTTATATTGGGAGAACTGTGTAAGGTGAGAGTAATATAAATATTGTGCAAATAGAATGTGCCTGTCAGAATTCTAAACATGAACATATATGATTATGCAAATACACAAGGGAATAAGTAAAGTTACTCTCCTCCAAAAAAGGACAAGATTGTGGGGGAGACTAAAAATTGGAGAAAATGCTCCACACTTATTCAGTCAAGGGTCCAAAGACCCAAAGATTCCCAGGCACGCTCCAAAGGAGTTTCCATACACTGAGTATGGTGTCTATTCAGAAAAAGAAAAAAAAAAAGAAAAAAATGGGAATCTGACTCTCCAGTGCCTTGTTTAGGTCAGGATGAGGTCTCCTAGAGCAAGACTCGGGAGTATCAGGGCAGGAGGAGACTGACCCTGAAGCTGGTGTCCCTACTTATGTGTATACACCAGAGCACAAGAACCACGCTCCGGGTGTTCCCGATGTAGCATCAAGTTTGCTATATCGGTATGGACTAGTGAGGCTATGGATGAGACCTGGCTGCCAACATTATTTGGTTTCTCACCTGCTCCAAGAAACTGTTATGACTGAAACAGTGTATATATATTAAACACCTGTCTATTGTGCCTCGCTCAGGGTGCCAACAGTAAACTCAGTATTTGGGCACCCATGAGTGTTACGATGCGAGGGCAGGAAATATGTTTCCAGCATGTCCTCCAGCTGATATTCAGTTGGCATCACTGCATTTGGGGAAAACATACAACGGTCGATAAATGACCAAAAACTTATAAGACAGGCTTGCATTACTCTGCAGTGCCTATTCGAATGTAATTGTATGATGAAAATTGCCATTTGGCCAACATTGTACCCAAAAATGCAGGACTATGTAGGACAAACAATAACCAGATTAATTATTGGTGAAAATTTGCCAAAACAATTCTGGTTCAATTACGGAGGTAGAGTAACTTTATTCCATCACACATAGAATTCTGGGGTACAACCCCTGGTGGGTGTAAGATTACAATTATTTTATAATGAATGATGCTGCATGATATTGATCGGTTTGGTGTTGCTGCACCAGAAACTCGTCAGGTATAAATATATCCCAGACAGAAGAAGATGGGAGTTGCAGAATCATTCTGGACCTCACAAACTTAATTCATATGTTCAGTATAGGCATTTAATAAAGTACACCTTCAACACTGTAACACAGTTGTTATCACAAGGCTGCTATATGGTTACTATAGACGTTTTTAAAAACAATTAAAAAAACCACAAAAAAAAATATTATTCAGTACCAGTGCATCATTATCGCAGGTACTTTAAGTTAATTTGATGAGTCAGCTGAGACAATTTAAAGAATTACTTAACGGGTAACTTCAGCACTCAGGCTGTTCACATAATTATTGGAACCAGCACTGGTGTTACTGAGGGCTCAGAATCACATGGTAATGGCTTGTCTAGAGGATATGTTAATTGTAAATGCCACTCAGGAGACAGCTGAAGAACTGGTTCAGCAATCATAAGCCTATTGGAAGGCTAGGGTTCTGCCCATCCAACAACATTTAAGTTACAGCCATCCCAAACAATAATTATTTGGGGTTTGTCATTAATTCAGTAATGATATGTCAGTAACTTGTTAACAGATAAGGTTGGGAATATTACAAATGTCTGTTCTTGTCTCGCTGAGAGACCTTAAACCTCCATCCGAGAAGTAGCTACGGGTGTTGGTAAATGGTAGCAGCATTCCTGCTGTTGAGTTTGGACCTCTGCATTATCAAAGTCTGCTGAGAGCCTGAGGACAAGCACTTAAAGTAAAAGATAAAAATAAATAAATAAATATATAAAAATAAATAAAATAAAAATAAAATAAAAACCATGCAGGTCATTGATAGGTCCATGCAGTTACCACCTAAAGCCTTAGCTGAATTGCAATGGTGGATTCTCAATGTTGCACAAGCTACTAGAATATATTTTGGTCAGCAACCTTCAGTGGTATTACAAACTGATGAGAGTGCTCTCGGATGGAGAGGTAAGGACAGTGCCACCAGTTAAGGTGGTGATGGACTGTCCAAGACGATTAATTCTCCTAACATATGGTATAAATTATTTGGAGTTATTGAAGGCGTTTTATGCATTAATAGATTATTGTTCAATTACAAGTAGACAATACCACAGCTGTGGAAGAGACAATATTGTGGCAGACAACAGATCACGGAAGTTCAATAACAATACAGAATGGATGGTAAATCCAGAAGTTCAAAAAGATTGTCAGTCGATATGGGTACCAAATATTGATCTGTTGCGTCGAGATTAAATCTCCGGTTGCCTAAATATGTCATAGGAGCCAGACCCAGGAGCAGTAGCGCTGGATGCATTCTCGCTACATTGGGGAAGTATAATCTTCTATGTTTTCCCATTTTGCTTGATTAGGCAATGTCACCAAAATAGAGCAAGACTCCACCGCAGGCGTTGGTGGTTCCAATCTGGTCTACACAGCCTTTGTTCCCATTTGTGCTCAGAATGATGATTCAGCCATTCATGACAATCCCAGCTGCAGTAATTGTGGTACATCCAGTACAGGAGAAGTCATCCATTACATGATCGTATTAATTGTTAATCTGCAGGTTCTGATGGACTGTCGGATAGGCCAATGGATGTTATAACTGCAGCTTGGAGAGATAGCATTAAGAAACAATATGTCATATAAGGAAATGGGAAATCTTTTGTATACAGTTAGATATATTTTATCATACTGTAAACATATTGGATGTATTGGAGTTCCTTGCTATGTTGCACCTGAGATATAGTGCCATTAATAGTGCTCGGAGTACTTTGTCCTCCTATTTAGGACAATTTTCAGAATGACAATCTATCGGGTTCATCCGTTAATATCCCGATTTATGAGAGAAATTTTAATAAAATCCTACCAAACCCAGATATACAGAAATCTGGGATGTCAGTATAATTCTCACATTGCTTCGGCAGTGGGCTCCAATTACGTCACTGTCTTTTCAGAACTAAATATTTAAAGTGGTTATGCTCATGTCATTAGTATCAGCACAATGAGTACAAACATTACACATGTGCGCTTAGATTGTATGCATTTGTCTGTAGATAAAATTATTTTTTATGTCTATGATCTAAGCAAGCAAAGCAAGCCAGGGAAGGCTGGAACCAAGGTAATCTTTAAAGCATACCCTGTCGACCAAACATTGTGTGTGGTCAGCATCTGACTCAATATATTAAAGTAACTAAGAGTCTCCGAAATTATGAGACACCAATGCTCATTACCCACAAAATAAAAAAAATAAATAAATAAAATAAATTTTAAAAAAAAGTGACAATACAAACTATTCTAGATGGTTAAAACAGGTTCTGTATTTAGCTGGAGTTCACACTCATGTGTTAAATCTGAACTCTACAAGGGCGGCATCAATGTCCGTGGCGAAGGCACAGGATATGCCGCTCAACCAAATTCTAGAGGCCGCAGGATGGTCTAAAGAAGTAACTTTCTAGATTTATGATAAACCTGTTGTCACAGTGCCAGTGTTTGCACATGCTATGTTGTGTTCTGTTCAACTGTTTGCTTTGTTTCATATCATTGTTTTATATCATTGTTGTAATTTTCCCCTGGGATAGAGGGGTTATTACTTTCATTGTTATTATTATTAACATAGTTATTGAATAATTCAAGCAATGTTCAATAATATTATTTACTCACTACTGTATCAACTGAAGCAGTGTGTCGTATAGAATGAATCTATGGCATGAAAATCACAGAGCTTCAAAATCTTCACGTAGTCACTCACGTGACTCTGAAGTAAAATAGTAAGATTAAACAAGAACTTACCTGTTCGAAGAACTTATCTGATCTTTATTTTATGATAAGTTACGATGAGGGATTGCGTGCCCTCCGCTCCTGACCCTCATAATCTAAACGATCATCTGGTAATTCTAGTCTTCTGTAAGCCTTACTATCTTACTTCGGCTATTGGTTTCTGTGTTTTTCACACCGTTGCTTTGAAGTATGACGCGCATGCGCCTGGCGGGGCTTCTTCACGTAATCCCTCATCGTAACTCCTCATAAAATAAAGATCAAACTTCGAACAGGTAAGTTCTCGTTTAATCTTACTATTTTATTCAATTGGACAAAAACGAACTGGGATTTTTGCAGAATAAAGGGCGATAAAGACCATACCCAGCTCATTTTGCATTGTTGTGAAATATTGTCAAGTATTCATCACCCTGAGTTTAATCTGAGTATTCATCAGATATGCATCCATTAAGATCCCATGTAATACTTCCTTTGATAAGCTCACTTCTGTCAGTCTCCATTTGTTGATTACCTTAAGGTTCTGACCTCATGCTGATTCCATCTCCAATGGGCTGAAGTACCACCTCATGACTGCACCCTCTACCTCCCAGGTTCCAACCAGGGCCTTCCATATTCAAACTTCTATTCACACTCCCTCTTCCCCTTCCCCTGTCCCAGTTCCGGCTTTCAGTCCTCTCTCACCAAAGTAACAAGAAGATGGGATAAAATCAAGTGGGTCATACTTATTCATTCCAATAAAACAATAATACAAATGAAGCAATGTATCAATTCTCATTCAATTGCAGAGATAAGAAAGTGTTTACCTGTATTCCCACAGATGAACGCCACTTCCTTTGGCGCGGCTGTATCTTTGGTTCATCACGACTCAGGATGCCTTTACTAATTCCAGTTCCCTCAGAGCTCTTCATTGAAGAACGACTTGGGGCAAAGGATTCCAAGGCCAAATTCAGTGCTTTAGTACTGTCAAGACTGTCTGTTGAATTGCACTGGGATTTTATGTCTTTTGACCAGGAAGTGGGCCGGTTCACCTCGTTCTGCAAGTATGCATCTTGGGTTGACTCTGTGCTGCTCTGGGCTGTCACTGAAATAATTGGTTTTGTAGCCATTCGTGGAGGAATTGGAGGAGCTTTCTTATAAGTAAATGCTGGAATTGGGTTTCAAGGTAGAAGCTTATTAGAATATGGACATCAGTGTTTTACATTTATCATGACACTGTTTACAATGACACAAAAATGGCTGAAAATGCAACAATGGGGATATGTTTCTTTATTATGGGAATACTGAAGCCTGAAACACTCAGGACCATGTATGCCCTCCACATCACAATATAACCTAGCAGTGTACAGAGCATTCAGTGCCATGGGTTCAATCTGGCAATGTACACGGGTAGTCCTCCTCAGTATGAGAAACATAAGAATTTATGAAACAGAAGAAACAGAAATAGTGTGGCCCGGTGGCGTAGTGGTAATCGCTGCCTTACAACGCCACAGACTGGGGTTCGATCCAGATTATGGGTGCTTGTCTGTACGGACTTTGTATGTTCTCCCTGTGACCTGCGTGGGTTTTCTCCGTGATCCTCAGTTTCCTCCCACACTCCAAAGACGTATATGTACATAGGTTTATTGGCTTGGTGTAAATGTAAAATTGTCCCTAGTATGTGCAGGGTAGTGTTAATGTGCGGGGATTGCTGGTTGGTGCGGACTCGGTGGGCCGAAGGGTCTGTTTGTGCGCTGTATCTCTAAACTAAAATAAACTAAACTAAAGAAGCAGGCACGGCCCATGTTGTCCCTTATACCTGCTCTCCCATTCACTTAGATAATGGCTGACTGCTTACCTCAAATTATTAACCTCAAATCCTTTGGTTCCCTTAACATCCAAAGATCTAGCAATTTCATTTTCATATACTCTGTGAATAAGTCTCCACGCTCCTCTTGGGAAGAAAGTTTTGAAGATTTACTACCTTCTGGGTGAAGAAATTAATTCTCATTTCATTCCTGAAAGGGTGATCCTTCATACTGAAACAGTGACCCCCAAAATTCCAGATACTCCATGCAGGGAGAAACATAATCCCCGCACCCCTTAAGAATGTTGATTTTCACTTATTTTCCTATGCTTGATGGGATGGACACAGTTTGCTTAATTACTCTTTGAAGATAATATCTGCCTTCCCAGAAATTGGTGTGGCGAACCCATTACATGCCCTCCATTGAAAATATATCCTTACTTAAGTGGGGAGGCCAGACATGCCCAATGAATCAGGCAGCATTACTGGGCCATCAGTCCAGATATATTTTGATCATTTGGTCCAGATGCTTTAAGGTCTGCACCAAATTGGACATTTTTGCTTGCAGACTAAACCTTCACTTCATGATATAGATACATTTCTGATTCCCATTCCCATTCTTTGGCTTCCAATCCCCTATCCATTTAAGCAGGCACAGTGATGCAGCTTGTAAAGCCATTGCCTCACAGTGCCTGAGACCTGGGTTCGATCCTGACCTCGGATGCTGTCAATCTGGAGTTTCCATATCTTCCTGTGACCGCATGGGTTTCCAGCCACAAAACAAAGATGGCAGATTTATAGGTTACGTGGCCTCTGTAAAGTGCACCAAATGCATAGGGAGTGGATGCAAAAGTGGGACAACATAGAACTAGTGTCAATGGTTGATCGATGGTCGGCGAGGGTGGAGCTTTTGCCATGCTTTATCTTTTAATTCAATTCAATTCAGGACATTATTGCCTTGGAAAAAGAAGGAATGTGTTGGCAAGGCCAATGTACAGCCAGCATTTGTTGCTGATGTTTGACTTCCTTGCTTGTTCTTGAACGCAACACTGAATGGAACGAATTTCACACTGTGTCAGCAAGTCAAGGCAAAGCGTAAACAAAAAGGGTGCCGGACAAAAATGAAATCAATTCAGATTGTAAAATCTTACAAATCAACACTTTTACAGCACCCATCTCCTTTGCCCTTCAATATTTCTCAACACTTTACAGAGTGTGAAAATAAACACTGGACGCCATCCAGGAGAGGGGAGAGAACATAAGATAAGAGTGGAGGTGCAGGCAGGGGAAAGCAAGTTGAAGGCATTGAGGGCAGAGGAAATGTGTATGGCTCTAGAAATTTGTCACGGACAATGCAGAATTTCTGGTGCCCATTCTCTTTACCCGACTACCATACCACACAAAAGTTGCAGCTGATTAACTCTGATCATATTTCATTCACATTTACTTGAGCTGGGAGAGTTTTATTTTTCAATAGCAGACTTGATTTTGCTCTCCAATGTTCCTGTCATCTGTGTAACCACTAGGTGTTTGTTGGTGCCCTGATCCTCTCACATGTTATCTGCATTGCCATTCCTTTTGTATTAATCAAAAGCATGATGTGCTGTAGCAGAAACCCACTACCACCTTCTCATGGCAACCACAAAATGAGCAATTTATGCTGAAAAAATGACAGGAGAGAGAAGATTTAGTTGTGATGTTCCCTTTTATCAATTACACCCCGGCGAAACTACTTTTGGGTTTATACATAAGAGTCGCCTGTTCCTACGAGATTGCAACATGAATCAATATTTTCAAAATCAGAGGAATGAGATGTGAAGATGATGGAAAAAGAAATAAATGCTTGTGCTCTAAATAATGGAGAATGTATCTTTGATCATAATATTATCAGGCAAATTTGGGTTTAACTTTGGATTGCATTGACTATTAAACATTCATTTTGACTCAGTCACATTTCCTGCTGAAATCAAAGAGAAATTCAGATTCAAAGGGTTCCGATTCAAAGGGCAGGATTGAAAGCTGAATTTCATATGGTAGCTCTATTTACTAAATTGAGAACTGCACTGAATGAATCTAATTGGTTCCTTTGGAAAACAGCTAAGAATGTCCCGCTAGTTATTAATCCAAGGATGTTGTCATGACAATCAGGTGGACTGCTGAGAACAATTCTTCATGGATTATAGCAGAGACCAACAAAATAAAGAGTGAGTCAGGCCTCTATTGATTTCTGATGTTGCACAATAAATGTCCTTACTACCTCATTAAACTCCTCTCAGGCAACATCGATGACAGAGACACCATGAACATCAGACCATACTGAAGCCTGAACCTGAAAGCAAAAATTCTCTCAAATTTTCAAACATATTTGCCATATAATATCTGTCATGAAATGTAATGATCTTGAAAATAATGTGACTTTTACCAGCAAGCAGCAAGGGTAAAATAAAACATCCAGCTTATTGGGAAATAAATGTTTTCAATTTATAATGTTGGCTTTGCATTTTATTTACCTCTCAGCCTTGGCTTTCTGGTAACAGGAAGATCTATCTCGAAACTTCCATACACCCGCCAGTTCCTACTGATCTCTCTTTGACCTTCAATCATAATCCAAAACACAAACAACTAAAGAGCTGTTCCCAGAGCAACTATTAATATTTCCCACAGCAACAATTACTTATCCTATGATACCGTTCTAATTGAAAAATCTATCTCCTGCCGCACCAACCAGCTTGGCAGCCAAGATCTTATCAACAGTTCGGTTATAGTCTTGATGTGTTCTATTTTAAGCCAAGTGCAGTATTGCGAGGAACTTTTGCTGGAAATTGCTGTTCAGAGACTTAAGCAACAATTCAATTCAGTTCCCATGTGGCTGGGGGAGAACGCTTCAGGAAAATATTACTCACATTCTCTGTGCACTGTCTCCAGTTAATCGCAATGCAAAATGGAATGTGGAATTTGCTAATGTTGCGTATACATATGCGTTTATATAGATATTAGCAATGTTGCATGATTGCATTTACTTCTTTATGAAATCGTTCCCCGATAATCCTGTGAATTTCACTCTTTATCCCTGTTAAACAGGTTGAAATTGATGGTTTAAAAGCCCTCGGATTTCCACTTAGCAAAATGTAAGGTCAAGAGCCAGGCCTTTTTTCTATATTCCTGTTGACATGATGTTTTTTTGGATCCCTGTTGATCAGAACTACAATCCTCAGGACTTAAGGACAGCATAGATTACAGTCAATGCATTATTCTGCACTTAATCTGCAATTAATGAAAACATAAATTTAGCAGGATTATGAAGATGCAATTTGAAGGTGCTGGACATAAGACGTTATTGCTTGCTTAACACAACACCACCTAAAATCACCTAACTCTGCCCAAAAGTGCCTAAAGTTGACTAAACTGTTTAGAACAGCCAAAGTATCAGAAGGAAAATTACTGGTAGAAAGATCTTTTCTACTATCTGTGGACTTGACCTTGTTTCTTTCTGTTATTTTTTTCTCTATAAGTGCTGTGAGGGTTTTAAACTCTTCATAACAAGCCCTTAGCCTCCCACTAAGATGCATGCATTCTATTAGCATTTTCTATGGGTTTCTTGGCACCTCCTGCGAGGTGTGGTAATCAGTCTCTACACAAAGTGCTGTGTTAATAAAAGACGCTCGAGGGATTAAGTAGAGGTGAGTCTAGAGAGCTTGGCTGGATGATATGGTGGGGAGATGTGAGGACTAGAACAGTAAGGGTGGCACAGTGGCGCAGCTGGTAGAGCTGCTGACTCACAGTTCCAGAGTCCTGGGATCGCCCCTGACATCAGGTGCTGTCTGTATGGAGCTTTTGTTTCCTCTCACATCTCAAAGATGTGCAGGTTTGTAGGTTAATTTAACTCTAAAAAAAATTGCCCCTGGTGTGGAGTTATTGAGAAAGTGGTATGAATGGGCGATTGATGGTCCATGTATGGACTTGGTGGGCCGAAGGGCCTGTTTCCATGTTGTATGCTCTAAACTAAATTAAAATTGTTGGAGAGAGGAGGGGTAGGGATAAAAGTAGGGAAGTAAGTAAATGTCTTAAGTAGGTAAAGGCTCTCTGCGCTGGGCCAGGGTCTGATGAGGGAGCAACCCTATAGTGCATACGGTGCTATTAAAACTGAAGCGGGGTCTCGGCAAGAAACATCATGTATCCTTTTCTCGAGAGATGTTGCCTGGCCCGCTGTGTCTATCTTGTATCTATCTTCACTGTTAAAACCTCGTTGGTTTGTGTGTGTCCAGCAATGGATGTGCTTTGGAAGAATACAGCCGGATTTCTCTTGGACATTTTATATGAATATTGTACAGTGAATGCTATGATTCAGTGCAAATCTGACAGACAAACATTTCCATAAGTATGATTCAAAGTGTGAAATGTCTTTCAGATATCTGGAAGAACCAAATTTACCGCTAAGACTGAGCAGTTACATTCCATTCCATACAAAAATAGGTCTTTACATATAGGTGATTAGGGCTGAAAGGGACTTTCAAGGCAAATATTTTTGAAGTCTTAGAGCACTGATAATCTCAAGAATTTTTTAATAGAAATTTATCAAGTGCAGTCAATGATTCTCCAAAAAAAAATCTTGCCTCAAAAATGATTTTTTCCTGCTTACATTTGTTCAAAACAGCTCTTATTTCAGGCATCCAATCTATAGATAATCCACTTCCAGGTTAAATGGGGCAGAGTCAATTCAATTCAATTCAATTCAAATTTAATGTCATTGCACAGATACAAGTATGGGTACAACGAAATGCAGTTTAGTGTCAGTACGTAGTGATAGCAATGTTTAGATAAAATACAGATAAATAAATACAGATGTGGGAATCTATCGGCGGGACTCCGAGTTCAGATGGTGTTATTGTAGAAGCTACGCCTCATCCTGCTGGTGCGGGACCTGAGGCTCCTGTACCGCCTCCCCGATGGTAGGAGGGCAAACAGTCCATGGTTAGGGTGGGAGGGGTCCTTGATGATCTTCCCAGCCCGTCTCAGACACCGTTTTCGGTGGAGGGCATCCAAAGCAGGGAGCGGGGCACCGATGATGTGCTGGGCGGTTTTCACCACCCGTTGTAGTGCCTTCCTGTCTGCTACGGTGCAACTGCTGTACCAGACCGTAAAGCAGGTGGTCAGGATGCTTTCAATGGTACAGCGGTAGAAGTTGGTCAGGATCAGGGGGGACAGGTGGGCTTTTTTGAGCCTCCTCAGGAATTAAAGGCGCTGCTGCGCCTTTTTGACCAGCTTGGAGGTGTTGAGGGACCAGGACAGATCCTCTATAACCTGCTATATAACTATAACTATAGATCCTCTATAGCTATAGATTCTTCTCTATAGCCTCTATAACTATAGATCCTCTATAACCTGCTTGAGCAACATTAAAAAGCACTGCTTAAGTAGTGTAAAATGTTGGCCTTGTAAACTCTCCACAGATCATTACCAGCTGAGTTCCAATTGTTTTACGAAGGAGTTATGACGAGATGGAAATGAATTGAGTCTGCCAAAGTTCATTTGTAGTTTGACCTGTAGTTTGAATTAAATTTTGATCGGATGCAAGGTTAAGGCAGCAAAGCCATGAGGGATTTATCATGCCTTGTGGCAGGTTACTGAATAGATGGATCTTTGCACTTAGGTCTGATCCTATCTATCCTTCTCATAACCTTACCAACTCCTGCCTTTGTCTTTCAGGATTTGATAAACTACAACAAACCACTGGGTTCCTCAGTATAGTGACTGAAGTGCATTAGGTGAATATAATCTTTCTCAACTTTTGACTGCTTGACTGAATTCAGAATAAAGTGTAAAGTATGGCATATTAAACATCTTATTGTTGTTTTAATGTTGGAACTCATTTACCAAAGGGGGATATGTTATTGCACTGAACTGCTTTTGAGAAGAATGAGTTTGTGGAGAATATTTTGATCACTAAACTAAACACTGGTGGAGAGGTAGCGATGCAGGCTCTTAGAACAGTGGTAATCTTCTTCCATTGCCGTCAATGCTACAAGGAAATGATAATGTAATGTTGTTGATCTGTGCCATACCCAGCAGATCCAACGCAGAAAACTGGCTGAAAATAAGGTTTGATAAAGTACCACTTCATTTTTTTTAAAGCTATAAACTAATGAATTCTGTCAGGCAAAATCTACATTATTCCTATATTTACATCTGGAATCCCATTTAAAAATTAGTTCTTCCATAGATTGACGAATTATTTAAGAAACTCGTGCACCTTATTTAAACTGCATATAAATATTGAAATGTATAAGTCAAACTCCACTTTCATAGCCACAGTATCACTTTGGAGTATGAATAGCTCCAAATGTGGCTGAAGGATTGATCTCTGGAATTGGATGGGCTGGAGTCACTTCAATTAATAAAGGTTGGTTTGCACCATCATGCTCAATGTCTGTACTTACACGTACTGGGTTTCATTGCACTGACAGTTGTAGTAGGCATCATGGGTGCTGACATGGAAAATACAGACAAGCAGTCATCGTCCTGTGAGCAACCAGCTTGAATGGCACGTAGATAGCTGTGGCTTCGCATGCGAAAGCAGCCAGGCAGGTCCAGAGCCTCCACCGCCTGCGATTCCATTTCACCAAAGACTGACTCACACACCACTTCGAATTGCCTGTTCAAATCAGTGTCGTCCATCTATTATGAAGTAAACACATTACCTATTAAAGGAGGCAAATTTGTTTCATGTTAGATTTATCTTGCTGCACTTTTAACAATGCTGCTACTAAATAATTGATGCATCAAAGCTGCAAATTGCTCTTCTTTGCCCAGGCACTTACCTTTGTAAAACGTATTTAACGTTTTTTATTCCATACCCACTTCCAATTCTCACCACCAATACTGTGCTCTAGGTTAAAGTTCCCAGTCATAGTTTGTGAATACATTTTGAGGGCAGTTAGTGGGAGAGCAGATTACACACAGACATCTCATCTCTAAAATCTGGGTCATCTCAATAATTATAATGCCAAATCCTGGCCCATTTTGAGTCGAAGACAACTGTCAAGCCCTCATAAGAGAGTTTATCAAATGTTTACAAGAAACAAAATGGCCGGTTTATACTGTGGAAGTTTTGAGAGATGTGGACCAAAAGGCACTCAGAAGTGATTTCCTTCCATGATGAAAATCCGTCCATTGGGTTTGTTTGGTCTTCCTGACTGGGTTGAGTTGTTGATTTGAGTAAGTCTTCCTGATTTACATTTATTTTTAAACTCCTCTGAAACAGCTATGAGCCATGCAGGTTGATTGAGAATCGTACAAACTGGGGAATTCATTGAGTTGCCCTGATTGCCAAAATCGTATGACTAATTATTTCCTTGTTGTGCTGAGGTCCTTAAGCCGTGGCTATAAAATTCTTCCAATGTACTTTCCTTGGTGGATGGTTGAAATATAAATAGTTCCTGGAACTTTCAAAGAACCCATAATTAGAGATACTTTTGCAACAAAGGTTTTTAAACTTTAGTCTGGATTCACCTGGTGTGCCTGTCCATGCAGACCAAAAGAAACATTCAAAGTATATACTTAATACTTATAATTAGATATATCGTCTTTCACCCTATATGTTCCTGAACCTCGTAAAGCTGACCTGTATCAAAAAGCTACATCCGGATGGTAGATTCGACGAGGAAATTAAAGCATGTTGCTGCTTTGTTCATCCCTCAACAGGAATTATTAGTGGGCTCAGCGCAAATGCATCCACTACTGTGCTAGTGAGAAAATAATTATTCTTTCTTGTCCACAGATCAAATTCAACGGTCATGCTCATAACCAGCTGAAAAATGGGCCCAATATTCCCAGCTGTTTTCTGTTCCGAAAGTAAAAGGTGTCATTAATTACAACCACTCCAGCAATCTTGCATCTGAAACAGAGAACAATATTCACTGGGAGGAGACAGCAGCTCAGTTGGGGATGCACCATGTCCTCCCCTTGTATTACTGACCTACGATCCATTCCTGAAAAGAATAGGGTGAAGGATTTTTATGAATTAAGGAGCAAGTTCTACTGCCGTGAAAAATGTATATGTTACTCTAAATGCTGGAATTAAGAAAATAATAATTGAATTTGTCACAGTGCACTACATAATGCAGATTAAAACATGACTGGGGGACTGCACCTCCTATTCCATTTAGGTATTTTACAAGTTAACGGTATAAATATCGCTTCTCCAATTGTAAGTAACTAACCTCTCCCCCTCCATCTCCGACCCCTTTTTCCCCCTTCTCTCTTCCACGTTCCCCATATGGATTCACACCCCTCTCCCCTTCCCCTTCTCCACCTCCCTTTTCCCATTTCCCGTTCCCCATCTCTCCTTCCCCCTATATTTCCTCTGGCTTCACCATTTGCACCTTTTCTTTATTTATCCCACATTTTATGGCTTTTCATCGCTGGCCTTTGTCCAACCACCTGTCAGTAACCCCCCCCCCCCCCCCCACCCATCCCCCCTCTCCCCCACCTGTATCCACCTATCACTCGCTAGGCTTTGTCCTGCCTCCACCTCCCTTCCCGCTTTCTCCCCGCACCACAATCAGCCTGAAGAAGAGTCCCGACCGGAAACATCACCTATCCATGTTCGACAGAGATGCTGTCTGACCCACTGAGTTAGTCCAGCATTTTGTGTCTGTTTTTCCAATGTAAAAGAGGGCTCCCTCCTGTGAAGACTGACCTCTGCTCCTCTAAAACTTCACAGAGGTCACCTCCATTGGAACAGTAACTGACAGGTGCATCCGTAGCAGGTAGTTCACTGAAGGATTAAGATCACTGTTGGTGCCTCACAATGGTTCTCTCACTGACTCTCACAGAACTAAGACTCGATCAGTTTGCATGTTGATGCTACACACATGCTGTTGGCGTTGACTATGTATTCCCATCTTCCACTTAGACTTTCATGCTTTGCAGTAACTTGCGGCAGGTAAATAAATGTAACCTACGTCACTTGGCTGCCGACAGATGAATCATTCACTGTACTAAGCAATGCATTTTTACTGTCCGCACTGTCAAACCTGAGTCTGCCCGAGCCGTTCTTGCCCTGACTGCTTAGTATTGACATAGTATTATATTCAATGATTAGCAGACTGACAACATGCCCAAAATGCCTGAAAAAACAGCCACAGGCTGAACTTCAATCAGAAGGGAGTGGACAGTCTGTTTTTATAGGATGCTCCACTGGATCCTGGGGGTGAAAAGATGTAGCGTTAATAAAATAATACAAGAAGTTTCGTTGAGTCAGCTTGTATTTCAAACAGTTTAAACAGGATCTCCATCATCCTTTATGTTAGTTATCATTCGAAGGGCCACTGCAGACTGGATTTACCTCATCAGCCTGGGTTATGGTCAAAAGCAAAATGTCATACCTGATCTTACCTGATTGTTGGCGTTGAGCACTCGACTGTAGCCCTGACTCCTGGCTTGAAGTTTGGAAGGAGTGCGGAGACTAGACCGGTGCAGGTTATCCAGGCTGTAGTTCATTGCTGTCTGTCCTCGCATATGGGAATGGCTACATATGTACGGATCGGAACAGTGTTTGCAGCTGAACCTATATGGGCAGACAGAAAAATATTAACGACAAAAGATTACTTATTGCAACAGCACCGGGGAAGAAATTGGTTGATGGCAAATCTGCAGCATGTCGACAGAAAATGGGAATCAGGCACAGTGTAAGAAGAGACTATTGATTCATGATCATGCAACTCTGTTCAAATGGCAAAAGTCATTGTCACATAATTGTTTCTGGTTAGAAATGAATTACAATATTTTATGTTACGGTTGTGGTTAATTGTTTCTAACATTTTAATTTGTCTAGGTTATTAATTGGGAACAGTAAAACTTTACATTTATATAGTGCCTTTCATATCAGCCGAATATGTCAAAGCACTTTACAGACAATAAACTGCTTCGGTAATAGTGTCACTATCATTTCAAAGGCAAGCATGGCGACAAAAATGCACATAAACTCCAATGGGATAAATCTGCAGTTAATTTGTTCTGGTGGTGTTGCTTTGGGGACCATTATTTGCAAGGGCACCGGGAGATGTCTCCTGCTCTTCTAGACATAGTATGTAGGTTTAACGTTACAGTCAAATGGCAGTGGCATACACAGTTCTTCCTCAGTTGCTTGCACTATCAATGCAATATAGTAGAAGAATACATTGTACTCTATTTCTGAAATTCAATCTTGTTACGTTTAGCAGGCGCTTAAGAGGCTTTTAGATAGGCACATGGATATGCAGGGAATGGAGATATGTATAACCTGCAGGCAGATGAGATTAGATTATCTTGGCATCATGTTCAGCATAGACATTGTGGACCTAAGGGTCTGTTCCTGTGCTGTACTTTTCTGACTTAATGCGGACTGACGGTTTGTGAATGGCTCAGAGTACTCGCTGGCGTTACTTTCTGATGTGGGGATAAATACTCCACAGCTGTTTGTTACTCCTCACTGATAACATGTGGTCCTTCGGGGAGAAGCTGTACTGGTCGGTAACACTTTATCAGCCAGCGTGTGGGAGTGGGGCGTATAACTCAAAGAACATGGTCGGTGATCCAAAGATTTACTCAGTGAGCAGCGTGAGTGGAACGCCGAGGAAACAAACTACAGCTGCATCTCGCAGCAAAGTTGGGTAACTTTACCAGAAGAGTGCGTAGAGTGAAGGTGAGAGGTTTAGAAGGGATCTGAGGGGACATATCTTTCACAATGAGAGTGGCTGGAATCTAGAATGCGCTGCCTCAGGTGGCGGTGGAGATACATAGTTTCATAACATTCAGGAAACATTTAGACAAGCATTTAAATCACTAAGACAGACAAGGATATAAATGTTGCACAGGAAAATGGGATTGGTATGAATGGCTGCAATAGTCAGCCTGGACATGGTGGGCCGAAGGGTTGTTTCTGCGCTGTACGACTCATTACATGCAAACAAAAATCAATGTAGTAGCACAGGCATTCAGTTTGACTGATCTTGAACCTATCCAACTTTCTCTGTTGCTGGCCAAAACATTGTCACCAAATGGAGGCAGAAATTACTGTGCAACACATTTGTATTTCGGGCTTCAAAAATGGTCAAAGCATATAAATTTAGCAGTGGTAATGACCCATGCCCAGGTATTTATTTGATCCGTAAGTGAATAGGAGGATGCCTCTCCCTGAAATTTCCTGTTCATGTCACCCCCAGTCTTAACTTTCTAAATACATCACCATTCTCCAAGCCTTCTGTCTCCAATCCTTCGAACAAATTAGTGAGACTTTGATATTCGTAGCTGAATGGCTTTTGGAATGTTCTTGGACTCATTGGTTAGTCCAGAGGTAGAATGAGAAATTAGATGGGCCAGCAAATTCCACTTTTTAGGGATGGAGGTACAGAACATAGTGCACTGCGATTGTTGGCTGTCTCTCCTCTATTGAACTGCAAATTAGCCATCCTTCTCTATGACACCAAACTCCATAGCTCAGAACCCAGCCTGACTCTTATCCCGTAACAATGCTTCGATGTGGGTCCTAGACATGGTTTATTGGAATGCAAATTCAATGCAAAGTAATGATGATCCTGTTGGAAGCGCAGCATTGTCAGACGTTTTGTCCAACTTTTGTGTGAGCATCTCTTTTCCATTCCAGCAAATTCAGTGGATGTTAACAATGCTTGTTTGCCAAACTGCCATGGGAGGCAAGTGTTATATAACAGAAACATAAATCAGAATTGGATAGATCTTGCTGCTGAGTCAGAAAGGCACCAGAGGTTTGAGAAGATAAATCAGGCTAACACCTCCGGGCAGCGTCGAGGGCTTGTTGCTAACCCGGGAGTGTTATCTATCAACTAAATTATTAAATGCAGTTCCTTCAGCTTTCTGACAGATGTAAAACATTACAAGTGCCATGTAATAGAAGAGCAGAGGAGTTATCCTCAGTGTCCTGGTCATTATTTATCCCCAAACGAGCATAACTAAAATAGCAGATTCCCTGGTCTATCACATTGGTGTTTACAAAGAACTTCCTGCATCCAATTTGTTTATTTAGTTTAGTTTAGAGAGACTCTAGGGCAACAGGCCTGAAGAAGGGTCTTGACCCGAAATGTCACCTTTTCTCCAGAGATGCTGCCTGACCTGCTGAGTCTCTCCAGCACTTTGTGTTTATCTTCAGGTAAACAGGCCCCTCGGCCCACCGAGCCCATGCCAACCATCGATCACCCGTTCACACGAGTTCTATTTTATCCCACCTTTACTCTAGGGGCAATTTACAGAGGGCCGATTAACCGTCCCTCCCACATATCTTTGGGAGGAAACCGGAACCCCCAGAGGAAACCCACACGGTCACAGGGAGAAGGTGCAAACTTCACACAGACGGCACCCGAGGTCAGGATCGAACCCAGGTCTCTGGCAGTGTGAGGCAGGAACTCTACCAGCTGTGCCACTGTGTCGCACAATTGGTTCCCCCACTCCCCAAAATTACATTGATGACCACTGTAAAGGGCTTTGGCACCTTCCGAGGCTTGAAAGAGGAGATATAAATGAGGAATATTTTTTCTTCTGCACTGGGTATGGAAAGGAAAGATGAAACAGACCTTCTCAAGCATGTTACAGCAGTCTCAGCCTGTGGAGAAAGTGTCAAGTAAAATGTCAGTTGAATGGGCCAATTTCATCTGTATACTTCCTAAAATAACCTTTGCAGATGATTGCTATGTTATTACTGCCACCCTTAAGTACACTTACAATACTGAAATGTCTTGTAAAATGCCGGGGTTGGATTCTGTCCAAACAGATCAGTGTTGCTTATTTTCACCAGAGTTAGCTACAGATAAGCTCGCTGTTTCATATCAAATTGTGTGCAAAGAGCAAAAATTGAAATTAGAAAATGGATGTAAGATTCTAAATGGTAAAGTATAGGAATTAAAAATCACTTCCTGGCAATTTAACCAAGACTGAAATCCCCGGTCTCTGCACTTTCAGCTGATGCCTCTAGGTGGTGGCACACAACCGCACACCATTGCAGATCGAACCAGTTAAAGACACATTATTTTCCCAGATTGAACTGAAAACTGACAGTGAATGCTGGAGCAAGATTCTGACAGCGGGGTGTTCAAAACTGCAGCTCATAGAATATATAAACAAACACAAAAAGTACTGGAGCATGGAATATAAGCTACATTTAAAATACCATGGATCTTTCCAGTGGACAGTGTTGTAATCAGACATTAGTACCCAAAATGAGGAGAACAGATAGATTTTGGAGAGAGAGTCCCAAGTCCTAGAAGTGAATGCAGGCTTAAGTGTACAACATTATCAAAAAATGCCCAGGATATCACAACTGCTCTGTTTCTGGCTCATTAAGTAACAACAGTTCCTAATATTGCCACGTGAGATTTATGGAACTAAACTTCCCACAGTGTTTTATTTTACTAAACTTAAATACTTAGAATAGGTAAACAGAAGTGGGGAGCTATTAACACCATATATCCATGTATCAGAGACCAGGTTCGATCCTGACCACGGATGCTGTCTATACGGAGTTTATAAATTCTCACCGTGAACTGTGTGGATTTTTACCGGGTTCTCCGGTTTCATCCCACACTCTAAAGATGTACAGGTTTGTAGGTTAATTGGCTTTGCTAAAATTATAAATTGTCCCTGGGGTGTGTAGGATAGTGTTAGTGTACGGGGATCACTGGATGGCACGGTCTCGGGCCGAAGTGGCTGTTTCTGCGCTAATCTAAACTAATCCTTGTTGGATTTATCGGACAGTTTGGCACTTAGATTTGCCCAGAGTATATTCGTGGTCACAGTAGGCCCATTGTGAAAAGAATGACTAGGACATAAAGGACATAAATGTAGATGGGTTAGTTGGTACGTTTGCAAGTGATATGGAGATTGCTGGAGTGAGGAAGTCAAAGTATACAGCAGGATATAGATCAGCCGTAGACATGGGCTGAGAAATGGCAGATGGAGTTTAATACGACCAAGTGTAAGATATTGCACTTTAGGAAGTCGAATATAAGGGGAACGTATACAATTAATGGTAAGATTCTTAACAGCATTAATGTACAGAGGAGTCTTATGTTCCAAGTCCATAGCCCACTGAAAGTGGCAACACAAGTAGATAGAAAGGTAAAGAACACATATGTTATGCTTACTTTCATTGATCGGGGCAAAGAGTATAAGAGCCAGGAAGTCATGATGCATTTGGATTATTGCGTGCAGTTTTGGTTAGCCCATTACAGGGAGAATGTGGAAACTTTGGAGAACATACAAGTTTACCAGAATGATGCCTAGATTAGAGGGTATAAGTCACAAGAGGGAGTTGAACAAACGTGGATTGTTTACTTTGGAACGTCAGAGATTGAGGGGAGACCTGATAAAAGTATATCAAATTATGTGAGACACAGATAGGGTCGACAGTCAAAAACCTTCTCCCAGGGTGGAAACGTACAGAATAGTGAAAGGCTTGAATAGAGTGGATATGGGGAGGATGTTTCCACTAGTGGGAGAGTCTAGTAGAGGTCATATACTCAGAATTAAAGGACCTTCTTTCAGGAAGGAGATGGAGAGGAATTTCTTTAGTCAGAGGGTGCTGAATCTGTGGAATTCCTTGCCACGTAAGGTGGTGGAGGCAAAGTCAGTGTATATATTTAAGATGGAGATAGATAGATTCTTGATTAGCATGGGTGTCAGAGGTTATGGGGAGAAGGCAGGAGAATGGGGTTAAGAGGACGAGTTAGATCAGCCATGATTGAATGGCAGAGTTGACTTGATGGGCCGAATGGCTTAATTCTACTCCTGTCACATGATCTTATGAGCTTATGATGTAAAAATCTAGAGAGCATAACTTTAAGATGAGAAGGGCAAAGTTTAAAGGAGACTAGACCTCTGTTCCCCCAACATGTGGTTGCGGGGGAGGGGGGGCGGCATGCAGCGCCACACACACTAACTACCCCCCCCCCCCCGCACACACGCTAACTACCCCCCTTGCTATATTAATATTATTAATTTGCTCCTTTTACCCCATAACCGCCCTATCCACTGACGCATAGCCCCCAACTCGCAGGCACATCTAGAGAGGGAGGGAGGGGGGCTAGAGAGTGAGGCCATAGAGAGAATGGGGAGAGACAGAGAGAAAGGGGCAGAGACAGAAGGGCAAGAGCAGAGAGAGAGAGGGGAGGAGAGGGGGAGAGAGAGAGAGAGAGGGGGGAAGGGAAGGGGGAGAGGGGAGAAGGGAGGGGGAGAGGTGGGGGGGAAGGGAGTGGGAGGGGGAGGGAGGGTGGGGAGGGGATGGGGTGGAGGGAAGTGGTAGGGCAGGGGGAAGGGGGGACGGGGGTTTAGGGGAGGGTGGGGAGGGTGGTGGGCAGGGGGGTGGGGGAGAGGAAGGGGGAGGGAGAGAGGGAGGGGGAGAGAGAGGGGGAGAGAGAGAGAGGGGGGGAGAGAGAGAGAGGAGAGAGAGAGGGATGGGGAGAGAGAGATGGGGAGAGAGAGAGAGGGAGAGAGAGAGAGAGGGGGAGAGACAGAGAGAGCAAAATGCATCCACGTCTCAGGCACCAAAGCTGTCGGCTGCTCTATGGAATTCAGGTGAGGACCCCCCCCCCCCCCCCCCCCCCACACACACCTCAGGTCCGATCTAAGCTGTCAATCAAGACAGCAAATTTATTTTTTTTAAACTGTCTTTGAAATTAAAAGTTAATGTTAAGAACTGGTGATGTTAAGTGAGAAATAATTCAATTTAATTCAATGAAAAACAATGTAATCAACAACCTGGCAGGCTGGGGGGCCAGGCGGGGCGGGGCCAGGAATCAATTGGGCCAGGTGTAAAGACATTGTGAGGTGAGCAGCTGAGCAGCCTTAATATTTTTTTTTTAAATGTCAGTTTGGTGATACATTTTTGAATTTTGAATTGAGGATTGGATTTTTGAAATCATAAGGACATTTTCTACCAGAAGATGTAAAAATTTCACTGTTATTTTAACATCAGCAGCTGGGCAGTGGTCAGATTAAAAAAAAGTCAGATTGGTCAACAAAATTAATTAAAAAGTCAGGAAAATAATGTACCAACGGTACAGAGGAGTGGATTTCTAAACTCGCAAGGAGAATCTCTACTGAAATATGTAAAATTTTCCCCGTTTCAGCGTCTGGTTTTCGAGGAGATACGTTTCACATGCAAAATAACACACACACACACACACACAAAAACACACAAACACACACAAAAACACACACACAAAAACACACACACACACACACACACACACAAACACACACACACACACACACACACACACACACACACACACACACACACACACACACACACACACACACACACACTTGTCATTGGGCAAGAGACAGAGGGGTGGAGCTTGGTACCAGTAACTATTATTTTCTGTTTTTAAATGAAAAGATGAACTCATCGTCAATTTATCGGATTCTCATCATCATCATCGGATTCTATGTTGTCCCTGCCTTCCCTCTGGAAGCCTCGTCCCCATCAGATGCCGAGTTCCCAGAGGCCTTGTTAAACGCGGGGGCCGCTGACGGTTAAGTATGTGAAAGCGGCCCCATCAGAGACTGTGAGGCCTCGCATCCTTGGCGCTTCAGACCTCGAGTATGGGGAGGGGGGGGGGGAGGGTGGAGTCGGTGGGCAGGCGTGATGCCGAGTGAGCCTGCGGGCCGACAGGCCGTTCACGCGCCGGCTCTGTCACGCTGGCTCAAGTCAAAGATCGGCTGTTCCCCAGCTGCTTTTCGCCATCCTTAAGGCAGCGTGATAGAGCCGTGGGGTTGGGGGGGGGGGGGGGGGGGGGGGGGAGGGTGGAGGAGAGCCGGGCGGCAGCAGGCATTATCGTCGCGTGGGGAGCGGGCGAGTCCAGCTGCGGGAGGCGCGGCGCGAGCGTAGTTGGAGAAAGGGGGGGAGTGGAGGACAGCCGGGCTGCCAAATGAAGAGAGAGAGAGAAGCGGCTTGGATTTGTCGGCATGTGGGATTGTGATGTCAGCAGCTGGTGAGTCCCGTTTAGATTTTAAAATTAGTGAGTGGCGGAGGGAAGGATTTTATTAAAAAATGTGTACATAAAAAAGTCTAAATGTAATGAGGAGTGGATGTGCGAATGTAAAAGTGAAATCGTTAGCGAAATGGAAAAAATCTCTGAGTTTTTGTGTGTGGTTTTGGCGGACCAACGATTCAAAGGCCAAATTCTAATCTGACTGACACACACACACACAGGCACAGAGTTTTAAAAGTATATAGACATGATGTGTGGGACAGGTTTTCTTTTTGCACAAAGAATGATGGGTGCATGGAACACTCTAACAGGAGTGTGGTGGAGGTAGATTTGTCGCGACTTTTAAGATACTTTTAGATGGTTCACATGGACATGCAGGAACTGGGGGATACGGATCAAATGCTGACAGCTGAAATCAGTTTAACTTGGCATCATGTTCAGCATAGACATTGTGGGCCGAAGAGCCTGTTCCTGTGCTGTACTGTTTTATGTTCTATGTAGACTAACGTGGCATCCCGTGGAAGGGATCCAGGCGATCAGTCAACAGGTTCTGTCCTTCTTTAATAAAGCAGGTCAGAGGATCCTTACTGTGGAATGTAGAGGCTGAATCATGAAACCCGAGTCAGAGAGACAAGTCATTTCAAATCACAGGCAGCAAAATAAAGACAGGCAAGGAAAATAGCATTGGGACAGATTAAATAAAAAGGTATTCAATGGAAAATCATATTTTAAATATTCTGAAACTCTAATCATGATTAAAATCTTAAGGAATGATAGCATGTTCATAAAAGGTAATTTCAATACCAGAGCGTTATTTTGTTAGTAATTAAGACTCACCAGGCCTTTACTAACTTCCCTGCCCTTAAAATAACATGCTTCAACCTCTGTCAGGTTCTGTGGATATGTATCATACCATTTTCGCAATCACACGCTATTTTATGTTGAAGTTCTTGATAGTACGAGTTCAGAGAGGAATATCTTGATGTTAGTTAAAAGAATATAATGAAAAGAAACACAAGAAGAAAAAAAATTTATATTCCAATCGATATCCCACTGCGTAGATTTATGGAAGATTACACTTGTGTGCTTCTATAAAGAATGTTAATGAAGCCGTGAAATAAAATCCAAATGGCACAATTTGAAGCTCGTTATGACTACAATATCACAGAGAATTAATTTGCAGTTTTCACTGTACGGCTAATCAACTCCAGGGACCGTCTCAACTGACTCCACCCCTGGTTCCATCCCCCCATCACTCTTTGTGTAGAAAACTTGCCCAGGCATCTCCTTTAAACTTTAAACATATGACACATTTATGTTCATGCCAGCAAACACAAACCCACACTCTCCGCAAAGGTTACTGTTGGTAATCTGGAGTGAAAACCCTGGGGCCAGTTCCTCTCTGTGCAACCTAACCTTAGAATAATCTAATCTTGGAATAAAGGGGAGGTCATTTAAGACTGAGGTGAGAAAAAACGTTTTCACCCAGAGAGTTGTGAATTTATGGAATTCCCTGCCACAGAGGGCAGTGGAGGCCAAGTCAATGGATGGATTTAAGAGAGAGTTAGATAGAGCTCTAGGGGCTAGTGGAGTCAAGGGATATGGGGAGAAGGCAGGCATGGGTTATTGATAGCGGACGATCAGCCATTATCACAATGAATGGCGGTGCTGGCTCGAATGGCCAAATGGCCTCCTCCTGCACCTATTTTCTATGTTTCTAGTGAGGTGCTGAGATCAATAGAAACACACCATTGAGTTCCCCAGTCAGTTCAGCTAAGTCTGGGTTTCCTATCAGGGCTAATCGATGTAATAAATAGCATCCATTTACTTTTCCACCAGGTTCGCTTTTCGGATACTGGTACAGAAAACCTTCACGATGCTTGTCAGTGTTTAAGCTGCATGTGTTATAGATCACTGAAATGAATATGATGAAACGCAAAAGAACAAAGTGACACAAGACAATGCAGACATGTTTATCACAACAGCAGGCTGTGTGATCTCACTTTGAGCGACCCCTCTCACTCCCGCTTCCCGCAGCGATAGATTTCAGATAATTCTCGTGCTGTGCAGCTCCCTTTGGTGACATCTTTGGGCTGGCATCTGAGTCTCCACTTTCGTCATCCCCCATTGCTTTGATGTAGCTGCCACTGCGCATACGCCGGCAAGGAATCTCCCCGTCCTTGTTGACTCCTGGATACCCGCTGCCCCATTCATCCTGGGGCACCTGGACAGCCAACATAAAATGGAAGAGAAGAAGGCATTACATCTACTGTTGCAAATCATCCTTGCCGACTGAAAATGTAATTCCTAGGTAGCATTGCAGCCTGTTCGACTCTCAACTTTTTTGACAAGTACTACTTTATTTTGTGGTCGAGATAAAATGCTGGAGCAACTCGGTGGGTCAGACAGCACTCTGGTGAAAAGGAATAGGTTGGAACCCTCCTTCAGACTCTGACGTGTCGGGTCCCTTCATTTGAAGGATCTTTCCAACCCAAAACATCACCTGTTCCTTTTCCTCAGTGATGCTGCCAGACCTGCTGAGTTGCTCCAGCACTTTGTATCTATCTTCAGTATAAACTGGCATCTACAATTTTTACATATTAACTTTGTGATGTATCTTTCCGGATGGTTGTAAATGAATTCACCAACATGCATTGCTTTAGGCTGTGCTCTCTATTTCAATGGACTTATGGACTATGTCTAGGTTTGATTGATTGAAAGATGCAGCATGGAAACAGGCCCTTCAGCCCACGCTGACCATCGATCACCCGTTCACACTGATTTTTCGTCACCCAACTTCCACATTTACTCCCTACACACTCGGAGCAATGTACAGAGTCCAATTAACCGAGAAACCTGCACGACTTTAGGATGTGGGAGGAAACCGGATCACCTGGAGGAAACCCGCGCAGTCACAGGGAGAACATGCAAACTCCACACAGACAGCATCCAAGGTCAGGATCACACCCAGGTCTCTGGTGCTGCGAGGCAGCAGCTCTACCAAGTATGCACGGTGCAGTCCCCATTTTGCAACAAGATCTGGAGCAGGTCATGTTTCCTTTACCCATCCAATGGCTTAGCTGCCTTTTCGCTCACTTCAATTTATAAATGCATCGAAATGCTATTGCGGCATGACAAATGGTCGTTTCTGATAGTCAGGCACAGATAATCGTCACCACAGGCGAATGGAGCATCTCTCCACTCTTTGCCAGATACACGATCTGAATACATATCCTTCATTGTCACTGAATCACAATCCTGGATCATTCGGTCTGACACAGTCACCATAGTCGCTCAAGAGCATGGCCCATTATCACCACCTTCTTGAGGCACCAAGAATGGCAAATAAACAATGGCATTGCCAGTGCAAACACATCTGGACTTTTTTTCAATTGTTTAAATTTACTTTTGAAACCCTCTAATTAAACATTTAAAAAAAAAGACAGCTTAAAATTGCTGGAAACAGACGTTATCTGTTATCCCATTACAATTGCAAATTAGCAGAGCTCACCAGTGCTAATATGCGAGTCAGCACTGGTCCAGAATAATAATCCTGAGAAATAAAGATCTAATGGCTGACGTGAAATTTATTCTTTTGTTTCTGATTCAGTTTGCTCTGTTTCTCTTAAGAGTTTTATTAAACAGAGCACATGTACATATTTGTAGGAACGAACTGCAGATGTTGGATTAAAACGAATATAGATACAAAAAGCTGGAGTAACTCAGCGGGACAGGCAGCATCCTGGAGAGGAATGTGTGACGTTTCGGGTCAATACGATACGATAAAACTTTATTCATCCCAGGAGGGAAGTTGGTTTGACGACATTCAGACACAACAAGGTGCACAAAAACTTGAAATTAAAAGTGAAAACAAAAACAAAAAGACAAGTGACTGTTGTCTGCTGCCGTGTGCACAGCGCCTTCACCGGGACAAACGGACAAGCAAACAAACAAACGCAGGCCTATCCCCTGGCCAGAGGATTCTAAAACTAGTGTGCCCCCCACCCTACCCTCCCTCACACGGGGTCCCCCCACGCCAGGTCAGACTCGTGAAGGGTCTCGACCCGAAACGTCACCCATTCCTTCTCCCCAGAGGTGCACATGTACATATATTCGACTGCAATCCATTCTGTCTAAAATCAAACAGATGGTCTTGATGCTTTGGAAGCTGAATAACTGCACACTGCCATTTAAAGTAATTGCAATTTTCAGGCGCTTGTGTTTTCCCCAGGTCTATATTAATACTGCCCTTCAATTAAACATACTTGGCTCGCAGAGATACAGTTAAAAGGATCCATAATACAAAGCAAGAAGAGGATCACACGTTTAATATCTGTCTAAGTTGATAGCATGTTCACATGTGAGTTCAACATGTGTTGTGGGGTCAAACCTCACTGTAAACGTGAATAGATAGCTTGGCTCAACACCTCAGTGCATGAATAAATGAATAAATGTTATGTCAGTTGTGATTACTATCTCAATGAATCTACCAACAACTGTTCATTAAACAAAATAATGCAAAAAAGGCTTAACAAAGTAAGTAAGTTACTGTGTTTCTATATATTTCTGCAGAACTAAGATGGAGGTCAATTTAACTCATTGGGTAGAGACAAGGATCTGCAGATGTGTCACTGATTTACAAAAAAAGATACAAAGTGCTGGAGTAACTCAATGGAGTAAACAAAATCTGAAGCAGAGTCACATAAGGAGACCTTAGCATACTCTTAGAGTACTTGGTTGGAGTCCAGGGCTAACAGAATCAAGGGATATGGGGAAAAAGCCGGTACGGGGTACTGATGATTAGCCATGAGCTTATTGAATGGCAGTCTTGGCTCAAAGGGCCTACTCCTGCACCTATTTTCTATGTTTCTATGTTAAACCAAAAGCATTAGGAAAGAGATAGGTTTGAAGGAACACTGTAAGGGTGGTGGGAGGGGTGACAGAAACCCTCTGCTTTGGACCTTGGTGCGTGATGGTAAGACTGGCATACGTCTAGTCCAAACATTGAGGGCCCATGAAAGTTCTGTTCCTGTACTGTATTATTCTGCTCTTTGTTCTATAACTAATTGCAAAGGGGATCATGAGCCTAGAACTACTGTAATTCAGTTAGGAGCAGATTTCCCTAATGATTGTAGTGTAGTCACAGGTTACAGAGGTATGGAGATGGCGTGGAATGATACATCTTCATAAAGGTGGTTGGCGGAAATAAACAGATGCAGCTCTTTTGTGTTTTACTCAGTGTCATTGGAAGTGAAGTTTGATTAAATACAGATTTCATCTTCTCCCACCATCTGTTCAGGAGACTATATATTTTTCAAAAATGCATTTAAAAACCAGCTTAAAACCCCTGTCCCACGGTACGAGCTCATTCCAAGAGTACTCCCGAGTCTGCCCTGATTTGAACTCGGAGATTTACAGTAATGGCCACTCGTCGGTACTCGGGGCTCTCGTGGACATTTTTCAACATGTTGAAAAATCTTCAAGCGTCTTCCCGTGCTTACCTGCCGTTAGCGAGTCTTCCCGAGTACCTGCCGTTAGCGCTAAGAGATGTCCCTGAGCTCTGATGTACCCGCTACGTTCATTCTCCGTGCTTACCACGAGTTTGATTTTTTTTTAAACTCGGGAGAGCTCTTGGAATGAACTCGTACCGTGTGACAGGGCTTTAAAAAGAAGTGAAGATGTGAGGTTTACATTGGATCCATGGCTGGGAGTGGAGGGGATAGGTAAGGAAAGGAGTTTGTGATAAAGGCCAAAGGCAAAGACTTATTTCCCCCCCAACATTTAACTTGAGGGAGTTTCTCTGCATCCCTTAATGGATTTCAGACAGGGTCAATGGGATTGATGGGATTGTTCCGAGAGGCAGCAAAGACTTGGTGGGCTGAATGGCCTTTTTTTTTGGCACAAGGAAATATGTGAAAATAAATTAGAGGCAGAGGAGCGAAGGGGCATGCACTTAGGCGGAGTGGTGCTGTTGACGTATGTGGAAGATGATGTGCCTTTCACGGATAACGTCACCCAGGGATTGCATGTGAAGGAGCCAAGGGGTGGAAGCCTGGAGAAGCAGCAGAGGTGGGAAGAGAATCCATTGTCGGGCATGGTGAGTGGGAATGGAAGCAGCCACCTTAGTCAGCTTGATAACCATCCAAAAAATAATATTTCTTGTATCTTTGCAGGAAAGAAAACTTGCCTCCTCCCCCCTCTCTAGTAAGCCCTTCGGTTTACTGTTCCATCCCCATCCTTTGTACAACAATCCACATGTCTGATATTATTTGCTCCTGTGGTATTGCCAACACCAGCTCTTGTTGAATCAGGTCCAAACACAATCGACTGGTATAATTCCCCTCAGCTTGGCCGTATGTTTTCTCACAATCTCTGTGATTCGCCATCTGTCCAAAGGGTTTCCCTCTTATAGTCCCAGCTGCCACCATTTATTGACTGTGCAGGTAATCTAAAATCACTGCCCGTCAGTGACACTGACAAGGAACGCTTGTCAGACAAAAATATTCAGAGGTAGGTGGTTGGCACATCTTCAATATTTGAAATCCAATTTTTCAATTTGCAGATTAAATATATACAAACAGAAACATTCAGAGAGTGGAGCTCACAGAAAATTGAATGAACGGCCTTACAACCTGTTGGCAGATCTTTTTATGGAAGTAAGAATTATTTGCCCTTAAACTCAATACTTGAGGTTATGAAAATAGATTTAAGACATTATTATGGCATCAGCAAAGAGAGGGGCGGCACAGTGGCGCTGCGCAGTTAGCGGTAGAACCCAGGTTCGATCCTGACTATGGGAGCTATCTGTATGGAGTTTGTACATTCTTCCTGTGACCGCACAGGTTTTCTCCGGGTGCTTCTCAAAAACATTCCAAAGACGTGCAGGTTTGTAGGTTAATTCTCTTCTGTAAATTGTCCCTTGTGTGGAGGATAAAACTAGTATATGGGTGATCGTTGGTTTGTACGGACTTGGTGGGCCGCAGGGCCTGTCTCCACTAAACTAATAATAGTGCTAAATGGTACAACTTTGAGATGAGCAATTAGCATCTATCCCAGGCTTATATCTACCGGAGTTTAGAAGAGAGATGACTTGACTGAAGCATAAGAAACCTGAGGCATGGACGTAGATGGGAAGTTTCTTCGTGTGGAATATTCTAGAACTATCGATCACAATTTGACCGATGAGGTAAGTTTTTCCACTGACGATTCTGAGTCTGTGCTATTTTCTACCTCAAAGGATAGTGGGAAAAAACTTATTTGAATATTATTTCAGGCAGAAATAGATACTTAATATGTTTTGAATGATAACAAAACAGCTTTGAGTTATTTTCCGACACTTAAAATTCATATTTTCTTGTTAATAGGCTGAGCTGAAAATTTCTCCATATTGGTCATGCATTACCTCATATTGTCCATTACAAATTACATCTTCAGCTCCTTCCATAATTTAATCTGCATTTGGTGCTTAAAACATCTTTCCTGTAGATGTAAACTGACCACACTCCTGGAAGCAACAATCTTTGTAAGGTTAATTTTTGAATCAATTGATTTTTTAATAAACATGGCTGGTGTGGCACCAGGCTAGGTCCCTGTAGCTTAATATGAGCTGATGTCTAAACATACATTACACTTTGCAAAGCCTTTCTTATTTATCATCCTGTTCACCTTTCAATTCTTGAACTAATTTTCAATCAGCAATTCTAAGTACATTTTCTTGGGCCACAACTATATATTTGCTAAATATCTTTGGAATCTTTCCGTACTACATGACTCTATGACCCTAAAATCCATCTATTGGATTGTCTTTGTGAACTAATTTAGTAACTGCTTCAATGATTTTTTTTTTTGTTGTAAATTCACAATCAATTTTTATGTGAGGCTGTACTGAGTATGTCTTCTAATTTATACTGTTTCTCGATCAACTCTGACATCAACAGTACAAAATGCTCTCAAGCATTATATTCACTAACTGGCCCAGTCATCTTTTGATTCATGTCCATTCTTCTTTGAAGCAAAATAATATATATATATTTTTTAATTTCAGGCACCGGCATTGTTTGCAAGATTGTGCTTTCTCTGTGTTATGTGCACTATTTTTCTTTCTTGTTAAATTTCGCTATATCTGCACAGACACAATAATAAAAAGAAAAAATAAATTAATTTATTTCAAACCTTTTGAAGAACTCAGGACATCCAAAGCACTTTGCAACTAGTATCTTTTCGCTTTGACCTATATCTAGTTTTGTAATACGGAAAGTATTGCGGTCAGTGTGGACACAGGAATATTCCATAGCCGTCAATGCCTTCAGAACCAGATAATTTGTTTTTTGTGGTGGTGTTCAAGGACATAGCAACATAGAACAGTGCAGCACAGGAGCAGGCCCTTTGGCCAAGCCGAACATGACGCCAAGTTAATCTAATCTCAAAGATAAGCGCAAAATGCTGGAGTACCTCAGTGGGCCAGGCAGCATCTCTGGAGAACAGGAGCTTCCTACACTTTTAAACAAATCTCCTATGCCTGCACTTGATCGATACACCTCAATTTTCTGTATTTCCATGTGCCTATCCAAAAGTCTCTAAAACACCATTATTGTGTTTGCCCCCACACTACCCCAGGCAGCATGTTCTGGGCACACACCACACTCGGTGTAAAAAACTTGCCCCACACATCTCCTTTACATTTTGCCGCTCTCACCAACAGAAGTAGACCAACTGGACCTCCATACCGGTTCTATTCCATGAGACTATGGCTTATCTGTGACCTAACTATTTACCTATATTCCATTTCCTTCACCATCTTTGCTCAACAGAATGTTATTAAACTCAGATCGCAATTAAAAATTGACGTGACGTCAATGTATTCCGAGGAAGAATGTCTCAAACCTTTATCAGTCCTTTTGTGCACTAATAATGCTGCATTTTACCTCTAAGAAGTTTTACTTGAATTTATACTGAGACTCCACAACCAGCAAGCAAGGTTACTCACTTTTAACTTGTTATTTTCTTTACATTTCATAAACACTTTAATTAAATCACTCCTTAAATGTCTAAATTCCAGAGGACATAATCCTGATTGTGCGATCCCACTCTGTTAATTAACCAGGCACACGTGTAATTCTGATAAATCTCCAGTGCATTCCCTTCAAGGGCAGTACTTCCTTCCTAAAGAGTGGGCGGGGAATATTATCCACTGCATTGTAAAATTATTGAGAGTAAAATTCATTGAGAAATTATACTCTGGTGGACTACATATGTTTTGTATAAATCAAAGCAAAATACAATGTAAACGTCAACGTTTTCTTAGGAAAAAAATGACATCCTGGGATGTATGGAATCTGGGATGTCAATGTCAATGTACAGTAACTGAAGAAAACAAAATGACCAAAGGAGAAATGATATTGAGCAGATTATTCCTTTCATATTGGAATCCTGGTCTTTTATCAAATTTTATGCTGATAATTAAAAGTAAAGTCATACTTTATTTATTCAGGTGAAGTGGATGATACTGGCACCAGATCCACCATCTAAACTGTTTGCAGTTGCTTGTCCCACTGTCATCGCCATATTGTCTGCACAAATGTTTAGATTCCCAGTCACTAAAGCCCTTCTGCTCTCCAACCTGCTCCCTACCTCGCACGCTCCTTCCCAGCTTCTCCTTGCCTTTGTCCTGGTTTAAAACTTGATATAAAACGACTGGACGAGCTAGATGCAGGAAAAGATGTTCCCAATGTTGGGGGAGTCCAGAACCAGGGGCCACAGTCTTAAGGATAAAGATCCATTTAAAACTGAGATGAGAACAAACTTTTTCAACCAGAGAGTTGTGAATTTGTGAAATTCTCTGCCACAAAAGGCAGTGGAGGCTAATTCACTGGATGAATTGAAAAGAGAGTTAGATAGAGCTCTTGAGGCTAGTGGAATCAAGGGGTAGGGGGGAAGGCAGGCACGGGTTACTGATTGTGGATGATCAGCCATGATCACAATGAATGGTGGTGCTGGCTCGAATGGCCTCCTCCTGCACCTATTTTCTGTTTCTATGAAATAGCCCTGAACTTCACCGGTTTAAGGGCGGCACAGCGGTAGATTTGCTGCCTTACAGCGCCAAAGACCCAGGTTTGGTCCAGACTACAGGTGCTGTTTGTCCTGGGTTTGTACGTTCTCCCTGTGACCGCGTGGGTTTTCTCCGAGAGCTCAGGTTTCCTCCCACACCCAAAAGGCAAGCGTGTAGGATAATTGGCTTCTGTAAATTGTACATTGTCCCTAGTGTGTAGGATAATGTTAGCGAACTGGGTGATCGCAGGTTGGCATGGACTCGGTGGGCCGAAGGGCCTGTTTCCACGCTGTATCTCTAAGGTCTAAAGTATAGTCTAAAGATCAGACCTGCATAACGTTGCTCCCAATCTACTGATGCTTCCTGAGATGTCGAGTATTACCAGCCTTTTCTGTTTTCATACACAAATAAATAAGCACCCCAGATGCTCAGTCCCATTGCAAAGTCACAGATGAAAATACTTTTTAGTCATTCATTCATGAGATGTTGGTTTGGGAACCATTTATATCCCATCTGTAATCGTCTCAATAAAGATGTTGGTGAAGCATTTTCTTGAAAATAAAAATAATCCTGGGTTATACAAAAGATGCCCCAAAATACTGGAGTAACTCAGCAATAGACAAAGATGCTGGAGAAACTCAGCGGGTGAGGCAGCATCGTTGGAGCGAAGGAAATAGGCAACGTTTCAGGTCAAGACCCTTCTTCAGATCAGTCTGAAGAAGGGTTTCAACCCGAAAAACTTTGCCTATTTCCTTCGCTCCATAGTTGCTGCCTCATCCGCTGAGTTCCTCCAGCATTTTTGCTACCTTCGATTTTCCAGCATCTGCAGTTCCTTCTTAAACACGGAGTAACTCAGCGTGTCAGGCAGAATCTCTGGAGAAAATGGATAGGTGACGTTTCGGGTTGGGAGTGTGAGTGTGTGTGTGAGTGTGAGTGTGAGTGTGTGTGTATGTGTTTGTTTGCTTGTGTGTGTGTGTCTAGAGAAGGGTCCCAATCGGAAACTTCACCTATATTTCTCCCCCACAACCAGCCTGGAAACTCCAATGACCTGGTTCAATCCTGGCTTAAGTGTTGTGTGGAAATTGTACATTCTCTGGGTCAATTTCCTCTGTCGCCCTCATTTCCTTTCACATCCTAAAAGTGTGCATGTTAGTAGGTTAACTGCAGTGAGTAGGTGAGCAGGAGAACCTGCGGGGAATTGACGGGAATTGTTGGGAATAGTAAAATGGGATTAGTGTTAATGGTGATCATGGCCTGAGGGGCTGTTTTGTTCTACATGATGTTCTAATTTCCCCCCACCCCGCTCATTCTTCTAAGCTCTGCATATCCTCCAAACATTCTTCCTAACATATTACATCGCGAGCTTTATGCCTTCCAACATTCCAATATCTGGGAGCACCTGACTAGCGTGTTTGTACCATCAGAATTTCCACACCACCCCTTGTTCACTCCGGCAACATTAATGGACTCCAAAAGCATCAAACTCGTGTTCATCTATAGTGGCAACCAATGCAAATTGGTCAGTAACTAACCTGCAAATAGATGATGACCCTTTTAAATAGCAATAGTATGGCAGCATGTCCTTCATGTGGCTAAACATGTGTTCAGATTAAGTGACGATCGAGCAGTGCTGGCCTCAAATCAGCATGACAGTCTGACTCACATCTTGACCCATCTATATTGCATCCTATCCCCGAGGCATTGGCTAAATACACGTTAAAGTCTTTACTGACATGGTGTCTGGTTTACCCTGTCCCCTCCTGTCAGCATACAGGCGCTATGGTGGAAGTAGACTGGCACCTCACTACACAAAAGCTGAGCGCCATAAAGCCAAAGATTAAAACAAAGTGTTCTTTAGGTTCACTGATTTAATTAGGAAAGGTGTAACAAGATTACTGTTAACTGAATAATAGCAAGAAATGCTTGCATTATAATAGATAGACACATTTTTAATTAATTCCAAAAACAACTTGTAAATAGCTATAAAAAAAACTTGTCCATTCATCCTAGCTTCAGTCGCAAATGCTCCCTTCCTGCTTGAATTTTCAATGTTTTGCCCTTTTGCCCTGGTTTTTCCTGTGGACATCCTTTAGATCTCTGTCCACTTACAATCTCCATACCTCAGCCAAGTACCAGCAATGTAATCTTCTTTCTGCCTCAGATAAACATGAGCGATTATAGTCCCACCTTAACTTTTCTCACATAGCTTACAATTTAGAACCATCCTCTGGTCCAAAATGCCCACCGGCTCCGTTCCTGGATGCGAGATGTAAGCATTATCGCGGCACATCTCCTGCTTATATCTGCAAATTGGGTGCAATTTACAAAGTAAATGCTTTGTTCAGTTCATGCAGAGTTGTGATTTTAGCTGTGAACTGTACAGAATTTGCAGATTACTGCAAGCTAGATCATATTATTTGGTATTCTTGATCAATGTATGAATCTTAAATACAGTTTTGATCCACGCTCAGACAATACTCCATTACACTGCATTTAATAGTCTGTGCATTAAATGTTGGGCAGACCTAATCACAAATATCAGCAGGAGCGATTAGAAGGTTTTGAACGTCATTTAGTGTGAAATGTAAGTTCCTATTGGATTTTCTCTCCTGACCGTGTGATTGGAATGGGCTATGGTACACAGATTTTCCAATTACCTGTTTTATCTGCAAATATATGGAAGCCTTGACCCAACTACAAATCATTTCTTCAGAAAGCAGTTCAATCTTCATCTGAAATTACTTTATATAAGGCAATCTTGCTCCAGACTCATTCATTCCAAGTCAGTCATGCTTATAGCATGCAAATATATTATCTGGCTGCAATATATATCCTTGTTGCCCACTGGCCTCGTGAGACCGTGAAAGGAGGGAGTGATTGGGGGACTGGCAGTGTGCCTGCTTCACCGATGTGAGCCCAGATCATTTTAATTCCAGGGCATTATTTAAATAACTTAGCCCAGTTCACTTTAATTCCAGGACATTATTTAAATAACCTGGCCCTAGTGCACTCCTGCAGCTCAAGGCAGTGATGGAAGCAGGAGCTGGTAATCACAAGTGTACGTTTGTACTGCTGCATGCAAGAACAATTCCTGGCAAATGTGAGTCTGCATGGTGAATAGGAAGTGGTTGCTGGTGCAAGGCGAGTGTTGATGGATGGTGTCATAGTGAGACAGCATGGAAACAGGCTCTTTGGCCCAACTTGCCTACACTGGCCAACATGTCCCAGCTACACCTGCCCGCATTTGGCCCATATCCTTCCAGACCTGTTTTATCCATGCACCAAGTGCTTGATGTGCTTGAGGGAAGGCCTTGTATTTCTTCTCCCAGCTCTGTCTAATCTGATGACTATTCCCATTATAAATAACAACTTTTCAGTAAATATTAGTGCTGGCAATAATGTGACACCAAATAAGTGGGAAAACACGGACATTATTTAAATTTCATCCCCAGCATGTATGAAACAAATGTGGTTATGTGGCTTTCTGACTCAATCATAATTCTCTAAAGGAACTACAGAATCGTGTTTCTTCATATATCCTCCTGTTAGTCAGGTGGCAGCAGATAGTGGATTAATCTCTCACAATCACCAATCAAACTCACTTTACCTTTGTGTATGTTCAGCTTGATTTCCTGCTTATTAAGACCTGGGTACACACAATACAAAATTACTGCTGATAGAAAGTGAATAATAAGATGTAATTTAATCTTGACATTCAGGTGATGCTCAGAAGCCACTTCTATAGTAGTTCAAAATTAAGAAGATATTAAATTGTAGGCTCACCCTGTTCTCAATCTCACCTCCTTTATTAAGCAAAGTAATTTAATTTAAGCATTAGTAATAAGCTTCTGTCACAGAAGTTAAGCAAGGGATGTTTCGTTTGAAGGAATCTGAATATCATTTGTCAGACAGAGTATATGATGATAAATGATACTGCTGATGGAAATTGCAAAGAGCGCCAATTTCTCAGTTGGAAACGCACCCTTGTTAGGCCAGCTGGAGAGAAAGGTGGTGCTCTGTTGATCTAATCATTCTGCATCTTCAGGATTTTCATTTTCAAATCTGCAGTGACTGAGGTGAAGCAAACGGTGTACAGCGTTGGCGGAGTGTGTGGCTGCTTGAATAACACAAGAGAGATCCATTTGTCTCTCAATCATCAATAACTGAATGATTGCTCTCCTTGAGGATTGCTTTGCTGGAGGGTAGGAATCCCATTAATCACGCTCTTCAGAACAATGGTTAAGGGTTATTTGCTTCAATTGCCTGTCCAGCCGATGTAACGATAAATCTGTTTTAACTGAATTGCCATCTGCAAACTGAGGTACAAATGCTGCAAACAGGCAGATTTCTCGCAATCTGATATTAATTGCACCTCTCGGCCCTGGGCCTCCTCCACGACCAGAGTGAGCAACATCGCAAGTTGGAGGAACAGCACCTCATATTCCGCTTGGGGAGTCTGCATCCTCTGGGCTTGAACATTGAATTTTCTCAATTCTGTTAACCCTTGCTGTCTCCTCCCCTTCCCACCTCTCCCTCAGCCCTCGGGCCCTGGCATTCCCTCTCTCTCTATCTCTCCCCCACCCTAGTCGCACTAGCTTCTCATTTTCACACTACAAACAGCTTACAATAGCTTGTTGCCTTTATCATCGATACTTTTTTGCATATCTTTCATTCTTTGTTCTTTATCTCTCCACGTCACCGTCTATATCTCTCGTTTCCCTGATCCCTGACCAGTCTGATGAAGAGTCTCGACCCGAAACGTCGCCTATCTCCTTCGCTCCTTAGATGCTGCTGCACCCGCTGAGTTTCTCCAGCCTTTTGTGTACCCTCGATTCTCCAGCATCTGCAGTTCCTTCTTTAACAATTAAGTGCATGTTTCATTACTTTATATCTGTTGGTCAGATATAGTATGGAGAACAAGATGTTGTATGAGCTTTAAATTATATCACATAGAAAAAAATACACAGCGCACGGACACTATGAAAGGCATTACAATAATTAAGACAAACGTGTAAAGAAATCCTGGTTGACTTTGTTTCCAACCAGTTCTGATCAGCAATCAGGAAGGCTAAGAGAATGTTGCATTATTTTGCTAAAACAACAGCCAGACGTTATTTAATCTGGCACGAGGAAGACACATAGAATTATTTCGAAATCAAATGAAATTGTGACTGGTCTTTTACAACATCAGCCAACAGCAGTCACCATAATCAAGTAC
The DNA here is from genome assembly GCA_035221665.1 of Okamejei kenojei. Lineage (NCBI taxonomy): Eukaryota > Metazoa > Chordata > Chondrichthyes > Rajiformes > Rajidae > Okamejei > Okamejei kenojei. The sequence continues at coordinate 20,671,554 of CM069157.1, forward strand.
CGCTCACATTGCAGTCATAACCCTCTTCTCACTTCTCCAATTGGGCAGGACATACAAGAGCTTGAAAGAAGATACCAAAGCGTACATCAGATTGAAGAACAGTTACTTGCACGGATCTCTCAAGAGTTAAGGATGTATTCCCTATCTCCCAACCTACCTCCTTTCTGCTGTACTTTCTCTGTAGATGTAACACTATATTCTACCCTCTGTTCCCTTTCTCTTGTTGCATACCTGTTGTACTCATGTATGGTATGATTTCACTGGATAGCACATTCAACAAAGTATTTCACTGTATGTTGGCACGTGACAATGAAAGACCAGTACCTCAGCACCACTTCCTGGCACTAACCCTGAATACCTTGATTCCATAATATCTACAGATTTATTGACATCTGCATTGCAAATACTCAGTGATTAAGCCACCACTGTCCTTTTTTTCTGTCTCTATCGCAAATAGCCAATCTTTAATCAAGAAACTCTGATCCCGAGTTCCAAACACATAGACATAAACGGAAGCCAGTATGAGCCAGTAAGGCATATCAGCAAGAATTAGATACAAAAATGCTGGAGAAAATCAGCGGAACGGGCAGCATCCCTGGAGAGAAGGAACGGGTGAAGTTTCGGGTCGAGACCCTTCTTCAGACTGAAACGTTACCTGTCCTGCTGAGTTACTCCAGCGTTTTGTGTTTATCTTCAGTTTAAACCAGCATCTGCAGTTCCTTCATACACATATTAGCAAGAAAGTGGCTTTTACCTTCAGCCAAATAAAAAGGACAAAGTAGGCTATGTTTCTTGAGACAACTGTAACAACTGTATCAGAAAAATTTTACTTTCACTGCTGTAGAAATCTCAACCTGGGTAACATCAACCTTGCCCCTGGCAGAGTGGTTCTTGTTTATCGCATTGCACCCATTAAGAACTAGTTGCCAAATGTTCAGGTGCTAGGCGATACATATACTGGATTACAGTGGCTTGCAAAAGTATTCATACCCTTGAACTTTTCCACATTTTGTCACGTTACAACCACAAATGTAAATGCATTTTATTGGGATTTTATGTGATAGACCAACACAATTATGAAGTGGAAGGAAAATGATACATGGTTTCCAAATTTTATTACAAATAAAAAACTGAAAAGTGTGGCGTGCAAAAGTATTCAGCCCCCCTCAAGTAGGGGGATGAATACTTTTGTAGAACCATCTTTCGCTGCAATTACAGCAGCAAATCTTTTGGGGTATGTCTCTACCAGCTTTGCACATCTAGAGTCTGAAATTTTTGCCCATTCTTCTTTGCAAAATAGCTCAAGCTCAGTCAGATTGGATGGAGAGCATCTGTGAACAGCAATTTTCAAGTCTTGCCAGAGTTTCTCAATTGGATTTAGGTCTGGACTTTGACTGGGCCATTCTAACACATGAATATACTTTGATCTAAACTATTCCATTGTGGCTCTGGCTGTATGTTCAGGGTCGTTGTCCTGCTGGAAGGTGAACCTCCGCCCCAGTATCAAGTCTTTTGCAGACTCTAACAGGTTTTCTTCCAAATTTGCCCTGTATTTGGCTCCATCCATCTTCCCATCAACTCTGACCAACTTCCCTGTCCCTGCTGAAGAAAAGCATCCCCACAGCATGATGCTGCCACCACCATGTTTCACAGTGGGGATGGTGTGTTCAGGGTAATGTGCAGTGTTAGTTTTCCGCCACACATAGCATTTTGCATTTAGGTCAAAAACTTCAATTTTACTTCGGAGTCACGTGAGTGACTTCGTGAAGACCCCGCTAGCACGCATGCGCGGCATATTGTCGCGCGCTTTTGCATCGGCAGGCTGGGGGGGGAAGGCTTATCGGCAGGCTTATGAAGGAGCCTCCATAAGAAGGTGACGCTGTCGAGGAGCCGAGCCTCGACCAGCCAAAGGCCCTTGTCCCCGGAGCTGCAAGCAATACCGGCAGCTTCGAGGCATGTGGGGGCAGGATTGTGGAAGTCGGGCGCTCCCGCTGATTCGGGGGCCGACTCACCCGAGTCGTTTACCGCGCCGGAGCTAGATATGGATCCAGACTCCGAGCCCCCTTCCCCCAGGAAGAGAGGGGGAAAACAGGTACGTGGCAAGGGGTCTCGCTTTCCACAAGCAACCCCTCCCCGAGCTCCAGAGGACCCGAGGGGGCTGGGCCGGGTCGATAGCTGCATGACAGGGGAGCCCTGCAAAAGTGCAAAACGTACCGCTGCCAGGGAAATCTGCCGTAGTGCAGTCTGGCAATATCACTGCTGCGTCGTGTAGGCCTGCTGGAGCAGATACCGCCGACAACACACACCGTCAGGCTGCGGTCAAGGGCGGAGGTGGCAGCAGTAGACGGTCGGTCAGCTCAGCTCTGGGAGCGGCCGACCATGTGCCTCCACGCCAAAAGATGGGCAAGAGTGGAGGTAAGCCTGCACGGACTCCGGGGAGCCAGGTTCCGGGGGCCGGCGCCGATTCAACTCACCTGCCTTCATATCAGACAGGTGGGCCGCCACAGTCTGGGAGAAGACAGACTAGCGGAGAGTCCGTGCGGGAGTCGTATGATCCTACTTGGGCTGTAGGTCACGACAACCTGCCATTGGACCCTAGACAGCACCCTAAGGGGGTGTGGTCCAATGGTGGAAGCCCCAGTGAATTTGCAGGGCCTGGGGAAGTCGGGTTGTCCGCTGCAGATAGCAGGGATGGTCGCATTGAGCGGTTGGAGCTCTTAGTGGAGCAACTCCTCCAGCGGGACCGGGATCGAGAAGAGCGGGACTCACGGGCATCCACTAATGCGAGGACCCCATTCAGCATCTCATCGTCTCCAGCCAGAAGCGTGAGTGATTGCCCAGCTGCTGCGTTTGAAGACGACCCGGGACAGCCAGTGACCGCTGAGCCAGAGCATGAGGAGGATATGCTGGAAGTGGTGAGTAAGTTGGCCGCTATCACCCAGACAGGTGAACCTCTGGACCACAGATTGGCGGGCACCATTGATTACCTGACTACGCACCAACTTCAGAGTCAGGTTCTCAATGATACCTTGGAGAAAATAAAACTGCCCGAAAACTGCATCAACCTCAGCGTGCCCTTGGTTAATGCCCAGATCTGGGGACACTTGAGTATGGCCACCAGGATGCAGGATGTCCGCCTCCAGCGTATCTTAAAAGTTCTCTCCACGGGCATAACGGCGTTTGCTAGGACCCTGGACGGGGATAATGTGTCCAGTGAACAGCAAGATGCATTGGCACTCCTATGCAACGCCCAATATGAGATAGACTGCCTGCGTAAGAGCTCCATAAAGCCCACACTCAACCCCAAATTCGCGGGGTTGTGCCGACCATCAACCGCTCCACCGCCGGTTATTCAGAGACCTGTCCAAACAGGTGAAGGAACTGGACGAGGAGGCCAAAACAGCTGGCCTCATGAAACCTCCGACGACCAGACTTCACCCATACCACCGGCAACAGCCAAACACAACCTGGAAACCACGGCTGCCGGACAGGGCACAAAGATCCTACCTACCTCCATCTCATCAAACACAACGACCTTTTTTAGGGCAAGGCCAACAGCGGCCTGCATGGAAAATGCGGCCGCCGCCCCATCAACCTCCACAACGTCCACCCAAAACACTGTACGTACGGAACCGCCGTTAACCATGGAGGTAAGGGGGTCTGGTTCCTCTCACGCCGTAGCATCTCCACCCGCACGAATAGGTGGGCGATTACGGGCTTTCTTGGACATATGGAAAACTGTCACCGCAGATGAGTTGATTTTACAAAGTGTTCAAGGGTAAGATAGAATTTATTGGAGGTAGAAATTCCCCTACTCAGCATTCGCCTTATAGGAATTTTTCTCTATCCCAAAAAGAGGTAGAGGCAGGACATGCTGAAATTATACGGGTAGCAGAAAAAGGGGTAATTGGCAAAACCAAGCATGAACCTGTTGGGTTTGTGTCTAACATGTTCACCAGAATTAAAAAAGATGGGGGATGTCGGATTATAATAGACTTAACTGAGCTGAACACTTTTGTACAATATACACATTTCAAAATGGATACTTTTGAAACAGCCAAGCAGATGCTTTACCCAGGGTACTTTATGGCATGCATTGATTTGAAAGATGCATACTATACGGTGCCCATTGCTGAGGCTCACAGGAAATTTCTGAAGTTTGTCTGGAAGGGTCAATTATGGGAGTACAAGGCATTACCCAATGGAATCACCACAGCCCCTAGGCTGTTTACCAAATTGGTAAAACCTATATTGGCTCTTCTCCGACAACAAAATTATATGGTAATGGCATATTTGGATGATATCCTCATAGTAGGTCAGACCCTCCAATTGGCAATTCAAGCAGTGGCTGCAACCAAGGCTCTGTTTGAGAAGCTGGGGTTTGTAATCCATCCAGACAAATCAAAATTGCATCCGGTACGGGTTATGGATTATTTGGGGTTCACCCTAGACACCAATTTAATGAAGATTACCATCCTAACTAATAAAGCTACTGCTATAATAGAAGAGTGCCACAATCCTGCTTGCGCCAGGGTACCGACTATTCGGCAAACAGCAAATGTTATAGGCAAATTGGTAGCTACATTCCCAGCTGCACGATTCGGACCGCTACACTACCGAAATTTACAAAGATCAAAAATCACCGCATTAAAAACAAATGCGGGGCACTTTGATCGGCCAATTCGGTTACCACCGGAAGCTAGAAACGAGCTACAATGGTGGGTTGACAATATTAGAGAGTGTCATAGACCCATCATAGTGAGCAACCCAAATGTTGTGCTACAAACTGACGCAAGCGCACAAGGCTGGGGAGCAACTGATACGATGTCCAGTTGTGGTGGCAGATGGAACTCTCATGAGTCTACCTTTTTGGAGTCACATGGGATAAACTATATAGAAATGCTGGGGGCATTTCATGGATTGCGGGCTTACTGTACTAATTCACGGGATTTACATGTCCGCCTTCAAATAGATAATACTACAGTGGTGGCTTACATCAATCATATGGGTGGTATCAGGTCGCTATCTTGTGATGAATTGGCTAATACAATTTGGCACTGGTGCATTGAAAGAAATATTTGGATTACTGCGACCTATTTGCCTGGGAAGCTTAATACAGTGGCGGACACCAGGTCACGAGTCTTCAATGACAACATCGAGTGGATGTTGAACCCTCAAATTTTTGGAGATATTATAGCTCATTTTGGGACACCAGATATTGACCTATTTGCGTCCAGGCTGAACCATCAGATACCAACGTATGTGTCATGGGAACCAGACCCTGGGGCAATAGCAATTTCTATCCATTGGGGGAAATGGTTTTGCTACGCTTTTCCCCCATTTTGCCTCATCAGTCGGGTATTGCAGAAAATTAAATTAGACTCTGCAACTGGCATATTGATCATTCCCGACTGGCCTACACAACCATGGTACCCAATGGTCGTTAAAATTTTAAAACAACCATGGATGGCGATTGGGAAACACCCCAAATTGATTACTCACCCCATTACGGGGGTTAGTCATCCTTGCCATGGTCATTTAAACTTGTTGGCCTGCAGGTTTTGAAAAGACCACTCATCCGGGCAGGCATCTCTTCACGAGCCATAGACCTTATCGCCGCATCTTGCCGAGAATCAACTCGGAAACAATACCTCACCCAGATCAGAAAATGGGAGGCATTCTGTGCCCGGACCAACAAGTCTTCAAACTCAGCAACAATACCTGATGTCCTGGAGTTTCTAGCGGGCCTCCATTTCGATGCTGGCCTCAGCTACAGTGCCATTAACAGCGCCAGGAGTGCGCTGTCCTCATACCTGGATATAGGTATCAGCTCCAACCACCTGGTGTCTAAACTAATGAGGGGAGTGTTCAACACCAACCCTCCGCGACCCAGATATACAGTAACGTGGGATGTGGGGATCGTGCTGACCCTACTTAGGTGCTGGGCTCCAATGGATGAGCTACCACTGAAACAGCTCACCCTCAAGGTGGTGATGCTGATGGCACTGACTACAGCCCAACGAGTTCAGACGTTACAAAAACTGTGACTGGACAGCATGGTGGCCACCCCTGGTCAAATAAATTTCTTTGTCAAAGAATTATTGAAACAGCACAGGCCAGGGGCGCATGGGCTGCAGTTGGAATTTCGGGCATACCCTGTAGATGCCACTCTCTGCATAGTCACCCATCTCCACCACTACATCCGAGTTACTGGAGTTATCAGGATAAAGGAACAGGGGCTCCTCATCAGTCATAAACCTTCGCATCATCGGGTGACTACACAGACTTTCGCCAGGTGGCTAAGGATGGTGTTGGATGCAGCAGGAGTTCCTACTGACATTTTTAAGTCTCATTCCACCAGGGCTGCATACACATCAGCGGCGAGGGCCATGGAGGTGCCCATGGACCACATTCCTGCCACTGCGGACCGGGCCAGTGAAGAAACCTTTCAACGGTTCTATAACAGGCCACTGGTCGCCCCTGCGACATTCGCAGAAGCTATCCTGGGAACCGCTCAGTGAATGTCTGTCCCCGAATTAGGGGTTATTTGTTGTTTATTTGATTAATAAATTGTGTTGATTTTTCAGCCAGTTTTCGACTGAACTCCATTAACAGCCTTCCTCCATCAGAATGACGGCAGTGTGATAAGCATGGATGTTGTCCAGGGTGTGAAATCACAGAGCTTTGAAATCTTCACGAAGTCACTCACGTGACTCCGAAGTAAAATAGTAAGATTGAACGAGAACTTACCAAGTTTGAAGGTTGATCTGTATTTTACGAGGAGTCGCGGTGAGGGATTTCGTGCCCACTGCTCCCACCCTCTATCATAAGGTCAACCAGGAAGTTCTACGTTTTTCATCTTACTATTTTTAGTCATGATTTGTTTTCTGTGATTCCACACCGCTGCTTTGAAGGATGCCGCGCATGCGTGCTGGCGGGGTCTTCACAAAATCCCTCACTGCGACTCCTCGTAAAATACAGATCAACCTTCAAACTTGGTAAGTTCTCATTTAATCTTACTATTTTGGTCTCATCAGACCAGAGCACCTTCCTCCACATGTTTGCTGTGTTCCCCACATGGCTTGTGGCAAGCTGCAAACGGGACATCTTATGGCTTTGTTTCAACAATGGCTTTCTTCTTGCCACTCTTCCATAAAGGCCCGATTTGTGGAGTGCACGAGTTGTCCCTCCCACCTGAGCTGTGGATCTCTGCAGCTCCTCCAGAGTTACCATGGGCCTCTTGGCTGCTTCTCTGATCAATGATCTCCTTGCCCGACCTGTCAGTTTAGGTGGACGGTAGGTTTGCAGTTGTGCCATACTCGTTCCATTTTCGGATGATGGATTGAACAGTGCTCCGTGAGATGTTCAAAGCTTGGGATATTTTTTTTATAACCTAACCCTGCTTTAAACCTCTCCACAACTTTATCCCTGACCTGTCTGGTGTGTTCCTTGGGCTTCATGTTGCCCAAGGAACATTGTTTGTTCAGTAATGTTCTCAAACCGCTGAGGCCTTCACAGAACAGCTGTATTTATACTGAGATTAGATTATACACAAGTGGACTCTATTTACTCATTAGGTGACTTCTGAAGGCAATTGGTTGCACTGGATTTTATTTAGGGGTATCAGAGTAAAGGGGGCTGAATACTTTTGCACGCCACACTTTTCAGTTTTTTATTTGTAAAAAAAATTGAAAACCATGTATCATTTTCCTTCCACTTCACATTTATATGCCACTTTGTGTTGGTCTATCACATAAAATCCCAATAAAATACATTTACATTTGTGGTTGTAACGTGACAAAATGTGGAAAAGTTCAAGGGGTATGAATACTTTTGCAAGCCACTGTATATGCAAAACCAAGCAGTTTACTGTATCTAGGTACATGTGGCAATAAAATAACTACTAACTACCATGATTCATTTTGTGAAATAGGATTCAGCCTTTCCCATCTACTAAGTGATGGAGCATTACTTGAATAAATGAATAAATATTTTAATATAATGATTGTGGATGACAGCAACATTTTTCAAGTGAAAGAGCAGATCACATAGAAAGTAGGGATGAACATTCCAACATATTTACTGAGGCTGATATGGATGGTCTCTGTCACATAAGGCAGGGCTGCCAACATTGGGTGAGAGTTGGGAGTGAGAAATTGTGAGAGACCAAGCCCGAGGGAGCGTAGCGACTGGGGGGGGGGGGGGGGGGGGGGGGGGAGGGGGGGAGGGAGGGTGTGGGAAGAGGGTGTACTCCCTCCCATTGGTACAGAGCTTTTGCATTTTTCAGCTTGAAATTGTGCAATATGGTGCATACTGTAGCAAGTCTTTTAACTTACACTTGAATGCAACATTTATGCTTGAAATTGAATTAGCTATGAATAAGGCGAGGCTAAATTACATTACTAATTACACTCCACGGTAGAGCAACCGTCTGATACAAGGGGGCAGCACATGAAAGATTCATGTATATTCATGTATGGAAATCAGATTATATTCAAACACTTGGCCCATGTTGACCAACCTGGGTCTCACTGCACACCTGGTACTACTCCTGACCCTGACTCCATTTGCATAACTTCTCTCATTCCTGACCCTGAGTCCAGCCTTACACCTGGACCCTTATTCTACCCTGATCATACTGCTTACCTGCTTAGTTTCCTCGTGCTGAACACTTCCATTGTCTCAGCTTTGACTGCACACCTAGTACTATTCAAGACCTTGACTCTGGATGCACACTTGGCCTTGCTCCTAGCCCCTCTGCACTGACAATATGTCTGGCCCTCACATAATGCCCCATATCTGACCCCCTGGACTTAATCTATTACGTTCAAGTCCACAGGTGCTTATCTAATGCAGTAATCTTTTATGGGACACTTCACCGACCAAATGTTGTATAACAAAATTTGCTACATCCATTGGCTTCCTTGTTAGCTAACATACTAGTTACTTTGTCAAAGAAGTCATCAATTGGTTGAACACAATTTCTCATCCATAAAATTATACTCACTCAGCTGTATAAGTATTCTGTTACCATTTCCTTAATTTTCCTAACAAACTGTCCTGAAGTCATTTTCACCCCCAATATTTTCAGTATTTTGCTGTCTTCCTATCAGCTGGGACTTTTCCAAAATGCAAAGTCCAATAACTATATATTTAAGCAATAATATTCTATTTAATGTGATCTTGAGAGTACATGATATTTTCTGTAGTATTCATAACACAACAATGATAAAAATATCTTTGTTTTGATTGCACCTACCAACATGCATACATTATTATATTACAGTTAATATGTACCGAGGACAAATTTTTGTTCCAATGCTCCCCATTCCCAATTACTTTTACATTGAAGTGATTGAAATCCAAGTTTAAATGGCATCAGAAAACTAAAACCACCGGAATGGATGATATTCATTACGTGGTTGGTTGGAGTCAGTATTAGCACAATTACTATATTAAACTTTGAGTCTTCAGATGTCCTGGTTCAAGCTAAAACTAAAGATAAATAATAACCTCCTCACACATTCCCCTGCAAGTATCTCTGTCACTCCTTTAAAATATGCCCCTTCTTTGAACAAGCTCTTAAACATACAATGCAATACCGTTTATTGTCATTTGAACCTCAAATGAAGTTCAAACTAAATTTGGTTTCTGCAGTCATACAACAAGAAATAGTAGCGAGGTAAACAAACATAATAGTTGAGTGGCAAATGACAATAGTGATACCTACCAATATTTAACTGGAGGAAATAATGGGTTATCGGGGCTGTATGTTGCGACAGACAGCCTGACACCTTGCATGTCATTTTAATATTACACTTATCCCATCCCCCTAGATATTCTGGATTAATAAATTAAGGTTTTGTCAACTAATTGCAAATCAGGCTAATTACAAATCAATAACATTAGCCAACTCCGAAACACGAGGCACTGAGCATTGGGATCCAGACATCATGGACAACTGGCCTCAGTTCCCCGCTCACATCTGGCAGTGTTCTCCGTCTGAACCAGGGGCCGCGGAGCGTTTTTGAAAGTGGGGGAGGGCTGAGCGTTCACTGATCACTGGCCTTGGGGGAACCCAATGAGGGAGTGGAGCAACCGAATGGGGGGAAGGGTGTGGGAGGATGCTGTCCCTCCTCCCAGGGTAGGGACTTTTTGAAATTTGATGTTTTAATATCATGTAGTAGTGCATTGTAGAAGTATGATTTCAACGTTTTTTTGAAGTATTTTAAGAGGTAACTTTTTAAGGGGTAACTTTTTCCACACAAAGGGTGGTGGGTGTATGGAACAAGCTGCCAGAGGAGGTAGTTGCAGCAGGGACTATCCCAACATTTGAGAAACAGTTAGACTGATACATGGATAGGACAGGTTTGGAGCGATATGAACCAAAAGCAGGTAGCGTAGTTGGGACATGTTGGCGGGTGTGGGCAAGTTGGGCCAAAGGGCCTGTTTACAAACTGTATCACTCTAGGACTACATTATACCACCACCATGCATGAATGCTTCAAAATCAATTGGGTGAGTTTTATTGCCATATACTCAAGCATAGAAACATAGAAAATAGGAGCAGGAATAGGCCATTTGGCCCTTCGAGCTAGCAGTGCCATTCAATATGATCATGGCTGTTCATCTAAAATCCTCGTTCCTGTTTTTCCCCATATCCCTTGATTTCGCTGGCCCCAAGAGCTAGATATAATTCTCTCTTAAAAACATCCAGTGAATTGGCCTCCACTGCCTTCTGTGGCAGAGAATTCCACAGATTCACAACTTTCTGGGTGAAGAAAGTTTGTCCTCATCTCAGTCCTAAATGGCTGACCCCTTAGTCTTAAACTGTGTGACCCCTGGTTCTGAACTTCCCCAACATCAGGAACATTTTTCCTGCAGTTACAGTAAGTGAAAATCTAGCAGGCAAGCAGGATGCTTTCTCCAACCACCCCGATTTGAAGGCCACTATCTTCCAATGCTTCTGCACAGTGCTTGGTACCTACTTCCAGCAGCCACTGGTTGTCCTCCAGGATGCACCGAGCCACAGCCTGGTCCATGCTGGTCACCAGGGCGAATTCAGCACAGAGACTCTCACGGCAGTGGCGCAACGCTTCTGACGGACCCCAGGGACTCTCACACTGAGACTGCTCCATGGCCGGAGCTGCAGTGAGCGACTCGCCAGCCCCGGCTCCCCGTCCGCATCTGCCACCGCCCCTCCCTCTGCCCCGGCTCTCCAACACCCGCGGCCCAGGCAGTTGATATTGGTTTTGAAATTCTCATTGGTCACAGAATTTCTCAGGACAGACAGTGAGAAATTCTGTGATCAGCGTGAGAGCATGGGAATTTGGCGAAATACGTGATTCTCACGCTCAATGCGTGAGAGTTGGCAGCTCCTGATTATACTTCGGAGTCACGTGTGACTTCGTGAAGACCCCGCCAGCACGCATGCGCGACATATCGTCGCTCGCATTTGCTGTCGACAAGCTGGGGGGGGGTGCTCTTCCCCAACAGCTCCTTCAAAAGGACGCTTAAGGTAAGTAATACTAACCTTGAGCTGGTTTTCGTAGGTAGTTTGTTTTCTATCTACATCATCGTGGTGGACGGAAAAGGGAAAGCCAAACTTTCCAAGGGCCGCGGGACTTCAGGAAGTCGGCGGCCAACACCGGCAGCACCCGTATCACGGCCGGGGAAAGAGGTGCGGAGGTTGGGGAACCCTATGGAGTTAGTAGGGCCCGACTCTCCTCTGCAACAGGCTGGATGGAGCCCCGCACGGGAGCAGGGCATTGCAGACCCTGACTTCGTACTACCGTCGCCCACAGTCAGGACAGGTAGTAAGCAGGTACGAACTAACGTGCCTCGCACAGCGGCGCGTTCTACTTCCCCTCTTTTACAGGTCCCCAGAGGGCAGACCCGGGGGAGAGCTGCGCCAAAGTCGAACCCCGCGGCTGCGGCAGGCATCGACAAGCCGCCGGCGAAACCTGCCAGATTGCAGGCTGGTGGCAGATCTGCCGGAGAGTCGGGGAGCCCTGCAGGAGCAGGAGGTACCGGCACACCACCAGGTCAGGCTGCCCGAGATCAGGCCGGTGGCAGCGGATTTCGGTCATGCAGCCCCACTGCGGCGGTAAGCGACGACCATGCGCCATCACAGACCCATGTGGTCAGAAGTGGCGGTAAGCCCGCGCGGATGTCGGGGAGCCCAGCTACGGTTGCCGGCACCGACTCATCTCCGCTGCCTTCCTATCAGGTAGGGGGACCGCTACAGTCCGAACGACGGCAGACTAGCGGTATGTCCACGCGGGAGTTATACGGCCCCGCTGGAGCGGCAGCCAACGACTACCTGCCAGCGGACCCTTGTCATCACCTCGACGAGGTGCGGTTCGCTGGTAGAAGCCCCAGTGACTCAGGAGAACTTGGGGAAGTCGACTTGTCGTCCACATATTGCGGCGGCGGTCGCAAGGCCAGGATGGAGCTTGTGGTGGAGCAACTACTCCAGCGAGACCTGGATCGACACGAGCGTGGGTCCCAGCGGTCTAGGAGCCAGATCACGCTGCCGCCTTCATCCGCCGGCAGTGCCAGGAACCAGAAGAAGATCTGCTGGACGTCGTTTCAAAGTTTGCTAAGCCTGTGCGCTCACGGAAACCGTTGCACCCAAAGCTGGCCACACACCCGCTCCAAGACCAGGTACTCGCAGAGGCCATGGACAAATACAAGGTGCCAGAGAATTGTGTAACCCTGAATGTTCCAACCGTCAACTTACCGATCTGGGGGGATATCAGTCCCAGTATCAGGGCTCAGTAGCTCAAAATTCAAAAAATTATTACACTTTTGACGTTGGGCATCACTGCGTTCGCCAGGACCCTCGATGGGGCCAATGTAACCAAAGAACAGCAGGATGCTCTTGCCCTACTGTGCAATACGCAGTTTGAGATCAACTGCTTTCGAAAAAGCTCCATCCGGCCCACCCTCAACCCAAAATTCGCTGGGTTGTGTCGTACCTCTACCACACCACCACCGTGACAGCTGTTTGGGGAGGACCTGCCCAAGCAGGTCAAAGAACTGGATGATGAGGCCAAAACCGGGGCTGATGAAACCACCATCATCAACTAGGGCACAGACATACCGAAGACCACAGCCTTATCCTACCTCCAAACCTCGGGGTCAGCTGCATAGGGCACCAAGAACTTATACGCCACCCGCTCCCCAACAGCAGAAGCCTTTTTTAGGGCAGGGCCAGCAGTAGCCCGCATGGAAAATGCGGCAACAGCCCTACCCAGCAACACAACGGCCTCCGAAAGCACAAAACACCAGGCACCGCCGATAACCATGGAGGTAAGGGGATCTGGTTCTTTCAAGAAAGTAGCAATTGTAACTTCACAAGTAGGAGGACGGTTGCGGGCATTTTGGGGTGCATGGGGTGCGATAACTTCAGATCCCTTTATTCTACAAAGTATTCAGGGTTATGAAATAGAAATAGAAAGAATCGACCCGAAACGTCGCCTATCTCCTTGCTCCTTAATGACCCGCTGAAACTTCCCCCTAGTTCCTTCGATACTTCAAACACGTACCTCATCGCAAGGTTTGCGCTCTCTCAAAAAGAGATAGAGGAAGGACATGTAGAAATCTTAAGGCTGGCAGCCAAAGGGGTGATAGAAAAAACGACACATGAACCTCTTGAGTTTGTGTCCAACATCTTTACAAAAATTAAAAAAGATCGTGGATGTCGGATTATTATAGACCTAACCCATCTGAATACTTTTGTACAATATACCCATTTCAAAATGGAGACGTTTGAAACGGCTAAACAGCTGATTTCTCTAGGGTACTTTATGGCCTGCATCGATTTAAAAGATGCATAGTATACAGTGCCTATTATAGAGCATCACAGGAAATTCTTAAAATTTGTCTGGAAGGGTCAATTATGGCAATATAAAGCCTTGCCCAATGGAATTACAACGGAATTTTTGTAAATAAGCCCCAATGGAATAGGTTATTTACAAAAATTATCAAACCTATTTTGGCGTCCCTTAGACAACAAAATTATATCGTCATGGCGTATTTGGACGATATATTAATATTGGGGAAAACCCTTGAATTAGCTGAGCTGACAGTTACAGCTACCAAATTATTATTCGAGACATTAGGGTTTGTTATCCATCCAGACAAATCTCAGTTCACCCCGTCTGAAGTCATGGACTACCTGGGATTCACTATTAACACCAATCAAATGATTGTCACCATCCCAGCCGGCAAAGCAATAACCATAAAAGAGGCATGTAACAGCCTTGCTTGCGCCAGGGTGCCGACCATCAGACATGCTGCTAAGGTGATTGGGAAACTTGTAGCTACATTTACAGCTGCGCAATTCGGGCCATTACATTATCAAAATTTGCAAAGAGCAAAAATTTCAGCATTAAAATCAAATGCTGGACACTTTGACAGACCTATGCAGCTGCCGATCAAGGCTAAAATTGAGCTACAATGGTGGGCTAACAATATTAGTGAGTGTTACAAGTCCATCATTGTCTGCAACCCATCAGTCGTGTTACAAACCGACGCAAGCGCCCAAGGCTGGGGAGCAACTGACACCACATCCAGTTGTGGTGGCAGATGGGATTCTCACGAGTCCACTCTTCTTCAGTCACAAGGAATAAACTATTTGGAAATGCTAGGAGCTTTTCATGGGCTGCGGGCATACTGCACAAATTTACATCATACGCATGTCCGTCTTCAAATAGATAATATCACGGTGGTGGCTTACATAAATCATATGGGTGGTATCAGGTCAGTATCTTGTGACGAATTGGTAAACACAATTTGGCTCTGGTGTATTGAAAGAAATATTTGGATATCAGCAACCTACCTTCCAGGGAAGTTCAATACAGTGGCGGACACCAGGTCACGAGCATTCAATAATAACATCGAGTGGATGTTGAATCCCCAAATATTTGCTGAAATTATAGCTAAATTTGGTACACCAGATATCGACCTTTTTGCGTCTAGATTGAACCATCAGATACCAACATATGTGTCTTGGGAACCAGACCCTGGGACAGTAGCAATGGATGCATTGGGGGAAATGGTTCTGCTACGCATTTCCCCCATTCTGCCTCATCAGTCGGGTATTGCAGAAAATGGAACTGGATTCTGCTTCAGGCATACTGATCATACCTGACTGGCATACACAACCATGGTACCCGGTGGTCCTCCATAAGCTAAACATTCCGTGGATACGAATTGCTAAAAACCCCAATTTGATCACTAACCCCATTACGGAGGAAATTCGCCCATGCCATGATCACTTAAACCTGTTGGTTTACAGGTTCTAAGGAGGCCACTACTGGAGTCCGGCATATCACCAAGGACCATGGACCTCATCACAGCATCGTGCAGGGCATCTACCAGGAAGCAGTACCTTACCCAGATCAGGAAGTGGGAGGCCTACTGCACACAAACAAATACCACCTACTACTCTGCCACGATCCCTGACGTACTGGAACTCCTCGCAGGCCTTCATTATGATGAGGGTCTCAGCTACAGTGCCATCAATAGCGCCAGGAGTGCGCTATCCTCATACCTCAACATTGGTGTGGGCTCACACCAATTGGTGTCCAAATGTATGAGGGGTGTATTTAATACCAACCCTCCACGACCCAGATGCAACATCACCTGTGATGTAGGGGTGGTGTTGACCCTACTGAGGAGCTGGTCCCCCATGACTAGGTTACCACTAGATAAACTCACCCTTAAAGTGGTGATGTTGATGGCACTGACCACAGCACAGCGGGTACAGACCTTGCAAAAACTACACCTTGACAGAATGGTCTCCACCCCTGAGAAGTTAACCTTCTTCATAGAAGAGTTATTAAAGCAGCAGAGACTGGGATCTACAGGGCTGCAGCTGGAATTCCGGGCGTACCCCACTGATGCCACCCTCTGCATAGCCACCCATCTCCGGTATTACATCAAAACGACACGCACCATCCGGAAGATGGAGCAGGGACTTCTCATCAGCCACAAGAACCCACATCACCGGGTGACTGTGCAGAATATCGCCAGGTGCATTAACAAACTTCCTCCATCAGTATTGCGGCAGTGTGAGAGCATGGACGTCGCCCAGGGCATGAAATCACAGAGCTTCGAAATCTTCACGAAGTTACTCACGTGACTCCGAAGTAAAATAGTAAGATTAAACGAGAACTTACCAGTTTGAAGTTTGATCTTTATTTTATGAGGAGTTGCGATGAGGGATTTCGTGCCCTCCACTCCCAACCGTCTATCATAAGGTCAACTGGTACGTTCGAGTCTTTAATCTTACTATCTTCAGTCATTGTTGTTATCTGTGATTCCACACCGCTGCTTTGAAGAATCTCGCGCATGCGTGCTGGCGGGGTCTTCACGAAGTCCCTCATCGCAACTCCTCATAAAATAAAGATCAAACTTCAAACTGGTAAGTTCTTGTTTAATCTTACTATTTTATGTTGAATTGTCCATTAGTTAGGTGGGAATTTAAAGAATCGGAAGGATTTGGGGATCTAGTTACCATTCTATTGTTACACTTCATGTTGTCAAACAGAAGCCAAAAGCAATCATGTTGTACAAGTGAGATATTAGATAGAGATACAAGGAACTGTGGATGCTGATTTACTAAAAGAGACAAAAAGTGCTGAAGTAACTCAACGGGTGAGGCAGCATCTCTCAAGAGAGACACAAAGCAGTGACCCCAGGGCTTTGTGTCGATCTTCGGTATAAACTAGCATCTGCAGTTCCTTTCTACACACAGCATCTCTGGCGAACCTGGATAGGTAACATTTCCAGTTGTGTCCCTTCTTCAGACCAGGAAGGAGTGGAATTTATTGATGGATGTTACATGGAATGAGAATTGTTTTAAAAAGCACAATACTGAGATTATACTTAGCCCTAATGAACTCCCAGTTCATGGCCCCTTCCCATTCTCACACCAACCTGTGTCTTCCCGAATGCCAAGGTGTGGACAAACCCAAACTAGCATCTGTATATCCAATGTGTATAAAATCATGAGAGGAATAGATTGGGTAGACGCACAGAGTATTTTGCCCAGAGTTGGGGAATCGAGGTCCATAGGGAATAGGTTTAATGTGAAGGGGGAAAGATTTTATAGGAATCCGAGGGGAAACCTTTTGATACAAAGGGTGGTTGGTGTATGGAACGGGTTGCTGGAGGAGGGAATTGTGACAGGGACTATTGCAACATTTAAGAAGCAATTAGGTACATGGATAGGACAGGTTTAGAGGAATATGGGCCATATGCAGGCAAGTGGGACTAGTGTAGATGGGACATATTGGTCAGTGTGGGTAAGTGGGGCAGAAAGACTTGTTTCAACACTATATGACTGTGACTCTGTGACTAGAACAATACCTAATACCCTGTCTGGGTAGTTCCCAACCTAATGGCATGAACATGGAATTATCTAGTTTCGCCTGTGCTCCTCACTCTCCACTTCTGATCCAGTCAGGTTCACCAAACCACCCTCTGTCACCCAGTTTGATTCACCTTCACCAACTAGTTCCATCTGCCAATTACCCTTCCTGATTCCACTTATCAACCTCCATACTCAGCCTGCCCCCTTGTGTCACCACTTATCACCCTCCAGCCTCTGTCTCTACCTCCACCCTCTCCACCACACATCTGCCCCATCTCCTACCAGCCCCTTGCTCACCTGGTTCAGGCTATTGCCTGCCAACCCCTGTCTCACCTCTCCTTCTCACCTCTTTACATGGCTATCTGCCCTCTACACGCTTTGTGCTCACGCAGGGCCTCGACCTGAAACGTTGACCATCCCTCTCGCTCCACAGATGCTGCCTGACCCACTGAATAGTGGGTTTGCTTCAGATTCCAGTATCTGCAGTCTGTTATGTTACAAAATTCTTAAGGGGTTGGACAGGCAAGATGCAGGAAGATTGTTCCCGATGTTGGGGAAGTCCAGGACAAGGGGTCACATCTTAAGGATAAGGGGGAAATCCTTTAAGACCGAGATGAGAAAGACTTTTTTCACACAGAGAGTGGTGAGTCTCTGGAACTCTCTGCCACAGAGGGTAGTTGAGGCCGGTTCATTGGCTATATTTAAGAGGGAGTTAGATGTGGCCCTTGTGGCTAAGGGGATCAGAGGGTATGGAGAGAAGGCAGGTACGGGATACTGAATTGGATGATCAGCCATGATCATATTGAATGGCGGTGCAGGCTCGAAGGGCCGAATGGCCTACTCCTGCACCTAATTTCTATGTTTCTATGTTTCTATGTCTCCTAGGTCACATTGACTTGATTAAGAAATTATAAAAGCACATCCTAGTTCAAAAACAAAATTGACACATTTGATATATTTCAGAAATGGAATGGCCAACATGATTCCAAAGTCTACATGTTATGTTTTGAAGAACGGCTGGAAGAATATTTTTGCTTCAGGTAGACTGAAAGAGCTTAATGAAAGATGCTTTCACAATAATAGGAGGTAGTTTTCGAGCTTGAGCTAAAAGCTAGTGGCCTTAGCACAAATCACAAGCCTTGTATAAGGTCAGAAACAGGCACTTCTGCTAAAACACACGTTTCCATTACACAAATTGGATATAACTTGATTGATGAATTAAAGGATACTATTTGCATTAGGTGGAATTAATTGATTAGAAAAAGAATTTCATTCAGGAACTAGAGAACAACTTAAATATCACTTTGGAAATTGGCAGGTTAAAAAAAAAAAGTGTTTTGGAAAAAATGTTTCCATGTAGCCTCCCCACAGTAATTAAACACTACTGTCTCTTAAAAACGCAGCTGCTGTGTTCACGGTGGATGGCCACTGAAATTGGCAAGTGATCGCTTCCATTGATACTTGTGCAATGATACTCCGTAAATAATGTTACATGCAGTCTTTGGCACTTTTAGTTTACAGTAACAAAATGAACTTAAAGTTATAAGAAAAAATTGACTTTATGAAAATCGTGCATAAAAAAAACGCACTTTATTATTGTGATTTTACTTCGGAGTCACGTGAGTGACTACGTGAAGAACCCGCCTCACGCTGGCAACGGCATGACGTCAACGCTGACGGCGCGAGGAGGAGCTGCAGTAAGGAGCAGCTCCTCGGCAGCGGTCGGAACGGCCCGCAGGTAAGTGCAGTTAGACCGGGGCGTTTTTTAGGTTACGCTGGGTGGCTCCAGCAAAACGAAACCAAAAGAAAAAATTTAGAGCCACGTTAACGTGCTGATTGAGCACTGATTATTAAAGAAAAATGGAAAAATCGGGAAAGAAGTTTTCGCGGGTAAAAAGATGTTCCCGGGGTGAAAGTAAAAATACGGGACGCGAAGTTAGTGCGGACCCGGTTCCGATACCGTTGGCCGCTGATGTACCCGATAGTGAGTTTCCAGATTCTCCAGAAATAATAACCACGGAGGAAAATGTTCCTAAAAAATGCAAAAAGAAATCTGAGAGGCCCGTGGTTTCTGATGACTCTGATATTGAAAGACCTCCAGACAATAAAACTATGTGGCTAAAAATGGAGCATATGGAGAAAGTTCTCCAAACAATAATGAGACAAGGGTCAGAGTACCCAGATGAATCCCAAAAAATCCCTGAGGGGTTTGAATATGATGAATATGGCTGTGGGCCAAGTTGGGAATATGATACTCCGGACCCAGGATTTGGGCTGGAAGAAGTCTCATGGGATGATATCCCAATTGATTTAGGGCTGCAGAAGGCAGACCCTGCTGGTGGCTATATGGCTTTTGAAAGCACACCACAAAGTAAAAAGAAAAGGCCTAATGTGCCTGGGATAGCACAGGAGTTTGCTATACCTGAAGGAAGTGGTGAGGCTATGGAAGAAATCCTAGCTGCAAACATAAATTATATGGTATCTCACCAACTTCACAATTCTGTGATGAATGAAACATCAGAATTATATAAAGCTCCAAGAAATTGTGCCTCATTGGAAGTACCGACGGTGAATCCGATGATATGGACGTCTATGACTCCAAGTATGAGAGCCCTAGAAGTGAAGTTTCAAAAGGTGCTCAAATTAATTTCTGCCGCCATTACGGCCTATGGCAGGCAAATGGAGAATCTGGAAACGGAAAAGATTCAAAAGGATACTTTGGGCTTATTATGTAATTCATGCTATGAAATTAATTGCATGAGGAAAACGGCGATTCGGCCCATATTTCACCCTAGATTTGCAAGCCTGTGTCAAGAAAGTGGAGTTCAAGCTCCTGGGTATTTGTTTGGAGAAAAATTTGCCGAAACAGCTGAAAGAGTTGAATGACGAAGCTAAATATTTTAGCAATGTTAAACCTTTTGTTTTTGGACAAAGAAGGGGTTTTTCGACCCGAAGGGGTTTCGATTTCCATTATAGAAGCAGAAGTTTGTCACGAAAATACTATCGTGCTGTGCAGGCAAGTGCTTCCCTGTATTCGGGAAGAAGGAGACCACCACGCTCATACGGAGAGGTATTAAAGACTTATATACTTAAAGAAACTGTGGATGACCCTCCAGTTGGAGGGAGATTGCAAAAAATTTTATAATGCCTGGCTTAACATTACTTCTGATCGATATGTATTACAAGCAGTTTCAGGAGCCATTATTATTTTTAAAGAAGGGGTTAATCCTCCTGTACAGAATAGACCTGCTTATGCTTATGTGTTTTCTGCAGAGGAAAGAATGGAGATTAATGTGGAAATTGACAAATTATCTGGAAAAGGCGTAATTGAAAAGACTTATGAACATAAGCATCAATTTGTCTCTAATATATTTCGAAGAAATAAAAAAGATGGTGGTTGCAGAATTATTCTGGACCTTACAGATCTGAATAAGTTTGTAGAATACAAACATTTTAAGATGGAGACATTCAGTACTGCAAAATATCTTCTCTCAGCAGGGTGTTATATGGCTAAGATTGATTTGAAGGATGCCTATTATTTCTGTAGCAATTCATCAATGCTTCAGGAGGTATTTTAAAATTTAATTGGCTGGGGCAATTATGGCAGTTTAAAGCTTTACCAAATGGATTGAGTTTGGATCCTAGACTCTTTGCAAAACTGTTGAAACCAGTTTTAGCCCATTAAGAGCACAGAAACACATTGTTATGGCTTATCTGGATGATATTCTGATCATTAGTGATACTCAAGAGTCAGCTGAGCACTCAGTTTCAGTTACTAAAGCTTTGTTTGAAAAGCTAGGGTTTTGATTCATCCAATTAAGTCCCAGCTGCAGCTAGCACAATCAATTAACTTTTTGGGGTTTGTAATTAACTCAGTGACTATGTTAGTTACTTTGCCAACAGAGAAGGCCAATGACATCTTGATGACTTGTAATTACCTCATTCACAAACCTTATCCCTCCGTCCGAGAAGTGGCGAAAACCATTGGGAAACTGGTAGCAGCATTTCCAGCAGTGGAATTTGGTCCATTACATTATCAAAATCTTCAAAGGGACAAAATAAGGGCTCTTAAAGAGAAGGCAGGTCACTTTGACAGGCCTATGCAATTAACAAAAGAAGCCGTGTTGGAATTACAATGGTGGGTTGAAAATGTCCCACAAGCTGCTAAGAATATCATGATTAAACAACCTGAAATGGTTTTACAAACGGATGCTAGTGCTCTCGGATGGGGGGCTACGGATTCGTCCTCCAGTTGTGGAGGTAGATGGAAAGCTCAAGAAGAAGCGTCTCTTCAAGTTTATGGTATTAACTATTTGGAGTTATTGGGTGCTTTTTATGGACTTAAAGCATATTGTTGTGCTAAACAAGGTCTACATGTGTTAATACAGTTAGACAATAAAACGGCGGTTGCATACATTAATCACATGGGGGGAGTTAGGTCAGTATCATGTGATTGTCTGGCCAATGAGATATGGCAATGGTGTATTGGTCGCCAAATATGGATTTCAGCAAGCTACATTCCGGGTAAGGACAATGTGGTAGCAGATGAAAGGTCCAGGATTTTTAAAGATAATACGGAATGGATGCTTAAGCCAGCAATATTTAAGAATATTGTAAACCAATTTGGGTTGCCAGAAATAGATTTGTTTGCATCTAGGCTTAATCATCAGTTGCCTACTTATGTGTCTTGGGAACACGATCCAGATGCAGTAGCAGTAGATGCTTTTTCATTACACTGGGGAAAGATGTTCTTTTATGCTTTTCCACTATTTGCTTTGATTCAGAGATGCCTGAAGAAGATAGAATAAGATTCTGTTTCTGGATTGTTGGTAGTTCCAAATTGGCCAACTCAACCTTGGTTCCCAGTAATGCTGAATATGATTAAAGAACCATATATGTCGATTCCTAACTGTAGTGATATCTTGACTAATCCGGTAACTAAAGAGATTTACCCATTGTATGCATATATGAATTTGTTAATCTGCAGGTTTTGACCAGACCACTACAGGAGCTGGGATTGTCGGACCAAACTATGAAAGTTATGGTTGCATCATGGCGCAATAGCACACAAAAGCAATATATGACACATATTAAGAAATGGGAAGACTTTTGCACACAGTCAAATATTTCTTATGATACTGTAAATATTGCAAATGTTTTGGAATTCCTTGCCAATTTGCATTTTCAGCAACATTTAGGTTACAGTGCCATTAACACTGCACGCAGTGCTTTGTCGTCCTATTTAGGGCTTATGACTGATCAGAGATCAATTGGGTCGCATCCATTAATATCTAGATTCATGAAAGGAATCTTTAATATTAATCCACCCAAACCAAGATACACAGAGATTTGGGATGTGAGCATTGTACTTACGCTACTTAGACAATGGACTCCAATTGAAGGGTTGACATTGGAAAGATTGACATTGAAATTAGTCATGTTAATGTCACTGGTCTCAGCTCAAAGAGTGCAAACTTTACAAATGTTGCATTTAGACTGTATGCATGTGACTACAGATAATGTTGTGTTCTATGTTTACGAGTTGATCAAACAAAGCAGACCAGGGAGATCTGGAACAAAGGTAACCTTTCAAGCTTATCATATTGATCCTACTTTGTGTGTGGTTAAACATTAGAACAAATATATTAAAGTTACTGACACCCTTTGAGGAAATGAAAAAGCGTTAATGGTTACGCACAAAAAACCACACACAAAAGCTTCAGTTCAAACTATCTCAAAATGGTTGAAACAGGTGTTGGTTTTAGCGGGAGTAGACACTGATGTGTTCAAATCTCACTCCACCAGGGCGGCAGCTACGTCCGCGGCAAAGGGGCGGGACGTGCCTCTCGAGCATATTTTAAAAGTCGCAGGGTGGAGTAGAGAAGAAACTTTTTCAAAGTTCTACAATAAACCTGTTCACACTATGACAAGCTTTGGACACGCGGTGTTGGGAGCACTATAATCACCTGCTTTGTTTACTATTAATTGCTATAATCAATGGTGTAGTCACTTCTATCTTTTATCACTTGTAATCATTTTCCCTCAGATATAAGGAGGGTTATTATATGGTCTTTAAACCATTAAAAAGTTAATTGTGAAATGATCTAACATTAGTCTGGTTTCTCATGTATGTGTTTACTTAGCCGGACTGTCGTACGGATTGATTCTACGACATAAAAAACACAGAAAGCTTTAAAATCTTCACGTAGTCACTCACGTGACTCCGAAGTAAAATAGTAAGATTAAACAAGAACTTACCAGTTCGAAGTTTGATCGTTATTTTATGAGGAGTTACGATGAGGGATTACGTGCCCTCCGCTCCCACCCTCATAAAATAAATGATCAAATGGTAGTTCTAAGTCTTTTATGAGCCTTACTATGTTACTCCGGCTTTTGGTGTTCTGTGTTTTTTCATGCCGCTGCTTTGAAGTATGCCGTTGCCAGCGTGAGGCGGGTTCTTCACGTAATCCCTCATCGTAACTCCTCATAAAATAACGATCAAACTTCGAACTGGTAAGTTCTTGTTTAATCTTACTATTAAATCTCTCCAGCTCCTAATAACCCATTTTCTCTATTGGCACAATTGTTTTATAATATGATTTTCTATAACAAAAGGTTTCTTTGGAACAAAACTATCTCATTATAGCAGAACGATCTGTATTTGTTTTTCCTTCAGGATGGAGAGTGTGAAAAATAGCAGATTCAAAGGCAATTGGTGCTTTCAAGAAATAACTCATTTGATATTGTTTGTGAATGAATGTTGAGGGTAGGAGCATTGTCTTTGACTATTTGCAGGAGGACTAGCAGGAAATTTGTATATTTTAAGGTGGCAGAAAAGCAGCAGATAGCATGGCAGCTTCGGGAAATCATCTTCGGCTTTCAATCTGCCCTTTACCCTCTTCAGATTTCCGCATGTACCTTTGACAACACCCAAACATCTAGCCAAGCTCTGCAGGATATTTACATTTTGTGACACCTGTACTTCGGCCCTGCTCTCCATTCACAATGAGACGAAGTTGAACAAAAACTCTGTGTCATGGTTACTTTGAAGAGCAATTTCAAAGTATGCATTTTGAGAAGAAAAATCAAAAAAACAGAGGAAGCACTTTCCTTCATGATATTCTGGGTTACATAGCAATGCCAATGAACCTTTTCTTTGATAATATTCATCCAAGAGCTATGTCTGTTTAAACACTCTGATCTGTAAGTGTTACCACTATTAAATGGCTCAGTACATGGTTATCTGTATTCCAGGGGAGAATGTCAAAGTTCAGTAATACATCTGTTTGGCTTTTTATTCTTTTGTATTATCGTCTGCTTTGTAGTATCGTCTGCTTTGTAGTATGTAATGGACCATCATGCATCTATTCTATGTGTAGCTTGTCGTGGGTGTACGTAGGTTGACTTCAGCTGTCGCCTGTGTGGTCGTAGTTTGTATTAGGTGTGGTCATGGGTGGACGTTCTAAGTCGCGACGATTGGGTCGCCAGTTGTTGGTAGCTTGTCGTAGCTTGATGTCGACTAGGTGGTAGGTTGTTGTAGACATTGTCGTAGGGGGGTCCAGTCGCCACTTTTTTGGTGACCTGCTACGACTGTGCAAGGCGCCAAACAAAATCGCTTAAGTGGGACAGGACCTTAAGTGTTTTAATGTTAGTTGCTGAAGACATAACCACTTTCCATGCCTAGTCTGAAAGGTATGTTTACAGCTCGAAGATAGACATAAAATGCTGGAGTAACGCAGCGGGTCAGGCAGCATCTCTGGAGAAAATCAATAGCTGACGTTTTGGGTCACAACCCTTCTTCAGACCCATTCTGCTTGACCCGCTGAGTTACTCCAGCATTTTGTGCCTATCTACCGTATAAACCAGCATCTGCAGTTCTTTCTTGCTGCTGGTTGGGTTGACTGGGATATGTATAAGGTTCCAACTCTTTCGGTGTGCCAGTTTGGGATATGAAGGAGCAGCTGGGATTTGGAGACCCGAGTCTCAGTAAAACTGAGTGGGAGAGCAGTGGCAGCAAAGCATTAGTCCTCATCATCACGAGTGTGAGCTAACTGAACAGCCCAGCAGGGGGCAGCACGTTATGGCGACAGGCAATAGGTCGGGCAACATAGACCAGCACCAACATTTTCCCTGGACTCACAAATCACACTCACTGTTCTTCTGATTCCATGACAATAACGTTATTGATGGGAAGATTAGTATACAGGTCTCAATGAATAATGCTCTAATTTCCAAGCATGGTTCAAATCCTACGACACATGTTCTAAAGTGATTGGATATGTGGGAAATTTCATAAATCTACGGCACTGCAGACATTTGGGGCTGTAGGGTTCTCCTTTGGCCTTGTAGGGTTCTCAATTTGAAGTCTGAATAAGAGTTCCTACCCAAAATGTCACCTATTCCTTTTATCCACAGATGCTGAATTACTCCAGCATCTGTGGAGTAATGTGTGTCTATCTTCGGTTTAAACCAGCATCTGAAGTTCCTTCCTACACACTTTTTTAAATACTTGGTGTCCATCCAATCGTAGTTCCTCTGCAGCTTTTGGCCCAATGCAATGTCTCCACGTGTTGAACATAGTAAAATTGCCCATAACTTATTGGTGGGGGTGAGTTGCCCGCATCTCCCCAAATAGCAAAGGAAAACTACTTTGTTAAATAGAGACAGCAATTATTGCACAAACAAGGAGAAGGTTCTTTTCATTCATGAATTGTCTCATTTGTAATCGTGTCAATTCAAAATGATCAAATGGTTCTCTGCTCTTTTACTAGTCTATATATAACATCCTACTGCTCTTATCACACCACTTTGTAGAAATACTGATCGTTTTTCAAAAATGATCCCAGAGTTTAAAAAAAAACGTACAGATTTCTAAACTTATGTTTATTGCTGAGATATGTTAATGTGCAGATTTCATGCATATTAATATGCTGCGATGAGCTTGATGCTCATTAAACAGCACCAAAACAGTAGTGGAACCCATGTTAATTTAAAAGCAAGCTGACGAGAGCGGTATTTACAATGGAACAGGTAGACTGAATATTTTATCATTTCTAATGCTTCAAAATGTGGTCACTTTGTGGTATTAGTCACCTGTCGGGGAGATGAATAGATCAGATCAATTCAAAATTTAGCTATATCTTAAAATGGAGGAAATAGCATAATAAATGGTTAATAGGCTGGATAGCCTTTCTTGCTTCTTATTTCTCATGTACCTCCATTACATACCCTGCACAAGTCCTTCCCAGTCTAGCAAAATGAAACTATCCTTATCCTGACAGCTGGTAAAAGTCCAAACGGAGGTCTTAGGCTAAATCCAATTTCCATACGAATACAAAACGCAAAACGACACAGCACTAGTTGCACTAACTTGGGTGTTTGACTTGGGCCGGGTGCTATTCCTTATGACCTCATGACCTTATGTGTCTCACTCACAAAGAGCACAAGAACAACTGGTCTGGGGAATGAAAATGTCAGCTGTGGCAGGAGGAGTGAAGGACGGCGGCAAAAACATTTAAATGGAGGTTGGATAATGCATCCTGTTCGATGGGGTGGGTGAATGGACAGTGAGTGTTTCTTTGGCAGGATCAAATAGCCAAACATACAAAAGGAAAACACAAAAGCACTCCAGTAGAATGCTGCACTAACTGATGGAGAACCTTAATTATTCACACTAATTGATTGCAGTGTTCTTTGCCATCCTTTTACAGACTATTTCTGGAATGAGCAAATTAACAACAGGCTATAAATATTGCAACAGTGCTGCAGGGTGTTTAACTGTAAACGAGGCACTTTGTTCCTCATTAAAGTGATGATCTTTGCTAACAATTTTTGTTCTTGAAGCAATGATCAGTTCCAGGTGATGCTTGTCAGCTTTATTGAGGCGTCTGATTTAACCAAGTAGATTGTTCCACTGCAGCTTAACCTGTCCATCAGGGCTAAAGGATCATCTATCAATCAGATTTGAAAAGACCATACCAACCATTCCTTCAAAATACTTGAAACAGGGATTGGAGACAATTTAGTGACGAAGACACAATTAACAGCTAAAAAATCAAAACTAGGCCTAAACACTACTGGGCTAATTCCTGGGATGAATGTGTTGTTTTATGGTACAGCTAAATACATTAGAACGAAAGGTAGACTTAGTAAAAATACATAAGACCACAAGGGTTAGGGATTGGCAATTAGATCAACCTTAACCTAATGTATGACTGGGTAGATGTTAATATGTTTCCACTGATGGGAGTATCTTGAACAAGGAGACATGGTTACAATGTGGGGGATAGTCATTGGAAACTGAGATGTGTGGAAATATTTTCACTGATGTACTTACTATTCTATGTTCTAGGTTAAAATGGTGAATATCTGGAATTCTCCATCAAGGAAGATTATGGAGACAGGATTATGCAGAGGGTTTCTCACCCCTATTCCCTTTTGAGTCAACTTTCCATTATCACCACCACATCATACTCAAATATGGAAATCTGCGCCTGTAGTTCACTAACCTTACTGACAGAAACTGGTTGTTTAAGATGCACGCACATGCCGACATAGTGGCGCAACGGTAGAGTTCCTGCTTTACAGCGCCAGAGACCCGGGTTCGATCCCGACTACGGGTGCTGTCTGTATGGAGTTTGTGCGTTCTCCCCGTGACCTGGGTGGGTTTTCCTCGGGAGCTCCAGTTTCCTCCCACACTCCAAAGATGCACAGGTTTGTAGGTTAATTGGCTTGGTAACATTGTAAATTGTCCCTAGAGTGTGTAGGATAGTGTTAATGTGCGGGAATCACTGGTCGTCATGGGCCAAAGGGCCTGTTTCCATGCTGTATCTCTAACCTAAACAAAGCTAAAACAAGAAGCAAACCCCATAGTCAATGGGCAGAGGTTCCACTAAATCATTTATGTCTTCCCTCAACTTCTGCCAGGCTCATTGTCCTTCGAGGGTGACCTTGTGGATAGTATCTATGAGTGCCATTGACAAAGTGACAGCATACCTATTATGCACCCCGGTGCAAGATGGCACTGGAGAGAGGGGGTGAAGGTATACAACGAAGAGAGTTCTTTAAGCATTGACATATTTCTGAGCAGCCAGCACAGCACTAATGCAGGCACGGGAGGTTCTTCAGATTGTCTCTGCATAATCAGAGTGAAAACCATCTTAGTTTTTTAACCAGGATTTTCAGCACTGATTTTATCGTGCATCTGAATGACAGTTACTATACGGAAAAAGCATGCATTTTCTTTACCAGTCTCCATTCTTGCATGAATTACTGTATCCCATTCCCCCTTCTCTACCATCACTGGCTGTACCATTTCCATGGCACCATTAGCCCTACAACCCAAAGCTTATTATGAGTCACAACAAACAACTGGAATTGTGCCCAGCAAGGTAAGAAGAAAAGGCAAGACCCCTGGATAGAGTCAATGTGAGGAGGATATTTCAAGGATTCAAGGTCAGTTTATTGTCATATGTACTAATTAAGGTTCAGTGAAATTTGAGTTCCAGTAGTGGGCCATAGCCTCAGAATAAAAGGCTGTACCTTTTTTGTATGTAGATGAGGAGGAATTTCTTCAGTCAAAGGGTGGTGAATCTGTGGAATTCATTGCCACAGACGGCTGTGGAGGCCAAATCAATGGATAGTTTTTAAGGTGAAGATTGACAGGGTGTCAGGGGTTATGGGGAGAAGACAAGAGCATGGGGTTGAGAGTAAAATATAGATCAGCCATGATTGAATAATGGGGTAGACTTGATGGGCCGAAAGGCCTAATTCTGCTCCTATAATTTATGAACTTATGAAAGCACAAAGCTACCTGTCTGTAACCTTGACATTTTATGGGACTCTGAGTTTCTGATCCATTTCTTCCCCACCTCTGTAATGCCATTTGATAACACCCAGATTTGCCCCTTTTGCTACTAAAATCCTCTGCTATGCCTGCTTCAGCCTCTGACTCATCACTGTTCTATCCACCATGAATTTCGAATGTATCCCGCCTTCAATTCGGATCATCTATGGACACAAACTCCTCTTTTTAAAATTGTCTCTCGACCCCCCACTATCTTAACTTTAAATGTCCAGTTTTTCTGTTGAGATAATTTCCATGATTTCACCTATCCCGACCTTTGTAATACCCAGTCCTGCACCTGGTTCATAATCACCCACACAATTATCTGATCCTTCCCACTTGTGCATCTGGGCCCCAACATTTCCTACTCTGCTCCTGTCTTAAGAGCGTCCATAAATAATCAGGCTTTATTTCACCCTCCTGTATCTCCTTGAAGTTGCATTAATTCCTCCCTTTGCTTTGCTGAAACACTCCCGGCATTTTTCTACATTATAAGTACAAAAAATGCAAGACACAATATATTTGCACATGTAATTGTCCACATAACCTGTAAGATGTTTACGCAGGGAAGGGACATGAATATTGTTTCTCATTAACTATTAACATTTAAGGAAGCACTTCCTCGGCATTTTAACAGATTCATTCATGGATATGTTTTAAAAATAAATTACCTCGTGACTGTTTTTCATTTCTGATCTAAGCAGTTCAGTATACATAACACAGCTGCACATATGCAATAGTTAAGTGAAAAAAATATTAATTCCATCTAATATGCAAGCAATATCATTCCCTTCATTGTAAAGTTCAATAGGTCTTCTTTGTTTAACTATTGCCAGAGGACTAATGCAAAGTACGAGGCAAATATTTAAAGTTACCATATGATTAACTTTTAGATCCTTGTATAAGTGAATAGCAAGTCAGCTAGCCTGCTTTTGATAAAGTTCATCACAATGAAAAATGTGTATTTTTGATGCTGAGGAATTAAAATCAGTGCGAATAAAAAACTGCAGATGCTGGTTTATACCAAGGATAGACACATATAGTACTGGACTAACTCAGCGAGTCAGGCAGCATCTCTGGAGAAAAAGGAGGGGTGAGATGGGTCCCGACCCGAAACGGCACCTATCGTTTTTCTCCAGAGATGCTGCCTGATCTGCTGAGTTACTCCAGCACTTTGTGCCTCTCAATTAAAATCAGTTCCTTGATTGGAGTGTCACAATTACCATCCATGTGGGGTTAATCACTGAATAATCTTTACTTCCCCTTTAGCAAATGCTGTTTAATGAGGTGGTACGCAGGTTCAGTTTTGAAGAAGCATCTTCTCTCTACTCGCTGATGATGAGCCGCAGTGGGTCCCGAGAGGAAGTTCTACATTGTGTTAGAAGAGTCTGAAGAGTAGAATGTCTGATTTAGTATTCACATGCAGAGGATCCAAAAGTCGACCATATGGCAATTGAAACACATTTGGGAGAAGTCATCGAAGAACTGTACAACTTAAATGCAATGAGCAGCAAGGAAATGAAAATGCTGTTTGGTTCAGAACTGCAGCTACGGTTTACACCGAAGATAGACACAAAGTGCTGGATTAATTTAGCAGAACAGGCTGCATCTCTGGATAGAAGGAATGAGTGGCGTTTCTGGTCGAGAAGGGTCTCAACCCAAAATGCCACCCATTCCTTCTATTCGGAGATGCTGCCTGTTCAGCTAAGTTACTCCAGCATGTTGTGTCTATCTTCAAATACAATGTCCTTGAATAAAGGTTCCAAGGACTTTACATGTTGATGGTCCTGTTTCTAAAGCTGGCAATAATGGTTTATCACCTACCTGAAGATAATGATAAGCTCTTTCTTGTGCCTTGATATCCTGTAGCATTGGTTTGTCTTGGTTCGGCCCCGAGCTGGGGTAGGCCTCCCGGGCTTGGCTTACTGTCATGGTAGACCATGCACTACGTTTTGTGTGCTGTGAATCAGCCAGCATTGGCATGGCTGCACAAGCTAAACATTTCCCTTCGCTGCTGCTTTTCAAGCTCTTCAGGGTCAAATCTCTGAAGGCACTTTCAATGGGTTCTGTACAGTACTGGGTGGACTGATCCATAGAGTGCCTACTGGAGCCGGCAGTTACCATATAACTGCTGTCGCTGTCGAGGTTGTCGTCTGAACTCCACCAGCCAGTGATCTTGGCTCTGTGCTTGGACTCCGATTTGCGTTCCTTGCTTTTACTCCTTTTTGCTGATCTCGACTGGTGGTGGTGGTGGTGTTGATGGTGTTGGTGGTGATGGTGGTGGTAGCTGTCGCCGCCTCTTCCCTCTCCCTTCGTCCCATTTACGTTGCCTTTTGAGGGGGCTTCCAGGGAATGGGACTTGGCGAAAAGCTTCTGCACGGAATGGACCAGGTGCCGGATGCGGCTGGGACTCTCGCTCCGCTGCTCCGCCGAGCTGGCCCGTTGATACTGCAGTGTGTGGAACCCGTCGTGGTGGAGGGGCAACTGCTTCTCAAACTGGTCCAGCAGGTTGGCGGGCAGCCGGTTGATCTTGCTGGCCGTGTGGGTGGCAGCCATGCAGTCGTCACACGATTCATACTGCGGGTTGTGGTGCATCCTCGGGAAGGTGCTGCTGGACGACATCTGTTCATTCATGCTAACCTGCGCTGCAACGCATTCAGCGGGCATGGTGCTTCTCGACACGCAGTAGTGATGGTCCATCGAGCAGGATTCGGTGGGGCTGAGCAAGTAGGACTGCCTCGGGTCCTGGCTATGATGGAGGTAATCATGGGAGTGATCGCAATCCTCAGGCATACAATGGCATGTGTGTGTGGAAGAATGTTGTGACTGGCTCCGACTCCCATTATATCCCTTCATTGTGTCAATAAAGCACGCAATTTTTCTTCATTCTTCAGGTTTGCGCTGTACTGCCAGCCTCACCATCTATAAAAGAGTTCAAAGCCACAAATTAAAATGTGTTAACATTATCACTGTAGTTCTTGAAACTTCAAAAAAATACCAAAAAAAAAGCTACAAAAAAAAAACTTGACAGAAATATTGGAAAACATTGAGCAATCACAATCTTTAAAGTTTAATAGAACCATCCAAATTGTGGAAGCTCAATGGTGATTTTTACAACAATATTTCACTATTTTACATCCAAACCTCCAGCAGCTTTCAAATTAACACTTCAAAGGTTTATAGACTCATTTGACATTTCCTGCTTGACCTTGTAGTGTCTGATTCCAATAAACCCCCTGAAGCAGAGGGGCAGAGGATGTTGTTAATATCTTTTCAATCCACTGGATATGTGCAGAATGCTTTTGCTTAATGTCTCTTCGCAATGCTGTGCTCCCTCAGCATCACAATGAAGTATCAAGCCTGCATTAGATTCATAAACCCACGTTTTACCAAGTAAGCAAAATTGATATTTGGCTATTGGTAAAGGATCTTTAAAAATATCTTAATATATAGACACAAAATGCTGGAGTAACTCAGTGGGATAGGCAGCATCTCTGGAGAGAAGGAATGGGTGACATTTCGGGTCGAGACCCTTCATCAGACTCAGGGAGATATCTTGGAGTTAAAATTTCTCAGAGTTTAAAAATATCTATTATTTGCCTTTGGTCGCCCAAAAGGTAATTTAGTGGATAGACGCAAAAAGCTGGAGTAGCTCAGCGGGACAGGCAGCATCTCTGGAATGGGTGATATTTCAGGATGAGGCCCTTCTTCAAACTGGGAGAAGGAATGGGTGATGTTTTGGGTCGAGACCCTTCTTCAGACTCAGGTAATTTAATAGGACAGATGCCATATTTTTTAGCCTGATGTGACTGAGCTTGATGTAATGTACATAATTTCATTTCGGAGTCACGCGAGTGACTTCGTGAAGACCCTGCCAGGCACGCATGCGCGACATATCGTCGACCGCATGCGAGCGACAGGCAGTGATGAGCGCCGCTCCTCTACTGCAGGGACCTGCAGGTAAGAGAAAAACTAACCTGCCGTCCTTCTTTACTTTCAGGACTCTGTTTTACAGAGTAC
Source organism: Okamejei kenojei (assembly GCA_035221665.1). Taxonomy (NCBI): domain Eukaryota; kingdom Metazoa; phylum Chordata; class Chondrichthyes; order Rajiformes; family Rajidae; genus Okamejei; species Okamejei kenojei. The sequence goes on from CM069157.1 coordinate 20,704,802, forward strand.
TCTAGGCCGCGTCGGTACTGACTGCGGACTGCGGGATGCGGGCAGTCAGCGGCGGCTCCAACAGAATGGAGTCGGGAAGAGCCCGTTGACCCAGGTGGGTCCGGGTTCACACTTGCCGACTCTACACCGCAGCCCGCAGGACACCGCGGGCTGACGGCATTAACAAAGGAGTGGGGGCTAGCCCCAACTCAACTCTGCTCCACAGCCTGCAGTATCCCTGTCTGTATTAACAGGTAATGGGGCTTGCAGGCATCGGCTGTGGGCTGACGGCTTTACTTAAGCCGTTGCCCCGACTTTATTTTTACACTGGGCAGGTTGGGCAGCTCGTTGACCCGGCAGGGTCCGGGCTCACCGTTCGCGCAGCGACGGCAAAGAGGCAGCCCAAATCTACACCGCAGCCCGCAGGGTCACCACGGGCTGGCGGCAACGCTACCCGGCAGTCGGACAAGCCCGTGGACCAGGAGGGTCCGGGCTCGGAGACTGCCATTCGCGGGCAGCGAAGGCAGAGCAGGAGCTCCGACTCAACGCCGCAGGCCGCAGGTATACCGCAGACTAACGGCTATGCTACCCTATAGAGGTAGTAGACAGAGCCGGGGCCCCGACTCACACACAGGTGGGAGCCTTGCCGTTAGCGGCAGTCTATGTCCCGCATGAGAGTCTGGTCACCATTGGAGCTGAGGGAGGGGGGAGAGAGTGCGCTCCTCCACCGGAAGCTCATAAAGACCCTCAGGTAAGATACTAACCTTGAGTTGTTTAGCTTCTGTACTAGACTTTGCTTACAGAAACAATGGATGGGAGACCAGAATGAAGGCATTGAAGTCTGCCTCCCAGGGCCATGGGACTTCGGATGGGAATCAGCGCCCAATATTCCCGGAGCTGCCCGCAACGCCGGCAGCGCCCGCTCTGCGGGCTGGGATAAGAACGCGGAAACCGGGGAGCCCTGCGCAGCCAGGACCCGATTCTCCACCACGGCTGGCCATGGAGCCGTAAAGTGGTAGGAGCACCGCGCAGGAGCAGGGTAGGCAAGACCCTGACTCCCTACCACTGTCACCTAAGCATAGGGACAGTGGAGCAAAGGTGCGTAAACGTGTTATTCGCCTAGCGGCACGCTCTCTCTCCCCGGCTATGCAGGTCACCAGAGAGAGGACCAGGGGAAGAATCGCACAACAGTCGGTGAAGCCCCGCTGTAGGAGCCGGGGTCGACTTTCCACCGGAGCAGCCGCCAGTTCATGGACCGGTGAAGGATTGAGGCCTGGGTCTGCAAGCCTGCATGTGCGGCCGGCACAGACTCACCACCGGGGGAGCCTGCCAGAACGCGGGCCGGTGTAGTCTCATCTCGGTCACCGCACCCTCCTTTAGCGGCAGGATGTGATCGAACGTCGGGACAGGCGGCAAGCCCGCGCGGACGTCGGGGTACCACGCTTCGGCGGCCGGGACCGACTCATCACCGCTCATGTCTTATCAGACTAGCGGGCCGCCTCCACCCGGAAGACGGCGGGCCAGCGGCAGGTCCGCGGGAGTCGCTTAGCCACGCAGAAGCGGCAGGCAGCGACATCCTGTCTAGGCACCCTTGTTATCACCTCGACGAGGTGCGGGGCGATGACAGAAGCCTCAGAGATTCTCCAGAACCTGAGGAAGTCGACTTGTCATCCGCAGATGCAGAGGCGGTCGCATGGCTCGGATGGAGCGTATCCTAGAGCACAATCTCTGCACCTGGACCAGATGTCCTCCAGTCCAGGAGACATGCGGCTGAGCCACCCAGCATGTCCACGTCATCGATGGGGAATGCCACGGATCAGCAGCTGGCTGACACGCAAGACGGGCTGGAGCAGGAACCTACAGTACCTGAGAAAACCCTGGAGGAACTGCTGAATGTGGTCTCCAAGTTGGCCCAGCCGAAGCACTCAGCCCAAACCAGGGGCCCAGCATAGACTACCTCACCACACACCAGCTGCAGGAACAGGTCTTTACCGAGGCGATCAACATATACCAGGCCCAAACAACTACATATCGTTGAATGTACCGACAGTCAACACGCCCATCTGGGGCAACATCAGTCCTGGGAATAGGGCACAGGAGCTGAAGGTCCTAAAACATCCTGAAATTGCTGACGTCGGGGATTACTGCCTTTGCCAGGTCGGTTGCCGGCATGGAAATGACGGCAGAACAGGAGGATGCTCTTGCAATGTTAGTCATGAAGTTAACACTTCCCGGAGTATCACCATCAAACCGACTCCAAACCCCATATTTGCGGGGTTGTACTAGGCATCTGCAATGCCACCACTGAGACAGCTGTTCGGTGAGGACCTGCCCAAACAGGTCTAGGACCTGGATTAGGAGGCGAAGGCAGACGGGTTGATGAACCCACCTCCCTCCAGCAGGCCGGCAGTGTGCAGACAAACACCATATGCAAGACCTCGGGGGCCACCTGAAAGACCAGTAAGGACCTACACGCCGGCAGCACCTCAACACAATTCAACGGAACACCAGGAACCAGAACGTCAGGCCCGCCGGTAACCATGGAGGTAAGGGGGTCTGGTTCTCTTGGAAGTGCTGCAAATTTAATCTCACAAGAAGGAGAGCAGTTATATACATTCTGGGATGCAAGGGAGCTGATTGTCACTATCCCAGGGAACAAAGCTATAGACATAATAGAGGCATGTAACAGCCTTGCTTGCGCCAGGAAACCGACTATTAGACATACTGCTAAAATAATTGCTAAACTTGTAGCTACATTCTAGCTACATAATTGGGCCGTTACACTATCTAAGCTTGCAAAGAGCAAAATCTCGGCATTAAAAGCGAATGCTGGACATTTTTACGGGCCTATGCCGCCGCAAATCAAGGCATAAATTGAGCTACAATAGTGGATTAGCTATGTTTGTGATTGTTAAATCCCATCATTACATCAAACCCATTAGTCGTGTTACAAACTGACGCAAGCACCAAGGGCTGGGGAACTACCGACACCATTTCCAGTTGGGGTGGTAGATGGGATTTGCACGAGTCTACTTTTCTTCAATCACAAGGTATAAACTGTTTAGAAATGCTGGGAGCATCACGGGCTACGGGCTTAATGCACTAATCTGCAGCATACGCATGTCCGTCCACTGAGGTGGCGTATTTAAACCTTATGGGTGGTATCAAGTCAATATCTTGTGATGAATTGGAAAAATTAATTTGGCTCTAGTGGATTGGAAGAAATATTTGGATATCAGCTACGTACCTTCAGATTAAGCTCAATACAGTGGCGGACACCAGGTCACAAGTATTTAATAACAACATCAAGTGGATGTTATAACCATATAACCATATAACCATATAACAATTACAGCACGGAAACAGGCCCTCTCGGCCCTTCCAGTCCGTGCCGAGAGGGCCTGTTTCCATGCTGTAATTGCTGAACCTCCAAATATTTGCTAAAACTATAGCCTAATATCGAACACCAGATATTGACCTCCTTGCAGAAAACACAACCAGATCTGCAACAGAAAGGACCATGGACATCATACAGCAGCGTGCAGAGAGAGTCGACTAGGAAGCAGTACCTTACCCACATAAGGATATGTGAGGTTTCCATAGTCGGACCTAGACCACCTACATATCTACTACGATCTACTACGATCTACTGAAGACAGCACAACGGGTCCAAACTCTACAGGAATTGCCTGGATAGAATGGTTTCGACCCACAATAAAGTGACTGCGTTATAGAAGAGTTGCTTAAACTACACAGACCTGCGACTACAGGTCTGAAAATGGGCATCAAGGTGGTATTCGGTGCAGCAGGTAAGACACTAACATTTAAAAAATGTCATTCTACCAGGGCTTCATCCACATCAGCGGCGAGGACCATGGAGGTGTTCATGGATTATGTCCTCGCAATAGCGGGCTGGGCCAGTGAAACTACATTTCAGCGGTTTTATAACAGACTTGTGGCCACTCCCGCAACATTGGCGGATTCCGTTTTAAGTGCTGTCCCTAAATGTTTGTCCCCGAGTTCAGGGGTTTTATTGTTGTATTAACAAATGTTATTATTTTTCAGCTTGTTCAAGTCCGAAATATGTTAACATACTTCCTCCATCAGTATTACGGCAGTGTGTGGGCATGGACGTGATCCAGGGCATGTAATCACAGAGCTTTGAAATCTTCACGAAGTCACTCACGTGACTCTGAAATGAAATAGTAAGATTAAACGAGAACTTACTAGTTTGAAGTTTGATCTTTATTTTATGAGGAGTTGCGATGAGGGATTTTGTGCCCTCCGCTCCCAACCCTCTACTATAAGGTCAGCTGGTAAATAGAGTCTCTTAAATCTTACTATATTAGTTAATTTCTGGGTAGTTCTGTGATTCCACACCGCTGCTTTGAAGAATGTCGCGCATGCGTGCCTGGCGGGGTCTTCATGAAATCCCTCATCGCAACGCCTCATAAAATAAAGATCAAACTTCAAACTGGTAAGTTCTCATTTAATCTTACTATTATATCCAACTATTCTTAATTCACTGCATTGTTCTTGAGAAATTATCCTGCATTATTCCATTTGCCATTTAAATAGATGGTTTCACGGAGTAAGTTGACTCTGTATGCTGCATAGTAAGTCATTTGGTACGTCAGAAATCCCACCACAGCTCCAATTAATTAATTGACACAGGGTTGACCTGAAATCTGATTTATGGAAATAACCACATTTTCATTCAAATAATGAAATGAAAATCAGCAGATTGGATAATGGGTATGTTCTCAGCCTGCCCGTCTCTATTTGTCTGGAAAGGAATCTAATTAGGAGTAAAATAAAACAGTTAACATTTCAGATCATGACAAAGGTTATTGAAGCAAAATGTTCAACCTTTTCTTTTCTTCATCTAATCTACTAAGTATTTCCGATACACTCTGTCAGTCTGAAGAAGGGTCCCAACCCAAAACGTCACCCATCCCTTGTCTCTGGAGATGGTGCGTGATCCGCTTAGTTACTCCAGCACTTAGTGTCTATACTCTATTATAGTAGAATTAAACCATTTTCAGTTTGGGGGTTTTGGAATATCATGAGTTAGATTTTTACAAATTTTGCAGTGAAATATATTAAAATACCTTTGCATTTTCAATGGGAACGGTGTCATACTAAATCTGCTTTGATGACCTAGATGCTGAAGCTAAATCCCAATTGCTTTCGTAAGAGCTGGGCAAATGTTCAGTCTATGAAAGTTCCATACAAGAGCTGTGATAATCATTTACTTTGCCTTGCCACTAGTTTAATAAAACTACTTGTTCCTATTTGCAAAAGTTACAATTAATACATTTAGTTCCAATAGGATAACAAGCTGACAGCCAGCCAATGATATCAAGTGCTTACTATCAGTTGTCAAGATGCATAAAAAGTAGAAACAATAGAGCTTTTAAAAACTTTAATAAATATGATAGTGCAGCGATTAACTTAGTGGACCAGTAGTTTACGTCTGGATCATTGATCAAGGGGAACAAGATCGAATCCCATCATAGGTGCTGCAGAATTTAGATTTAAATAAATAAATACATTTGGAATTGGAGTTAAAAAACAAGCTCATTTCAGTCTTATTGAGTCCACACACAAGATTAGAAGTTGTTCAGCCAGAAATGAACATGCTTCTCAGCGTCTGCATACAATGGTGTCTGTCTTGTCGCTTCTTGTGCCTGGTGGTGGAAAGATTGTTGGAAACAGGGCCGCGACGTGAGCGCTCTTTCCTTGACCCCAGTGACAACCATGAAACCACAGGATTGTTGTAAAAACCCATCCCGTTCAATAATGTTCTTCAGGGAAATAAATCTGCTGACCTTTGTGACTTGGCTCATCAACATGGTTAACTCTTAATGTGTAGGAAGGAACTGCAGATGCTGGTTTAAATGGAAAATAGTCACAAAATCCTAGAGCAACTCAGTGGATCAGGCAGTGGATCTGGAGAAAAGGAATAGGTGACATTTCGGGTCCAGACCCTTCTTCAGGCTGAGTCAGGGGAAGGGGGACTGAGAGATATAGATGGTGATATAGAGAGCTATAGAACAAATGAATGAGCAGGGGCGATCACAGAGGGGGAGCAGGGAGAGAGGATGCTGCAGAGCTCTCATCAGAGAGAGGGGGAGAACTTCTTCAAAGTAGGCATGCGGTGAGGAGAATTGCAGTGGAGCAGACAAAATGTGTAGGAAGGAACTGCAGATACTGGTTTTAATCGAAGATAGATACAAAAAGCTGGAGTAACTCAGCGGAGAGCTTCCTCCAGTTCAGGAGCAGTAAGTCAATAATGGGCATTAGGTAATTAAAACAATGTTCTCACATTTTGGATAGAAAATGCATGTTTTGAGGTTCATTTCCAGCACATATCCAATATAGCAGCATGGGGCCGCCGTGCTGTCCTCTAAGGGACTCCACCACATTGGTTGATTTTTGACCAGAAACAAAAAATAACTGGCAATGAATCTCTTAACTGCTGGTCCACGGGTTGGATGAACTGGGGTTGCAGGAACCAAGCCATACGTACGTTGGCAGTCTAATACAAATGCACCAGTCAGCATTGTGCTCTGATTAGACCTGAGCAAGGTTTTGCTGGCAGTCAAGCCTTTACACCAGTAAGGGGCTTTGCCTTCAGAAACATGGAACACATAACTTTGAACATATATCATTCACCGATTCCATACTTTTCCTTAAAATTTCAAAATCAAAATAATTAATTGTGTTGAATTCTAAGCAAAGAAAATAACAATTGATGTTAGAACAAAGCTTTTAGCACACGATACAGCTACTGATTGATATGTTTTCTGGTGGCTGGACAGCTAAACTAACCTCATGCTTGGCTTTTATAGGAATATTATACCATAATTCAAATGAATTAACTACAAACACAAACATATGTTAAGTGTTGTGATTTATAAGTGGTTTCATCGCTTAAAAAATAGCTTTTCCTTTACTCCATTACAGGTTGTGGGTGTTAGTGTAAAACCAGCATTTATTATCCATTACTAATTGTCCTCAAACTGAAAGGTTTGCAAGGCAGTTAAAAGATCAATTAAAAGCCAACATTGCTCGCGTGTCTGCAGTTACTTACAAGATGGCGAAACTGGGAAAGGAAAACAACATTTAGTAAATCAGATGAGTTTTTGGAACATTTTTGCAGTTTTACGGTTACCATTGTAGATTTTCAAATGTGTTTAAGCAAGAAAGCAATCAAGGTGCGATTTGAATTCATGTTTCCAGATAATGGTGCAAATATCTGTGAATATTAGCAGAGTTACATAACCACATGACCACGGTACCCATTATAAGAAATAAAATACAGGAACTCAGAGCAGGGTAGACCCATGGATGACTCAATTCATTGGGTAATGGATAGCCCAGTGAAGACACAATATTATTTATCCAAAACATAAAACCATCCCTACTCATATCCTACTAAAGGATATTTTTTTAAAGAGTAACGTGGATGGAAAGGGCATCTCTAGAACAATACTCTGAGGTAAACGCCTCAACTAATAAGGGGATTGATGCGCATAATAAGGGGATTGATGCCCCTCACACCCTGGCCACAAACTCTTTGAATCACTTCCCTCTGGAAGGCAACTCCGGACTGTCAAAGCTGCCACAGCCAGACATAAAAACAGCTTTTTTTCCACGAGTAGTAGCTGTACTCAATAACAAAAAATCTGCAGCCTCCTTTTGCTCTGGTATTTTATTTAATTCACATGTTTAATCAATAATTTTTTATTATTAATGTGTAATATTTTATGTGTCATTCCTAACTGTCACTGTGTGTCATTGTCACTTGTGAGCGGAGCACCAAGGCAAATTCCTTGTATGTGAATACTTGGCCATTAAACTTATCCATTAATTAATTAATTAATTAATTAATTAATTAATTGATAACTAATCCAATGATGATGTACTGTCATTGTCACAGATGGAGTGAAATTCTGATTATGGTCAAGTAGCCACAATCTGAACAATGAGAATAAAACAAACAAACTCTTGGAGGAACTCAGGGGGTCAAGCAGCATCTACGGAGGAAAATGGACAGACGACATTTCATATTGGGACACTTCTTCTGACCATGTCATCAAACCTACAGACAGAGGAATTGCTGTTGTACTCTGGTGGACTGAGTACTATTGTTCTGCTCAGATGAGTTTCATTAGATTGGGTTGGGAGAATATGCCATCTGTACCTCTCCCACACATCAATAATCCCCTCGACTCTGTCAACAGGGATTAAAAGTCATCCACGTATTTTCTTCTTTCATCACTTTCCTTCATAACCACAGGAGGTGCAGCACTTTCGTGCCTTCCGCAAAGACCGCTCCCTCCGCAACTTCCTTGTCATGCCTTCCGCAAAGATGGCTCCCTCCGCAACTCCCTTGTCCACTTGCCACATCTTCCCATCTCCCCCCCTGTCTGCCTTCCGCAAAGACTGCTCCCTCCGCAACTCCCTTGTCAATTCTTCCCTTCCCTCCCGCTCTACCCCTTCCCCGGGCACTTTCCCTTGCAACCGCAAGAAATGCTAGACTTGTCCCTTCACCTCCCCCCTCCACTCCTTTCAGGGACCCAAGCAGTTCTTCCAGGTCCGACAGAGGTTCACCTGCACCTCCTCCAACCTCATCTACTGCATCCGCTACTCCAGATGCCAGATGATCTATATCGGTGAGACCAAGCGGAGGCTTGGCGATCGTTTCGCCGAACACCTCCGCTCGGTCCGCATTAACCAACCCGACCTCCCGGTGGCTCAGCACTTCAACTCCCCCTCCCATTCCGTATCCGACCTCTCGGTCCTGGGCCTCCTCCACAGCCAGAGTGAGCAACATCGCAAGTTGGAGGAACAGCACCTCATATTCCGCTTGGGGAGTCTGCATCCTCTGGGCTTGAACATTGAATTTTCTCAATTCTGTTCACCCTTGCTGTCTCCTCCCATTCCCACCTCTCCCTCAGCCCTCGGGCCCTGGCATTCCCTCTCTCTCTCTCTCTCTCCCCCACCCTAGTCGCACTAGCTTCTCATTTTCACACTACAAACAGCTTACAATGGCTTGTTCCCTTTATCATCGATACTTTTTTGCATATCTTTCATTCATTGTTCTTTATCTCTCCACATCACCATCTATATCTCTCGTTTCCCTGATCCCTGACCAGTCTGAAGAAGGGTCTCGACCCGAAACGTCGCCTATCTCCTTCGCTCCTTAAATGCTGCTGCACCCGCTGAGTTTCTCCAGCCTTTTGTGTACCCCCGAGGTGCAGCACTTGCTCTGTTATCTCATCTCTTTTCATCATGAAGTGAAGCAACAATTCACTCAGACTTTTTTTCCAATTGAATGTATTTCATTTGGTGCTCAAGGCATGATCTGCTCCCTGCTGAAGAAACCAATCCAGATTGGGTGAACACTTTGGAAGGTAGTCTGCAAGGGAGACTGGTGCTTCCAGTCACCTGTCACACCCCACTCCCCACTGTGACCTGCTCAGTCTCTTATATTGTTCTAGTCATGCTCAAAATAAGCTTGAGGAACAGCACGGTTGTTGTTCCAAATTAGGGCGGTACAGAGTGGCACAGCGGTAGAGAGCTACTATCTTACACCGCCAGAGATCCGGGTTCGATCCCAACTACGGGTGCTGTAAGTACGGAGTTTGTATGTTCGCCCCGTGACCTGCGTGGGTCTTCTCCGAGTTCTATGGTTTCCTCCCACACTCCAAAGACGTACAGGTTTGTCAGTTAATTGGTTTGATATAAATGTAAATTGTCCCTAGTGTGTGTTGGGTAGTGTTAATGTGCGGGGATGGCTGTTCGGCACGGACTTGGTTGGCCGAAGGGCCTGTTTCCATGCTGTAACTCTAAACCTAAACTAAACTAAACCTCATTTTCCATTTGACGGTATATCGGAGCCCTGGAACTTAATATTGAATTTAATAATTTCAGTTAACACTTCCTTTTGTCTTCTCTCTCTTCCCACAGATGTAGTTGTACGTTTCCAGTTAATTGAATTTCCTTTTATCACTTTGGTTTCTAACTGCTAGTTTCCGAAGTGATTGTTACCGTGGCAACTTTGCACCTTGCTCCTTTCCATAAGCAATCCCTCTCTTTACCCTCCTCCTGCTTGCAACGCTCTTCTTTTCTCACCTTTCCAGCTTTAATGAAGGTTCCTTGACCCAAAGCATTGACTCAGTTTCTCTGGGCACAGATGTTACTTGAACTCCTGAGTGATTTCAGTATTTGTTTCCGGCATCGACTACATGCATTATTTAAAATTGAATAAATAATTTATGCTCCGTGGAATTGTATAGGATATAAAAAGGTGTGCGTTTGTGATATAATTCTCAAAGGGGATTCAGGACCTCGCAAAGATCATGACGTTTTATTTTCTTGTTGGGCGGGAAAAACTATCTTGAAGAAGCTATTCAAGTTATCATTCGTAAACCACTCTGATTTCTTGGTTTGTTACTTCAACAGAATCAATATCCTACATGATCTTTCCATAAACTCACTGCTAGCCAACAATTATCCAATAAGCAATGAAAGGGAAATGAAAAGGCCCGACGGACAAATTAAATAAACAGGGTAGAAAAGCAACGTCTATTTACTGAATTATCTCTCACCTTGTGTCGTTCTTGGCACATTCTCCCAGTAACGGCCTTGATCTAATACATGGTTTAAAGCACCGATTATTATTGTATACGGATAATTATTCACAGGGTGAGCCGAAGGTCGGACCTGTCATAAGACTTGAATTGATTAGCCTCTTGGACGGTAACATAATGAAGGTGATAGATATAATATTGTTATAACAGGATACCATGCATAACCTACATGTTATGATGAGGGCACAATCCATCTGAGGTGGTGGACATCTTCACGTGCTCTATGCCAATTATTAGAGGATTTTGAATTAACTTTGGGTAGATATAATTACTTTAGATGACATGACAAAATAATTTTTACTTGTGTCAGCTTTATGTCACCGATAGTGAGTGGCTTTGAGTTACAGTGCATTCAAGCTTCACAACAAGGCCTTCAGGTTTTAATCTACTTTAGCATTTCATTGTGTATTACTGTGGGACCTCTGCTCTGTTGGAAGTGACATTTTTCAAATGTGGGATTACATCAAGCTCCCATCTGTGTTCCCGGGTCAGTGTAAGATTCCCCCGCACTATTTGAAGTGCAGCTTAACTCTCCGAGAGTTTTTGGATAACACCTTTCCTTTAATTAACATCAAGAGAACAAAATATCAGGTTCACTCATTTGCTGTACTTTGAACAAGGTATCCAGGCACATTTTGTGGATGTGTGAGGAATTGTGACAATGCAAGATGTTTCTCGACAGAAATCTGCAAACAAATATTAGGGTTTGTTTACAAGCAGTAGAGTTGCTGCCTCACAGTGCTTGCAGCGCTGGAGACCCGGGTTCGATCCCGACTACGGGTGCTGTCCGTATGGAGTTTGTACGTTCTCCCCGTGACCGTGTGGGTTTTCTCTGAGATCTTTGGTTTCCTCCCACACTCCAAAGACATAGGTACAGGTGTGTAGGTTAATTGGCGTGGTGTATGTGTAAATTGCCCTAGTGTGCGTAGGATAGTGTTAATGTGTGGGGATCGCTGGTCGGCGCGGACTCGGTAGGCCGCAGGGCCTGTTCCCACGCTGTATCTCTAAACCAAACTAAATATTCAATGGCAGCCCAATTCTATTTTTAGGAATGTTGAAATCACTATTATTAAGAAGACTTTAGGTGTTTGCACACCTTAACCTTGATTTTAGAGAAAGTCCCATTTCCATCTCCTTCCAAACATACAATGAGCAGGTGTGTCCTCTTGCAGAAAGCTACGAGTGCCGCTTATTGTTCCCATCCACTCTGTTGGAGGTCAACCCAATCATCCGTCCACATAGTAATCTGCTCAAGGATATTCAAATAGGACTCCATCAGAGATATCGGTAAGGTCCCCACGTTCGGGCTATGGGGATCTTGTGCTATTAGGGCCCTCCACAGTCTCCCTGTCTTGTCATTGATATTTTTTTAGCTGAAGGGTCTCAATCCGAAACATCACCCATTCCTTCTCTCCAGAGATGCTGCCTGATCTGCTGAGTTACTCCAGCATTTTGTGTCTATCCTCATTGATATTACCAGCCTTGTCTCACGATGATAGGTGGGTATCTTCAGCAATTCTCAGTGCAATAAATTACACTTCAAACAATTTGAATAAGGCATTCGTTAAAACAATGACAACAAAAAAATAGAAAATTAAAACAAACTGCAGATGACGGAAACCTGAAATGAAAACAGAAATACTGGAAACACACAACAGGACAGGCAGTATCCGTGCAGAGAGAAACGGTTAACCTTTCAGATTCAGGACTCTTCATTAGAACTGAGAAAGAGAGTAAAAAAAGATACAAAGTGCTGGAGTAACTTAGCAGGTTAAGGGCCTGTCCCACTTAGGCGATTTTTTAGGCAACTGCCTGCGACTAGGCTGTCGCCACACGGTCGCCGGGGTGTTGCCTGTATGGTCGTGAGTAGTCTCCTCAGTCGCCCAGAGAGTCGTAGCGTTTTTCTGGTCGCTATTGGATTTTGAAATGTTCAAAACTAGTCGGCGACCGTGGGCTTGTCGTAGCTTGTCTCCTCCTGACATAGGTGCTGTCGTAGGTTGTCGCCAGGATGACGTAGGTTGTCGCCGGTGCTGACTTTGGTGAATTCCATTGTCGTAGTCGCCGGAAGTCGCCTAAAAAATTGGCTAAGTGGGACAGGCCCATTAGTCCAGTCGCCGGTTTTTCGGCGACCTGCTACGGCTATGACAGTCGCCGGCAGTCGCCTAAAGAAATCGCCCAGTGGGACAGGCCTTTAATAGCCCTGTCCCATAGTGCGAGTTCATTCCAAGAGCTCTCCCAAGTTTAAAAAAATCAAACTCGTGGTAAGCACGGAGAATGAACGTAGCGGGTACGTCGGAGCTCGGGGACATCTCTTAGCGCTAACGGCAGGTACTCGGGAAGACTCGTGAAGATTTTTCAACATGATGAAAAATGTCCACGAGAACCCCGAGTACCGACGAGTGGCCATTACCGTAAATCTCCGAGTTCGAATCAGGGCAAACTCGGGAGAACTCTTGGAATGAACTCGTACCGTGGGACAGGGGTTTAAGGCATTATCCTTGGAGAGGTGATTTCTTGGGTCGGGACCCTACAAGAAATTTTTCAACGGGGTGGTTGGGGGAGAAATCTGGAGGGGCATGCAGATAATAGATGACATGAGTGAGGGAGAAGGGGGTGTTGTTGATGGGCAGATTGCTGGACCCAACGTGAATCTCAACCTGAAACATCGCCTATCCACAGTCTCCAGGAATGCTGCCTGACCTGCTGAGTTACTCCAGTACTTTGTGTCTTTTTGTTTCTACTTTGTTTTTACAAGAAAACTAGTTAGTTTAAGATCATTCATTTTTCTCTTTCAAAATTCTTATAATGGATTGAACACCTGAAACACACAATTTTCTTTCTTTAAATCCTCATTCTCAGAGTCTTGGGGAATACATTGGGCGAGTCCAGAACCAGGGGTCACAGTCTTAGAATAAAGGGGAGGCCATTTAAGACTGAGGTGAGAAACAACTTTTTCACCCAGTTGTGAATATATGGAATTCCCTGCCACATAGGGCAGAGGAGGCCAAATCACTGGATGAATTTAAGAGAGAGTTAGATAGAGCTCTAGGGGCTAGTGGAATCAAGGGATATGGGGAGAAGGCAGGCACGGGCTATTGATTGGGGACAATCAACCATGATCACAATGAATGGCGGTGCTGGCTCGAAGGGCCGAATGGCCTCCTCCTGCACCAATTTTTCTAGGTTTCTATGTTTCTTTTTCCTTTTGACTCAGTCAAAAGGAAAAATAAAAAAATATCCTCAGTTCCAAAAAATATCACCATCTGTGAGAATCACAAACATTAGCTAGTCATGATGCATCTGTAACACTGATTCTTTAGCATTTATCAAGTGCCTAATGAGCTACTTAATCAACATTAATGTTGAGAAGTTCATTAATCAAGCTTTAGATTGCAAAATAAAATCACATTGGAAGATAGCACAAACTATAAAAGAGTGTAATTTTCAAAGCAATCCATTATTCTTCTCGAAGATAGACACAAAATGCTGGAGTAACTCGGCAGGACAGGCAGCATTTTTGGATAGAAGGAATGGGTGACATTTTGAGTCGAGACCCTTCTTCAGACTGAGTCAGGGGAGAGGGAGTTACAGAGACAAGAAGGTGTTAGAGATCAAAAGAGATGAAGCTCAAGGAAAATGTTCTTTAAACCCTACATCATGGTAGACCCGGAACTGGTTGAGGTGGGGGTGGAGGGGAACAAAGGTGGGCCCTCTGTTGAGGACAGACCATTCCGTAATGGAATGGGGGAGGTCAGGGGGGATGGTGGAGACACGCCAAGGGTGGGGGTTGTGGTCTGAGGAGGGCACGCAAGTGGTCTTTAAGTTCTACGTCGTGGCATATTCTTCTTTCTTCCATTCAACTGAATGCGTGAATGACACCTCAACAATGCAAAAAGGGAAGGATTACATCGCAATTTGTTATAGACCATTGAAGACAAGGCTAACACCATGAATGACCTGGGAGGAAGGCTGAAAGAAATTTCCTTCCAGCAACGTGTTGTGATGGCAAAACAATGGCAGCAGTGGCCGCTGCAAGGCTCTATATTTTGACCGATTGTGAGGAACCCTTGTGTACCGGAGGGAAGGATTTGAGCTACAAGGAATCCTTTGCACTGCAGGTGGTAGAGCCCGCTGCCTTGCAGCTCCAGTGACCTGGTTTTAATCTTGACGTTGGGTGCTGTCTGTGTGGAGTTTGCATATTCTTCCTGTGACCATTTCCTCCAGGTGCTCCAGTTTCCTACCACATCGCAAAGACAAAGGACAAAGGATATTTATTGTCACATACACCAATTGGCGCAGTGAAATTTGTAGGCTAATTGGCCTCCGCACAATTGCCCCTAATGTGTAGGGAGTGGATGAAAAGGTGGGATGACATGGAACGAGTGTGAACGAGTGATCATTGTGAACTTGATAGGCTGAATGACCCATTTCCGTTCTGTATCTCTTATGATCTGTAAACTCTATGATCCCTTTAAACCTAACGGAATAGCTGCTTCCCCTCGAATACAATAACCTGTCTATTCGTGGTCTCAATTGCACCCCCCACCCTATCATATGTTGAGCTGCAAACCCCTCATTCAACTCCTACACATTCCTCCTGCCCACGGCATCATTCCATCAACTGCATTTGAAATAAATATTAAAGCAGAAAACTTTTGTGTTAATGTGCGCCTCTTGTTCCAACTCTCACCACCCACATCTCACTGTGTGGATTAATATTTGAAGAATAATCGATTAAGCTCTTTATTTAATTTTCAATAAGAGCGTAACACTCCAAAACAGATACAATATCTGGAAATAATTTAAACACTGATTTACTTTAATCAGTTGGGAAATATAAATTGCAAATCGCCTTTTGCTTTCAAGCACAATGTACCACATCCGGCGATTAGCTGTGTATTAGATCACGGCCAAATCAATATCTGTAATCTAACTGTTTACTGGAGTCGGAAATCCCTTGGCTTTCACTTGCTGAATGAACACTGACTCTGGAATGTTAATCATGCCTAGATGTTCTATGATTCTAATACTGCGGGTGCATTAACGTCCTCCCACTGATCACGGACTGAAGATAAGTGGCATACCAGAAAGCATTCCTCTTCTCTGGAGATACAGAGCTGGAGGCTTCAAGACATAAGTGAGAACCATGTTGCTGGCTGAGGCAGATTTGATTCTCAACCCATCCGTTCTGACCGACAGTGTAATTTTTGCCGGTATCCATGTGTCTTTCTTTGACTGCAGGGAAGATTGGCTCTGGGTCCAACTGGGAGACAGCATTGATTCTTTCCATTCATGCATATTCCAGGCTGGCTGTGTATTCTCATTAACATGCAGCGATGCTGCCACAGCTCCTCAACCTGCAGGTGGAATAAGCACAGCTCTGGGGAAGGCAGGTACGCAGCAGGCTCTGTCACAGATCTCAAGCACGGTGTAAGGGATAATAATGCACCAAATGCAACAACATGAAAGATTTTGTGAACTGGAACTCACTGCCCTGCGAATGAACCTGAGATAACGCTGCATGGAATAATTGTGCCAAAATACAATGGGATCAACATCGCATGATTCAGAAAGAGAATGGTGGAGGTACAGAGACAGATACGTAGTGGCACTTGGTGCGGAGATGTTATCAATAACGTTTTGGCTCAAAACTCTTGTTTATAATTGTTGATACCCATTAGACAAGCATATTGTGCAGATCGGGGATCATGAGTAGAACACAAAGTGGTGGAGTTACTCAGCAGGTTAGGCAGGATTGTTGGAGGACATGGATAGGTGACGTTTCAGATCAGAACCCTTCTTCAGACTCATCTGAGGAGGGAATTGAATGGGGATGTTTCGTGTCAGGACAGAAGAAGGGTACTGCTGCTGCCTGACCTGCCGAGTCCCTCCATCACTTTGTGTTTGGCATATAGTGGGTGTGGTTGTTCAGAAAGCCACAGCATTTCTGTTCAGGTTAAGACCAATGAAATCCACCTGCTTATATACCAGCAGGAACTGCTGGCTTGTCATTCATTCCATGAAAAGTAAGCCCAGAATACATGTACATAGAGACATAGAGTGATACAATGTGAAACTAGGCCCCTCAGCCCAACTTGCCCACACCGACCAACATGTCCCACCTGCCTGCTTTTCATCCATAACCCTCTAAATCTGTCCTATCCATGCAGCTGTCTAAATGTTTCTTAAAAAATATATATCCTTGTAATTTGTAGGTAGGAACTGCAGATGCAGGTTTAAACTGAAGATATTCACAAAGTAAGACATTTAAGGTTGCTACATTTATATGATTTATAGAAACAGTATTAAGAGAGTGGATTTCTTTTCAGGAACCTTCCTTCCGTCTGTATTTTGTAAGGAAAGGCAGGGTGATGACGTGAGGTCAGCTAGAGCCAGGGACACTGCAGCATTCACTGTTAAAAAAAAGGCACAAAGTGTCGGAGTAACTCAGCAGATCAGGCAGTATCGCTGGAGAACATAGATTGGTGACATTTCAGGTCGGAACCCTCTTTCAAACTGACCACTCCAGCATTTTGTGTCTTTTTTTTGTAAATCAGCATCTGCAGTTCCTTGTATCAATATTCCCTGTTAATTTGTGTAAGAAGGAACTACAGATGCTGGTTTATTACGAAGATAGACACAAAGTGCCGGAGTAACTCAGCGGGTCAGGCAGCATCTCTGGAGAAAACGGATGGGTGACCTTTCGAACTCTTTTCACTAGACCGAAACTTCACCCATCCTTTTTCTCCAGAGATGCTGCCTGACCCCCTGATTTACTCCAGCGCTTTGTGGTTATCTTCCCTGTTAATATCTGACTCATATCTACATGGTATGACAGGGTGCAAATAGATTCATTATTTCAGGCTCAGTGGCCAGCTATATCAGAATCTGTAGGGCTGGGACTGCTGTGAAATTCTGCCTCCTTCAGGCATCCTGGGGTACTACCTAATGGGGAGTGGGTACACAAAAGGTTGGAGAAACTCAGCGGGTGCAGCAGCATCTAAGGAGCGAACGAGATAGGCAACGTTTCGGGCCGAAACCCTTCTTGAGACTGATGGGAGGTGGGGGGGGGGGGGGGGGGGGGGGGGGGGGAGAAGAAAGGAAAAAGGAGGAGGAGGAGCCCGAGGGCTGAGGGAGAGGTGGGAAGGGGAGGTGACAGCAAGGGTTAACAGAATTGAGAAAATTCAATGTTCAAGCCCAGAGGATGCAGACTCCCCAAGCGGAATACGAGGTGCTGTTCCTCCAATTTGCGGTGTTGCTCACTCTGGCCGTGGAGGAGGCCCAGGACAGAGAGGTCGGATACGGAATGGGAGGGGGAGTTGAAGTGCTGAGCCACCGGGAGGTCGGGTTGGTTATTGCGGACCGAGTGGAGGTGTTCGGCGAAACGATCGCCAAGCCTCCGCTTGGTCTCACCGATATAGATCAGATGGCATCTGGAGCAGCGGATGCAGTAGATGAGGTTGGAGGAGGTGCAGGTGAACCTCTGTCGGATCTGGAAGGGCTGCTTGGGTCCCTGAAAGGAGTGGAGGGGGGAGGTGAAGGGACCCAAGCAGTCCTTCCAGGGGAGTGGGGGTTGGAGTCAAACAGTCCCATCCTCTTCATAAACATCTCAGTGCACACCATCTCCACAACACTAGCCATTGCAAAAAAAGTGGTTGTGAGTTCAGTGCTCCAGCACTTCATCACTAACTCTGTCCATTACCTCTGCATTTATCATGCTGGTCGTGGATCTTCACCAGAAATTGTCTATACTATATATAGAAAATTATTAGGAACTCATCATTAGCAACTTAATGTATGCATTTATCTTTAGATGACAAGAACCCTTAAGATTTTGTCAGAAATGATAAATGCCCACTCCCTGAATCCTCCACCAGCTTCAAAATCCTTGCCCAGCGTGAGCTAGGAGTTCATGTACAGTACACACTGACTTACGATTCCTAAAGGGTTCTTGCTGCATATTTACTTGTGGATCTGTAATAAATTGGGTTTAACAAAAAATGTATATGTACCAATTGATGGTGGAAGGTACTTTCTGAAGATTATTATAGACGCAAATTACCACAAGGCAGGCTCACTGATCTCACCCAAACACAGTACAAATGGCACAGAGGGGCAGCACAGTGGCGCAGCGGTAGAGTTGCGGCCTTACAGCGCAAGAGACCTGGGTTCAATCCTGACTACAGGTGCTGTCTGTACAGAGTTTGTACGTTCTCCCTGTAACTTCAAGGGTTTTCCCCGGGTCCGGTTTCCTTCCACATTCTAAAGATATGCAGGTTTGTTGGTTAATTGGCTTCTGTAAAAATCGTAAATTGCCCCTAGTGTGAAGGATAGTGTTAGTGTACGGGGATCGCTGGTCGGCATGGTCTTGGTGGGCCGCAGGGATGGTTTCCACGCTGTTTCTTTAAAAGTAAAACTAAAACTAAAGTATTCAATTTTCCACTTGGGCATGTTGCAGCTTCTGGACTCCATGTTGAACTCTGCACCTTTAGGGAACTTGATTTCCAAGTTTGTATCAATCATCCATCTTTAATATTAGCTCAGCTTGTTTATTTTTCCTTTGTTTTTTTGCCTCCCTGGGAGCGAGGGATATTCCTAGCCTGACTGCTGGGTATGTTCTTCATGTCTGCGTTTGACAACTCTCAAATACTTCTGTCTAGTTTCTTTTGTCTATGTCCTCACTCTCTACCAGCTTCCTATTGACCAGATAGCCCTGATTTGCATTTGGTTCCCATGGTCATTCTGCTTTTACCCACCGCTCCACCATCCCTGCAGCTTTACCAGCTTCTTTGGTCTCCTCTTCAGTTCTGGCGAAGGGTCTCTGAGTTGAAACATCAACTGTTTCTCTTCCTACAGATGAGGCCTAACTGACTGAGCATGTCCAACATCTTTTGTTTTTGTTTAGAGTTCACTACATTTGTCCTTACAAAAGTCACAGGACTCCAATTAAATGCATGTTGGGCAGAGATGATGAAATCACATCAGAATCAATGGTGGCAGTGGTTTAGACCTACAATTGCCAAACTGTTGACAGAGGTTACCTTAAATATGCAGTAGTGTCACAGCAATGTTGGGACCTGCATAATATGGATATAACAAATTATTCGGGTTAGACATTACAAGTGATGACACTGCAACCTACAAGGTCGCATGTAAGGCCAGGAAGTTCAACATCTAGTGGTATTCAGCGTAACAAATCTGGCTTCATGAATAGTTTTGTATCTGAAATGCTAAGGTGGAATTCTGCACCATCATGGACACCATTACTACCCAACATCTCTGCCTAAATGACTTTGTTGCTAATAACAACCCAGACACCAACGCAGCATTTTATTAATGTTATACCTTATCTTTAAAGAAACGTGAATTTCCATGTTTTACAACCCGGCCAGAATCTTTCATTTTCACGAGCAACTGACAACACCTGCTAAGTATTTCCAACTGTTTTCATATAACCTGCCAAGAGGTAGAACGTTTGTGAAGCAGTAACTCAGTGCAGCGGAGAGTGGTGAGATCTTGAAATCATGGAATAATACTTGCGGGTAAATGGTAACCAGACAACCAGTTCACCATTGTGCAGGAAGGAACTGCAGATGCTGGTTTAAGCTAAAGATAGACACAAAAATAATTCAGTGGGTCAGACAGCATCTCTGGAGAAAGAGAATAGGTGAAGTTTTGGGTTGCAACCCTTCATCAGAAGAAGGGTTTCGACCCAAAACATCACCCATTCCTTCTTTCCAGAGATGCTGCCTGTCCCGCTGAGTTACTCCGCATTTTGTGTCTACTGTCAAATCCAAACCTATTTCTTCAGCTCAATAATCAGAATATTTAGAGACTGGTACATTTTCCCTTTTCCTTTTTTATTTGTCACAACCCATGTCAACAAATGCTTTCATAATTTATGTGGAATTTTGAATTCACTGCACAAATTGATTTCCATTTCTGTTTATGTTCCTTATGAACTGAACTAAAAATATAACACCCCACGTATCGAACACATCCTGGACCTCCTCCATTGACAGAGTGAGGCCACATAGAAATTGGAGGAACGGCACCTCATATTTTGCTTGGGTAGCTTGCAACCCAGCGGTACGAACGTTGAATTCTCTAATTTGAGGTAACTTCTACCCACAACTCCCTTCACCCCTCCTCCAACCCCCTCCCCACCGACACCTTCCCCTCTTCTCCACCACCCTCTTTCACCCCACCCCCATCCTCCCTCCCCTTCCTCCATTAAACATCGGTTAACAAGGTCCACTGTTCGCAATGATGTATCCCATCGTCTCTAGCCAACTATTGGCCTATCAAGGAATCTCCTTGCCTGAGGTAATCTGTTGCCGGCTCCAATTTTTTCCAGGGTTTTTTCTCGTTTCCAGTTTCTTCACCCACACCCCCCTTCTTCCCCTTTCCCTCACCACTACAATCCAGTCCGAAGAAGGGTCCCAACCCGAAATCCATTTTCTCCAGAGACAAGGCCTGACACACTGAGTTATGCCAGCATTTTGTGTCCATCCTTGGTATAGCTTCAAATGTTTGTGGGCACGATACTTTACACACTTTACCACACTTTGATGCCTCCCATATGAAAGGTTCCTGACGCTTTACGTGCTCGTGAAAAGCTACACGGTGCCGCTTTTACAAATCTGACAAAACCAATGTTGCGAAGCAAAATGATTGCCTCTACACTCACCTTTCGTTTTCCATGCCAAAGGCATCTCAGCAATTACTTAGGTAGAGCTTCCAAACTTGTAGTGTTGGCAAATCAAATGCAAACCCTCCGAAGCTTAAAAAGAAAGCGTCGATGGCAAAAGGAAAAAAAAGGTCCCCCCCCCCCCCCCCCCCCCCCCCGAAATAAATAAATGTGAAAACTGGAGCAGCTTACTTTGAGAAATACATCTCATATTTGGACAGATGTAATGCAAGCAGTTTGCTGTTGGCTACAGCAGATTACGCAGCTCAGGAGATCCCTGAGAAGGATAATTAATCCCACTGCACTCACGCTGAGCTCCTCTCAGTGTAGAAGGGCATATTGCATTTAGACACTTTAGCTTTAGAGTTGTCAAAGAAAATTAAAGGAAGGAAAGTACCAGGACAATAGAGACTGGAGTCAGTCATCGCTGGCTTGACACTTTAAACTGTTAAGTAGGTAATGAACACTGCTTGACTGATTCCCTAGACAACCTTGCCGGTTTGGTCTAATATTAAGACTTCACGGAGGAGCGGTGCTTTTCTCTCCAGGTGGAAATCAGCAGACACCCACAAAGTGCGAAGCATTAGAAACATTGAAGTTGATGTTTTACATTATTTACAGAACTTGCAGGAAATGCTTTAACCACCCACATGCGCTCCTTTATCAGATGATTTCAATGGCAGTCAACGGGAGAAGAGGCAGATGGTGAATCTCAAACTGGTTTTTGAAACTTCAATTTAATATGGCGTGACAAAAAAAAACCCTAAATGAGGCCCATTATCACAGTCAGATATTGCATCGCTATTGATTGACCATCTCACTGGTACATGCTGTTACGGCACTCACGTGTTTTACTAAGAAAGAGCAAGGATCGCCTGAGTTACAACATTTAAGGATGACTGATCTCCTTTAGCAGCTAAGCAAAGAAAGTGAATGGTCCTGACCCAATACAACAGTCTTAAGAAAGGTCCCGATCTGGAACGTCACCTATTCATGGTTCTCCAGAGATGCTGCCTGACCCACTGTTACTCCAGCACTTTGTTTTATGTGGTTCTCCTGCAATATTGCTTATAATGCAGAAGCAAGAGAGAACATAGTTGTTCTGGTTCATATCCAGTGCATCTGGTAAGTAAATACTACTCTTCATTAGATACATTGAGAAACCATTACATTATATAACCATCCCCAATCATTACATAAAATGTTTGCTTAAACAGTTGACAACTCTTATTAAAATTGTGCATTTCTGGCATAAATGCAGGGCCATTTTATCCTAGTTAACCCGCAGAAAGATACCGTATTTTTCAGTGTTTCACCTGTACTACCCATACAATACGTATGTGGCTGAATGTTAACCTGCCATGACTGTACTGAAAATCAGCAAAGTTATACTTAATTCGGTGTGAAGATCTAACCGAGTAGAAAGGATTTTAATAAGCCTTCAGTACAAAGCAAACATATGCAACTTAACGGGTTTTATTTCAAAATTTGTCATGCTGAGGTTTCAATCAATATATTATCAATTTGCCAATTTTATTCAGAATTTCTACTGATCATTACCTTATGTTTCACAGTATAATTCAGAACAGTCATTATGGAAATTCTTGGTCCCTGTCTGCATCAGATTATTCAGCAGCAGTGTTTAACATCCGCTAATACTAAAAACATGCAGAAATATTGGATAAAAGTCTGTCTGAACCAACTCCCTCGAAGAATGCAAGAAACATTAGCAGGTCGTCGAAAAACCGGCGACTGGACTAATGGGTCTGTCCCACTTAGGCGATTTTGTTAAGGGACTGCGGGCGAATACAACATTGAAATTCACCAGTCAGCACCAGCGACAACCTACGTCACCTGGCAACAACCTACGACATCCTGTCGACACCCTAAGACATCCTGGCGACTGCGTACATTAACCCGGCGACAACCTACGACAGCACCTACGTCAAGCTACGGTCATTTGGCGTCAAACCCAAGGTCGCCACCCCTTCGCCGAAAAATGTTCAACATGTTGAACATTTTTTAGCGACAAGAAAGACGCTACGACTCTTTGGGCGACTGAGCCCAAAGAGTCTTCTCTGTCAAGTTCAAAGCTTGACAATATCTTTCCTATAACATGGTGCCCAGAACTGAAGACAATATTCCAAATGCGGTCTCACCAACGTCAACATGATCTCCAAACTTCTATACTCAATACTCTGACCGATGAAGGCCAATGTGCCAAAAGCCTTTTTGACCTCCTTATCTACCTGCGACTCGACCTTCAATGAACCATGCACCTGCACTCCTAGGTCCCTCTGCTCTACAACACTCCCCAGAGTCCTACCATTCAGTATGTACATCCCGCCCAGGTTAGACTGGGCGGTCTCAGAATGCAACATCTCACACTAATGATGAAGGATCTGATCTGTTTCATTCAAGAATCTATCCGTTTGGTGCATTTGTTTCTGTATTTTCGTATCTATTTTACATTTGCCTCTCAAAGTAGAAATAACTTCATGTGGAATTGTGATTAAAAAATGAAAACAAAGTGGCTGTGGGTAATTTAGTACAATTCTATGCTATGTAGTGTTAGTAGGACAGTTAGAATCCAATTTCAGATTTGGCATTTATGGATTAAAAACCATTCATAATTTCAAGTCTATAATAATCCCAACCAGCAGTGCAGATTGTGTTCACAGCATCAACTTCAGATGCAAGCATTCTTTGAATAGTCATTTTTAACTTGTGTGCATTTTTATCTCTGCTGAGAGAGGTTCTTGTTGTGTTGAAAATGAAAATAAAATTCCCATTCTAATTACTGGAAAAAGTTTAAAATGCAGAAAAAAAAGCTTACTGGGAATAATTTGAGAGCTGAGTCTGCACTCAGTGTGTGCATGACCAGCTGCCTCCCCTCAGAGGTTAACAATTGGTTCTAGTTAATATTTATTTGAGTCAGTGCTTTGTTTCCCTGTTTGGTGGAAATTAAATAAACCTGAAATTAAAGTTAGTTTCAGTGATGGTAATCACACAGTGACTTGATTATTATAAAAGCCCATTTGGTTCACTAAATTTCCCATCCACGCCCAAACAAGACCAAGCTCAGACTGAGGAAGGGTCTCGACCCAAAACGCCACCCATATCTTCCATCCAGAGATGCTGCCTGTCCAGCTGATGTTACTCCAGCATTTTGTGTCTATCTTCGGTGTAAACCAGCATCTGTAGTTCCTTCCTACACCAAACAAGAGCTCACTCAATATGGCTGCACCTTAAAGGGCCTGTCCCACTTATGTGACCTTTTAGGCGACTGCCGGCACCCGTCATAGGTTATCGAAAATTTTCAACGAAACTACGACTCTTTGGATGACTAGGAGAGCTCTCACGACCATACAGCCAACCCCCTGGTGACGCCCCGCGACATGTCGCCAGGGCTCGCCTGTATGTTCGTGAGAGGTCTCCTAGTCACCCAAAGAGACATCGCGTCTTTCTGGTCGCCGCTGAATTTTCAACATGTTGAAAATTTTCGGCAACCTATGACGGGAGCCGGCAGTCGCCGAAAAGGTGGTGTAAGTGGGACAGCCCCTTAACTGACCCTTCATAAGATGGATAGGGATGGACAGTAAAGACTGGCATTACCAGTGTAGGGAGGAACTGCAGATGCTGATTCGTACCAAAGAGAGACACAACATGCTGAGTAACACAGTGGGTCAGGCAGGGTCCCGACCCGAAACCTCACCTATTCCTTCTCACCAGAGATGCTGCCTGACCCACTGAGTTACTCCAGCAATTTGTGTCTATCTGACATTACCACTGTTGTCCACGTCGTCTGAATGAGAAAGAACAAAAAATTGCATGAATACAGATCAGCCTCAAGCAGATTTTGCAGTAAGTGACATGCAGCAGGAAGTTAAGCCTTTCACCTCCAAGGCTTGCACGCAGAAATGTACAAAAGATTGCAGATGAATACACATAGATTTGTCCTGCAATATTAAGGATGCATGAATATGTCCTTCAAAAGCAGCTAAAACATACAACTTCAATGGCTGCATAAACATGCTGAAACCAGCTTTCAGAATTACAGATTATTAAACACTATGATAACAATTCACAATACTGCAGTCACACATTACAGAAAAATCTGAATGAAAATACAGTTAATTGTTTTCAAATATAATGAACCTCGTTACTGCTCCAAAACACTTTCACAACCTAACACCCACACGCCTCATCATCCCACTCGATCCTATTTAATTTCTGACCATAAGCAATCATCACATTTTCAAACAAATCCAGTTGAAGCAACACACATATTTGTTTCCCTCATTAACGGGCCAGTAACCAATTCAGAAAAAGTAAACCTTGATGTAAAACTGTAGACAGATGTACATTTCTTGGAATAAAAATGTTAGACTACATTATAGTAGGTTTACATCTTTGATATCAAATGTGCCAGAACATTAGACTCCTATTTATTGACTATAGCTCTGCCTTCAATACCATGATTCCATCTGCAAATGTTTCCACGCTGTATCTCGAAACTAAACTAAAAAAAAGACCAGAGACTGCAGATGCTGTAGACGTGGCAAAATAGAGGCTGCCAGAGAAACTCAGCATCCGTGGAGGCAAAGGGACGGTTGATGTTTCAGGTCGAGATTCGGTATCAGGATTGTGATAGTGAGAACCCTTCTGTGATGCCCAGACATCATAACGTCAGATCAGGGCAAAGAATGCACTGCCATTTCTGTGGAACTGGATACAGTAGGATACAGTCATAGCAGTGTTTAGAAACATAGAAACATAGAAATTAGGTGCAGGAGTAGGCCATTCAGCCCTTCGAGCCTGCACCGCCATTCAATATGATCATGGTTTCTCTCGGCAAGTAACACATTCTTATTTATAGGATGCTGCTGAATACAACTGAATTTCAAGGTGACCCTTCTTTCTGAAAGAGTCTACCTGTATTATCTAATGCTTAATCAGATGACTCAGCTTAACTGTTGCTCATGGAATGGATTAGTTTATATCGGTAAATGAGCCTAGTGTTTCTCCGTTCCATTCTAATGGAGATTAAAAGTAAGGTAATTATCCTTGATATCTTCCTTTCAACAGCTTGTTCAGATCTTCCTCTGAATAACTTAGCAAGTCTGTTGGCCTATTCTCATTGGCATTGTTAGGTGGGAGAGAGAAGATGTGATAATCAAGGATCGCTCCAGGCAGGGCCTGCCCTCTTTTCACAACTAGCATAGGGCAGAATGTACAGAAGCTTGAAGTCCCACACCATCAGGTTCAGGGACAGCTACTTTCCTACAGCTATCAGGTTCTTGAACCAACCTGTACTGTTTCCTTTATCATCGTTACTTTTCTGCATATCTGTGATTCATTTGTTCCATATCTCTCGACATCACCGTCTATATCTCTAATTTCCCTTTCCCCGTCCTGACTCTCAGTCTGAAGAAGGGTCTCGACCCGAAACATCACCCATTCCTTCTCTCAAAAGATGCTGGTTGACCAGCTGAATTACTTCAGCACGTTGTGTCTATCAACCCTTCCAATGGTTACTTACACAACAATATTATGTTGTTTTTTTTCTAATTATGTGTTGATGTTAATGTCTTTTTTTTTGCAGTCTTCTTTGTTTTAGAATTTTACGGGTAATTTATATATAGTTTAAGTATGCTTTGTGTTTGTCTGTTGTCTGAGACTGTGTGCATGTGATGCTGTTGAAGTCAAGATGTTTCATTATAGCTGTGTCTCTCTGCACTTGTGTATACGACAATAAACCTGAACGTGAGGGTTGCCATGTTCCATGTTTAGATCCTCTCCTCACTGCTGCCTCAGTGTACATTGTTGCTTTGTGGCAACCGAGGAGAGTGTAACTTTAAAGGCGAATGTCCTTCAGTGATTGGTGTGTGCAACATATCTATCCACTGGTGTGGGAAGGAACAGCAGATCTGGTTTACATCGAAGACAGACACAAAATGCTGGAGTAACTCAGCGGGTCAGGCAGCATCTCTGGAGAAAAGGAAGCTTCTCCAGGTGACGTTTCGGATCGAGATCCTCCCTCTGAAGAAGGGACTCAACCCAAAATGTCACCCACTCCTTCTCTCCATATCTATTCACATATCTGCTTCATTGTACCCACTGTCATGTCCAACATGCAATAGCTGGAAGGTATGCAAAGTCTGACTTTCGTTAGACTGGAGTTGTTACATTGTTCTGCTCGAAGTTGCTTCTAAAGTCCTGTCTAACATCAGCAATTCACAGCATGGGATCTACAGACATGAATACTAAATGATGACACAGCATGTCGGATATATTCAGAACAAGGATATTTTCTCACTATTTTCAACAAGCCTGCCATTTTGTTCAAGAACAAAGACATTCGTAGACAAGGTGCCTGATATTTAAACTCATTCTTTCACGTGAAAGTTGATGAAAACCTCAGCAAGCAGAAATAATTTGAGCACTTTAACAATCAAACAAATTGCAACCAACAGAAGGTTTATTTGGTGCACATCATGTATATTTTAAAGTTTATATTTGACAAGGAAAACATTGACCTTTCAATGAAATGAAATAGGAACTCTGAACCATAAAGTTTGCATTCGCAATCAGCCAATTAGTGGCAGCAGGAACATAATGTTCACATCTTCCATAAATTTCAACGATACTGAAATCTGATCATTCTTTTGGGATGTCTATCATAATATCTGTATAGTAAGAAGTCTCTGTAATGTTCTTTTATGCTGCTTCCACTGTTAATAGTAGTGCAATTTATAGATATCCAAACACTGTCTTTGGTGAGATATGTCGTATTTATTTTTCCCAGGATTTTCAATGTTATTTATAAATCTTCAACTTAAGAAAGCCTAGCACCACCCACGTGACAATTATTTTGTCGCATGAAACTTGCTTTCTGCCTTATGATCATTGTTGAACAATGTAGAATTTATCAGTCAGTCATATCTGCCCCACTGCAGTCACTATTTCATGACATCTGTCACACTGTGCCATATCTAGTCATTCGGTAATCACTGTCGATCACTGTGATATCTGCTACTTAATACTGACTGTCAACTGCAGTAATATTTCTCACATCACGCAGCTACACTGATCTCTGTCCCATAACAAGAAAAGTCACAGTGATACCCGTGAAATGCTGCGTCTATCACACTTACACTATCCTACACACACCAGGTGCAATTTACCAAGCAAATTAACCTAGAAACGTCTTTGAAGTGTGGGAGGAAACCGGAGCACCCGGGAGAAACCCACTATGATCACGGGAATAACGTACAAACTCCATACGGACAAGCACCCCTAGTCAGGATTGAACCCGGGTCTTTGGCACTGCAAGGCAGCAACTCTACCGCTGCGCCATCATGCCACCCTCTTTGAAAAATCTGGCAATCACAATGATAATGTTCAATGTGGACATCTTCTCATTATCACTGTCAATCACTGTGATATCTGCTAGTGGCAGCATGATGGGACTCTCCTAGTGGCAGCATGCTCTAAAGGTTGCAAATTTGTTTGCTCCCTTAATGTTTAACTTCCACTCACCACTCTTTCAATGTTACTCGTGACTATTTGATTTCAAGACACCGTCTAACTTTTCATAAGGTGTTGATAACACTTTTACACGCCTTAATCGTGAAAAGGATGGAGACAAGAAAAAAGGGAGGCTCCCCAAGGAAGGAACAGGGGAAAGCCACAACCACAGCTGCAGCTTCTGATTCCAGTAACATAGAAGCAATATCAAAAATGAACGATGAATTGAAAAATGAGCTGAAAAATGAAATTAAAATAAGGTTTGGCAGTTTGGAAGAAATGGTGAAAGGAGTTTTGACAAAATTGAAGGAAGTCTAAGGAAGACTGTCTTTGTTACGAGATGAACTTCGTGAACAAAAGGATGAAATTGATATCTTGTGAACCCTGGGAGTGGAGAGAGATTTGAAGATTGAAAAACTGGAACGGCGAATGAATGAAAACACTCGAGCACTTCAGCAATACAAGACTAAAAATATGGACTTAGAAAACAGAAGCTGTCGTTTGAATTTACGAATTGTTGGTTTTCTGGAACGTCAAGAAGGAGATAACGTTATAAAAATATGCTTCTAAAATGTTAAAGGAAACTTTCAACATTGAGCACCATGAAAATCTTCAGTTTTTGGATAACGCTCACAGGATTGGGAAGAAATCCGGTAATAAATAGACATTTGATTATTCGGTTTCATTTTTGGCAAATGAAGGAGAATATTCTCCAGGCAGCAAAAAAGTTGGGTGTGGCTGAATATGAAGGAGGCGAGTTTTGGTGTGTCGCTGATTATAGTTACGAGCTTTTGGAAATAAGAAAATCCTTTTATAATGTAATGTCTGATTTGCATAAGAAAAAGCTACGGCCAGTTTCATTATACCCTGCTAGATTGCGTATTCGACTTTTCAACGGTAATTTTCGATTTTTTAACAATCCTCAAGACGCCTCTAGCTTTCTGGAGAGCTACGAGGAGGAAGGGGACCAATCGATAGCTGATTAAGTTATAACTGGAGATTTACTGTTCCTATTTTGACAATATATCATTTGGTAATGATTAAGAATTTAACTGCACGAGTTGTTTTTCTTTTATAAATATTCTTTTAAGAATTTTGTTGTTAATTTTGTGTTCCCCTGTCATTAGACAAACTAAGAGAACGCAGTTCTTGTTTTTCATATCCTGACCTTGGATAATAATATGTAGCTTTCGCTCGTTAACTTCATGACTGTATTTTTTTTCCTTCTCTCTCAAAGAGATAATAAGGAATATGTTTTGACTAGGAGTGGTTTTAAATTATTATATCTATGCCGAGCACTGTTACTAGAGAAGATGGGTTTGGGGAAGGGATTAGGTAACTTGCTGACTGTCTATTGGTCAGTTTGGGGCTTTACAGGGGTGGGAGGGGGGGGAGGCTATTTAGTGTTTTCCTTTTGTGCAACGTTTGAATGTCCTCACTCCGCCCTAGATTTTTCTTCTTCCAATATCATGAACTTTTAGGCTTCAAGAAATTAACCCATTACATCCCACGTGATTTTGACAAGCAATATGGATAAAGTGGAATGTGAATGGCTTGAACCATCCCATTAAGAGGAAAAAATGTTTTAAAGCTTGTCACAGACTAAATGCTCAGATTATCTTTGCTCAGAAAACTCTTGAAGGCAAGATGACAATTTACGATTTTTTAAGTTTTGGAGAGGCCAGCAGTTTCATTCAAATTCACAGGCTAAGGTGAAAGGAGTCTCTATTTTTATTGACCCCTCAATTCCGTTTGTTCACAATGAAACAATTTCTGATCCATATGGCAGATTTTTGGGATTACTGGTGTTCTTTACATGCAAAAAGTTGCTATGGTGAATGGCTACGCACCAAATATTAATCACCCTGAGTATTTTAAACAGTTAATTGCATCCTTTCCTAATTTAAATGAACACTTTTTAATAATGGGTGGAGATTTCAACTGTTGTCTGAACCCTGTGATTGACAGGTCTACATCTGATCATGTGCTTCCAAATAAATCAGCTAATTTGATTAATTATTTTTTACTTGACTCTGGAATGTTAGAAGTTTGGAGATTCTTACATGCAAATGACAAAGAATTTTCATTTTTCTCTCATGTATATCACAGTCATTCTAGGATTGATTATTTTATAGTAGATTCTCGGCTAGTTCCATCGGTCACTGCATGTAAGTATGACACAATCGCTATTTCTGATCACGCACTTTGAAACTATCAATCAATCTACCTGATTCCAAGTTTAGTGCTAAACAATGGCGATTTAACGCTACTTTGCTTCCAGACTTAAATTTTATTAATTTTATGAAAGATCAGATTGCTTTTTACTTTTTGACAAACTCTACTGAAGAAATATCCAACGGTGTAGTCTGGGATGCTTTTAAGGCATATATTCGTGGACAAATTATTTCATACTCCATGGGATTAAAGAAACAAAATCAAAAATAATGACGAGATTAAAGAAATTGATAAAAAATATTCAAAACCTCCTAGTTTAGAGCTTTACAAGAACAGAGTTGAACTTCAATTGAGAAATGATTTGTTATTAGTATCACCGATTGAGAACCAGTTACTTAAAACCAAAAGTCAATTTTATATACATGGCAAACAATCTGGTAAATTACTCGCTAATCAATTGAAAGCGGTGTCGGCCAAGCGTCAGATTACTAAAGTGAGAAAACGGGATGGTACAGTAACTGTAGACCATGACGAAATTAATAAATCCTTTCAAGAATTTTATACCTCCCTATACCAATCAGATGTTCCTAATGATTCCAATATAATGCATGAGTTTTTAAAGAAACTGAACTTACCAAATTTACCATATAATGATTCTCTGTTGTTAGATGAACCCGTCACGGAAGAAAAAATACAGAAAGCAATCTTTTCAATGAATTCTGGTAAAACTCCCGGTTTAGATGGATTTACAGCAGAATTTTTAAAGTATTTTTCAAATTTATTGTCTCCATGGCTACGTAAGGTATTTAAAGAAGCCCTTTTAAGAAATAGATTACCACAATCTTTTTATGAAGCTTCTATTTCTTTAATTCTTAAAAAAAGATAAAGACCCTACTGAAGTGACATCATATTGACCTATATCAATGTTAAATGCAGATTTCAAAATTATTTCCAAAATATTAGCTATGAGATTGGAAAAGATTTCACTGCAAATTATCTCTGAAGATCAGACCGGTTTTATTAAAAATCGTTACTCATACTTTAACGTTAGGAGATTAATTGTATATACAGCGTCTAATAAAACCCCAGAATGTGTCATCTCACTTGATGCTGAGAAAGCTTCTGATAGAGTAGAATGGGATTATTTACTCAATACACTTGAAAAATTTAAGATTGGTCCAAAATGTATTTCTTGGATCAAGCTGATATATCATATACCTCAGGCTTCTGTATTTACTAATAATCAGAGATCCCCTTTTTTCAGGCTCTTTCGAGGTACTAGACAGGGCTGTCCCTTAAGTCCTTTACTATTTGATATTGCTTTGGAACCTTTAGCCACTGCTATTAGGGAATCCCCTAATATTTTTGGTATTGTCCGCGGCAATAAGACACATAAGCTATCTCTTTTTGCAGATGATCTGTTATTATTTATTTCTAACCCTGAGAAATCTATTCCGGAAATAGTAGCATTACTTAATCAATTTAGTCATTTGTCTGGTTATAAACTAAATCTTAGTAAGAGTGAGCATTTTTTCCATTAAATAATTTTGTTTTGAATTATGGTCAGTTTCCATTTAGATTGACTACCGAAAGTTTTATTAATTTAGGTATTAAGATCACCAAGAAACACAAGGATTTATTTAAAGCTAATTTTATGCCTTTAATTGACCATATTAAACATCAGTTTACTAAATGATCACCAATGTCCTTATCCCTAATTGGCCGAATCAATGCTATTAAAATGTTCATTTTACCTACATTTCTGTATTTATTTCAGATGATACCAATTTTTATTGCCAAATCTTTCTTTGACATTATAGACTCCAAAGTTTCTTCATATATATGGCAGAATAAAAATCCCAGACTAAGTAAAAAACATTTAGAGAAATAAAAAAAAAATGGCGGTTTGGCATTGCCGAACCTTAGATTTTATTATTGGGCAGTCAATGTTCGTTATTTAACATTTTGGACAAAAGATTTAGAAGATACCCAATGCCCAGGATGGATAAACCTTGAATGTGATTCCTTACAAGGGCTATCAATGGCCTCTATTCTAGGGGCCTCGTTACCTTTCACAATTACGAGATTGAATAAATATACGACTAACCCAATAATAAGAAATATGCTCCGAATATGGTTTCAATTTCGTAAGTTGTTTGGACTAAATGATTTTATCTTATCGAGTCCTATTTTATCCAATTTTCTCTTCCAACCATCTAGTACTGATCAAGTCTTGTTGTTATGGAAGAGGAAGGGTTTAGTAGCTCTTCGTGATTTGTTTTTGCGGGGTTGTTTTATGTCTTTCGAACAACTCTCCAATAAATATAACTTACCTAATTCACACTTTTTTTAGATATTTACAAATTAGACACTTTTTGAAGGCTACTCTACCCCTTTTTCCGCTACCACATCAAACATCCCTCAACATTGAAACAGTTACTGGATTGTCTTCCTTAATTCCATTAAAATATGTTGGTGGCCCATTTAACATGTTTGTCACAGAAGTATCCATCCAATATCATGGCTCTCAAATCAATCACAAGTGTAAACCCAAGAGTCATTCACCGTTCCTCCGATCAATACTTCAAAATTATCATTGCCACTAAGATCAATACTCAGTAATTATCAATCAGTGCCAATCAGATCGATGTCGAGTAATTCACTCAGGGGCACTCGCATTGATACTTAGAAATTCCCAGCATCATTCAAATAAATGCCAAGTATATTATCACCCAATCACCTGGATCAATCTCAAATAGTTGTTATCGTCATTCGGATCAATGCCCAGTAGTTATAAATCACTGCCTCTCAAATCATTCCCAGTAATTCATTCAGTGCCACGAGGAGTATTGCCTGGTAATTCTCTGTGTCATTCAGATAAATGCCTAGTAATTATCACCTGCTGCCACTCACATAAACCTGAAGTCTCTGTCACCCCTTGTTACTTGGATCAGTCTCCAGCCGTCAGATCATTGTCAAGTAATTCTCAATGTCACTCAGATCAATATTTAGTCATTATCACTTACTGACATTCAGATCAATATCGACAATATGGGGGGACAAAGTGACCTGTGAGTCTCAAGAGAGTCAAGAGTCAAGAGTGTTTTATTGTCCTATGTCCCAGATAGGACAATGAGATTCTTACTTGCTGCAGCACAACAGAATATGTAAACATAGTATATAACGGGAGAAAAAAAGGTCTGTGTGTAAATGTACACATACACACATACTCAATAAATAAACAAATATAGTGCAATAATAATAATAGTCTGTTGTAGTTCAGAGCTTATTTATTGTCGTGTTTCGTAACCTGACAGCTGTAGGGAAGAAGCTGTTCCTGAACCTGGAGTTACAGTTTTCAGGCTTCTGTACCTTTTTCTCGAACGCAATGGTGAAATGAGTGGGTGGCCAGGATTGTGTGGATCTTTGATGATGTTGACTGCCTTTTTGAGGCAGCGACTTTGATAGATCCCTTTGACGGTGGGGAGGTCAGAGCCGGTGATGGACTGGGCAGTGTTCACAATGTTTTGCAGTCTTTTCCGCTCCTGGACGTTCAAGTTGCCGCACCAGGCCACGATGCAACCAGTCAGTATGCTCTCTACTGTGCACCTGTAGAAGTTCAAGAGAATCCTCTTTGACATACCGAATCTCCATAGTCTTCTCAGGAAGTAGAGGCGCTGATATGCCTTCTTTATAATTGCATCAGTGTGCTGAGTCCAGGAAAGATCTTGTATGCCCAGGAATTTGAAGTTTTTGATCTTCTCCACCATCAACCCAATGATATAAACAGGATTGATATAAGCATTGATATAAACAGTAGTAGGAAAATGCTGGAATCCACAATGGATATAATAACAGGATACCAAAAAAATCATAGGGTTGGAGGCTCAGCATTGATTCATCAAGGAGTCATAGATGGTTACAGCACATAGGAGTCATAGCACACGATTGAAACAGGTCCTTCGTGCCCCCATCAAACCATCCTGCTGTTCATTTGCCAACCATCATGCCGATCTATACTAATCCTGTTTGCCGACATTAATTCCATATCTCTCTAGACCTTGCTCTTTCAAGTACAAATCTAGATGCCTTTTAAATGCTGTTGCTTTCATCACCTCTGACAGCTCATTCCCGATATCAACTACTCTTTCTGCAAAATATTTATACTTCAGATCCCCTTTAAATCCTTTCCCTCTTACCTGAAAACCAACACCCTCTACTTTTAAACACCAAAGGACACAGTCATAGGCAATATACCGTTTCTACGCCTCTCATAATTTTACATCACTCTCGCATGTCACCTCTGAGCCTCCTTAGTTCCATAGAAAACAGCCTATCAAATCTATCCTTATCACTCAAGCCCTGCAACACAGGCAACATTCAAATGCATCTTTTCTGCAACTTCTCTCGCTTAATTGCATCTTTCCTGTACTGTGAAGACCTGAACTGTACACTATACTTCAGGCATGGTCTAACCAATATTCGATAATGTGTTGCCCAACTCTTGTACTCAGTGCCTCAGCCGATGAAGGCAAGTGTACCAGACGCTTTCTTTACCATATTCTCCACCTGTGTGGCCGCTTTCAGGATACTATGTCTCTCTGTTCAATAACACTCCCTTGCACCCTGTCACTCACTGTGTAAGTCCTGCCCTACTTTAATTTTACAAAACGCAACACCTCACATTTGCCCGAGTTAAATACAATCTGCTGCTTCTTTGCCCACTTTCACAGGTTGATCAATAGCCTGTTGTAACCCAGAGAAACTGTTCACTCTATCACCAGTTTTGGTGTCATCTGCAAACTTAGTAATTATGCCATTGAGACTCTCATCCACATTAATATATGACAAACAGCAGTGGACTCTGCCAGACTAATTTAAGCCCTACTGAATAACATTAGCAAATCTCCCTGAACGAATATTGGAGCCCTTCAGTTCAGAAACAATCCGTCCCACTTGTACTGGTCGTCTTTGCCCTTGAAGAGATCCCAATGGTCCAAGTAGCCTAAGCCCACTAGGCTGCATCAACCCTCGCCCATGCATCCATTTACTTAATCCTCCTATTCCTACCATCATCAGTGTTTACCACAAGGTGGAATCCTGAGACTGAACAAGAGAGGTCCTGCCCTTTAACCTTGTGCCAAATTCTCTACATTCATTTTGAAGGACCTCATCTTTCTTCTTATCTACGTTGTTGGTACCAAAATGAAAATAATATCATGTTTGACTAATACATTGGAGATATTTGAGGATAAGACTGGCAGAATAGTTAACAGAGAGCTGATGGATATAGAATATTTAGATTTTCTTAAGGCTTTTGATAAGGTCTCATATAGAAGGTTAGACAACACATGGAATTGGAATAAACACACAGACATGGTTGAAAATTTGTATACAGACAGAAAAAACAATCACTCTGCAAATTCCATTTGATGCCTTCTAGCAAGACTCGTGTTTCCATTTCTACTGTGATTTCCCCTGTAGCAAAAATCAACATATTTCATTTTCTGTATAAGGTTCCAGCTGAAACACTGAAGGGAAAAGCAATGCCAATAAACTTGAGGGCACGATTATGATGGACGATATGGCATTTTAGAAGCTGCCATAAGTTTGCCATAACAAACCTTTGCAGGGCCCAATGATTCAGGTGCTAGAGAAAATTATGATCCTTGTCTAAGGGCTCAGTGGTGTTCTAGTTTTACAGATACAGCCCCTTTGGCTGAGTGAGCCTCTGCCGACCAGCGATCCCTGCACACCAACACTATCCTATACACACTAGGGACAATTTACAATTATAAATGGCTGGGGGTAAACTGAGAAACATAGGAAATGCAGACAGACAAAAATGCTGGAGAAACACAGCGGATGAGGCAACATCTATGGAGCGAAGGAAATAGGCGACGTTTTGGGTCGAGACCCTTCTTCAGACTGATGTGAGGATGGGGGGGGGGGGGGTGGTGGGAAGAAGGAAGAAAGAGGCGGAGACAGTGGGCTGAGGGAGAGCTGGGAAAGGGTAGGAGAAAGCGGGGACTACCTGATATTGGTGGTCAATGTTCATACCGCTGGGTATGGATTTTCCAGCATCTGCAGTTCCTTCTTAAACATAGGAAATGCAGGAGTCACAGAAGGTGGAGTACACAATAGTTTAGTCCAAATAGTCAATCATCTGGGCAAGACTGAGAGAGAGGAACCGTACATAAGAACAACCTGAGTCCTTGATACTTTGTCAGCACAATTCATCATCCCCACTGCATTGCCAACAGTATTGGAAGATTCTTTGAGGTTACATCTCTTATGTCAACCACACTCTGCTGCAAATACATGAGGAAATAATACATGAAGTTTTGCATTACTGTTGTAGCTGTTTCACTTTTATGCTTAACATTGGTGCAAGTCACCACCAAGGTTTCACCATTTGCACTGCATTTGAAGCTACATATGAGCCAAGGTCTCAGTGTGGATCTGAGTGAACATCTTGTGGAAACATGAACTTGATGATGTGTTGCAGAGAGCTTAGTCACAATAAAACTGCACCAGCACTTCACAAATCTCTTCAGTGACAATATACATTGCAGGTGCAATGAAGTATCAAATAATCATGAATTTGCAGTTTAAACAAAAATAACAAACACTTCTGTAGAACCTTTCCTGATTTCGAAAAGTATTTGATCAGCCAATGTACTACTTCTGAAATGCATTATTGTAATTGGAGAATCGTGGCAGTCAGTTTGCATATAACAACGTGTAATTAAGTAAGCTGCCAAAATATCAGCTTCTGGTTCTGTAGATAAACGTTGGCCAGGAATGCAGGAGAACTTCCAAGCTCTGGAATGTTGCTCTGAGGCCTTTTACTCTTCACTCTTGATATAACATAGGCCTGGCAACTATTTTGTCTGCAGAAATCTGTCTTTACCTGAATCTCTGTTTAATATTGCAGCTGAAAGATATCATCCTCGGTAGTACAACACACCCTTGGTAACTATATGCAGTATCATTTGTGGTTTGTGCCTGATTCCCTGTACTAAGGCACATGGTACACCCAAGTAAAAACACAGATTACTGTGGACAGAATAGTTGCCAGGCCTGTGGTATATCAATAATCAAGAGTGTCATGTGTACCAAAAATAGAACAATATAATTCTTACTTGCATAACAGGTCTGTAGCCACAATACTCATGGTATAACAAAATAAACAAAAGAAAGATCAAAAAATATATATTAGTGCAAAGCAAACCCCAAAATCCCAAGAGCAACCAAGACAGTTCGTACTTAGTGCTCGTAGTATTCCAGGCCCTGATGTTCATTGGGAAGAAGCTGTTCCTGAACCTGGCCGATCATAGATTTCCAACTCCAGTACCTTCTTCCTGATGGCAGGAGTGAAAAGAGAGTGTGGTTAGGGTAGTGAGGTTCTTGATGATGCTGGCTTGCCTTTTTGGAGCAGTGCCCCTTTAGATCTCCGATAGATTTAAGGTGGGGAGATCTGTACCCTGATGCACTGGACAGTGTCCACCACCTTTTGTGATCTCCTTCAATCTCCTTCAGTTATTCCACAAAAAAATTGGTGAATCGTGGAATAGGCAATTCCACATGGCATGAGTTGCATAATATAGTTTGGTGAGATAAATGTGGTACTTTCCTGAGTTTATCCCCGTTTACCACTGTTTAGTATGTGGCTGTGTCTACTACACTGCCAACTCATAACATGATATCCTGCCCACCCTTACCCCTTTACTAGTTAATCCCTCATTTGCCAAATTAACCAGCTGTGTATATTAATACTAGCACAAAAAAAAATCGTCAGGTGATGATGACTTTCTCATTATGAAATGTTTACTGTGAATAATTCTGGTGCTCTCTCCATTAAATCCCTGTCCAATATCCGCAGATAGGAAAGACTTTTTGGTTCAGTGATTCTTCAGTATTTTCCAATTTGCCACACTTTGGATGCTCCGATTCAATTACTTTCTTTAAATTGCAAAACATTTCTACATTTGCAACCACTGTGGACTCTCTGACTCAAATTATGTTTTCTATTTGAAACCTATTTGAACAGAAGGTGGCATAAAATTGCCATACAGTGAAATAGTGCTGACAGGGTCGGCAGACCTCTACCCGTGTATTGACTCCAACCCCCAACCTATGACACACGCTTATTACATGCTATAATATACACAGAATAAGGAAGCATGCACACTTTATTAGCTTCTATATGACACAAATTAGATGTTAACATACAGCACAAGACATGTTATACTCATCTACTCTGGGCAAAGATAAAAAAATTAATAGGAATCTGAGGGGCAACTTTTACACACAAAGGGTGGCGGGTGTATGGAACAAGATAAAGGAGGAGGTAGTTGAGGCTGGGACTATCCCAATGTTTAAGATACAGTTAGACAGATACATGGATGGACAAGTTTAGAGGGATATGGACCAAGCACAGGCAGGCAAGTTGGGCCGAAGGGCCTGTTTCCACACTGTATCACTGTAAAAACTAGAGCCCTGTGCAGCTTCCCATAATTTTAAATACTGATGTCCATTTTATATTTGCATTTTTCCATGCAAACACTTGACAATTAGTTCTTGATTCATGATGGTACGCTTCACTCCAAGTTTTACTTTCTCCAATCCATCATCAACATCCACAGCTGCCTTCGTCAAATCATTGTACATAGAAACATAGAAATTAGGTGCAGGGGTAAGCCATTCGGCCCTTCAATCTAGCACTGCCATTCAATATGATCATGGCTGATCATCCAAAATCTGTACCCCGTTCCGGCTTTTTCCCCATATCCCTTGATTCCCTTAACCCTATGAGCTAAATCTAACTCTCTCTTGAAACATCCAATTAATTGGCCTCCACTGTCTTCTGTGGCAAAGAATTTCACAGATTCATAACTCTGGGTGAAAATATTTTTCCTCATCTCAGTCCTAAATGGCCTACCCCTTATCCTTAAACTGTGACCCCTGGTTCTGGTTCCCCCACATCGGGAACATTTTTCCTGCATTTACCCTGTCCAATCATCTAAGAATTTTATATGTTTACTAGACTAAGTGGGACCCATTGGGTCCCATGTTCACACGGGAGGTCCCCCGACGCAATATTCCACCTCTTCACCAATTCCAATATTGGTGGCCAGTGAGGGGGGGGGGGGGGGCTTTACTTCAACCCAAACCCCCCAAACAACCATTTGCATGCGGTGCCTTTTTACTTCAACCCAAACCCCCCAAACAACCATTTGCGGTGCCTTTTTACTTCAAACCAACCATATTTTAATTTTCAAACCACATTAAGGGCACTCGCAGTTGAGTAGATATGTGTCCAGTGTTATTCAGAGTTCAGAGAGATATGACCCTCTGGCTTCCTCCATCTTGCAGAGACTGAGTGAGGCACACCACTTCCGGGTTTTATAGTCCCTCCCCCCTCCCACCAGCAGGGGCAGCAGAGAGAATGGCAATTTGTTTAAAATCATTAATATCTCTCTGATTTTTCATCGGTGGGAAAAATCCTCTGGTCCAGTTCGGTGGAGGGGCGCTCTGAGCGAGGTGGCCAAAAATGATGGCCGTAAGTGGCGGCGTTCTCTCGGAAATCAAATCGCAGTGCATCAAAAGCGATCAAGACCCTAACTGAAACTTGGACTCAGGATTAGATGAAAAGTTATATTTTATATTCCTTGATCTTATCTCCTATGATGTATTAATAGTAAATTATTCCATTCTTTATGATTTTCTTTTTTGATGTTGATTTTTATTTTATTTTTCTTTCTGTTTTCCTTTCTTAAAAAAAAATTATTAGAGTCAAAATGATTTACTTGACAATATTAATAATGTATGACCGTTGTACTTGAAGTATTACTATCATAACATATGTTTGCTAAATCACTGTCTACATACTCTAATAAAAATATATATTAAAAAAAAGCGGTCAAGATCTTACTTTTAGTAAAGTAGATATAAGATCCCCTCTCATCCTTTTTAAATTCCAGCGAATACAGGCCCAGTCGATCCATTCTTTCATCATATGTCAGTCCCGCCATCCCGGGAATTAACCTCGTGAACCTATGCTGCACTCCCTCAATAGCAATAATTTCCTTCCTTTAGGAGACCAAAATTGCACACAATACTCCAGATGCAGTCTCACCAGGGTCCTGTATAACTGCAGCAGGACCTCGTTGCTCCTAAACTTAATTCATCTCGCAATGAAGGCCAACGTGCCATTAGCTTTCTTCACTGGCTGCTGTAGCTGCATGCTTACTTTCAGTGACTGATGTACAAGCACATCCAGGTCGCGTTGCGCCTCCCCTTCTCCTGATATGACACCATTCAGATAATAATCTGCCTCCCTGGTCTTGCCACCAAAGTGGATAACCTCACAATTATCCACATTAAATGCATCTGCCATGCTTCTGCCCACTCACCCAACCTATCAAGTCACCCTGCAGCCTCATAGCATCCTCAATGCAGCTCACAATGCCACCCAGCTTTGTGTCATCCGCAAACTTGGAGATGTCACATTTAATTCCCTCGTCTAAATCGTTAATATATATTGTAAACAACTGGGGTCCCAGCACCAAGCCTTGCAGCACCCAACTAGTCACTGCCTGCCATTCTGAAAAATACCTGTTAATTCCTATTCTTTGCTTCCTGTCTGCCAACCAATTCTCTATCCATGTCAATACCCTACCCCCAATGCCATATGCTCTAATTTTGCTCACTAATCTCTTATATGTGACCTTGTCAAAAGCTTTTTGAAAGTCCAGATACACCAAAACTACTGACTCCCTTATCCATTCTACTTGTTACATCCTCAAAAAATTCCAAAAGATTAGTCAAGCATGATTCCCCTTCATAAATCCATGCTGACTTTGACCGATCCCATCACTGCTTTCCTAATGCGCTGCTATAACATCTTTAATAATCGACTCCAGCATCTTCCCCACTACCGATATAAGGTTAACTGGTCTACAATTCCCCATTTTCTCTCTTCCTCCTTTCTTAAAAAGTGGAGTGCCCTCCTTGGCTACCCTCCGTCTACTGGAACTGATCCAGAGTCGAGAGAACATTAGAAAATGTTCACCAATGCATCCACAATTTCTAAGGCCATCTCCTTGAGTACTCTGGGATGCAGACCATCAGGCCCTGGGGA
This sequence comes from Okamejei kenojei, assembly GCA_035221665.1. Lineage (NCBI taxonomy): Eukaryota > Metazoa > Chordata > Chondrichthyes > Rajiformes > Rajidae > Okamejei > Okamejei kenojei. Next base: position 20,746,983 of record CM069157.1, read on the forward strand.
TTTATCTGCCTTCAGTCCCAACAGTTTTCCTAACACCATTTTCTCACTATTGTGGATTCCCTTCAGTTCCTCCCTCCCACTAGATCCTCGGTCCCCTAGTATTTCCGGGAGATTGTTCGTGTCTTCCTTAACGAAGACAGAACCAAATAACTTGTTTAACTGTTTTTTTTTTAAAGAAGGAACTGCAGATGCTGGAGAATCGAGGGTACACAAAAAGCTGGAGAAACTCAGCGGGTGCAGCAGCATCTAAGGAGCGAAGGAGATAGGCGACGTTTCGGGTCGAGACCCTTCTCCAGTCTGAAGAAGGGTCTCGACCCGAAACGTCGCCTATCTCCTTCGCTCCTTAGATGCTGCTGCACCCGCAGAGTTTCTCCAGCTTTTTGTGTACCCCCTAACTTGTTTAACTGTTCTGCCATTTCATTGTTTCCCATTAAAATTCACCTGTCTCTGACTGTAAAGAACCTACATTCGTCTTCACTAATTGTTTCCTTTTTACATACCTGAAGAAACTTTTACAGTCAGTTTTGATATTCCCCGCAAGCTTTGTTTCATGCTCTCCCCCCCCCCATTAATTAACCCTTGTTCTCCTCTGTTGAGTTCTAAATTTTGCCGCTTCTGGACAATTTGGACAACTCTTCCTTGGCTTTAACACTATCCTTGACTTCCCTCGTCAGACACGTTTGAGCCGCCTTCCCAGTTTTATTTATTATTTTATAATAAATAAGGACTCAAGAAACCACAGATGCTGGAACCTTGAGCAACAACAAAGCACAGGAGGAACTCAGCAGGTCAGGCAGCATCTGGTGTATGGACAGATGACTTTACGGGTTGGGCCAATGGAGTAGAGTGCAGCAGAGGCGGAGAAAGCTGGAAAAGCGAGGTGGGATGGGGTGGGGCACAGTTTCACTAGCGAGTGGGCGGCTGAGAGGAAGAGCAGCGCGAGGGGTATAAAAAGCTGCTGCTAATGTCCGTGAAAGGAAGACAGGCAGAGCAGCAGCCTATAGTGGGAGAACATGTGTGTTGAGTGGAGAGCTGTGTTTGAGGGTAAGTGCTGAGGCTTTGGCAAGGAGACTGAGCGGAGAGTTACGGTTTTCTTACTGTAATGTAATAGCTACAGCTATTGGGGGCATTGGTATGCTAGGGTGAAAGCAGACAAAGTAATTGTGATAAGAGGCTCATTAGTCAGGCGGGACCATCAGGAGATTCTGTGACAGCAAGCGGGATTGCAGGGTGGTGTGTTGTCTCCTTGGTGCCAGATTCTTGTAGTGGCTGCAGAATATTCTCAGGGGGGGAAGCAGCCAGAGGTCATTGTGCAAATTAGCATAAATTGCAATGTAGGAAAAGGGATGAGGTCCTGCAGAGTGAATACGGGGAGTTAGGTGTGGAAGAGAAAGTGGGATCACGTGGAACTAGTGTGAATGGATGTTTGGTAGTTAATGTGGGCTTAGTGTGCCAAAGGAGCTGTTTTGAATGCTGAATCTTTTAATATTGTGGGTGAAATGGCCTGTTGATGTTGCTGCACTACTCTATGTTCCATGTTCAGTGAAACAGTTGCCCAGTCTATGTTTGGTTTTGTCAAAGTAACAAAAGCCACGTCGAGACCACCAAATGCAATGGTCGAGGGTTTAAGATGTGCTCATGAATCTCTGTCTCTACATCTCACCTGGAAGGGCTAGAATGAAATAAATAACAACACTTTATTGAGCACTGAAACACATTTTCCAAATTGGTCCGAGCATCCTCTATCTTGTAACTTATTTTTTGAAAACTACCCGGTCACTTATCTGTGCAACCCTTACACTGACGTAGAAAAGATGAATAAATGTTGCACAATGAGCGGTCCCGACCCAAAGTGTCCACTATCCATGTTCTCCAGAGATGGTGCTTGGCCAACTGAGTTACTGCAGCACACCGTAAACCAGCATGTGCAGTTCCTTGTGTCGTTAGATGAAGAAATTTATATATTACATAAAATAACTACATATTGTGCACAATATAAAGCACACACATGTGTGCACACTGTTGTACTAAACTGAATCTATTGAAGTTATTGTGGGAGGAATTCTCCACCAGAAGGAAAATGTTTCTTCATATAATATCCTTCACACCACTTTCAGAACAACTCTAAATATTTTAAAGTTTATAAATAAGGTATGAATCATAATAACTTTTGTAATCTAGGAAACATACAGTAGCAGTTATTTTGCATGTGGAAAGCCCTCACAAGCACCAATGCAGAGATAATCTATTTTAGTAATTTTGGTTTGGGGATAATATTTCAAGGTTTCAAGGTCAGTTTACTGCCACGTGTACCAATTAAGGTACAGTGGAATTTGCTCAGATATCAGAAAAAACAAACGTAATTGCTTTTAATAACCCCATTAAATCTGTCCGATCCATCCCAGCGTCCAGTTGAAGCATTATTTCTTCCCAGTGTTTCCATAGTAATGTAGGTGAACATCATTCTAAATTCTGGAGTTCAAGTCACCATAATCTGAGCCCAGCACTTTCTTCGATAATGCCAAGATTGCAAAGCATACTCCACACTTGTCTGTGGAGCTTAGATCAGAGACTGCACCATAACCATGTGGCTGGCACTGTTTATGTTCACCTGTAGATCTCTCAGGCAATGCCATAGGAAAGAGAAGGAGATGCTGGTTTAAACCAAAGATAGACACAAAAAGCTGGAGTAGCTCAGCGGTGCAGGCAGCATCTCTGGAGAGACGGAATGGGTGATGTTTTGGGTTGAGACACCACCCATTCCTTCTCTTCAGAGATGCTGCCTGACCCCTGAGTTAATCTAGCTTTTTATGTCCAGGAGGAAGTTATGAGAAAGTTACATCAGATGAGTTATGCATTCATTGTCAATAAATGCATCCTCAAACTTCAGTTTATTAGTTGCAGTATCAAATTCTGGATTTTATCGTAACGTTTCATGATGCAAGCCAAATCAATTTTGGCAAGTTGTGGTGATGGGTTTGAACTTTGGCTGCTCTAGGTACATGGGCAACCACGTACATGGGTAGCCTAAAGTAGTCCCCTTATAATAGACAATAGGTGCAGGAGTAGGCCATTCGGCCCTTCGAGCCAGCACCGCCATTCACTGTGATCATGGCTGATCATCCACAATCAGTAGCCTGTTCCTGCCTTCTCCCCATATCCCTTGACTCCGCTATCTTTAAGAGCTCTATCTCTTAAGATAGAGAATTAGCCTCCACTGCCTTCTGAGGCAGAGAATGCCACAGATTCATAACCCTCTGTGTGAAAAAGTTTTCCCTCATCTCGGTTCTAAATGGCTTACCCCTTATTCTTAAACTGTGGCCCCTGGTTCTGGACTCTCCCAACATCGGGAACGTGTTTCCTGCCTCTAGCATGTCCAAACCCTTAATAATCTTATATGTTTCAATAAAGATCCCCTCTCATCCTTCTAAACTCCAGAGTATACAAGCCCAGCTGCTCCATTCTATCAACATATGACAGTCCCGCCATCCCGGGAATTAACCTCGTGAACCTACGCTGCATTCCCTCAATAGAAAGAATGTCCTTCCTCAAATTTGGAGACAAAAACAGCACACAATACTCCAGGTGTGGTCTAACTAGGGCCTTGTACAACTGCAGAAGGACCTCTTTGCTTCTATACACAACTCCTCTTGTTATGAAAGCCAACATGCCATTCGCTTTCTTCACTGCCTGCTGCACCTGCATGCTTATTTTGTGAAGCCTCACACTCCACAACAGAAATGTCTACATCTAATCAGCAGCAGTTCCACTGAACAGAATGTGATTATTACAATGGTACTGCAGAAGGCAGGTTTCTGATTTGGCCTCATCCATCATACAGCGTCCAGACACACACAAATAAAAACACTTTCCATCTTCTTCCAGGAATATTTCAGAGCGCTTCCTTTCATTTAGACCAGAAGATACTAGGAATCGGAGTTAACTCCATACATATATGTGCTTTGGTTTACCACTGGACCACAGAAAATATATTTAACCATTTATACTGGAAACTGGTGGGTTGAACTTTGATTCTCAGAATTAGAAATAATCGTTCGAGGATAAGCCTGGTATTTCATGTTTTTAATGATGACTTGGAAGGAGACTATTTGGCCCATCAGGTCCATACCAGCTCTCAGACAATCCTGTTAACTCACTTATTTCCATACAATCCATTCTCTTTCACATGTTCAATAAATTACCACAATTCTACTACCATCTGTACACAGCAGAGATGGCTCATTAACTGACCAGAATGTTGTTGGAATTTCGGATGAAACCAGTGCATCTGTGAGAACCACACAGGGAGAAGCAGAAAACTGCATCCAGATCATCTCTGGGGCTGGGAGACAGCAGTTCTACCTGCTGTGCCACTGGGCATGCCAAAGTAAGTAAGAATATGCTACATTCAAAAAGTAGAACTCAAATCTTTATGAGATTACAGATACCTGACAGTTACTTTGTGGTCCTTTGGTAGCATGGCATGGATTACAATGCAACACCTTGGATGATATCAACTGCATTATGAACAGGATTTCTGCTTTGATAGAAAAAAAATGCAGAGACTCAACAGGTCAAATGGCGCCTGTGGAAATATAAATGCATAGCCTCAAAATGTTTATTGATCCTCTTTCCACAGTTGCTGCCTAAGCTGCTGAATTCTTCCAGAATTTTCTGTTTATATTTCAGATTTCCAGCATCTGCAGTTTTCAGCTAGTGGAATCATCCTCTCCTCATCCACTCTATCCAGGCCTTTCACTAGTCAGTAAGTTTCAATGAGGTTTCCCTTCATCCTTCTAAACTCCAGTGAGTACAGGCCTAGTGCCCCCAAATGCTCATTGTATGTAAACCCAATCATTCATGGGATTATACTTGTAAACTTCATCTGGAGCCTCTCTAACCCTCCATGGTCGTATGTTCTCCCTGAGTGGGCTCGGCCCAGAAGCTCTGGTTTGCCGAAACAAGGTGTGCAGGGCGGTAGGTTCCTGTAGGTTAGGCCAAGTGACTGCTGTAAATTACCCTTGGCACAGCTGGAGAATCAAGGCAGAATTCTTGGACACATAAGTGACAATAGATTAGAGGGAACTAACTGAGGAAATGGGCTTTGTTCTGACAGCTGGAATAGACATGATGGGCCAAATGGCCTATTTTATTTCATGAGATATTTAAGGGAGGACAGAATGGATGTTGTATATACTGAACTGATCTGTAGTCTGCTGCCAATTGACAAAGGCCAGATCAATGTCATGTATGATTTTATATTTGTGTCATGTCATTAAAACCTATTCCATCTTCATGCTGATCTAAATCATGATTATGAACTCCCAAAACAATGGATTGATCAGGAGTCTGCACTGAAGATCATCTATGGCAATCTTAAAATACGCTGAATGAAACGGTAAACATGGCATGTCTAACATATATTGTTGGCATGGAGTTTAATTGATGAAAAAACATCAAACCTATTTTATCCAAGTAGGCTTAAGGTGGGGTTTTCTCCCAGTTAGTATTGGTTAAAAACTAAAATCAAAATGAAACCTTTTGATGAACATATTGTCGCAGGTTTAAGGTGAAGGGGAAAAGATTAAATAGGAAACTGAGGGGTTATTTTTTCACACAAAAGGTGGTGGGGGTATTGGATGAGCTGCCAGAGGAGGTACTGTAGTTGAGGCTGGGACTATCCCAACATTTAAGAAGCAATTACACAGGTACATGGATGGGACAGGTTTGGTGGGATATGGACCAAATGCAGGCAGATGGGACTAGTGTAGCTGGGACATGTTGGCCGGTGTGGCAGGTTGGGCTGAAGGGCCTGTTTCCGCACTGGATCACTTTATGACCATGACTGCAAAGTTTTCTCCCACCCTGTGATGGATTTATTTTTGATGATTTATGAAATGTCAAATAACGCCACAGATATTTTGTTGTGAAAGAGGAGAGCAGACAGATTGGAGCCTGGTGTGGAATGAATGAGTGTCTGTGAAGCCTAAATTATCTTGTCCCAAATTCATCAAACATTCAAGACTATGAAAAATAAGCAGAACCATGTCCGCAGACAGAACCATGACAGAGGAGTCCAATTTTGCAGATGAGCACTGACTGAAATACAATGAAGTTTATGTCATTGACATTTTATGAAATATTGTCATCTGAATTTTAAAGGATTTTAAAGTATCAAACTTGGGTCAGTGAAAGGCCATTTGTTTCTCAGTTTGTTTAGCTCCGAGCTTATGGCCCACTCTAGACTCATGACCACTAACCTAATATTTATTATTGAGAGGATGTTATACCATATTTCAGTTGAAAATCTACACCCTGGTGATAAAATAACAGGCAGGAAAGATTTTTACACAGCAGCTCTATCCTTGCCACGGCATCCCGCTAGAAATTTGACATAGATCTATAATCATCTTCAATAATGGAGCAGGAAGGAGAGGCGAGGAGGATAATTTCTGCAGAATGAAAGACCATCGACACACACATTCAACCCTCTCCATAATCCCCCATTCAAAGAGACTTGGTCTTGTTTATCACCAAGTTACAGCTAATCCCACTTTCAAAATATTGCTGCCCCACAATTAAGACAGAAAAAAAAGAGCATCCTTTCTCTTCTGCATAACTGAGCAATATTGCATCAAATTCAACTTAAAGAAGTTGAACCACTCGAGCATTCACTGATTTATACAATGGTGCAGAAAATTATGTCTAAAGAATAAATGTATGAGCTGCAACAGTCAGAATGAGATGATGAAAACACCCCAATCCCATCCTTGCCTGTCTGTAACAGTCTGGACTGATATGAGAATGAACAGCACCCACCTATTCAGCCACCCTCACTGTTCCAGTGGAAATTCCAATCCATTACCACGGAAGGAAACCAATTCAAGACAATCAGATTCAGATTACACTTGGACACATTGTTGAAATTCTAATTCATAGATCAAAAACTTTCCTTCCTCCCTGCTCACTGCGATTTATTCATGAAACAATTTGTTGCCAATCAATCACTTCCTTATCTATCTCTTCACGGCAGCTTCACTCTGTTACTGAGCAAAATTCCAAAACTAAAAACAGTTTAAAAAACAAGGTAAAAACAACCCAGGGCTGAGCACAAACAGAGCCTTGGGATTACCAAACGGGGTGCTTATTTTGCTGAAGATAGACACAAAGTGCTGGAGTAACGCAGCGGGCCAAGGAACCATCTATGGAGAAAAAGGATGGTGACATTTTGGGTCGGGACCCTTCTTCAGACTCGAACCTGACCTGAAACATCACCAACCCTTTTTCTCCAGAGATGCTGCCTGACCCACTGAGTTACTCCAGCATTTTGTGTCTATATTTGGTATAAACCAGCATCTGCAGTTCCTTTCTACACATGCTTAATTTGCAGGGCAGTCATTAACCAGGACCAATGAATTCAGTTTCTTACTGGAGGTATATTAAGGGATCAAGGTACTCTTCTGGAGTGGAATGGAATACTTTATTGGAATACTTTAATAAATGTTAATACTTTAATACTTTAATAAATTGGAATGTGACAAGGCACGGCAAAAAATGTGTTATACAAATAGCAGCCACCTAAGGCGCTGACAAAGTTACAAACTACGCGACTCCTACGCGAGGGTAGGGTTTCAATATTGCCAGCTAGGGTGTAAGGATAGTCATCAATTCCGTTTTTAAAAGTAGTGCAAAGGGAGAATGATACTTCAACAGGTAATCTTTGGTTCTATGTATCATAAGACCATAGGACATAGCAACTGAATTAGGCCACCAAGTCTACTCCTCATTCAATCATGGCTGATCTATTTTTCCCTCTCAACCCCACTCTCCTGCCTACTCCCCGTAACCTTTGACACCTTTACTAACACAATCAGGGTGAACATCTAATTAACATTTATTTTAATTTTGTTAGGCAGTATTCAAATTAAATGTCGGCAGTTGTGACTCTAATTTTTAATTTTAGCTGCATTTGGTAATCATATCTCCATGCCTAGTGGCGGTAAAGAATTAGAAAAGTACAGGAGCAGTATAGGTATTTTGCTTCTATACTAAAATCAAAGTACTCTTTTGACTTAAAGGCCAAAGGTAGCAGCAAAATGTCAGCAATATAGTTTGGAGAATTAGATATTTCTGGCAGAAGTTTTACTCTGAATTTAATTTGAAGTTTTTAAGGGAAAGGTCACTGACGTTCATCCGAATGCAACTTAACGAGATGCACCCTCTCTGCGAGCACTCAGATTCAACCACCTTGCACAAATTTGGCTACATTACTGAGGTATGGATGGGGCCAGAGTAGCTCTCTTTCCGTCAGAAGATAATCCTACCTATAGATTAAAATATCTGTTGCTGCAGCACAGAGAATTTAATACCAAGTACCGCAGAGTGACAAATATATATCAGATTGATACAGCATTGAAACATCAGAAATAACATCCTATGACATTGTATCTGTGACATACTATTTCTCCCAGCCCTTCACCATGTCTGCGGTTTTTGACATAGTTGACAGCACCAACCCCCTGCAGCTCTTCTCCTCTCGAGCAAAACACAGAGTGCTGGAGGAACTCAGCTGGTCAGGCAGCATCTGTGGAGGGATATGGGTTGGGAAGGGTCTGAAGAAGGCTCTTGATCTGAGCCATGGTCTGTCTACTTCCCTCCGCAGATGCTGCCTGACCTGCTGAGTACCCCCAGCATTTTGTTTTTGCTCAAGATATTAGCGTCTGCAGTTCCTTGTCTCCAGCTCTTTCCTTCGGTTGTCCGTTCTTTCATGTCTTCATTGTTCTCCATCATGTCCTCCCTACAGAGTCATCTACAAAGGCTTCCCCAAGGATCTCTCTTTAGCCTTCCTTATTTCTCAATGGCTAGCCTTCATTGGCTTTGACCAAGATACACCAGATAATGCATGAATACCGACAATGCCCCACTCTATCTTTCCACTTCAATTGTACCTTTTACTGTCCCTAAATCCTAATTTTTCAACTTGTTTGTTAACAATCAATACTGGGCGAACAAAAAATTTCCTTTAACTAAATATTGGGAAGATCGACGACATTGCCTTTGACTGCCACCACCGGACTCAATGCCCCAAATGTCTTTTTAAGGTTGAACAAAACATTCACAATTTTGGTGCAGTCATTGAGCCTGATGTGAATTACTGGCCATGTTTACAGGATTCATCACGATCGCATTGCTCCCAATGTTGTTGTAGCTTATTTGTTGTTGAAATCCACTTCCATGCTTGTGTAACTTATAGATATGAGTATTTCAATGATCAGAGATACAGCACGGAAACAGGCCCCTTGCCCACCATCTATGCCAACCATCAATCACCTGTTTACACTCGTTCTATGTTATCTCACTTTCTCATCCACTCCCTACACAGCCACCGGCAATTTATAGAGGCCAATTAATCTACAAACCCCTGCATGTCTTTGGGATGTGGGAGGAAACAAGAGCACCTGGAGGGAACTCACATGGTCACAGGGAAATCATGCAAACTCCACACAAACAGTGTCCAAGGGCAGGATCAAACCCAGGTTCCTGATGCTGTGAGGCAGCAGCTCTACCAACTATGCTACTGCGCCACCCATAGCTGCACCAGTGTAATCTCAATGGGTTTCCCATTTTCCATCAACTTTTACTTTTACCCAAACATTTTCTGTTCAAATCCTGACTCATGCTATTGTATTTACCCATCACCACTGTGCTCACAAGTCAGCTTTATCCTCTGTTACATGGATAGGAAAGGTTTAGAGAGATACGGGCAAATCAAAGGCAAATGGACAAGCCCAGAAGGGGTCAGCATGGTCAGCATGGACAAGTAGGGCCAAAAGGCCTGTTTCTGTGCTGTATGACTCAATGACCATGGTTAAGCAGCACACAATTTCATATTTCCTATCCTTGCTTTAAAGTTCTTCCATGACCATGCCCTGCTCCTCTCTGCACCCTTCCCCCAGTCCTTCAGCTTAGCATGTCTCCAGTTCTGCTGTGTTGCACATTCCCCATTAGCAGCTGTATCTTCAGGTGGCAAAGTTCCCCCACAGCAATTCCTTTCCTAAAATTCAATACAGTCCTACCTCTCCTTCCCTCTGACTGTCTGTAAACCCTACCTTTTTGATCAATCTACTCATCTGCCCGAGAATCATTTGAGATACTGCAGAAAAGCCATTGGTCAAATTCAATGCCTATTGCATTAAAACTGACAAAAGTACCCTCTTCATTTATTTCTCCACTGTTATTGCCATTGGACTTGACCATCATTTATGTAAGAAAGGCATGACACATCCTATCCATTTATAACGTTAGAAGAAAATTAACTCATCTAAAAACAGCAAAGCTTGTTCTGTTGGCCCAATCACAATCACCTGTTCTCATAGAAATAGCGCACTTCAAGTCTACAATCCTCTTTTATAAGAACTGGCACAGAGATATATGCAAATGAAGTAATCACTGACTTATCTGAGTATTTATCTTTGCCTAAGTGTATGCATTTATACACTGTTAACAGACATGCAGACAAATCCACATGGAATACCAGATTAACTTCAGCTATTATCCAATGCATGTTGAAGCATAAATCCCATGCACTGTAAACAAGTTTGAAACAGTCAGCAGGAATCAAGTTGTGTCCCTGAGGGTGAAATAACATCAAATTAGTTTGATTCCACCACATGTGCTGAATTTCATGGTAATTTTAAGATTAATAATATAATGGATATTATGTGTTTAGAATTTCCTCTGCTCCTCGAAATGTTGCTTGTTTGGCTGCTGTATGCTGATTACTTTGGCCATGGAGTCACTACTTAGAGATGCAGTAGATCCGACTAAATGAGTGCTGCAGTTGGTGCGTCCTACTGTGCCAGTGTAGAGTGAACAATGAATACACGTCTACCACCCTTGGTTCCAGAGCCATTCTGGATTATTGTTTTGACGGACCAACAGAGGTCACGGCCTCCGAGAGGAGTCCAACAATAGCAGAACCCTGGCCGCCGAAGGACCGAGATATGGCCCACAAAGTCGGCCACGGAAGTCAGCCATGGGAACGGATCTGCCGGACCTCTAGAACTCTGGCCGCAGGGGGCAGATTTGGCTCGCAGATCTGCCGCAGAAGTTCTGATGAGGTTGAGATCGGCCGTCTCATCCGACCTAGGTGCCACATTTTGCGGGGGGGGGGACCTCTGAGGGGGATTTTAAGTGCGCTCTTGTAATTTTGTCCGGATTAGTGGAGTTGCCCCAAAATCAGTGGTGGACTTGTATCAGAAGAGGCTGAGATTGGGAGCATGAGGGCAGTGGAGAGAGCGCTGCAGGAAAGAGAGGCCAGGAGGTGGATGTCGATTGTAAATTGGTTGGGAATTTCTGGAACCTAGGTCAGTTGCTGTGATTAATGGAGGTTGGGGTGGTTGGGGAGATGGGATCATTGAATCAGGGGCGGAGGGGGCGTTGCAGGCCATACAAGGGAGGCCTGTGTCAGATAGTCAGTGCACAGGGGTTCAGGTAGTCAGTGCATGGGAAAGCGTGGAGTAGTTGAGGGGTCTGTTAAGTGGTTTTTGAGTGATTAGCTGGGGGAACTGCGTCATGCAACAAATGAGGGTTTGGCGAGGGAGTAGGGTAGGGGAATGGGATAGTTTAGTTTAGTTCTAAACACGGTCCTCAGTGGCCTAGGCACACCATTCTGGTACCATTGGAGTCCTCTTTGTGGCTGTGACCTCTGCAAGTCCAGCAAAATGGATAATCCAGTAAGGTTCTGGAACCAAGGATGCCGGAAAAACTGTAAAATAAGAGGTTATAGTATAGATAAGCGTAGTTCTTCCATCACGTAACACAAGAGCACAATGCCAGCGGATTCATGTTTCTCACGAACACTAACCACAGTTTTATAGTCCTTTTAAAGGCAGGGTGAGGTGTGTGAACTTCTTTGAATGACCATTCCTGCAGTGGCTTCCCTCTCAGATCACCCAAAGATGTGAACGAGAACTTCCACATAAAGTTGGTGCTGTGGAAGTTTGCTGCTTTTGAGACAAGGGATTTTGCAGAGGAATTGTATCCCGTTTCCAACCTATTCAAGTGGAAAATGTTTGCCCTTTCAGAGAATCGTGAGTACGACTAGTTCTTTGGGAAAAAATACACTCAGTTTTAAGGGGCTGTCCCACTTGGGCGACCTAATTGGTGAGCTTAGAAGAGTTTAGGGGAGTTTGAAAAAATGTCATGTTGAAGACCTCCTTCAACTATGTAGAAGACCTCCTTCGACCTCCTTTGACTGTGTTGAAGACTGGCTATGACTGGCCACGACTAGCTACAACTAACTTCGGGAAAATTGGACACGAAATAGTGGAGAGTGAAGACGACCTCCTTCGACCTCCCTTCGACAATGATGAAGACTATCTATGACACCTTCGACTACCTTCGACTACCCTCGATTACCTACGGCTAACATGCCGACCTACTATGACTAAACCTACGAGTAAAAAATGTATTGACCTTTTCCATGGCGACCTTTTTTTACTCGCGGGCATTTTTTAACATGTTGAAAAATACGCCGCGACCTAGCTGATACCTCGAGTACACGGGGACTACTCTCAAGCATGAAGGAGAGTTACAAAGACCTCCTTGCGTTGACCATGCTGCGAGTATGAGTCGAGGGCAAACTCGGCAGAACTCGTGGATTAGGTCGCCCAAGTGGGACAGCCTCTTTATTTCTGAATGATCTGGAGTGTTACATTTAGCATACATCTCTGAATGAGTACTGTAGTGCTTACAAAGTAATGGTCAGATTTCAGGAACAGATCATTTCCAGATAGTTTCTTTTTTTTTCCCCTTTTCCCTCTTTTGGTTATTAAATGTCAATGCCTGCAGTGTCTAAGTTACGACAAAAAGTCTGTTCACCTGTTGCAGTGATTATCACAGTCCCTTCTGAAATGAAGTGGGGCACTCAGTGGCCGCATCTTCAATCTGTCCTTTCTTGTTGGAGTACAGCGTTGGGCAAAACCATTGCAGAGCTCTCATTTATTTTCCTACGAGAGTGACAATGAATTGTTATAAAAATAAAGAAGAGAAGGAAAATAGATTACGGCAGTAACTTAGACATGAAAAAGATAAGAAGAACCTCTTCTACAATGCAAAATGGATAAGAGCAGCAATGCTAAAGTAAATCTTTGAGATAAAAGCAGAGGGGAAAAAGGGAAGAAATAAATGGCTGATGTTTTGTATTTTATTTCACTATTAAATGTTTTGTATTTTATTTCACTGCAGGCACAATAAGGATTCTGGCAATGGAGGGGAGATAAGCATCTAATCATGGAAAGGAACGTAAGTGTAATTAAAAGTATCAGAGAGCTTAAGGACACGAAAACTCAACAAACCCAACAAACCCACCAGACACGTGGTTCAACTGAGATGGCTAAATATGAGACATATACATTTCTAAGTGCAATGTATATGCTTTAGATTGATTTATGGGTTGAAAGATGTGTCCCATGAGAAGTAAATCCTGTACACATGAGGGTTTGGGAGAGTGAGAGGGGATCCCATTGAAATAAACAAAATCCGGAGCAGTCCTGACAGGATAGGTTCTGAGACACTGCTTCCTCTATCAGGATAATCTAATTGGAGGGGCAACTCTCGGCGCTCATTCATTAAAGACTGTGATGAGCAGAAATGTCTTCATACAGACACTTTTGAAATAATTCTCAAGCTGTGAATGCTCAGTCACCGAGCATAAACAAGGCTGAGGACAATCAGTTTTTTAATCTATTTTTCTTTGGTATTTTATCTGGGAACAGATGAATGTGACCTTTGATGATGAGGTGAGCAATAACATGTGCATTTAAAGTAAATAAACTGAATATACTAAATGCACTAATCATACTCAGAATGGATAAAGTCAGTGGATGGATTGCATCTATGCGTTTTAAAGGAATCTTTGGAATAGATAGCAGAGGCATTATTTAATATTTAATAATTTGAAGATGAAGTGGCTTTGAGTTTTAAAAAACCACATGATGCACGGTTTTCTAAGAATGCACCTCTTTATAATGCTCTCACCTGCATTTCAATGCATAGCCAGCACAGATTTTGTGTGGGCAATATTGTTAAACCAAGCATTTTGAACATTTTGAAAAAGGAACAGAGAGAATAGGCTATGGTGGTGGCGTAGAGTAACTGAGTTATTAGGATTTTCATAAGATTTTCAATAAGCCAACTACAGATAGGCTAATGGATGCCAGGGAATGGGGAGGTCTGGATATGTGCTGGAATGGATGGCTTGCTGGCTTTAAGTAGAGATTGGAAAGGTAAAGTAGCTATCCTAAGTGTAGGTGGATAATGCAAATTTTAAGTTGCAGAGGGGCAGGGTAGGAAGAACAGGAATGTTTGGCACAACATGGAGACCACTATTGATAGCATGGAGACCACCCTGTGAAAAACATGGTGCCTTCAACAGAGGATAACGAATGCCTGTTAATCACAGGTGACCTTGTCAGGAGGAGTGTAAATGAAGGAAGATGAATGAGTACTGCAAAGAGAACAACAATCCTGCTGCCAAAATAACATGCAGGATACTACATTTGGTGAAAATCCAAAATGAAATAAAGCAAATTAATGCCCCTGTCCCACTTAGAAAAGCCTCGACCGCTGCGTGAGCTGCATCTACTGATCAAAGATCCTATAGGATCTTTGCTACCGACCACACACACACACACAAACAAACACATTGCGAAGGTGGGGGCCAGGGACAGCGGAGGAGCGCTTGCTGCGCGATGAAGAGGAAGGTAAACGGCTGCCACAGAGCACGGTAAGTCCTTTAGAGAGCGCGGGAGGGAGGGAGAGAAGGGGAAAGAAGGGGAGAGAAGGATAGAGAAAGGGAGAGAGAAGGGGAAGAGAAGGGGAAGAGAAGGGGAGAGAAGGGGAGTGAGAAGGGGAGAGAAGGGGGAGAAGGGGAGAGAAGGGGAGAGAAGGGGGGGGGGAGAAGGAATGGAGACACAAGTTAGCGGGCATTTTACCTTCCGGCGGATCTTCTCAGTCCTGAAAACCAAAGATCCGACAGGATCTTTGTTGAAAACTCCAATGAGCCAATCAAAATGTCCGGTCAGTGAAGGAGATTGCCTTCGACTGCCAGTAAGTAAATAGCAACCCCACTCCACTGGCTTCGACCAAACGACAACCTACCTTTAGTCGAGGCCGGGTTTGGATTTTTGGAAATAATCGCAGGAACATAGAAGAAGCCTCGACTACGCGGAAACCACTTTCCACCATAGGGGAGAGTGACCAGAACCTCGGGGAACCTCACGGAAATGTTGGGTGGGGCGCAAGGTCACCAGAGGTTTCCGTTCAGGTTTCCTAAGTGGGACAGGGGCATAAGGATTACATTTTGTTTCATGAGCTAAAACTAAAAAAGGAAAATTGTCAAATCTGTATCAGATCCATGGTATAGCTATTTAAGTTACTCTTTATTGTGCATTTATATTATTAAATAGACAACATTACATGGAAAAAAAATTGCAGATCCTGAAAATCTGAAATAAAAGCAGAAAATGCAACCAAAAAAAAACTCAGCAGTTCAAGCAGAATCCGTGGAACATTTACCGTTTTAGTTCAGAGACCAACAGTTCGCTTATCTTCAGAGCTCTGAATTTCAGATCTTGGATTTTCGATAAACGGTCTCAGATCTGAAATGTTAAAGATTTATTTTTCCATAGATGCTGCCTGACCTGCTGAGCGCCTCCAGCAGTTTCTGTTTTCACGTCAGACATTGTGCGATAATGTTGCACATAGCTGGGTCTTATCTCAAGGATGTCACACACTTTGGATCCACTGGAAGTGAAATACACACTGGCAACTCTGTGTCGTGCTGCACATCCATCTTATCTCACCCTCTAGTGCTTGACACCAGTAAGAAGAAAGAATCATCCAATATCGACCCTGTCAATCCACTTCAAAAATTATTGTCAGAGAAAAATTTGTCCTGTTAGTATGTAGCACATTCTAGTCCAAACTTTACCTCATTAGAAATACTGTACATTCAAGATAATCCCTTTCTCATTTGCAGCAGATTAGTTCATGCTGGCTACATACACATAGTCTAGACATGTCTTAATTCTACAAGAAATGCATTTCAGCTTAGTTGCTATTTTATAAGTAGGACATTCCATTCTTCATCCAGTACTCCTCTATTATTTGTTACACATTAAAAAAAATTCTATTGAAATAAAAGTCTTCGAGCTAGATTTTTATTTTGCAAGGCCTATCAGCGAGGGAGCTAACCGAGTGTGCAGATCAAGTGCTGAGAAACATCCTGCAGCCAAACATGTCGGCTTGAAGTAAGCAGCTGTAACTTCAAAAGACACTGTGACATGATACAAACTGTGTGGTTGTAAGGTGGAACATATTGTAAAGCAATCACAAACCCTAAAGCTAGCTATTCATAATTCCATATTTCTTGCAACTATTAAAATAGACAATACTCAGAGGGTTATCACAGAATGAAGGTAAGATGACAAACGACTATTGCAATATCTGCCCCGCAAACATTCACTGCGTTAGCTGCTACACTGCCCATTTAAAAACAAAATGGCAGGGTTTGGTTTAGAGGTATGTTTTTCTCGAGTCTCTAGGTTGATAATGCATGGCAGTGATTCCTGTGGGGACTGTTAATGATGGCCATAATGAGACATCGGTGGTAATGATCAGCAACACATTTCACATCTCACCTCATTGCCGTTTTCACAAAATTAATGGAAATTGGAGGTGTGGGGATATATAAAGGGCAGCTGACTGACTATCAACCATTTTACATTACTGCCCAAAAGCAAAACAACCCACATCAGTATGAAGCAATTCCAGACCAATGCAGTGTATCAAAGTGCCTGAATCCTACTGGCTGAACACTGAATGGCAGAGTAGACTCGATGGGCCAAATGGCCTAATTCTGTTCCTATCACTTATGACATGTTCAATGATAAGGAAAAACAATCAGGGCGGAAAATAATCGGGGGGGGGGGGGGGCGGAGAAAGCTGGAAGATGTGGCAGTGTGACACAGCCTGGCAAGTGACAAGTGGATACAGGTGAGGGAGGTTTTATTTGGCAGATGGTTGGAGAAAGGCCTAAGGTGGAAAAAAGGCAAAAGGCTGTGAAATAAGGAGAAAAGAGGCACACAATGTGGTCCGATGTAGGAATACAGAGGGAGCGAATGGGGGGGAGGGGGGGAGGGGGGGGAGGGGTGAAGTGTGAAGGGGAAGGGGAGTGGAGTACTGGGAAAAATAGATGCTCATCCAGGTGGGGGAGGTGGGGGGAGGAGAGGGAAAGGGGGAAGGGCGTTGTTGGTCCCTCCAGCTCTATTAGCCATCTTCACAAGACCAACTCATAGTGGCCAGTTTATTTGCTGATCCACATGTCTTTGAGATGTGAGAGAAAACCATGACACACGGAGGAAACATATGGGGTCACAGGGAGGATGTGCAATCTCCACACAGACATCATCTGGGGTCAAGATTGAACTGGGTCACACACCCTCTAACATTACTGGGCTATAGCCAACAATAAATACAATTGCAAAAACTTCCAACATATCATCTTGATCCCATGACTCTTTGAATTACCCCCAAGTAAGAAGATTGTGGCCTCAAGCATCCACTAAGATTTGAGCCTGTAATTGAGGCTGGCACTTTAGTGGAATGCAAGGCATGTAGTGGAACTGGGATTTGAAAGCTGTTTCTGCAGCCTTCTAACTGATTGCTATTCACTGCTCTCCTTATGAAATTGTAAGAATGTGGACATTGATTGAGAAGAGAATTAGCCACGGCTCCCAGGGCTGCCGTGATTAAGTTGCTGTCAATGCCAGTTACCAAGGCTCACGGGTGGGGAATTGTGACCCTTGTGGGCGGCACGGTGGCGCAGTGGTAGAGTTGCTGCCTTACAGCGCTTGCATCGCCAGAGACCTGGGTTCGATCCCGACTAGGGGTGCTGTCTGTACGGAGTTTGTACGTTCTCCCCGTGGGTTTTCTTTGAGATCTTTGGATTCCTCCCACACTCCAAAGACGTACATGTCTGTAGGTTAATTGACTTGGTAAATGTAAAAATTGTCCCGGATGTGTGTAGGGTAGTGTTAATGTGCGGGATCAGCGGTTGGCGCAGACGCAGTGGGCCGAAGGGCCTGTTTCTGCTCTGTATCGCTAAACTAAAGTAAACTAATTGTGACGGCTTGGATAATGACCTATCTGTTCACAATGTGAACTGGCAAGAGAAACATTGGGAAAGCAGAGCAGAATAGTCATTGCAATTTTAGTGAAAACGTGAACCAAATAAAAGACACTTCATTTATTCTTGCTGAAAAATGGCCAATCATATTTAGCGTTATCCATTATGACATTTTGGTTTCATTACCTACAAATATACATTATATCTGAGCCAGTGAATATAAAGATATAAAGAAAACTAGTACTTAAAACAAAATGGACTGATCAGAATTTGATGGAATGGGTTAACCTGATGTGTAAATGGTCCAGTGTTAAATATTATTGCCATCTTAATACGTCATTCCAATCAGTATAATGAATGGATTAGAACATCAAAATTCCACTGAAAATGGTGATTATAGTCAGATTGCATTACAATCTTTGCACCCTTCTACTATTTTGCACTTGTATTTATTATTGCTGTTTACAAACTTCATGCAAGCAAGAAATGTCATTGTACTCTGTGCATTTGACAATAAACGAAACTGAATTGGCATCTGAAATCTGAAATGAGAACAGAAAATACTCATTAGGCCAGGCAGCTGGTCCAGAGAGACAATATGACAAGCTTGGATATTCATAATGTTCCCTGATATTTTTAATCAGGTATCATACCAACAACCTATTTTTTTCAACCAGAATTATTCTAGAGTGAACAAGATATTTATATCCCCAACAGTGCAGCTTTCTTCAGAGAAATCCATCCATTTCAATTACTGTGTAACAAATTCAAAAAGTATTGATAGAGTAAGGATGTTAACAGGCTTGGTGCATTAGTAACCTATGTCATGGGCTGACAGGTTTTGCTTTCATGATTCCATAAATTTAGTAATAACTATATTTCATAAAGCAGACTGGGTTACTGAAGTGCAGAAGAGCTGGCTAGAATGTGATTTATCTGGAGATTGGGATAAAACCAACAAGCAGGTTAAGCTTCCCACCGATGCTGCATCCTTCTTTATCAGGTATTTAAACGTCATGGTTTCTGCCAGGTATGGTGGCATAGCACTTGCTGGTGTAAGATTACAGGGAGGATGTGGAGGCTTTGAGGAGGATGCAGAAGAGGTTTAGCAAAGTTCTGCCTGGATTAGTGGGTATTTGCATACAGGAGAGGTTGGACAAGCTTGGATTGTTTTCTGTGGAGCATCGGAGGTTGAGGGGAAACCTGATAGAAGTATATACAGTGAGAGGCATAGATAGGGTAGACAGAACTTCCACCCCCCACCAAGTGGAAATGCCAAAGACTAGCGGGCATGGCTTTAAAGTCAGAGGGGCAAAGTTTAAAGAATTTATGCAGTACATTTTTTTTTACACAGAATGGTGGTGTAGGGGAAAACAAATGGTCGGCACGGACTGGAAGGGCCGAGAGGGCCTGTTTCCGTGCTGTAATTGTTATATGGTTATATGGTTATATGGTGGGTGCCTGGAACATGCCACCGGAGGTGGTGGTGGATCCAGGTATGATAATGGCATTCAAGAGGCACGTAGATGTGCAGGGAATGGATATGGATCCGATATCCCTGAAAGAAGCAAGGTGTGTGTGAAAGATACATCTTCTAGATGCGCTGGGATGCATCCTCAGTGATGTGACCTGGGGTAATCGGGTGTTTCGGGTCTCACAACATCAGACACCCTCGCCCAGGCGACCCAGCCGGGGTTGATCAAGCCCCGACGCGTCCCAGCAGCAACCGCCCACGGATCAGCCCTCTTAACCCAAAGCCACCTAGTGGCTTTCTCTGCGGCTTCGCTTGCGGATTGAATGGCCCTCTTCTTTGCCAGCCCCGTAATGCCCAACTGGTTGAGGACTTTGCGGAGTGAGCATCCTGCAAAGCCTCTACAGCCCTCCTCTATGGCTCATAATAAAGATGCAAGCAAGAGAGATCAAGAGTCAAGAGTGTTTTATTGTCCTATGTCCCAGATAGAACAATGAATGTTTTACTTGCAGCAGCGCAACAGAATATGTAAATATTTGTTTAACTTTGTCTGGTGTTCGGCACAGGCAGTGTCTGCCTTGCGGTCTGTTCCCTGCTGTATGGTCTACGTCCTATGAGAGTGGAGCAGGGTTACATTGGCAGAGTGTTAAAACCTATGACATGAATATGAGTGTTAAGGATCCGAGTGCTGAAGAAAATGATGAAGCAACAGCTGGCTCTCCAATCTTCCGCTGAGGTTTGATTGCAGGAAGTCATTTTACACTTGGTTGCAGGCAGTAATTGCACAGCAATATGAGAGCACTTTTATCTGAAACATTAATTACTGCATTCGCTACACTGGTATTACTGCAAGACTATAAATTAGAGTCTGTCAACTCCTAATACAACTAAACAGAGTAAAAAAACACCAGTATGGCCCGAAACGTCGCCTATCTCCTTCGCTCCTTAGATGCTGCTGCACCCGCTGAGTTTCTCCAGCCTTTTGTGTCACCCAGTATCAAACAATATTGGAACATGTATTAAAATATGAAAGGGGTACATTGGCAGCTACCAAGAGCATCAATATTGTAAGTTAACCATTTCTTGACCATGGCAGTTTCCAAATTCTGGGTTAATATAAAAGACCAAAAGAATGCTTAAAATGGGTAAAGTCCTTTTGATTCCAATGTCAAGACTCAACTTCAAGATCTTATTCTTCTGCTTTCAATAGTATTCTTGCCATTGAAGGGAATAAATTGTGGAACGAGCTGCATTTTAGCAACTAAATTGATCAACATAGCTTTCTTTTGTACGGTTTCCCAATGCTGGTAGATCTCAAGTGTTTGACACCTGGAGGCCAGAATGGCCAATGTTGAGCAGGAATAGAAAGGAAATGCAAGGGGTGAAAATGAAAGAATGAAAGGACAGCTGAGAAGAAAAAAAGGAGTCAACCACCATTTAGGAAGGTGGAGCAGAAGTTACAACTTGGCTGTGTATGCCAGAGATGTTTGTAACATTCAAAATGCTAGATGGATATCATGAGCCAAACATGAATTTTGAATTGAACATTGAACATTGAATTTTCTCAATTCTGTTAACCCTTGCTGTCTCCTCCCCTTTCCACCTCTCCCTCAGCCCTCAGGCCCTGGCATTCCCTCTATCTCTATCTCCCTCCCCCACCCTAGTTGCACTAGCTTCTCATTTTCACACCACAAACAGCTTACAATGGCTTGTTCCCTTTATCATCGATACTTTTTTGCATATCTTTCATTCATTGTTCTTTATCTCTCCACATCACCGTCTATATCTCTCGTTTCCCTGATCCCTGACCAGTCTGAAGAAGGGTCTCGACCCGAAACGTCGCCTATCTCCTTCGCTCCTTAGATGCTGCTGCACCCGCTGAGTTTCTCCAGCCTTTTGTGTAACCCTCGATTCTCCAGCATCTGCAGTTCCTTCTTTAACAATGAGCCAAATCATATCTACTGTGTTTCTCTCTGCTTCTATCATTCAAGAAGGTGTTGTCCTCCCACCATCAGGAGGCAATTAATAATGGGTAATACATGGCGGCTTTGCCAGTGACACTCAGAATTCATAACTAAATTAAGATAATAATGCATTCAAGTTGGATAAACTATGACCCGAAGTTCATAACCATGAAGCAACATGAATGGTAACGGTGCTTTGCAGTGAGCACTGTTTTACTTGATTTACTTCTGCTTCTACTGACTTCCCCATGGAGCTGTTAGCAGTCCAATAAAACTAACAGCTCCAAGAGTCAGAGGCAGCAGCATTGCTGCAGCTATGCTGTTTGGGACATGCCTCGGGTACATCAAAGAGGAATGATGGAGGAGGACCAGATGAAGCAACGGGGCTGATCAGGAGACCGTTGGTCAAGGGTCTAGATTATTCGTCATATGTAGATGGTTTCTCATTGCTTGCCAGACAATTGATGACACCTTTTAGTGACCTTTGGACATACAGGGTGGAAATAGGCCCTTCGGCCCATCCCGTACACAAACACCATCCTACACACTAGGAACAATTTATGATGCACAGATGCCAATTAACCTACAAACTTGTATGTCTTTGGAGTGTGGGAGGAAACCGGAGTACCCAGAGAAATCCCACGCAGTCACAGGGGGCATGTACAAACTCTGCACAGTCAGCACCCGTAGTCAGGATCGAACCTAGGCCTCTGGCACTGTAAGGCATCAACTCTACCCCTACGCCACTGTGTCACCACTGTGATCACATCTGATCACCTTACGGTAAAACAAATACATAAAGGATTGAACTAGG
This sequence comes from Okamejei kenojei, assembly GCA_035221665.1. Classification (NCBI taxonomy): domain Eukaryota; kingdom Metazoa; phylum Chordata; class Chondrichthyes; order Rajiformes; family Rajidae; genus Okamejei; species Okamejei kenojei. Next base: position 20,769,422 of record CM069157.1, read on the forward strand.
TGGCTCATTTCATTTTGTATGGTAAATTAAGTAGGCCAGTTCTGGATATACATGTAAATGTGCGCTTCCCGACAGAATATCTTCAGATTTCAATTAACTAAAATAATAATATACACTGAAAACATACCTTAACTATCCCTAGCTGATCAGCAGTGTGTGTGTGGCAATACACTAATCATCTCTGTACATTCATGCAAAAAGCCTTCCCTCTATCCCCCAGGATCTCATCATAGAGCACAGGAGAATATCTGTGGTGTAGTCGCCAGCGACAAGTGTTTCCGTTGAGTGCTTGGACCTCGGCTCTCCGATGCTGAGGATTTAAGTGAAAGTGGTCATGATGCAGGACTTGACTCATTTTATTTTTATTCTCAGGCATGCTCCAACAGGGAGGTATCAATGTTTAGGGTCCATTCTAACAGTAGGCCAGAAAAATATAACAAGGGACTGCAGATGCACGGACGGACTGGAAGGGCCGAGAGGGCCTATTTCCGTGCTGTAATTGTTATATGTTATATGGTTATATGCTGGTTTATACCAAAGATAGGCACAAAATGCTGGTGAAACTCAGGGAGTCAGGCAACATCTTGGGTTTGGGTCAGCACCATTCTTCAGACTGATTGCAGGGGGGAGCGGGAAATAAAACAGGGAGAGAAGAGTGGGCCTGACAATTCACAGCCGGCAGCAGATTACCTCAGGCGAGGGGATACCTGATAGACAGATTGTTGGAAAATGGCTAGAGATAGAAACAGGTGTGAGCCCTAAAGGGATCTATAGTTGTGAACTGTAAAGCTTGTTGAAACATTCCTGGTGGAAGTGATGGAAAGGACCCAGTGCGAGGCCAGCCGGGGTTCTGGGGAAGGGGGTGGGGAGGGGAAATAAGTGGGGGAAAAAGATAGATAATGCTCGAGCAGCAATGATCTAATTCAGCCCAGTCTCTCTCACCGTGTAGCTGATGTACCACAAAGGTAATGCCAGGGAGAAGCTAAACTAAAATAAACAAACCTGCATTTTATGCCATCTTTCACATTCTGAGGATTGCATTAGTAATGCATATTCAAATTTTATTCCAGAAATTGATGTTCCCCAGGCAAACATCACGATTACAGAAAATATTGGAATTGCAAGTGTCTGAGAAACCTCCACTGTTTGATGAATGTTTCCAGCATTCTCTGCTTTTACTTTGAGCATTCTAGCATCTGCCATTTTTTTTTTTTGATTTTCAACTGCAGTGATCAGTTGTCCACTTGGTCTAAATGGCAGCTACAGTTGAAAGTGACATCTAAATTAAAGAAAAAATGACTTAAATGCTAACGTAAAAAGATTGTATGTGCCCATTTAAGAACAATAAAGGATCGCTGTTTGATTTGTGTGCCCATTTTGAAGAATCCTAAATCTGGGTGGGTTTTCTACCTAAAACTTAGACCAAGGAGACTGGACGTGAAAACCTCCAGGTCAATCTGACAGTTATGAACCCTGACATTAGGAAAGTGGAATTGTTCCATACTTTTACAACAAAACTGTTCTCTTCCTGAATTCAACCTGTGCTTCTGAACTGCTAAGAACCTGTGCAAGATAATTTAATTAGTGTCACTCAAGCTATTTCTTCAAGTAAAATATAAGTTCATTTCCAGATATTTCTACACCCAAGAGCTTCACATGCATGCACTGATCAAGCTGATAATGAAAAGCTCCATTTGTCAATTAACAGGATTGATTATATTCATTGCAAAATAACTTCAGCCATTAGCCAAGATTGCCCTATTTGAATGCTGATGTATAGCAATATTAAATAAATTAAACACCTTTCAATTGCCTTTGTACAAATCAATAGGCATTCACAAGCTTCTAATCATGAACTGAAGGTTAGGCATGGTGCACAGTGGCGCGGCGGGAGAGTTGCTGCCTTACAGCGCCAGGGGCAGCTAGGGGATTACATAGAACATAGAATAGTACAGCACAAGTACAGGCCCTTTGGCCCACAATGTCTGTGCAGAACATGATGCCAAGATAATCTCTTAGCTACCTGCACAAAATCCATAACCCTCCATTCCCTGCTTATGCACATACGTACCCAAAACTCTTTTAAATAGCACTATCACATCTGGCTCATCCACAAACACCAACAGAGCATTGCTGGTACTCACCACCCTCTGTGTAAAAGATGTGCCTTGCACATCTCCGTTAAACTCCCCCCCCCCCCCCCCCTCACCTTACTGCTATACGCTCTAGTATTTGGGTTTTCCATCCTGGAAAAAAGGTTCTGATTGTCCACTTTATCTATTCCCTCTCATAATTTAATATACTTTTATCAGGTCTCCTCGCAACCTCCGATGTTCACAAGAAAACAATCCAAATCGTCCAACATCTCCCTGTAGCTAACACCCTCTAATCTAGGCATAATTCTGGTAAACCTCCTCTGAAACTTTACCAAATAATCGATTTCCTTCCCATAATGGGGTGACCAGAACTGCATGCAATACACCAAATGCGGCCTAACCAAAGTTCGATAAAGTTGCATCATAACTTCCTGACTCTTAAGGGCCTGTCCCACCAGCATGCGACTGACTGCATGCGACGAGCGCAACCAAATGTGGTCGCTTGAGTCGTACGGTCTCGCATGGCCGGTCCCACTTCGATCGCCGGAGCCGTATGGAGTTGTGCAGAGCTGGTCCCGACATCGCGCGGGGCTCCGAAAAACTGACACTGTTCAAAATCCTGCGCGGCAATGGCCTGTCGCCCCGCAGCCGCATTGAGGACGTGCACAATGTCTCGACGTCGTACGCAGCATCACGACGCCATATGCAGCGTCTTGACAGCATACGCCTAGCGCGTGGCGCTGCGCGATGATGTCACCGCTCGGCATGCCGTTGCGTGATGACGTCACCGCCCGACCCCGTGCGACGTCCAAATTGACTCGGCCCACCTCCTGCCCAGCTGATTGGTGAGTATGATGTTGGGACCAATCCCGCACAACTCCATACGCCTCCGCGGTTGGAAGTGGGACCGGCCCCGCAAGGCCGTACGCCTCAAACCACCACGTTTGATCGCGCTCGCCGCATGCAGTTGCATGCTGGTGGGACAGGCCCTTTACACTTAATGCCCCAATCTACGAAGGCAAGCATACCATATGCCTTCTTTATCACTCTATCCACTTGTGTTGCCACTTTGGGTTGGAAGGTAAATTAGAACCAAAGATTTTCTGCGCATCTGTGAAAGAGAAGCAGGATTAACATTTCAGGTTGAGGACCCTTCTGATTCGTGTTTTCCATGATTACTTTTGTCCAGGCAACAGCAAAGACTTTGTTTCTGAAGTAAAATCATTACTGTGGAGAACTGTACAGGACAATACCGAAGATGTGAAAGGTGCCATAAAGTGAAAATAAATAAAGTGGGACAGGGGGAGGTTCAGACGCGAGGTTTAGAAAATTCAAGGGAATGCACAACGTTAAAGTGTAGTGAAGTGATAAGTAGAATATGCACCAAGCCCTTGTGTGTAAATTTCACCCATATAATCCAGGGGGAGGACTCAGCTGGCATTGATAACAGAGAAGTGCTTGATTAATAATGCGCAGAGGAGAAATGAAGTATATGAAAAGAAAATATATGGTCATACACAATAGAGTCCAGCAGCCAGTGTCACTGGCATCATTCCTGGGTGTATTGATGATGCCATGCATCAGAACTGAATACAGTTGTAGAGCTGCAGCACAAACAACCCTGAGATGTTGTTCTGACCGGCACAAATCATAATCTATCATCTTCCCATGGTCAAATTTTAATTCGATACTGGCCAGACAGATGATCAATATGGATGTGCTATTTGTTTAACCCTGCTGGAGATTTTCTGCTTAAAAATTCAAAGCGTGATCACAACCATATTAAACAAAAATGCTTCCACAAGTATTAGACATAGAGCTAAGAAAACCCTAATAAAAATTAAATTTAAAATGATATCTCTTAGTGGATCCTGTATAACTATTCTAATTCTCAGAGTCTGTGAGGAATAAATTTTGATATAATCCACAATTTGTGTGCCTTTTGCTATCGTTAAATTCGACAACCTTAAACATTTAATCGGTTTCTCCATTTTATGTAATAAAATGTTGCATCAATTATTCAGCAAATAAAAACCATTACATTCATGTCAAGTACAATCAATGGATTGTCACCGTAAAATAGTGTCACTGCCGATTGTGAAGGACTTCCTGGTGCCGAGAATGCAATTTAAGAGCGAAACAATATCTCTGGGTGCTGACAACTGAGGCCTTCACCTCTGGGAGATGCGAACAAGCTTGACCATTGGAAGATGACGGATCATGATCGGTACAGGTCAAGAAAACAGATTAAAGATGTGCGCGCTTCAGCTCTACAGCTATATGCAGGTCTGACACATGCTGACATTCTGTAAATCCTCCCAGCCACTTTTCCTCCATTGGTATCAGATTGTTTAAATGGAAACAGAGAAGAACACAGTTGTACAGTTATGATTAAAAGTTGAACCAATAATCTAAAATTACTTATAAGCTATTTTCTCCTCTCATAATAAACCATTTTTCCTCCCTACAATATAAAATATTCACAGGCTCACGTGAAAATCAGGATGGAAAGAAGGGTCTTTGCTTCTGATTCTCATCATAGTCTCTCCCGTAAGGCTTGCCCCTTGGGCATCAGCAGTTCCAACCTGGCTCATGCCGGCCAATACACCCAGATTATCTTATGAAACTTTGCAGTCAGCACGGAGCATCAAACAGCAGACAAATATTTTTGCCCTGAACTTCTGATTCAAACTGGATTACCAAGGCTACGCAACGGCAGTCAAATTATCCCCATTGGCTCACATAAAAAAGCCATCTACTTTATTGGATGAGTAATTTCCCACAACCTAAGCGTATATAAAGCAGGACACATTCAGTGAGATGGAAGAATATGTGGGAGTTAAGACTCTAATATTGCAGCCTCAATTCACCAATGTGTTCTCCTATCCAGCTCTGTTCTGCTCCACAAGTGCTATCTTGCGGAGTTTGCCTCTATGAGCCTTGGACTCAGATGATCAGGGATCACCAGCCTCCAGGGATCCAAACTACTGATCCCAGAGATATAAATTCAATCCACTATTGAAGATGGAAAATATCAATTCAAATAATTAAATCAACTTGGGGAAGCTATTCTCAGTGAGAATAACATGAAACTACCAGATTATTGTAAAGGCTCACTAATGTCCTTCAGGGATGAAAATCCTCGGTGGTACACAAAAGGCTGGAGAAACTCAGCGGGTGCGGCAGCATCTAAGGAGCGAAGGAGATAAGCAACGTTTCGGGCCGAAACCCTTCTTCAGACTCTTGAAAATCATGAAAATCCTCCATGTTTACCCAGTCTAGTCTTGTATTTAACTCCAGATCATCATTGTGGGTGACTTTTAACCACCTCCTCATTTTAAGGGTAATTAGGGATCAGCAGGAAATGCCTGCATTGTCAGTGGTATTCCTTGAAATGTAGACGTGTTTAGTTTAGAGATACAGCACAGAAAAAGGCCCTTCGGCCCACCGAGTCTGCGCTGACCGGCGCTCCTCGCACATTAACACTATCCTATACAAACTAGGGACAATTTACAACTATAGCAAGCCAATTCACCTACAAACCTGTACGTCTTTGGAGTGTGGGAGGAAACTGGAGATACCGGAGAAAACCCACGCAGGTCAGGAGGAGAACGTACAAACTCTGTACAGACAGCACCCGTAGTCAGGATCGATACCAGGTCCCTGGCACTGAAAGGCAGCAACTCTACTGTCACGCCCCTGTGCCGCCGTGCTTTTAGAACAGTTAACAAAAATGCAACACTTTTCGGACCAATTGCAACAACTTGCAACTAAATAATACTTCGAATATCCCAGGCATTTTGCAGCCGTGTTAGAAACATAATGTGATTAAGTCCAGATTTAACTCCTTAAATAAGGAGTTATATCTGGGTTGAAAATAATTTTCTGAAGGAGCACAGAAGGAAAGATGGATTTAGGTTAAGCTTTGGACTTCAATAGCTGAAGACATGATCACCATCAGTGGAGCAATTACATCCAGCCCTGTGACTGAGGCTCGACTTAAAGGAGCACAGCTGCCTCTCAGGCCCATAGGCTTGGAAGAGGTGACAGAGATGGGGATGGATTAGACACAGGAGGGATTGCTAACTATAAACTAAACTAATCTAACCCACCCGTTCACAGGCGTGATGAGAGATCAGAACTTTGTGTCAGTGGAAGCAGCGTTTTGCATGACTAACAACAGCAGGAAGGCTTGCTAAGAGTATGCTGCAATAGTGATCTGCCCGAGTGTTAAAGTGAAACCTGCAGTTCATCAACAGCTGCTTTAGATTAAGAGTACATGCCATCTCACAAGGTCATAAATGATCGGCCCATCAAGTCTACATGGGCATTCAATCATTGCTGATCTATCTCTCCCTCCTAACCCCATTCTCCTGCCTTCTCCCCATAACCCAACACCCATACTAATCAAGAAATTATCTACCTCTGCCTTAAAAATATCCTTTGACTTGGCCTCCTCAGCCTTCTGAAAATAATTCACCATCCTCTGATTAAAGACATTCCTTCTCATCTCCTTCCTAAAGTAACGTCCTTTAATTCTGAGGCTATGACCTCTAGTCTTAGACTCTCCCACGAGTGGAAACATCCTCTCCACATCCACTCTATCCAAGCCTTTCACTATTCTGTAAGTTTCAATGTCGCCCCTCATCCTTCTAATCTTCCTGACCCCTCATTTCACTGGCACCTAAACTCATCTCTGAGCTTCCCACTCCGAGACGCTAAACTCCTCCCTCCTGAGCCGAGGGTTCGCTGCCCATGGCTAGGCACCAGGTATCGCCACATGACCCCGCCCAGAACCAGAGGCACTGAAACGGACGGGACGCCGAACGAGGCGGCCTGACCACGCAAACACGTCCACCCGAACAGAGTCCTTGACCCGCCCGGAAGAACATACAGGAACCCGTGACGACGGGCATCTGCGACAAGGAGGCTGGGCCACTCGAACGGAAGCACGGGACAGCGGTTCCCGGGACCCATCAGCAGCCAGGCCAAACACTCCCGGGACGGTGAGCAGAGCGCCATACACCAACTCTGCCGAGGATAATGCCAAATCCTCCTTGGGGGCAGTTCGAATCCCCAACAACACCCATGGCAGCTCATCCATCCACTCTGGGCCCGTAAGGTGACCTTTCAGGGCGTCCATGTTGAGCTCGGCCTCGTAGGCCGCAGCGGCGGGTTGAGCGCTGTACATTTTTGCGTGAACTTTGTCCAAGATTCCACTCCTGGTCGTCGGGGTCACCAGTGTAGTGGGGCCTCCAGGAGTCCAGCCAAGAATGAGGTGAAAACGAGTTGTGTGAACGAAGTGGTGTTTGTTACTGCATGTGCTGCTTCCAACTTCAACAACGTGACCGGGCGTGACACAACCTTAAATAGCCCGGGTCGGACCCCATGTCCCAATGCCTCCCACTCCAAGACGCTCAACTCCTCCCTCCTGAGCTGAGGGTTCGCTACCCGTGGCTCGCCACCAGGTACCGCCACAGTGGACTACTTGAAAGTTCATGCCACCAGATTGAAGAACACCTTGTTTCCCACTACAATTCAATAGTCCTCTCCTAACATAAGAATGCATTCCTGATCTCCAAATTTATCTCGTTTCGCCACTTGCATTTTTTCTGTACAACTATATTTTACACTCTGTTTATTTGTCTTTTGCTCTGTCCTCATGTATGATATGATTTGCCTCACTAGAACACGAAACAAAGTTTTTCTCCGAATCTCAGTACAAGTCAAGAGTGTTTTATTGTCATATGTACCGGACGGGACAATGAAATTCTAACTTGCTGCAGCACAACAGAATATGTGAATATGTAAACATTGTATTAACGGGAAAAAAAAAAAGTTCAATAAATAACAAATATAGTGCAAATAACAAATAATAATATAGTCTTTTACAGTTCAGAGCTCAGAGCTTATTCGTTGTGTTTAATATCCTGAAGGCTGTTGGGAAGAAGCTGTTCCTGAACCTGGACGTTACCGTTTTCAGGCTCCTGTACCTTCTTCCTGATGGCAATGGTGAGATGAGTGTGTGGCCAGGATGGTGTGGGTCCTTGATGATTTTGGCTGCCTTTTTGAGGCAGCGACTAGGATAGATCCCTTTGATGGTGGGAAGGTCAAAGCCGGTGATGGACTGGGCAGTGGTCACTACTTTTTTGTCATCTTTTTCGCTCCTGGACATTCATGTTGCCGAACCAGGCCACGATGCTCCCAGTCAGAATGCTCTCTACCGTGCACCTGTAGAATCCTCTTCGACATGCCAAATCTCCATAATCTTCCCAGGAAGTAGAGTCGCTGATGTGCCTTCTTTACAATTGCATCGGTGTGCTGGGTCCAGGAAAGATCTTCTGATATATGCACGCCCAGGAATCTGAAGTTATTGACCTTTTCCACCATTGTCCCATTGATATAAACAGGATTGTGAGTCCTCATCCTACCCATACACGTGAAAACAATAAACTAACACCAGATTTGAACGAGAGGGAAATCAGCAGACATGGAGGTCTGGAAGCAAAATTGGATGGGCAGCAGTTTGGAGGAGCGGAGATCTAGTGGCCAGAGGTGGATCTCAAGGAGATAAAGTCAGGGGGAGTGTAAGGAAAAGTCGGAAAGAAGTCCTCTTACAAGACACAGCGCCAAATTGCAGGACCATCTTAAGTTCCAGAGCAAAGTCATTTCATTAACATGAAATTATATTTTCTTAATCATCTAGATAAACAGTGTAATGAGATGTCGCAAGCTGTTCAAATTATCTCCTCTATTGTTTTAATGGAAAACCAGAACCTGTAAACATTGAATCAGCTTATTACACCAGTCTTTAAAAAGAAACAAGCTTTTCTATTACACAAGGACTTTCGAAACAAAAATAATTGAACTTGAAGAAATGCTTTAACTCTGCACCTGTTGTGGTAGAAGGTCTGGCCTCTTCGAATTGTTACCATGATAACACTCTTATATTATGCATATGAGGGTCATCGGGCCCAGGAATAAACCAGTAATTTAAACATGGATAACCCATTTCTGTTGGAGTCATAAGAAGATAAGAAACAGGAAGAGTAGGTCATTTGCAACAGTCCCCCTCTCACTCCCATGTGCCTGATCTGACATTCAGTAAGATCATGGCTGAACTGTTAACTCAGCACCATTTAACTGCACTAATCTAAAAAACAGTTATCCATCTGGAACATCTGGATAACAAGGACATCTACATCGGACTCCTATTTATTGGTTATAGCACCAGCATGATTCCAACCAAACTCAACTCCAACTCTTTGAACTTAAACTCTTTAGACTTTAGAGATGTAGCGTGGAAACAGGCCTTTTGGCCCACCGAGTCTGCACCAACCAGCAATATCCTCGCACGCTAGCACTATTCTACACATTAGGGACAATTTACCATTAACAGAAGCAATTAACCTGCAAACCTGTACGTCTTTTGAATATGGGAGGAAACCAGAGCACCCAGAAAAAACCCACACGGCCATAGAGGGAAGTTACAAACTATGTACAGACAGGACCAGTAGTCAGGATCAAAGTCTCTGGTGCTGTAAAACTCTACGGCTGTGCCACTGTGCCGCCTCTGATTAAACTGTGACTGAGCCTTTCGAGCCCTCTCGGATTGAGAATTCTGAAGATTTATCAGCTATTGGCTGAAGAAATGTTTTCCCATCTCCGCCCTGATGCCTGATCCCTTATTTTGAGACTGTGACTCCTGGTTCTAGACACCCCTAGGCTCTGAATGCTTCATTTATCTTAACAGGACAGTTCCCCACACCCAAGGAACCATTCTGGGGAACCTTCACTCCTCTGTCACAAATTTACCATTCTTTGGGCAGAGAGTTGACCAGAATACTGCCTAGATTTAGAGGATATTAGCTATAAGAAGAGGCTGGGCTAAAGTGGATTGTTTTCTCTGCAGCATCAGAAGCTGAGCAGAGACCTGATGGATGTATACATATATCCTATCCATGCCTCTCATCATTCTTATATACTCTTATCAGGTCACCCCCACTACCTCTGGCGTTCCAGAGAAATCAATCCAAGTCTGTCCAACATATCCTGTAGCTAATATCCTCTAATACTGTCATTATTCCTCTGCACCCTTTCCAAAGCCTTCCTGCACTGGGCTGATCAGACGAGCTCATAGTTTAGAGATACATCGCAGAAACAGGCCCTTCGGCCCAGAGTCCGCGCCAACCAGATATCCCTGCACATTTACACTAACCTACACACACAAGGGTTAATTTGCACTTATACCAAGCCAATTCACCTACAAATCTGTACGTCTTTGGGGTGCGGGAGGAAATCGAAGATCTCGGCGAAAACCCACGCAGGTCACGGGGAGAATGGACAAAATCTATACAGACGGCACCCGTAGTTGCGATCAAACCCGGGTCTCCGGCAGTGCAAGCGCTTTAAGGCAGCAACTCAACCGCTGCGCCACCGAACCGCCCACTTGTGTCCCCACTTTCATGGAACTGTGGGTTTGGACCTCAAGATCCCACTTCACATCAATGCAGCTAAGGATCTTGCTATTCACTATATATTTTCCCCAAACATTCAACCTCCCTAAGTGCAACACCTCCCACTCAAATGAAACTACATCTGCCATTTCTCCTCTCATTTCTGTAGCTGATCTACATTCTGCTGTATACTTTAGCAGCCTTCCTCACTGTCCACAACTCCACCAATTTTAGTGTTGACTGCAAACTTACCGACCAATTACATTTACCAAGTCATCATCAACAACAGGGATCCCAGCACAGATCCTTATGGAACTCCACTGGTCTCTAGCGTCCAGCCAGAATAACACCCTTCCAACATAACCCATTCTCTGCTATAAGTAAGCCAGTACTGCATCCACGCAACCAAGTCACCTTGGATCCCAATAGTCTTAATCCTTTGGATGAGCCTACCATGAGGGACTTCATCAAATGTGTTATCCAGTTGTGATTGGGAAGAATAGAAGAGTGATGGACTGGGACCCAATGGAACCAAACTTAATTCCAGCAGGATCCAAAGCAGGACACCATGAAGCATTGTTGCAGGAAGGCAGACGTCTTAAAAACACCTACTTTGACACAATCAGTAGACCAGGCATACCTTACTGAAAATCATGGAAGTGGGGACTACTTGAAGCCAATAGCAAATGTTCAGGATTGTGTGTGAGAGAGTGAGTGAGAGCGTGTGTGAGAGTGTGTGTGAGTGTGTGTGAGAGCGGGTGTGAGAGTGTGTGTGAGAGTGTGTGAGAGTGTGAGAATGTGTGTGAGAGTGTGTGTGAGAGTGTGTGTGAGAAAGTGTGTGTGAGAAAGTGTGTGAGAAAGTGTGTGAGAGTGTGTGTGAGTGTGCGTGAGAGCGTGTGTGAGAGAGTTTGTGCACTCGTATGTGTATCGGGTATGGAAGTCCCAGAAAGAAATTCTCTAAATTTAAATTCCACATTCCAGAGTTCCTCTGGATAAGATTTAAATCACAAGGCACCTACAAACGTTCCATTTCACACCACACTACAACTTTGAGGAGAAGGCCTTAAAACAGCCAGCACACCCTGCTCTAAAAGTTCACCCTGCTCTGCATTACCTGCCAGAGAGGTATCATTACATCTGCTGGATTGTGAACTATTCTTGTGTACTTTCCACAGATAATGATGCTCCTTTTTGAAAAGAATATGGTACATGCAATTAACAACAAGGGTTACTGGGAAATGATTGTTGTTACGTCTGAGCTGAGTTTTATTTTAAACTCACCACTAAGCTTTAATTGTATAGTATTTGGATGTGTAAGACAAACAAAATAGCTCAAGTCATTGCATTGTGACAGTGCGCATTAATTTTCAACACCAGGATGCCTTCATGCAGGTTTATTCTCCTTTCTCTTGGGTACTGCTGTTTAATGGAGCTCTGCAGCTTGGAGTCGTTCCAACCAGCACCCAGCGCAGCAACATTGCAGACACCACCAACCCCAGTGGGCTACTCACTGCGGTGTCTAGTTGGTAGATGTTAACATCCTGCAGAGAGGGGAGATCTTGTATAAAGCGATCTCCATGGAGAAGAAAAGATTAGAGCCATAAATATGCAGGAACTTTTCCAACAATCATTTTCGCTTTAATTAATAAGGAGCAGGTACTTTGCACTGAAGTTAATTCTCCCACGTTTTATTTTTCAACCTACAGCCTATTAGGCTATTAAACGCAACAACCTCCATTAAGCGCAGAACTACATAGACTATTATTGTTATTACGTTTTAGGTCTAGACCCTTCTTCAGACTGATGTTTAGAAATACAGCGTGGAAACAGGCCCTTTGGCACACTGGGTCCGTGCTAACCAGCAATCCCCGCACATTAACACTATCCTACACCCACTAGGGACAATGTTTACATTTACCAAGCCCATTAACCTACAAACCTGTACGTCTTTGGAGTGCGGGAGGAAACCGAAGATCTCGAAGAAAACCTACACAGGTCTCCGGAAAACCATACAAACTCCATACCGACAGCACCCATAGTCAGGATCGAACCCAGGTCTCCGGCGCTGCGCAACTCTATCGCTGTGCCACTGTGACCACCTGTTTGTGAGAGAGTATGTGTATATATATATATATATATATGTGTGTGAAAAGAGTAACGATGATAAAGGAAACAGGCCATTGTTACCTGTTTGTTAGGTGAAAATGAGAAGCTAGTGTGACTTGGGTGGGGGAGGGATAGAGAAAGAGGGAATGCTATCTGAAGTTAGAGAAATCAATATTCATACCACTGGGCTGTAAGCTGCCCAAGCGAAATATGAGATGCTGTTCCTCCAATTTGCGTTTAGCCTCACTGATAATGGAGGAGACCTAGGACAGAATATCTAAGACAGGATATCTTTCCTGCAATTATGATTGCAGGAAGGTATTCTGAAATTGGAAACCACTTCAGGTTGATTTGTGAATGTTGTTATTATGTGAGAAAAATGAATTGGAATGTTTAGGTATGGCCCTTTAAAATGGCTACGAACTGGATTTAAAATGGCTACGGACTGGATTTAAAATGGCTACAGACTGGATGAAGCTCTCAGTGGGACAAAGAAGGGACAGAAGACTTTTTGGAAAAGGAAAATTGTGTTTTACTTTTAGAGTTGGTTTTAAGGCAATTGCTTGCCTTAAAAATAATTTTAATTACACACTTAAGCTGTTCTTACTTAAAACCTGTCCCAAAACGAAATGTATCACAGAGGAAAATGAACATACAGTTTTGTTGTTGTGTAAGCACTCTCTTCCCTAGTCATTAATCAAACTGCATCTTTAAACTTCTTTCATTTGAGGCGGAATTTCGGGTACGAATTAAGTGTGGATTAAAATCAATTGCCTCAAGAGTTCCCGTACTATCATTAGTGTGAAGTGCATAATAGAGTTTATTCAGCATTTAGTATTCTGCCTTCAATGTAACGGGTGTCAGAAAAGAACTACAATGTGCTGACACCACTCTACAGCATGTTTAAATCCATTTACAGGGACTAATGTATTATTTTTCAGTCCCAATTGTTCCAACCCTGCTCTTCACCAAGTCATCAGATCTGCTCAGTTTGCTGAGTTCAACATCAACAAAGCCATTAGAATTCCCGTCTTCTATAAATTTGCATATTATTTGGACACATAGATTTTGATTGAATTGAAAGATACAGCATGGAAATAAGCCCTTCAGCCCATCAACCACCCGTTCACACAGGCTCTATGCTATCCCACTTTCTCATCTACTCCCTCCGTGCCCGGAGTAATTTACACAAGCTTATTAACCTGCAAACCTACACGCTTTTGGGATGTGGGAGGAAATCTGAGCACCTGGAGGAAACCTACCTGGTCACAGGAAGAACATGCAAATTCCACAAAGACAGTACCCGAGATCAGGTTGGAACCTCTGCCAGCTGCACCACTGCGTTGCCAAATTTATTAATATACCTATGTAAAATGAGGAGGAGTCTTGTTCTACCTCACAGATATCAATGTGGTTTAGAAGCACGTTATTGAGGCAGTAGGATCAGCATGTACTGAGAGATATGAAGGGCTGCTGCACTGTTTGAAGACATCCTTGTCCGTGCCGATCAGCGAGTCCGCACTGATCAGGAATGCCCGCACACTAATGCCCCTGTCCCACTTAGGAAACCTGAACAGAAACCTCTGGAGACTTTGCGCCCCACCCAAGGTTTCCGTGCGGTTCCTGGAGGTTCCCAGAGGTTTTTGTCAGTCTCCCTAATGGTCGAAAGTGGTTTCCGCTTCTTCTATGTTCCGGCGATTATTTAGAAGAATTCAAAACCGGCTGCGGCCTAAAAATAGGTTGCCGTTTTAAAAATCGGTAATTTTTTAGTCAAAGCCGGTTGCGATGCTAGTTGAAGGTGGTTGCCGGAGGTTGCAGGTAGTGGAAGGTAAGACCTTTTTTTCACCCAGTTTTATTCCACCAGGGAGGTCTTACCTTCCACTACCTGCAACCTCCGGCAACCACCTTCAACCAGCATCGCAACCGGCTTCGACTAAAAAATTACCGATTTTTTAAACGGCAACCTATTTTTAGTAGCGGCCGGTTTTGAATCTTTTTAATAATCGCCGGAACATAGAAGAAGCGGAAACCACTTTCGACCATTAGGGAGACTGACAAAAACCTCTGGGAACCGCACGGAAACCTTGGGTGGGGCGCAAAGTCTCCAGAGGATTCCGTTCAGGTTTCCTAAGTGGGACAGGGGCATAACACTACCCAACACACACTGGGGACAATTTACAATTTTACCAAGCCAATCAGCCTGCAAACATGTACGTCTTTGGATTGTGGGAAGAAACCGGAGCTCCTGGAGAAAACCCACGCAAGTCACGGGGAGAACGTACAAACCCCATAGAGACAGCACCAATTGTCAGGATCGAACCAAGGTCTCTGGCACTGTAAGGCAAAACTCTACTGCTTCACCAATGTGTCACCCTGTTGAGGTGACATACTGTGAAAGATCCCACTGTGCTATTGAAAACTGACCAGAAAGGTCTTGGTCAGGGCCACAGACCTACTGGTTAGACACAAGGTGCTGGAGTTACTCAGAAGCTCAGGCAGCATCTCTGGAGAAGGAGGATGTGACTTTTTGATTTTGGACCCATCTCCAGACCCAAAACCTCACCCGTTATTCTCCAGACATGCTGCCTGACCCGATGAGTTACTCCATTTTTACTTTGCTTCCATTTTTGGGATAAACCAGCATCTGGCAGTTCCTTGTTTCTACATTTAGGCCTATTGGATGTTTATCTCATTTCTGGTTCTGATAGATTGGCTTTAAATATTTGCCCACGGAATATTTCCAAAAAATGTTGTGAAGTGCTTTTGTGTACTGAAGAAGCTGCTATCTCACATTCCACTCCACTCACCCAACTCACCTGCCCATGTATCAGCCTGGTCACAAAATGATGGTCAGCCATACAGTGGGAGGGAGGTCTATTTGGAAGTACCTCATACTTCTATCTGCATGGCTACAATGGCCTGAGTGATTTTGACAATATTGTAAATTTTCTGATTCCTTTACATAAATGGAGCACTCCTGCAGGAAGTAATTTGCCATTATTACACCAGCTATTTTTTAGTTTAGTTCAGAGGTACAGCATGGAAACAGGCCCTTCGGCCCACCAAGTCTGCGCCGACCAATGATCGCTGGCACCTAGATAATTAACTCGTACCAAGGGTTTACACGTACCGAGCCAATTAACCGACAAACCTGTAGGTCTTTGTAGCGTGGGAGGAAACCGAAGATCTCGGAAAAAACCGACGCGGTCATGGGGAGAACGTACAAACTCCATACAGACAGCACCCGTAGTCGGAATTGAACCTGGGTCTCTGGCGCTGCAAGCGCAGTAAGGCTGCAACTCTACCGCTGTGTCACCGTGCTGCCTGTGCAGGAAAAATAAATAGTTAATAGGAAATACTACCTGGTTTCTTCAAAATCTCTCCTCTCATAAACTAAAAGAAAGATTACATGTAACTTCAAAATAAAATGTTAAAAAGAGACTTGTCGCCACAAGATGGTAGCATTAAGTAACGTGAATCTCCATATCTAGCACTAACAGCCGACAAGAAACATAGACCATAGATATGAACAGCACACTACACACATTCACTAGGACACCTTGCTCTGTTCTGAAATCTTAAATCTGGTGGGAACAAGCAATCCTTTCGACATTCTTCTATATTTTTATTGGAATTCATAATCAACCAACATGGTGACTTGATGCACCTACCTAGCATCTACCCTAAATATGTTATTCATTGTCAGGATGCTTCAGTTAGATGCCAATATTTACGTGCCACTTGAAGCTAATCTGCACTAGTTAATACTACGTTTCTTAAATGGGAGATTGATTGTGGCTTACAGGGTGAATGCATTGAAAAACTGGCAGGTGTTTGGCAAGTGAAATTGCCTTCCAAACACAAGTGAATGGGGACAATGTCGGAGACTGGTTGCTTCATGGCCTGGTTCAGCAGCTCCCACGAGCTAAGGAGACTACAGAGAGTGGAGGACAATACCTGGTCCATCACAGGACCCCCCCCCCCCCCCCCCCCCCCCCCCCCCCCGCCATTGAAAGGACCATTATGAGGCACTGCCTCAAAAAAGTCAACCAATATAATCAAATACCCCACCACCATCCTGGCCACACTATTACCGTCGTGAAGTAAGTACAGGAGCTGGAAAACAACAATTCCTGGTAACCATCGGGGTCTTGAAAATTCTCAACACTAACCTTAGCAACTAATAATCTTCAATGGACAGCATCTTTGGTTGCCCTACAAACTCAGGTTTACACTATTATGGTTACCTTATCTTGTTGTTATTAATTTATTGCATCTTTGATTATTAAACCTGTGCGTTATTACAGTCCTGTTAAGCAAGAATGTCATTGTTTTGTTGTGGGCACATATAGAAACATAGAAACATAGAAATTAGGTGCTTCGAGCCTGCACCGCCATTCAATATGATCATGGCTGATCATCTAACTCAGTATCCTGTACCTGCCTTCTCTCCATACCCCCTGATCCCTTCAGCCACAGGGCCACATCCAACTCCCTCTTAAATATGGCCAACGAACTGGCCTCAACTACCTTCTGTGGCAGAGAATTCCACAGATTCACCACTCTCTGTGTGAAAAAAACAGAGAGTGAACAGAAAAAAACATGATAATTAATTACTCTTGATTCATGACATGGACTCTCTTGACTTTAGGCAGAAGGACAAACGAAAACAAAGATGATGTGTACGTAGAATTAAAAATATAGCGATAAAAATATATAGGAAAAAAAAGGAAATGCAGATGCTGATTTACAACAAAAAAATGATGCAAAGTGCTGGAGTAACTCAGTTGGGCAGGCAACATCACTGGAAAATATTGGTAGGTAGTTAACATTTCGGAACAGGGCCCTTCCTTAGACTCTGACTGAAAAAGGTCCAGATCCGAAAAAAGTTACCTATCCGTGTTCTCCAGAGATGCTGCCTGGCCCGTTGAGTTACTCTGGCAATTTATGGCTTGCAATGAAAAATATGGTTTCTTTGGAAGCATGACAGAAAGCCTGAGTACTTTCATGCATGGAAGACCAACACGATTAGGAGACCAACACCATGGGAGTCCAACACCAACACATGCTTGTACTGACAAATGACCACTGTATCAAAACCAACAGCCAAACGAGCCTGAAGGTTACAAAGCACACTCAATCAATCACTACTGCCAGTGTGGATTGGAGTGTAAAGTACTTAGTAGTTCCACAGTGGTCTGATAATCTTCCATAAATTGGGAATAAGGGGTCACAGTCAATAGAATTGTTCTTGAATGGATTCTTCAGAGACTAGCAAGCGGGAAATAAGTTGTTTAAGCTGCCTCCTCCCTTTGTCCTCCCTCCTCTCTCCACACCATCTTGCTCTGTTTCCCATTTCTATACTCCTGCTCCGCTGAGTTGTCAAACCAGGTTGGCAACATACATTATAGATACATTTTATATGGAAAATAATAATCTAAATGGTTTGGGGAAGTTGTCTGTGAACTTCATGGCAGGAGTTCCTCAGGCCAGGGTCCAAGGTTCAACTTTGCTATTTCTTCAGTGACCTTCCCTTCCATGATATGTTCAGAAGTAAAAATGCCTGCTGATGATTCATTTGTTTTACAAACTCCTCAGAAAAAGAAGCTGGCCTTGCCTGTGCACAGCAAAACCTTCAGAAATGTCCAGGCAAGATATGTTTTAGTCGCACTAGTGCTAGACCATCTGCAGTAAGTGCCGTTCTAACCATTTAACCTTTACATTCAATGACATTGCTGTGACACCTACAAACCACATCTGCGAGTTCAATCCTGAGCGGAAAATTAATTAGACCAGCCATATAATTACTGTGCCTACAAAACTATATTCCACGAGGGACTTACCACTTGACTTCCCAAAGCCCTTCCACAATTTATGACATGTCTGAAGTGTAATGGAATATTCTCCACCTGCATGGTTGACTACAGCTCTCAAGAAGCTTGACAACATCCAGGACAAAGCTGCTTATTTGACCGACTCAATCTGAAACAGTCACTCAACCACCAATGCAGTTCTGCTGCAACATATCTAATCTACTAAATGCGCTGCAATTAGCCATCTTCGTTATTGTTACAAGATCACCTAAACCTACAATATCTTCATCCGAGAATGAGGTGTTGAACCAGGGCAAGACTTACACAGTAAATGGTGGGGCCTGGGAGAGTGTCGTTCACCATAGAGATCTGGGGGTACAGGTGCATGGATCCCTGAAAGTAGCGAGTCATGTGGAGAGTGTAAAGACAGCTTTTGCAACATTTGCCTTCATTGGGAAAGGGAACGAGTAGAAAAGTTGGAACATCACGATGCAGCTGCACAAGTTGTTGGTGAGGAAAGACACAAAAAGCTACAGTATACCTTCGGCTTGAACCAGCATCTGCAGCTCCTTCACACAAGTAATTGGTGAAACTACATTTGATACATTGTGTGCTATTCTAGTTGGCCAGCTGTAGGAAGGATATCATAAAGTTGGAAGGGGTGCAGAAGAGATTCTCCAGGACATTAGCTGGGCTTGCGGACTTGACATGGGGAGAAGTTGGATGGCTTTGGATTTTACCTTTGGAGCGTAGGAGACTGACGATTGAGATCATCTGGATAGGCTGTGGGCCGAAGAGCATTTTCGCTCAGGTTCGTGACCCAACTCACGGAACTTATATAAATCATACCTGAAACTCGTCAAAACCAAAACCTGCACATTTTTAAGAAATATGAGAAAAACCTCAATGTTTCTGAGTAGTAATTGCCCAATCAACGCACATTTAACATTGAGGTCGGACGCAAATTGACCAATCCTGCGCTTTGTTTTATGGTCGCTAGGCTGCGAGGACACTGGGATCATGGCTGCCTCATCAATACATCAATATAATAGCAAGGTTTCCAAGGAATAATGGTAATGATCATCTTGCTGATCATTTTTTTTTCAATTGATTTATCTTTATAAAGTTATGATGTGAACTGTTAAATAAAAATGATAAATAACAAATGTAGATCTAGGGTTAGGATTAGGGTCAGTCAGTAGGTCAGTCGGTCGGTCGGTCTGTCAGTCGGTCAATCAGTCAATCGGTCAGTCTGTCAGTCCTCTTTACAGTAGGCCAATGGAAGCTGTGGAGGATCGGTCGGGCTATCGGGCTGTCAGGCTGCCGGTGGGCGGTGAGCGTAGGGCCAGGCCTCTGGTGGGTGTTGCGAGTGGTCGGTCGGGCTGTTGGTAGACCGGTGTTGCAGCAAGCGTGTGAGCGGTCAGATGGAGCCGGCGCTATAGTGGTGCTGAATGGCGGCACGGGGGACGTGCAGGGCAGTGTTGCTCCCCATCATCATCACCACCAGAACAGCATGCTTGCCGAGGTGGACGCACTGCGGGCCCACACGTACGGAGCCCACAGCCGGTCCCAAAGCGGCTCCAGCTCCAACCGTGGGCAGCTCTGGAAGGGGAGCGAGTTAGGGTTAGGCATTTTCCTGTCAGTGGAAGATGCGTTAGCCTTCCCCCAGTGGCACTGCCTCAGTCCCACTATGGCCGTGACCCCCACTCTGCACACTGGCAGTCAGTGGGGTTCATTAAACGGGGGAACCCATTACTCACCCATTAATTAGGCTGGTTCAAGAGGACATCTGTGGCAGTCTCATTAAAAAACAAACCTCACAACTATATTCATTACATTATTTTTAAATGATATAATTATACATCATTATATATGATTACAATCATATACACAAGTCACATATATATATATATATGGTATCATATATATGCAACATGGAAATAGGGTCTATATGGTGTAATATGGGCCTAGGACATTAGATGGCGCTAACCTTTTCGATCTAATTTTCTAATTAGTTTAATTAATTAATGTGCAACTTTTGGCACTGACGAGTTATGACTTCCTTCTTAATTATATTTTATCTAAATCTGTGCAAAATTTCATGTAGTTCCGAGACATGGGTCACGAAAGTTGATTTCTAGACACATTTTTGATGTTCGGCCCACAGTCTAAGGGGAGAAAGATTTTAAAGGAACCTCAGGGGCAACTTTTCATTCATCGCCTAATCTGCATCTGGAATGAGCCGCCAGAGGAGGCTATAAAATAATTATGACTTTTAAAAGACAATTGGACAGATATATGGATAGGAAAAATTTAGAGCTTTGGGACAAATGCAGACAAATGTGATTAGCCTAGTATTCAAACCTTGTCAGCAGAGATAAGATGGGCAGAAGATCCCGTGTCTGTGCTATACAGCTCTTTGACTATAAGAAGGAACAGCATTCCCCATGGCTCACTCAATAACTTCACAGAGGCAATGAAGGATGGACAATAATTGCCAGGCACAATGATATTTCTCAAATGAAAAAAAAAAACTTGTCCCAAAATGTAGCTTCACCAATAAACATGGCTTGAAAATAAAACCAATGTTAACATCATAGGAATGGAACTAAAAAGTAGAAACGTTATGTTAAACTTGTACCAAACGTTACTTAGACCACTCCAAGCGAACTGGGTACTGTTAAGATTTCTTTATTGTGAAACATACATGGAGGCCCAGGAGAGGCTGAAAAAAATAACTTGACAGGAACGATGCAAGGAATCCAAAATTACACTCATACAAACACGGAGAACAATCTGTCTCTCTCTACTAAAAACATAGAAAAACATAGAAAATAGGCGCGGAGGAGGCCATTTGGCCCTTCGCGCCAACATCACAATTCATTGTGATCATGGCTGATCATCCACAATCAGTAACCCGTGCCTGCCTTCTCCACATATCCCTTGACTCCGCTAGCCCCTTTTGAAAAGACAGTGCTAAATTATTAAAGGCTTTGTTATAATAGATCTTAAAACATGTGAAGAAAAGCAAAACCAGGGTGAAAATACTCACCTCTGAATCAAACGGGGAATTTGGAAGACACTTGTTCATCCAGAGAAGGAGATGCGCTTCCCGCTACCTCACCTTGAGTCCTTGAGGCAAATAGTCAAGTGCATTTACAACAAGGCGAGAAACAGGTATATGGTGGAAGGATAAGGGGATGACGCTGAAAGAATTTGATGAAGTGTGGAACTAAACTCAAATGGAGCATGAACGTCACTGAAGAAGGGTCTTGACCTTGAAATGTCATCCATTCCTTCTCTCCCAAGATGCTGCCTGTCCCGCTGAGTTACAACAAGGCGAGACAGCATTCTCCAGCATTCTACAGGCATAAACTAGTTGGGCTGAAAGGATTGCATCTGTACTGTAATTTTATATAATCTTTTCATTTCCTTCATATATCATTTATAAAAATCGGCAATAACATTAATCATCACTAATCATTTCAACATTAAGAGAACAGGCTGAATATAGACTCCTCGTTACCTCCATGTTCCCCTCCCTTCTGCCTCCCCCTTCTCCCAGGAGCCTACTGAATATTTGTCCATCAATTTAAATCATCTCTTGCCTTGAGATGAAGATTACAATGACCTTGCTGCAGGCAGAAATTGAAGGTATTTAGGGTAGTTTATCTTGTTTCTTTTATTTAAAAAAGTCATTTTGCTTCAACTTAAATGTGTGTGACTGCATTGGTAACTCTGCTGAGAGTGTGAAACTGAAAGAGAAAGGTCAATTGGATTGTGAATAAGATCATTGATTGTAGAGCAGCCTGTTTATTCCCTCTGGGACTGGCAAGCAGGTACAAGATATCTGTGATACTGTGTACCGTCCGCAAAAAACAAAACAAACGCTTTTGCTTAACAACTTGCTGATTCTTCTCTGGTCAAGCAGAATTCTTGGTGAGAAATATATTGTCGGGAGAATATGTAATAATTAAATCTTATAAAGGATGTGTAAGAACGAACTGCAGATGCTGGGTTATATCGAAGATAGACACAAAATGGTGGAGTAACTCTGTGGGTCAGACAGCATCTCTGGAGAAAAGGAATAGGTGACATTTTGAGCCAAGACCTTTCATCAGACCCTTATAAAGGAGTTCTTATAAAGGAGATCTTATAGTGATCTTTTTACATTTCAAAAATGTTACTTCAAATATTTGTTTTGTTTAAATTGTTTGCCTGATTTTTTTTTTCTGATTTTCCTCCCTGGCTCTCCAGTTCATAAAAAAGACATTGTTCGAGCTGTTTCCCGATCATCCAAGGTCTTCAGTTCATCAGGTCGTGTGCTCAAGTTCTACTTCAGAGGTTTCATAAAGTTATAAGTGATAGGAGTAGAAATCGGCCATTCGGCCCATCAAGTTTACTCTGCCATTCAATCATGGCTGATCTACCTCTCCCTCCTAAACCCATTCTCCTGCCTTCTCCCCATAACCTCTGACACCTGTACTAATCAAGAATCTATCTCTACCTTAAAAATATCCACTGACGGCTTCCACAGCCTTCCGTGGCAAAAAATTCCACAGATTCACACCCTATGACTAAAGAAATTTCTCCTTGTCTTGTTCCTAAAAGAACGTCCTTTAATTCTGAGGCTATGACCTCTAGTCCACGACTCTCCCACTAGTGAAAACATCCTCTCCACACCCACTCTAACCAAGCCTTTCACTATTCTGTACATTTCAATGAGGTCCCCCCTCGTGCTTCTAAACTCCACCGAGTACAGGCCCAATGCCGTCAAACGCTCATCATAGGTTAACCTACTCATTCCTAGGATCATTCTTGTAAACCTCCTCTTGACCCTCTCCAGAGCCAGCACGTGCGTCCTCAGCCACGGTGCCCAGAATTTCTCACAATATTCCAAATGCGACCTTACCAGTGCCTTATGGAGCCTCAGCATTGCATCCCTGTTTTTGTATACAAACCCTCTTGAAATAAATGCTAGCATTAGAGTTTGTTTTCGACTGAAAACCTGGCGCAAGTACCTCTGTGTAGTACAAGTGCTTATGTACTAATATTAGTACTTATGTACAAGTCAGGATGTACTACTGTCTTTCATTTGAGAAAGCACTCTCTATTTTCTTGGAAAGATATTAAAATATCCACAGCACTTAAAGAGTTAACCTGTGTGGACGCCATACAACCCTCACCTAACACCACTAAAAACAGATTACCCAGACAATATCAAATTGCTGCTTGTGGGAGCTTGTTATGCTCACTTTGGCTGTGTTGCTGATGTTACAATTGTGACAACACTCCCCAAAACAATGTATTTCTCTGTCTATAATGGGTGACAAGTGTTCTTTTCTCATGTTGCCTCCCATGTTATTATGTACTTGCTGGTCATTTATCCTTGCTCATCATTGCTTCACTCAAGAGACACCTCGTCTATTATTTCTTTTAAGACCACGGGTGCTGCCTGTACGGAGTTTGTACGTTCTCTCTGTGACCTCCCAGCGTTTTCTCCGGGAGCTCTGGTTTCCTCCCACAATCCAAAGACAAACAGGATTGTAGGCTAATTGGCTAGGTAAAATTGTAAATTGTCGCTGGTGTGTGCAGTATAGCGTTAGTGTGTGGGGATCGCTTGTCGGCGCGGACGTGGTGGGCTGAGGGCCTGTTTCCGCGCTGTATCTCTAAACTAAACTAAAGTAAAAGTGATCTATGTTGATATAAATCACCACATTGGTCAGAATAACTCCTACTAAACACGTTTTCATGATGACTGAGGAAGCAGGAATCATTAATACAGGAGAAGTCATAAAATTTTCAATGAGCAACATCATCACACTAAACAACTGCGATTGCATTGCTGCTTTTATTATTCAAAATAAATAGGCTAAAACATTCAGTGAAATATTAATGAAAGTAGGAATCTCATCAGAACATTTTCACCAATAATATGATCACATAATTCCATCATTTACAGCCCATCAGTCTGGAAATTATTGTCGGTAAGAATGGTTGTTACTTACCAGATATTTTGGGGACCAATACAAGTTTGCTCCTTTCAGGCAATGTGATAAAACAAATGCTACATTCACCTTGTGGGAGCAAAGCAATGATACTGTGTGGAAAAAGGCCCTTTGGCCCAACTTTCCCACACCGGCCAACATGTCCCAGCTACACTAGTCCCACCTGCCAGTGCTTGGTCCATATCCCTCCAAACCTGTCCTATCCATGTACCGGTCTTAAACGTTGGGATAGTCCCAGCCTCAACTGCCTCATCTGGCAGCTTGTTCCATGCACCCACCATGCTTGTGTGAAAAATGTACCCTTAGTCCCCATTACATTTTTCCCTTTCACCATAAACCTTAAGCCTATGTCCTCTGCCTTTCATTACAAAGGAAGAAGCAGCAATTGTCTTAAGACAGCAATGTGCTGCAATTAAGTAGCGTTGAACTAGCACTGGAAACGTAAAAGGTTTGTTGAGCAAAGCTGCCATCAGGTTTGGAATTAAACAGTATGGAAATCTGGTGTCTCTGGCCGCTCACAACAAAACCTATTATGAGTCTTCAGGGCAAGGAGGCATGCAGCTGCAAACCTTTTCATCCACATTAAATACTCGCATGGGATGAGGTGACTGGAAACAGCCAGTGCCCAGTCAGCTGTGACCATGCCAGGTGCAGCCAACTCACCAGCCAGTAGTATCCCAATATCTCTGCGAGTAGTCAATTAACACTCGTGGCAAACCTCTGAGGAGAAGTAGGTCAGGTTGCAAATGTCTTAAACAAGGCCAACTCAAGCTGCCAACGGTACAGATATTTCAGTGGAAGTTAGTAGCAGTGTTTACTGGAATTTTTTTCACTGCTTAAGATTCAGGCAAATTCTAGCCAAGGAAAGTAACAGGTAATAATAGTGTGCAAGAGTGGCAGATGGCAGTTTGAGAAGATTTATTACACACACGTAGAAGGTCCCTTAAGAAACTGTGCAGCACGGATGCTCCACACAAAACATTTGGTGCTAAACTTTCCTTCCATCCCCGCAGCAACTTAATCGGGGATTGTCTTTATGTATGGCAACAATCACACTGATCTGTGTGCAAAAAATGTATTCCACTGCACCTTTGGTACATTGGACAATAAAAGAATCATGGAACAGTTGAGGTGAATTTTCAACAAACTGGCCTTGATATTAAAATCTCCCTCTACCCAAGACAGATGGGATCTTGAATCAGCACAGCACGTTCCTCACCCTGGCATGCCATGCACATTGGTCCCTGTCTTTTCCACAGCAACGGCCACCTGGGCTACTGAATATTGAACTCATTTAATTCAGAATCCCACAGCGTAGCTGGGTGGTCACGCTGTCATTTGTTGCCGACACACGTTACCCAAGAGTTCAGAAGTTCATAAGTTATAGGAACAGAATTAGGCCATTCAGCCCATCAAGTCTACTCCACCATTCAATCATGGCTAATCTATCTTTCCCTCTCAACCCCATTCTCCTGCCTTCACCGCATAACTACTTCAGTTGTACAGGGTCTTGGTGAGACCACACCTGGAGTATTGCGTACAGTTTTGGTCTCCAAATCTGAGGAAGGACATTATTGCCATAGAGGGAGTGCAGAGAAGGTTCCCCAGACTGATTCCTGGGATGTCAGGACTGTCTTATGAAGAAAGACTGGATAGACTCGGTTTATACTCTCTGGAATTTAGGAGATTGAGAGGGGATCTTATAGAAACTTACAAAATTCTTAAGGGGTTGGACAGGCTAGATGCAGGAAGATTGTTCGATGTAGGGGTCACAGCTTAAGGATAAGGGGGAAATCTTTAAGACCGAGATGAGAAAGACTTTTTTCACACAGAGAGTGGTGAGTCTCTGGAACTCTCTGCCACAGAGGGTAGTTGAGGCCAGTTCATTGGCTATATTTAAGAGTGAGTTGGATGTGGCCCTTGTGGCTATGGGGATCAGAGGGTATGGAGAGAAGGCAGGTACGGGATACTGAGTTGGATGATCAGCCATGATCATATTGAATGGCGGTGCAGGCTCGAAGGGCTGAATGGCCTACTCCTGCACCTAATTTCTATGTTTCTATGTTTCTATAACCCCTGACACCCATACTAATCAAGGACCTGTCAATCTCCGCCTTAAAATACCCAATGATTTAGCCTCCACAGCCATCTGTGGCAATGAATTCCACCCTCTAGCTAAAGAAATTCCCCCTCATCTCGTTTCTAAAGGTGCGTCCTTTTATTCTTAGGCTACGGCCACTGGTCCTGGACTCTGCCACTCGTGGAAACATCCAGTTCAAACTCACAATGGATAAAGACAGGAGTTTCTCCCTACACTAGTGAACTATCAACTACCCAACAATGTCCATGGGCTGGGAGGAGTACGGGTAATTCTACCGGCTCTTTGAAGAAGCCTTTAACGTCTCATACTCAAGCACTTACCCCTAACATTCTTCCATTTTAATGTTATACAGAATTGGAGACACTGTATAATGTAACAACTTGTCATTGAAGATGGCATGTGTAATTGTATAATAGTTAGTGATTCATGGGACTAGCAACCATTTAGAAGCTTCGAGGGTAGATTTTAAAAACGCACAAAGCAGAATGTCCTTACACTTAAACAGTGGCCTGTGAAACCGTGATGGCATTATTGGATTCCACTAAAGATAATCAGCAGCATCTAACACACAACACATTCAATCAAGTTTTTAAAGAAGGTACACAAAAAGCTGGAGAAACTCAGCGGGTGCAGCAGCATCTAAGGAGCGAAGGAGATAGGCGACGTTTCGGGTCGAGACCCTTCTTCAGACTGGTCAGGGATCAGGGAAACGAGAGATATAGACGGTGATGTGGAGAGATAAGGAACAATGAATGAAAGATATGCAAAAAAGTATCGATGATAAAGGGAACAAGCCATTGTAAGCTGTTTGTGGTGTGAAAATGAGAAGCTGGTGCGACTGGGGTGGGGGAGGGAGATAGAGATAGAGGGAATGCCAGGGCCCAAAGGCTGAGGGAGAGGTGGGAAGGGGAGGAGACAGCAAGGTTTAACAGAATTGAGAAAATTCAATGTTCAAGCCCAAAGGATGCAGACTCCCCAAGCGGAATATGAGGTGCTGTTCCTCCAGCTTGCGGTGTTGCTCACTCTGGCCGTGGAGGAGGCCCAGGACCGAGAGGTCGGATGCGGAATGGGAGGGGGAGTTGAAGTGCTGAGCCTCCGGGAGGTCGGGTTGGTTAATGCGGACCGAGCGGAGGTGTTCGGCGAAACGATCGCCAAGCCTCCGCTTGGTCTCACCGATATAGATCATCTGGCATCTGGAGCAGCGGATGCAGTAGATGAGGTTGGAGGAGGTGCAGGTGAACCTCTGTCGGACCTGGAAGGACTGCTTGGGTCCCTGAAAGGAGTGGAGGGGGGAGGTGAAGGAACAAGTGTTGCATTTCTTGCGGTTGCGAGGGAAAGTGCCCGGGGAAGGGGTAGAGCGGGAGGGGAGGGAAGAATTGACAAGGGAGTTGCGGAGGGAGCGGTCTTTGCGGAAGGCAGACAGGGGGGGAAATGGGAAGATGTGGCGGGTGGAGGGGTCACGTTGGAGGTGGCGAAACTGGCGGAGGACTATGTGTTGTATTTGCCGGCTGTTGGGGTGAAAGGTGAGGACCAGGGGGACTCTGCCCTGTTTGCGAGTGGGGGAATGGGGAGCGAGGGCAGTGTTGCGGGGTATGGAGGAGACCCTGGTGCGAGCCTCATCAATAGTGGGGGAGGGGAATCCCCGTTCTCTGAAGAATGAGGCCATTTGTGATGACCTGGTGTGGAACAAGTTTTTAAAGAAGGGTACACAAAAAGCTGGAGAAACTCAGCGGGTGCAGCAGCATCTAAGGAGCGAAGGAGATAGGCGACGTTTCGGGTCGAGACCCTTCTTCAGACTATTTTGATTTGAAGAAGTTTTTAAAGAAACTGCTTTGTACTTATCAGGGTGATTGTACCATTGTCTCAAAATGTAATTTGAATGCAAACACAACTGTGGCCAGGCACTTCAATCAATACAGCTCAATAATTATATTCCTACATTTGGAGAGTTCCTCCGTTTGCAGTGGAGATAGAATAATTTGAATAACTGTATGTTGCATTAGCTGGGAGAATATTAATTAAAAACATTTCACTGGACAATTGAATCTTGTTCTTGACGGAAGATGTATTTAACCCTCAGTACTGGGTAGAAGGCTTCCACCTTCAGTACTTCTCCCTTGTTAAACATAGATGGGATGTTTAGTTCAAGGACAGAGAGAACGGACCAACCATGCATAAAAATTGCTTTTCTGAAGGATTTTCTTTTAAGATTGAATAAGCACAGACAGGAGAATAATAATGTCTTCTCTTTTTGATGGCTGTTAAAGGTCGTAACTCACATGTTTAATGAATAGTTATAATTTTAAAGCAGTTCTCAATTGGCATGAGAGCTTGGCGATGTAAATTTTGTACTTGACTGAAAGGGGCTGCTGTTGGTGCAGAGTACAGCATCCTTTCAGATTACATGTGAAGACAAATGAATGCCATACTTTTACTTCTTGAATACTTAAGTTGTTTAGTGTTACTTCAGAAAGGTTTGGAATTATTTATGTTTTCAAATAGAGAGGCCATCTAGTATGTATTGCTGATCTCTATATATAAATTGCATTAATCATTTTCCGCATGACAACCTCATAATCCTAAACCTTGGATGCAGCGAGGAAGTAGTAGGGGGGAAAGGTAATACATTTAGTTGAAAGTTAAATTGAAAATTCAACAGACTTTCATATCAAGATGAAGTGCTCTTGATATGGTACAACTTCACATCCCTTGTACAAGTGGTGTACAAGCTAAAAACAGTACAGCAAATTAAACTTCAAAATGGGTGATAAACAAGCTTTAGACTTTAGAATCTACTTTAGAGATACAGCATGGAAACAGGCCCTTCGGCCCACCAAGTCCGGGACGACCAGCGATCACCCCATACACTAACATTATCGTACATACTAGGGATAATTTACAATTTTACCTGAACCAATAAACTAAACCAATATGTCTTTGGAGTGAGGGTGTGGGGGGGGGGAAACCAGAGCACCCGTGAAAACCCAGAGAAGACCCAAGTGGTAACAAAGGGAGCGTACAAACTCCGTACAGACAGCACCTATAGTCAGGATCAAACCCGGGTCTCTGGCGCTGTAAGTCAGCAACTCTACCACTATGACACCGCCTAAAATAAGCAAAATAAAAGAAAATATATTTTCATGCCCTTAGCCTTACTCACAGCTTGCAATTACCATAAGTGTCGCTATTTTTCCCTCTCACCTATCAGTTGTAACTATTTATCGTATTCTATCAATCACAAGGAAAAATGCCATAAAAACATTGCTGCCACAGAACTTCAAACTTTAGTTGAAAAAGCTTTGCTAGAATGTGCGGCAAAATTTAAAAAATCCCAAATTTTATAGCTTGATTATTGGTGGGATTTGCTGACGTTTCTGCAGTTGTCTTACGTTGCAGGTGTAATTATGTTCTGTTTGTTAAAACTTGGGTGAGATAAATGAAATATCTTTGCTATGGTCAATTGGTTGCTTTGTTGAACCACTCCTACTGCGGTTTCTGATGGCTGTCTGAATGACCCTTTTGTAAATGCCTACTCAAATAATAAACTACACCACCAGAGCACCGTATTTGAGCAACTTGATCGTTATCTGACATGTATGTGAAAGCACATAACTGAGCACTGGGAAGAACCTACAAGGATTAAGACCAAGATATATTTCTGCCATAAATGTACACACATTTTTTAAGACATGTAACTTCCTGATACTGGTGGCAGCGCTACTCCAAACACACTACAGCTGAAAATGTCTCTAAATATCTGTTGTTAGACTCTGACACCACATTCATATCTCCTTGTAATACAATGTACTAGATGCCATATGTTGCAACTGTTCTAATGAACTGCAATAAAACTAACACTACTTCGATTTAAACACAAAGTGCTGGAGTAATCAGCAGGTCAGTCAGTATCCCTGGGAAGCATGGATTTCAGGTCGGGCTGAGTCTGAAGAAGGGTCCTGACCCGAAACGTCAGCCATCCTTTTTCTCCAGAGATGCTGCCTGACCCACTGAGTTACCGCAGCACTTCACAATCATAGACATACTTTATTTGCCAACTATGTTTTGCAACATACGAGGAATTTGATTTGCCATAGTCACACCAATTAAGAACAACTTTGTGTCTATATGTGGCATAAACCATCGTCTGCAGATCCTTTCTACACATTTTCTCGAGGGATGCTGCCTAACCGCTGAGTTACTCCAACACTTTGTGTCTTTCTTTGTAAACCAACATCTGCAGTTCCTTCTTCCTAGTACTTACATTTATTCATTAATGTGAATCCCAAGGATTTATGTCAACTGCGGGTTCACACACACAAGCTGGTTCACACATACAAGGTTACACAAAAGCAGTTTCTCTTTAAGCTATAAATACCACCGGGTGACACCGTACAACGGCAGCCTCACCAACAGTCTGTCTCGTCATTTTCTTTCTTTATTGTTTTTTGTATGTTGTTAAATGCATGTTTTAGTGTATCTTTAGCTTTGCAATATGGGGGGGGGGGGGGTTTGGGGGAAACTTTTTTTAATCTCTTTCCTCGACGGACATTCATTTTTTTTCTGTATCGTATTTACGTCCATGCTGCGGCCTAACGTCGAGGTGCTGGCGGCCTCTTACTGAGGATCGACTTCGGGAGCTCCAACCGCTGGGAGCCTGCGGACTTAACATTCTGGAACTGGCTCCCCCTTGGTTAAGGCCCGACTTCGGGAGCTCCAAGCCACAGGAGCTTCGACCGGCCCGGTCGCAGGGGCTTCGATCGCCTGGCTGCCGATGGTTCGACTGCCCCATCCGGGGGAGAATAAAGAGGAAAGAAGATAAGACTTTATTGCCTTCCATCACAGTAAGGAATGTGGGGCAGCCGCTGTGCTGGATGTTAACTTTTATGTAGGTATGTGTCTTGTTGCTTTTTTCTGGCATGACCGTATTGAACCATTGACAATCTACCTCCAAACAGTCCTCACAGGCCCAATGGAAGTGATCGCTTTTGCCTTGTATTTCATTTCTTTGAATCCTTTTACTTAATGAGTATGAACATAGGAGTGTGTTGCTGGTTGTGTGCTTTTGACTAGTTCCGAATTAAGCACTGAAGGACTCATGGGTGGCCAAGTGCAGGAACTGAATAAAAAGTAAAGTATTTCCCTGTCACTTAAGAGGAGCAGCTCACTGTGCTCAGAGATACCAGCGTGAGTTCAATTACTGCAACAACAAACATTTGTGATAGTCACCCAAAGGGTTTGCAGCCAGCCCTCTCACAATAGATAGTTTTGCTTTCCCTCTCTCTCCATCCCTCTCCTTCCCAGTTCTCCAACAAGTCTGACTGTCCCCGATTACATTTGTTTACTTTGTTGTTACCTTCTCCTAGCTAACAATGATCTATTCTACATTTTCCTTGATCTCCATTTCCTTTGTCCTATTTTCACACCCTATACATCCTTATCTATGTATCTCCCTCTCCCCTGACATCAGTCTGAAGAAGGGTCTCTACCTGAAATGTCACGCATTCTTTTTCTCCAGAGATGCTGCCCGTCCCGGTGAATTACTGTAGCATTTCATGTCTATCTTTAGTTTAGAGATACAGCGTCCAAACGGGCTCTTTGGCCCATCGAGTCCACACCATTCATGGTAGTTCTATGTTATCCCACTTTAACATCCTACACATTCCCACAAAATTCGGGAGTAACTCAGCGAGACAGGCAGCATCACCGGAGAGAAGGAATTGGTGACGTTTCAAGTTGAGACCCTTCTTGAGACTGAGTCAGACTCCCCTGACTCTCAGTCTGAAGAAAAGTCTCGACCTGAAACGTCACCCATTCCTTCTATCCAGAGATGGTACGTGTCCAACTGAGTCTTCATAATGTCACAGGGAGAATGTAGAAACTCTGCACAGACAACACCCGAGGTATGGATCGAGACCGAGTCTTTGGCGCTATGAGACTGCAGCTCTACCGTTGCACTACTGTGCCACCCCAAATCTGGATGCTGGAACTGTGAGATGCATCCGAATATATTTGGTTCTCATATTTTGTGTGTTTCAGGCTTATTTTGTATCTCTTTCTATAATGTAACATGATTAACAGACATAAAGCAGATGAATGATCAAATATTAGAAGATTCTCAACCAACCTGAACAGGTCCTGGCATGGTCAGACATCTGGACCTTGTAAGTGAAAGCAAGGGCAGTTGAGACTGATCATGTGGAAAACTTGGACGCCAATGTCTTAGATGGGAATTTTTGAATATAAACTTTAGCTTCTTTATCTTTCAATTTCTATACTTGGTAACAGCAGTGAACATAGATATGATCAACGAAATCAAGTCTCATCTTTGAGTATCAAAGATTGTCTCTAACATAAATGACTCACAATTCTGTTTTAAACTCTTCATCCATATTCCCACTTGATTTTATTCACACAAAGGCAAATTAGTGCTCAGCATATCCCTGGCTCAGCTGCAAGCAACCTTCTGCAGGTCTACATCTACATGAGCCTCAGCAGTAAAGTGTAACTAGGATGAGCAACCATAGTGTGAAGTAGAAATTAATCATACATTTTACTTTTTAATTGGGGGTGAATGAGTTAGACAGATATTAAATACCATACACTTTACTATAGGCACTTCCATTCAGTCTGATGTTTCAATCTGTATAATGTTAAATGTTGCATGCTGCTTTATTGCATGTTGATTCTCATTTATTAGATTCTGAAAATTAACATAATGAATCCTTTATTGTTAGAAACAGGAGAAATAAAAACTATCTGTTGTTCCTTGTCAGTTCATCGCCGGGGCTGAGGTGCATGAAATACTGTGCTTTATGATGAAGAATAAAACAAAGATTACATCAACCTACTGAAAACACTAAGTTTCTTTGACAGTATCTTAGGTAGATAAAAATGCTGGAGAAACTCAGCGGGTGAGGCAGCATCTATGGAGTGAAGGAATAGGTGATGTTTCGGGTCGAGACCCTTCTTCAGTCTGAAGAAGGGTCTCGACCCGAAATGTCACCTTTTCCTTCGCTCCATAGATGCTGCCTCACCCGCTGAGTTTCTCCAGCATTTTTATCTACCTTTGATTTTTCCAGCATCTGCAGTTCCTTCTTAAACTTTTGACAGTACCATTCCCACTTTACATCTGACAAGGGATTTCTTCAGTTAAATAATTTGCTTATTGAAATGCTATTATGAATGTTAGTCACAACTATAGCTTGTACATCAGTGAAATTGATAAATTGCATTATTCACGCTGAATATAATGCAGGCTTTTTCTCAGTGTTCATTAGATTGGTACAACAGCCATATCAATCTAAAAGGCTGTACGCAAAAGCATTACCAATGGCAGATTAATTGATGTTAATACCAAATATACAGAAATCTTTGAAAGTGGCAGAGCAAGTTGGTGGAAGATTGTTAAACAAGTTTACATGATCTTTGTCTTCACAAATCAGGGATGGTTACAATAGCAAAAAACCCCTGTTAAGTTGCTAAAAGTCACTCATCTGAATTCAGCTGGAGCATTATGTCCAGTTTTGGACACTGCATTTTTTAAAGGTTGTGAAAGCTGCACAGTTTGGAGAAGATTTACCAGCGTGTACTGAATTTTCTGAGAGAAAGGTAGTGGTGAAGCCAAAATTATTAGATGAACAACTCAGTAGTTGCCTTGACAAACCTCACAAAGAAATTAGCTCAAATCTACCGCGGCTGCAGTGGAATTATCAGTCTTTATAATGTTGACCATAAAAATGGTCATATTGTCATTAAAAAATCACCTGGTTTACAAGCCCATTATGGAACTAAGAAGGGTGCAGCACTATGAAGACCCTGCCTGTACATGTTCTGCATCCCTCTGTTCTCTGTTTGTTCATGTGTCTGTCTAAATGCCCCTTAAATATCGCTATCATAAGAGTTTCCACCACTTGCTCTGGTAGTGCATTGCAGATCCCTACCACCTACTACTATAAAATCTCCTTCAAGCTTTCCCCTTTTACCTTACAGCTATCGGTTTTAGTATTTGACATTTCCACCCTGGGGAAAAGACTGACTATTTACCCTGTCTGTTAGGAAGATGCCCTCTTAGTCATGGACATTTTAGAGAAAGCAATCCATGCCTGTCCAAGCTTTCCTTTTACAGTAGCTAATGCGTTCTAATCCAGGCAAAATCCTGGTGAATATCTGCACCCACACAAAAGCTGCCACATCCTTCTTACAGTGTAGTGACCAGAACTGTGCTTTAACTGTCCATCTAAGACTGTATCATTGTTCAAATCCCACACTGAACTTTCCTCTCTGTGATTCAGCACCTCACTGCCAACAATCACTTCACTGGATTGGAATTAATTAACAAAATGGTGAAAACTATTCCATCAATCAAAGGCACAAAGTGCTGGAGTAATTCAGCAGGTCAGGCAGCATCTCTGAAGAACATGGGTGGGTAATGGTTTGGGTTGAGACCCTTCACCAGACTGATCTGCTGAGTTACTCCAGCACTTTGTGTCTTCTTTTGTCTTTTTTGTGTAAACCAGCATCAACCTCAGTTAGCTAATTACAGTTAATTTGTACCTCTGCAAATGAACATACTGTCAGCTGAAATTTCCTTTCTTAACACCTAGGCCTCTCTAACTCAGTTTCTTTTTCATTTAAACATACCACTAATAAAATGTCTGGCCATTTGTCCCAACAACTTTATACGTAGTTTGGTGGAAAAATGCATTTGATAATAATCTTGTGGGGCACCTTGTAATGTTTTACCAAGTGAAACACACAAAATGAACAATCCCTCAATGTACATTCTCATGGACATTCAATTCAATTTGAACTTTTAAGCTTCCAATATTATCAGCAGCTGTTTTCTGCCCATTTGGCATTAGAATTAGAAACAGAATATTGTTTGCAGTCAATATTTTATTTCTCTTGCCCTTTTAAAATATTTTTTCCATTAGAACAGGTGATGCTTTTAAAAGCAAAGGCCAACAAAGTGAGTGTATGGTTTCAATTGATACTGCTGCAATAGGTGGTGTACACACAGAATGAAATAGCATGCCAGTGATTTCTGGTATGCAGTTCATTCAGTTCCTTGCCCCTTGATGATATAGTACAGCAGCTGCCTTGCTGGCTAAAGTGGCCACTAAAGAAGTCAAGTCCCTTTGCTGCAAAACTCTATCCCTGGATACAGAGATACCCTATCCATTATATGATGGGGCAAGATGTGTTCCTGCAATTCATCCCCAATTATAACGAGTCTGTCCACATTCAGATGGTTCCACTGCATACTCAATGTCATTTTAATGAGCATACCTTATGTCTTCAGTCTGATGATACATCTTAAAACAGCAAATTTCAAAATATCATCCATCCGAAATTTATTACATCAGCATTGGAGAATATGTTAACTGGTCGGGTAAGTTACATCAAATGCTGAGGATACACAATTTCAAAGCTAAACGTTCCTTGACCACAGCCGTTAACTTCAAACAATCATGACTAGCTTAATTAATGCACTTTCCCAAATGTGGCCTTAAAGAAATGAAATTGTGAGTCACCAAGTGCAGTGGGGATGACCTTCAAGCTTCACGGATGAAGTATTGATATATATTGTGGTTTGCAAATTTCTGAGCTCCACTTTTGAATTAGGTTTTTTAGTTCCTTACTTCACCAGAATCCACCAACCAGAAATAGAAGTGCAAAGCTATGCTTGACGACCGTTCGTGTATATGGCTGAGACCTTGACAGTCATACAGCCTTCTATTATCTAAAGCCGCAATTCTTAAATGTCTTGACCTGTGACATGAAAATCTCTGTATCCATGTAAAGGTTTTGCCGGCTTTTCCGTGGATTCTGAAAATTTGCGGGGAGATTTATAAAATCTTCTCTCTGAGATTGCACGATTTCCATTCTCAGACAGCTTTCTGCATTGAGATCTCAGACATTCCAATTTCTAACAAGCAAGAAGAGAATGAAGAGTTATGATTGAACACTTTGATATAACTTCCAACCAAAACGTCTTCATTTTTTAAAACTGATCTCCAGTGCACCATCACTGAAGTTCAATCTTCTCTTTCTGAACATCGTTTGAAAGATGGCATATGGCGACTGCATTGACTCGAGAGTCTGGGTAACCTATTCATCTTTGAGACCATTTCCTTTTGGGTAAACATTTCTTCAAATTGCCTCCGAGAGAAGTCAAGTGAATCTTGTTTCGATTTGCAGCAGTCAATAGTTCGATTCTGTTTGTACAGAGTCAGCTACAATAGGAAAGGAATGATTCAGTCTCTCCAGAGATCAAATTATTTTCAGTATGCATTCCCATTTTTTCAACCTTGCCATATGCAACCAAATAGCTTTCAATCAGCTTGTTACACATGCAAAGCTTTAGTTTTGGTTGAAATATTGCCTGATGGGTCCGTGTCAAATGAGCAGGAATGGCAAAGGGAGGCAAAGAAACAATGCCATCACTTTTGCGGCCCATTCTTCCCCTTTTATCTCCCCTACCCCTCTCACCCTTCTGCAATCTCTCCTTTCCCCATTGCCTCACTCTTTCTCCAGACTCATCCCTCTAACAGCAGCAAGAGTCAGATCCAAGGTTATTTCAGCCATAATCCTGCAGATCTATAGGTTCTGCATTTGCACTCATGCCCAATAGACACAAAGTGCTGGTGTAACTCAGCAGGTCAGGCAGCATCTCTGGAGAAAATGGACAGGTGATGTTTCAGGTCAGGACCCTTCTTCAGTCTGAAGTCACATATCTATTTTCTCCAGAGATGCTACCTGACCCGCTGAGTTACTCCAGCATTTTGTGTCTCTCTTTGGTAAAAGCCAGCATCCGCAGTTCCTTTTTATTACATGCGCCGATTGCCACAGGCTGTTAACACATTGGGAAGGAGGGACGTAGAGGATCTTGAAACTGATATCTGGGGTTTAACAGAGTGGAGTCTGATGTCTGCGTTCTGACAGAGAATTATAAAAAAAAAAATTAATCCTGCAAATTGTATCATCTCATTCTTTTGGAGACAAGACACTGCCAATGAGGGTGCATCCTATAGTCTGAAAACCTTGGTTATAACCTGAAGTACAGAGAAATAATGAGTAAATTGCAATAGGTGTAACATGCAATGCATTGCATAAGTAAAGTGAATGACTTGCTGAATGATCTTCTAGTGTTAATAGGCTTCTCTGTATCTGGAGATCTAACCTGCAGTTCACAGGAATCTGAAGAAGGATTACAATGAGTGCAAAAACTGAATGCATGCCAGAAATGCACAGAATCCTTGTTACAGTCAACCAACTATGAAATCTTATAGTGATTGCTAAACTTTTGTTGTCTGTTCCTTGCATAGACTTTAACAGACATAATTTCCAAGATAACGAGTTAAGATATCATGCCAGTCACACATTAACAACAAAATTCCCCTGCTAAATATTGTTTTCCAAAATCGTTTGATCTTCAGGATACCAGCTTTGAACAGATGTGCTGCCATGATTCTCTTTTGCCGACTGAATGTAGCACATGAGCGATTTTATGTTAGTGGAGTTGCTAATCATACCACACCGGCCCCAAGTGAATAACCTGCAGTTTGTTACAGATTCTTGAATCTCAGTGCTATGTCTAATTAATAAAGCAATATACCAACTCACGCACACGCGAAAAAAAAACACACACACACAGCCAGAAATAAACATGCCCACAATAGCGTTACTCATCTTCAGAATGGAAACTTAGAATTGCTTAAAATTGGAACATATAAAGCCAGCAAAGTTCCAACATACCATGGAGCAGCCCAGAAAATGTGCACAGTAGCAGCAGCGGTGGAAAGATTGAGAGCAACCTCTTCCTGTCTTCTCCCTCTGTCAATGTAATGGCAGAAAATCAAACGTTATAAATAAGCTATGATCCAAATATCTTCTGCAATAGTTATGATAAATACATTATCCTCTTTGTCCTGTCAATAAAAGGATCACTGCCAACCAACTTGATGCTTTAGGAAAAAAAAACAATATTTAGTGTACCAACAGAGCAGCCTATCATAAGCTAGCCCATGGAACTAATGAGAGTTTTGTTAATCTTTATATGAATATCATCATACACTAATCAAAAGGAAAACTACACACAATGAATACCGATTCTTGATGAAAGCCACACCCCAAATAACAAATTATTTATAAGGTCCGTTTTGTGAGTCATACAGCAAGGAAACAGGCTCTTTGGCCCAACTGACCCACACCCACCAACATGCCCCATCTAAAAACTCGTCCCACCTACCTGGTTTTGGCCCATATACCTCTAAACCTACCCAGTGTTGTGTTCTAACCGAAGAGTTAAACATACTTTGGAAACAAGGAACTGCAGATACTGGTTTACAAAAAAAAAAGATACAAAGTGCTGGAGTAAATCAGCGGGTCAGTCAGCATCTCTAGAGAACATGGATAGATGCCATTTCTGGTCGGCACTCTTCTTCACTTTACGTTATATGGAACATTCAGCAATTCCTCTTGTTGTCTACCAATTGTTTATTGTTTATAGTTGCTGCTTTCCCACATAAACTGTAGATATTGATTAGGTATCGTACTGTTGATATTTATGTTTGGAAAGTGTTTTCTTTAACGCCTTAATATCGTAATGATTTTCCATTGCACCAGAACGGGTGTCAGGGGTTATGGGGAGAAGGCAGGGGAATGGGGTTGAGAGGCAAAGATAGATAGACAAAAGACAATAGGTGCAGGAGTAGGCCATTTGGCCCTTCGAGCCAGCACCACCATTCAATGTGTTCATGGCTGATCATCACCAATCAGTACCCCATTCCTGCCTTTTCCCCGACTCCTCTATCTTTAAGAGCCCTATCTAGCTCTCTCTTGAAAGTATCCAGAGAAACGGCCTCCCCCACCCTCTGAGGCAGAGAATTTCACGGACTCACAACTCTCTGTGTGAAAAAGTTTTTCCTCATCACCGTTCTAAATGGCTTACCCTTATTCTTAAACTGTGGCCCCTGGTTCTGGACTCCCCCAACATCGGGAACGTTTCCAGCCTCTAGCGTGTCCAAACCCTTAATAATCTTATATGTTTCAATAAGATCCCCTCTCATCCTTCTACACTCCAGAGATTACAAGCCCAGCTGCTCCACTCTCTCAGCATATGACAGTCAAGATCGAATGGCGCAGTAGACTAGATGGGCCGAATGGCCTAATTCTGCTCCTATAACATGAACATGAATATCTCTAATACTAACGCATCAACAATTGCCATGTGAAAATTATGGTTAATTTGACTGTTTGAGCATAGCAGCTGTGAGTGCAAACAGACAGATAAACTGTCTCTAATTTGATTTGGTTTTCTCACACACTGATGAATCAAAGGAACACAATTTGGTTCCCACCATACAGAGCTGAAGCTGATATTCAATTTCAATTAGATAAGTAAAACGTCAATTATTCTGGTTTATTTCTCACGTGGCCAAGGAATCCTTTGAAATAAGGCACATCAAGGTGAACATCTGCATCACTTTTGAAGCAGGTCAAGATTTACTCTGAAAGTTTACAACAAAAATCTACAGTATAAATGTCACACTTTTGAAATACATATTTCTGCCTCGTATTTACAATTGTCTTGGAGTAAGGCCTCATCATGTGAGTTCAGCAGGGTGACTGTATCGAGACAGCCACTACGTTGCATTCCACCAAGCCAACCTTACTGTGAGGGGTAGTGAAGAGGATACCAGCCTACATAGTTTAATAGCAAGATTAAACGAGAACTTACCAAGTTTGAAGGTTGATCTGTATTTTACGAGGAGTCGCGGTGAGGGATTTCGTGAAGACCCCGCCAGCACGCATGCGCGGCATCCTTCAAAGCAGCGGTGTGGAATCACAGAACCAAACCATGACTAAAAAATAGTAAGATGAAAACGTAGAACTACCTGGTTGACCTTATGATAGAGGGTGGGAGCGGTGGGCACGAAATCCTCGTAAAATACAGATCAACCTTCAAACTTGGTAAGTTCTCGTTTAATCTTACTATTTTACTTCGGAGTCACGTGAGTGACTTCGTGAAGATTTCAAAGCTCTGTGATTTCACGCCCTGGACAACGTCCATGCTTATCACACTGCCGCCAGTCTGACGGAGGAAGGCTGTTAATGGAGTTCAGTCGAAACTGGCTGAAAAATCAACACAATTTATTAATCAAATAAACAACAAACCCCTAAATCGGGGCCAGACATTTACTGAGCGGTACCCAGGATAGCTTCTGCGAATGTCGCAGGGGCGGCCAGAGGCTTGTTATAGAACCGCTGAAAAGTTTTTTCACTGGCCCAGCCCGCGGTGGCGAGAATGTGGTCCATGGGCACCTCCATGGCTCTCGCCGCCGATGTGGATGCAGCTCTGGTGGAATGGGACTTAAAAATGTCAGTAGCAATTCCTGCTGCATCCAGCACCACCCTGAGCCACCTGGCGATGGTCTGTGTAGTCACCCGACAATGCGGAGGTTTATGATTGATGAGGAGTCCCTGTTCCTTCCTCCTGATAACTCCAGTAATTCGGATGTAGTGGTGGAGATAGGTGACTATGCAGAGTGTGGCATCTACAGGGTACGCCCGAAATTCCAGCTGCAGCCCTTGCGCCCCTGGCCTGTGCTGTTTTAATAATTCTTTGACAAAGAAATTTATTTGACCAGGGGTGGCCACCATGCTGTCCAGCCGCAGTTTCTGTAACGTCTGGACTCGTTGGGCTGTCGTCAGTGCCATGAGCATCACCACCTTGAGGGTGAGCTGTTTCAATGGTAGCTCATCTATTGGAGCCCAGCTCCTCAGTAGGGTCAGCACGATCCCCACATCCCACGTTACTGCATATCTGGGTAGTGGAGGGTTGGTGTTAAACACTCCCCTCATTAGTTTAGACACCAGGTGGTTGGAGCCGACACCTATATCCAGGTATGAATACAGCGCACTCCTGGCGCTGTTGATGGCACTGTAGCTGAGGCCAGCATCGAAATGGAGGCCTGCTAGAAACTCCAACACATCAGGTATTGTTGCCGAGTTGGAGGACTTGTTGGTCCGGGCACAGAATGCCTCCCACTTTCTGATTTGAGTGAGGTATTGTTTCCGAGTTGATTCTCGGCACGATGCAGCGATAAGGTTTATGGCTCTTGACGAGATGCCTGCCTGGATGAGCGGTCTTTTCAGAACCTGCAAGCCAACAAGTTTAAATGACCATGGCAAGGATGACTGATCCCCGTAATGGGGTGAGTAATCAATTTGGGATGTTTCCCAATCGCCATCCATGGCTGTTTTTAAATTTTTACAACCATCGGGTACCATGGTTGTGTAGGCCAGTCGGGAATGATCAATATGCCAGTTGCAGAGTCTAGTTAAATTTTCTGCAACACCCGACTGATGAGGCAGAATGGGGGAAATGCGTAGCAAAACCATTTCCCCCAATGGATAGAAAACGCATCCATTGCCATTGCCCCAGGGTCTGGTTCCCATGACACATACGTTGGTATCTGATGGTTCAACCTGGACGCAAATAGGTCAATATCTGGTGTCCCAAAGTGAGCTATAATATCTCTAAAAATTTGGGGATTCAACATCCACTCGATGTTGTCATTAAATACTCGTGACCTGGTGTCCGCCACTATATTAAGCTTCCCAGGCAAATAGGTCGCAGTAATCCAAATGTTTCTTTCAATGCACCAGTGCCAAATTGTATTAGCCAATTCATCACAAGATAGCGACCTGATACCACCCATATGATTGATGTAAGCCACCACTGTAGTATTATCTATTTGAAGGCGAACATGTAAATTCTGTGAATTAGTACAGTAAGCCCGCAGTCCATGAAATGCTCCCAGCATTTCTATATAATTTATCCCGTGTAACTCCAAGAATGTAGACTCATAAGAGTTCCATCTGCCACCACAACTGGACATCGTATCAGTTGCTCCCCAGCCTTGTGCACTTGCGTCAGTTTGTAGCACAACATCAGGGTTGCTCACTATGATAGGTCTGTGACACTCTCTAATATTGTCAACCCACCATTGTAGCTCATCTCTAGCTTCTGGTGGTAGCCGAATTGGCCGATCAAAGTGCCCAGCATTTGTTTTTAATGCTGTGATTTATGATCTTTGTAAATTTCGGTAGTGTAGCGGTCCGAATCGTGCAGCTGGGAATGTAGCTACCAATTTGCCTATACCTTTTGCCGTTTGCCGAATAGTCGGTACCCTGGCGCAAGCAAGATTGTGGCACTCTTATAGCAGTAGCTTTATTAGTTGGGATGGTAATCTTCATTAAATTGGTATCTAGGGTGAATCCCAAATAATCCATAACCCGTACCGGGTGCAATTTTGATTTGTCTGGATGGATTACGAATCTCAACTTCTCGAACAGAACCTTGGTTGCAGCCACTCCTTGAATTGCCAATTGGAGGGTCTGACCCACTATAAGGATATCATCCAAATATGCCATTACTATATAATTTTGTTGCCGGAGAAGAGCCAATATAGGTTTTACCAAT
The DNA here is from genome assembly GCA_035221665.1 of Okamejei kenojei. Taxonomy (NCBI): domain Eukaryota; kingdom Metazoa; phylum Chordata; class Chondrichthyes; order Rajiformes; family Rajidae; genus Okamejei; species Okamejei kenojei. The sequence continues at coordinate 20,812,491 of CM069157.1, forward strand.
TTGGTAAATAGCCTAGGAGCTGTGGTGATTCCATTGGGCAATGCCTTATATTCCCATAATTGACCCTTCCAGACAAACTTCAAAAACTTTCTATGAGCCTCAGCAATGGGGACCGTATAGTATGCATCTTTCAAATCGATGCATGCCATAAAGTACCCTGGGTAAAGCATCTGCTTAGCTGTTTCAAAAGTATCCATTTTGAAATGGGTGTATTGTACAAAATTGTTCAATTCAGTTAAGTCTATTATTATGCGACATCCCCCATCTTTTTTAATCCTAGTGAAGATGTTAGACACAAACTCAATTGGTTCATGCTTGGTTTTGCCAATTACGCCTTTTGCTGCTAGCCGTATAATTTCAGCATGTCCTGCCTGCACCTCTTTTTGGGATAGAGTAAAACTCCTACGAGGCAAATGCTGAGTAGGGGGATTTATACCTCCAATAAATTCTATAACATATCCTTGAACACTTTGTAAAATAAACTCATCTGTGGTGACAGTTTTCCATATGTCCAAGAAAGCCCGCAATCGCCCACCTATTCGTGCAGGGGATGCTATGGCGTGAAAAGAACCAGACCCCCTTACCTCCATAGTTAACGGCGGTTCCGTACATACGGTATTTTGAGCGGGCGTTGTGGAGGTTGACGAGCCGGCGGCCACATTTTCCACGCAGGCCGTTGTTGGCCTTGCCCTAAAAAAGGTCATTGTACTTGTTGGGATGAGGTGGGTAGGATCTTCTGTGCCCTTTCCGGCGGCCGTGTTCTCCAAGATGTAGTAGGCTGTTGCCGGTGATATGGATGAGGTCTGGCCGGTGGAGGTTTCATGAGGCCCGCTGTTTTGGCCTCCTCATCCAGTTCCTTCACCTGTTTGGATAGATCTCCAAACAACTGATGTGGCAGTGGAGCGGTTGATGGTCGGCACAACCCCGCGAATTTGGGGTTGAGTGTGGGCTTTATGGAGCTCTTACGCAGGCAGTTGATCTCATATTGGGCGTTGCATAGGAGTGCCAGTGCGTCTTGCTGATCGCTCGACACATTATCCCCGTCCAGGGTCCTAGCAAACGCCGTTATGCCCGTGGAGAGAACTTTTAATATACGCTGGAGGCGGACATCCTGCATCCTGGTGGTCGCACTCAAGTGTCCCCAGATCTGGGCGTTAACCAAGGGCACACTGAGGTTGATGCAGTTTTCGGGCGGTTTTATTTTTTCCAAGGTATCATTGAGAACCTGACTCTGAAGTTGGTGCGTAGTCAGGTAATCAATGGTGCCCGCCAATTTGTGGTGCAGAGGTTCACCTGTCTGGGTGGTAGCGGCAAACTTTTTCAGCATATCCTCCTCATTTCCAGCATATCCTCCTCATGCTCTGGCTCAGCGGTTACTGGCTGCCCCGGGTCGTCTTCAAACTCAGCAGCTGGACAATCCCTCATGCTTCTGGCTGGAGACGATGAGATGCTGAGTGGGGTCCTCGCACTGCTGGTAGATGCCCGCGAGCCCCGCTCTTCTCGATCCCGGTCCCGCTGGAGGAGTTGCTCCACTAAGAGCTCCAACCGCTCAATGCGACCGTCCCCGCTATATGCAGCGGACAAGCCGACTTCCCCAGGCCCTGCGAACTCACTGGGGCTTCCACCATCGGACAACACCTCCATAAGGTGCTGTCTAGGGTCCAATGGTAGGTTGTCGTGACCTACCGCCCAAGTAGGATCATACGACTCCCGCACGGACTCTCCGCTAGTCTGTCTTCTCCCAGACTGTGGCGGCCCACCTGTTTGATAAGAAGGCTGGTGAGTTGAATCGGCGCCGGCCCCCGGAACCTGGCACCCCGGAGTCCGTGCAGGCTTACCTCCACACTTGCCCATCTTTTGGCGTGGAGGCGCATGGTCGGCCGCTCCCAGAGCTGAGCTGACCGACCGCTTCCTGCTGCCACCTCCGCCCTTGACCGCAGCCTGACGGGGTGTGTTGTCGGCGGTATCTGCTCCAGCAGGCCTACTCGACGCAGCAGTGATGTTGCCAGACTGCACTATGGCAGATCTCCCTCGCTGTGGTACGTTAATGCACTTTGCAGGGCTCCCCTGTCGTGCGGCTGTCCCCCGGCCCAGCCGCCTCGGGTCTTCTGGAGCTCGGGGAGGGGTTGCTTGTACAAAGCGAGACCCCTTGCCACGTACCTGTTTCCCCCCTCTTTTCTTGGGGGAAGGGGGCTCGAAGTCTGGATCCGATGCGTCCAGCTCCAGAGCGGTAAACCATTCAGGTGAGTCGGCCCCTGAATCAGCGGGAGCGCCCGACTTCCGCATTCCTGCCCCCACACGCCTCGAAGCTGCTGGTGTTGCTTGCAGCTGCGGAGACAAGGGTCGTTGGCTGGTCGAAGCTCGACTTTTCGACAGCGCCTTTCTCTTGCCCTTGTCCATCCTGTAGGGTAAAGATAATACTCACCTGCCGGTCTTTTATGAAGGAGCCGAAGGAGAGAGCGCACTCCCCCCCCCAGCCTGCCGATGCAAATGTGCACGACGATATGCCGCGCATGCGTGCTGGCGGGGTCTTCACGAAGTCACTCACGTGACTCCGAAGTAAGATTTAATTTAATTTAGTTTAGAGATACAGCCCAAAAACAGGCCCTTGGCCCACCAAGTCCGCGTCGACCAGCAATCCCCGCACACTAACATTATCCTTCACACACTAGAGACAAATTACCAATTTTACCAAGCCAGTTAGCCTACAAACCTGTCTTTGGAGTGTGGGAGGAAACTGGAGATCCTGGAGAAAACCCATGCGGGTCAGGTGGAGAACGTACAAACTCCGTACAGACAGCACCCGTAGTCAAGATTGAACCAGAGTCTCTGGCACTGTAAGGCAACCATGCCGCCCTTCCTTCACTCTGTAAAAGTTCAATCAGAGTGTCGCCTGCCTTGAAGCTGGAGTCTCTGAGACTATATATGACATTCTGCCGCAGCAGCCGCTAAACCCAAGCAATACCAGGTCAAACTAACAAGGCACAATCCCTACTCCGTCCGGCTGAATGAAACCACGAAGGAACACGGTGTGCGATTTTTATATAGAGCCAGAAACCTTCTCTTTTGTCCGGATCTTCTCCTCACTTCTTTCTTAACCTCAAGAGATAACGTCGGCACATTAAATGCGTACGGATGTTTCCTTCAAAACTAAAATCCTTCCACAGAAAATGTTGCACTAAGAAGGTAAAACAGCTTCTGTGAAAAGAAACACAGTGACCTATTCTTCAGAAGAGTGTCTGACCTGAAATGTTCACATAGTTCATATTGTTTCTCCCTCCACAGATGCTGCCTGACTTGCTGAGTGTTTCCAGCATATTCTGCATTTAAGATTTTCAGCCTCTTTCATGTTTTGGTTGTTGGATAATTCTTTGATGGTTTTTCATCTTAGCAAAGAGCATGACTTAATATCTTCCACAGATAAAATTACTGGAAAGATAATTTTTACCACAATCTGATATACTTTTAATCTGCAGGCAGTGAAAAATGGACATTGTACTCAGAGGTACGATGCCAAAAGTGGTCCAAACTTGCATTGCTTTCAGACTGACTTCATTGATATTCTCCTTACAATTCCAAAGATACACCAAGGAACAGGAAACTGCATTGGCCAAGAAAATTATTCATTATCATAGGAAGGTTCTGAAAACTCTCCCACAAGCAGAATGATTTATTCCACAGGACTATCTCTGATCCCTTAAAGACTGAATGAGCAAGATAAGACAAGGCACTGCAAGTTAGCCAAACAATAGATCTCTTTGAAAACCCTTCCATTCTAGTCAGCTAATACCCTGAACAAACAGAATAAAATGGGAAGTGCAGTATTCTGTATCATTAAGCAGGTTTATAATCAGACCACTTACAATGATTATAATTCTACTGGGAAAGACAAGTGTGTTATCTGAAGAGAAACCAGTTCAAAGTTTTGAAGTAAAATGGCTCTTTAATTCTCACTGCTTTCTTTTTGGTTTTTGATTGTAGTTTCCCATGTACAGTATCTACCATAACGTTTGCTATCTAGACACTGCAGCTGGCTTTGGACTCCCCGTGGAACTAAACAGCATAAGTTGTTGAAATTTCCTAGCATGTATATTAGAGAAACCAATTTGAGGATCTTCACAAAATTAGTGGGGCTCTTGTCCTCCCAGAGCCCTCTCAAGCAGCATCCTGTTGGGAACAAAGCAACTTCCTGCGAGAAGTGCCTGAAGGCTGGAGGGTCTCCATAGTCCCCTCAGACAAAGGACACCACTGGCAAGCCGAGTGCACTCTTCTGCCAGCTCCCATTCTGTCTCATTTCAGTGTCTGCTATCCTGTAGTTGGAGGAGTGCTGGGTGTTTTATTGCATGCCTCTTTAAGATGGCGGCATAGCTTCCATTGACTAGACTAAATGCCAGTAGCTGTGAGAAGTTGCAATAGATCAATAGAATAAAACAGCAGGGCTTCACACGAGGAAGCCTGACAATGATGTTTCTTGAACCTTACCTGTGAACCTTTGAATTCACAGACTTCAGTCTTTATGGAACTTATACAAACAGAATTGGGGAAGGCTATTTATGACTTCAGGCCCCATGTGTTTGAAACTTAAGCTCCTGTCCCACTTAGGAAACCTGAACGGAAACCTCTGGAGACCTTGCGCCCTACCCAAGGTTTCCATGAGTCGCCAGAGGTTTTGGTCACTCACCTGGAAAGCCTCGACCAAAGCGTGAGCTGCATCTACTGACCAAAGATCCTACAAGTCAGGATCTTTGCTACCGACCGCACACACACACACAAACACATCGCGAAGGTGGGGGCCAGGGACACTGGAGGAGCGTTGTCTGCATGATGAAGAGGAAGATAAACGGCTGCCACAGAGCACGGTAAGTCCTTTAGAGAGCGTGGGAGGGAGGGAGAGAAGGGGAAAGAAGGGGAGAGAAGGACAGAGAAGAGGGAGGGGGGGAGAAGGAGTGGAGACAGTTTTAAGAAGTTTAAATAAAGGTTAGCTTTAGCTACTGTTTGACATGGCCCAGAATGCCACTTCGTTGAAAGGGAAGACGGTAAAGTAGGTCAACACAAGAATTAGCCTCGGGGCAAAAATCAGAGAGAGTAAAGTTAATCCAAGACCAATGAATGGGCAAAATCCCCCTCATGACGAACAGATTACTGGGGAGAAGGTGCTCGAGAAGCTGAAAGGGCTGAAGGTGGATAAGTCACGTGGACCAGATGGACTGCACCCTAAGGTTCAGAAAGAGGTAACTTTAGAGATTGTGGAGGCGTTGATAGTGATATTTCAGGAGACGATAGAGTCAGGAGTGGTCCCAGATGATTGGAAAATTGCCAATATTACCTTGCTGCACAAAAAGGGAGCAAGGCAGAATAGTGGGAACTATAGGTCTGACTTCAGTGGTTGGTAAGATTTTAGAGTTTCTGGTTGGCTGCCAGTGACTAGTGGAGTTCCGCAAGGGCTGGTGTTGGGGCCGCTACTCTTCACGTTGTATATTAATGATTTGGACGTGGGGATTGAAGGCTTTGTGGCAACGTTTGCAGATGCTACGAAAATAGATGGAGGGGCAGGTTGTGTGGAGAAAGCAGGGACTCTGCAGAAGGACTTGGACAGGTTGAGAGAATGGGCAGAGAAGTGGCAGATGGAATATAGTGTAGCAAAGTGTGGAGTCGTGCATGTTGGTAATAGGAATAAAGGCGTAGACCATTTTCTAAATGGGGTGAGAATCCAGAAATTGGAGGTGCAATGGTTCTTGGGAGTGCAATCTGCAAGTCGAATCGGTAGTAAAAAAAAAGCAAACTCAATGATAGCATTTATTTCAAGAGGACTTGTATACAAAAACAGGGATGTAATGTTGAAGCTCTATAAGGTGCTGGTAAGACCACATTTGGAATATTGTGAGCACTTTTGAGCACCATATTGAGGAAGGATGTGCTGGCTCTGGAGAGGGTCCAGAGGAGGTTTACAAGAATTATCCCAGGACTGAGTAGGTTAACCTATAATGAGTGTTTGTTGGCACTGGGCCTGTACTTGCTGGAGTTTAGAATGAGGGGGGACATCATTGAATCTTACTGAATAGTGAAAGGCTTGGATAGAGTGGATGTGAAGAGGATGTTTTCACTAGTGGAAGAGTCTAGGACTAGAGGTCATAGCCTCTGAATTAAAGGACTTTCTTTTAGGTAGGAGATGAGGAGAAATGTCTTTAGTCAGAGGGTGGTGAATCTGTGGAATTCATTGCCAAGTCAGTGGATATTTTTAAGGCAGAGATAGATTCTTGATTAGGTGTCAGAGGTTATGGGGAGAAGGCAGGAGAATGGGGTTAGGAGGGAGAGATAGATCAGCCATGATTGAATGGCGGAGTAGACTTGATGGGCCGAATGGCCAAATTCTACTCCTATTCTTACGACCTTATGAGATTATGAGATCGCGAAGAACAGCAGGCTGGTGTCCGAACTGGCAAACTACCCCACAGGCCCGGTAAATGACAATCAAACCTTGCCAGTAACAAGTCGGAGCCCTCCATTTACAGTCCCCGGTATGTCAAGTCTCTTTAGCGGGCCAGACCCACCTCAAAAGCGGTACAGGTTCAGACGGGGGGGGGGGGGGGAATGTAGAATTGGGTGTCCTCAACATTGTCATCAGACCCCAATTAAATCTCGTAATAACTACGATAGGGTAACCTCTTACTTATTATCAACTATCATGACCTCTCATCTGAATAATCAGTGTTGGACATTATATGGAAGGAATGCTTTATTTTGGGCAGAGGACTTGAAAAGGACTGCAATGCGCTTTTTATTTGTTACCACACTAATTATCTGTTCAACAATTTCAGATATCAAGTCTTCAGATATCAGCATTTCAAAGTCTGTCCCATGCCCCTCCACTCTTGTGGCCTTCATCCGCGCCCCCCCCCCCCCCCCCCCCCCCACCTATAATCAGTCTAATGCCCAACCCAAAACATCACCAATTCATGTTGTCCAGGGATGCTGCCTGAAGCCGCTGAGTTACTGCAGGACTTTGTATCTCTTTTTTTTTAATTGTAAACCAGCATCCGCAGTTCCACATCAAAGTTTAATGCTAACTCCAGCTGGCCCACTCAGTGTTTTCAACTTCACGTTTTACTTCACACTTTCTCCGATTGCAGTGTTTTGAAACTCACAGATCCAGTTTTCTTTCCTGCCGTCTGTCCTAATTCACCACATCTTATGTCGCTGTCCTTGCCCTGTCCACGGCACAGAATGGCTGCCTCACAGCTCTAGCGACTCAGGTTCAATCCCGACCAACAGCTCTGCCTGTCTGTGCGGAGTTTTCCCGCTCCTCCTGTGATTGCATGCGTTCCCTCTGGGTGCTCCTGGTTCCTCCCACAGCACAAAACAAAACATGCGGTTAGGAGATTAATTGGCTGGTGCATATTGCCCCGAGTGTGTCAGTGATCGATCACATCTGAGGGTGTGTTGATAGGATGGTGCGCAAATAAAATGTGTTTGGGGCTGGATTAATGTAAATGGATGCTTGATGTTTTGTGGTTATCAGTAAGTGCATTGATAACCATAAACAATCAAAACCACTCTCTCATTTTTCATTAACTTGATGGGCCAAAGGTATGACTTGATCTCCTTCTATGTGGATCTTCTCCAAACAGATCAGTGGTGACCTAGAAGCCTTCATCATCCCGTCTGAATTGACACCACAACCACAGTCTGCCTTTCTCCCCATCCTACCACAGGCGTTCCCTTTGTTCTTTCCAGCCCTGCCCCCCTGCAACTTAAAACATATTTGATTTAAAACATTTCTCAGATCTGAGGAAAAGTCAACGTTAACTCTGCTTTTTTTAAATCTCTCCCCAGATACTGCCTGACCTGCATAACATTTCAAACAATGTCTGCTTTTATTTCACGTTTCATATTTGCTGTTTTTTCTCTGTTTCAACAAGTAAACTTTGCCATATTTGCAAACATCAAGTCAAACGTCATGACTTATTTGTGAACTTTCAGCAAACCCTGGGGAATGTTACAGCTTTCATTTAGTGTTTTGCTGGAGAGAGGCAGGATTTAATTATTGTGATAATTCATTAGATCTCCATGTACTACTTTTAAATTTAAAGACATGTTCTTACATTTCCCAGAATATCAGGAGGAGGATTTTTTTCTAACAAAAATGGCAAAATTCCTGCTTCATACAATGCAGAATGAGACTATTCTGCCCATTGGGTCCATACTAGCTCCTTGCAACCCCATCAGCCTATTTTCCATTCACTCCTTGTTTCCCTACCAGTTACACTCATTCATATACCTATCAACTGCACTTGACTATTGGATCACCAAGATGGAATTTCTTGTAGCCACTTAAGCTTAATTTAGATTTAGTTTAGAGATACAGCATGAAACCAGGCCCTTCGGCTCACCGAGTCCGTGCCGACCAGCGATCCCCGCACACTAACACTATCCTACACACACTAGGGACAACTTACATTAATACCAAGCCAGTTAACCTACAAACCTGCACGTCTTTGGAGTGTGGCAGAAAACCCAAAGGTCTTGGAGAAAACCCACTCGGAGACTGATCTCGCAGTCACGGGGAGAACACACAAACTCCGTGCAGACAGCACCCATAGTCAGGATTGAACATGACTGTAAAAGTTCCACGCAGATTCTACTCAAGGTCAGGACCAGAGCATTGCATAGTACTGTACATTGCAGATTTCTGAACTTTTTGGTGCTGACACAATTCAACAGGTTGTAACCATTCAACAAGGTTGTAACAAACAGTGGCCAAATTCTGAATAGCTGAGTAGATATTCAAGGTCATTAGCTTTTCTTAAAACTTATCTGCTGAAGAGTCAAACACATTTAGGTTTTGGGTTATTATTGTCAAGTGACCGAGACACAGTGAGAAGCTTTTTATACAGGTGATTTAACCAAATCAGATATGACTATACATGAATACGAGAGGGCCAAACTCAAGCACAATAGGTAGAGTGATATAGAGTGCACGATAAAGTTTTCAGCATTGTAACGCTTTAACTCCATGGACAAAGTTCAATGTTCGCAATGAGGTAGACGAGAATTGGACTGTGCCCTAGCTTATGGAAGGACTGTTCAGAGGCCTAATAACAGAGAGGAAGAGTCAAAGAAGGAACTGCAGATGCTGGAGAATCGAGGGTACACAAAAGGCTGGAGAAACTTGGGTACGTCGAACAATCCTTGTTCTCGGCGTACCAGGGCCCCATCCCCGACCTCTACCTCCGTTACATCGACGACTGCTTTGGTGTCACCTCCTGCACCAACACACAACTGACTGACTTCATCCATTTCACCACCAACTTCCATCCGGCACTCAAATACACTTGGACCATTTCCGACATTTCCCTACCATTCCTTGACCTCACCATCTCTATTGCAGGTGATACACTCCTGACCGACATCCACTACAAACCTACTGACTCCCACAGCTACCTGGACTACTCTTCCTCCCACCCTGCTTCCTGTAAGGACTCCATCCCCTATTCCCAATTCCTCCGTCTACGCCGCATCTGCTCCCAGGATGAGGTGTTCCACACCAGGTCATCACAAATGGCCTAATTCTTCAGAGAACGGGGATGCCCCTCCCCCACTATAGATGAGGCTCGCACCAAGTTCTCCTCCATACCCCTCAACACTGCCCTCTCTCCCCATTCCCCCACTCACAAACAGGGCAGAGTCCCCCTGGTCCTCACCTTTCACCCCACCAGCCGGCAAATACAACACATAGTCCTCCACCAGTTTCGCCACCTCCAACGTGACCCCTCCACTCGCCACATCTTCCCCTCCCCCCCGTCTGCCTTCCGCAAAGACCGCTCCCTCCGCAACTCCCTTGTCAATTCTTCCCTTCCCTCCCGCTCTACCCCTTCCCCGGGCACTTTCCCTTGCAACCACAAGAAATGCCACACTAGTCCCTTCACCTCCCCCCTCCACTCCTTTCAGGGACCCAAGCAGTCCTTCCAGGTCCGACAGAGGTTCACCTGCACCTCCTCCAACCTCATCTACTGCATCCGCTGCTCCAGATGCCAGATGATCTATATCGGTGAGACCAAGCGGAGGCTTGGCGATTGTTTCACCGAACACCTCCGCTCGGTCCGCAGTAACCAACCCGACCTCCCGGTGGCTCAGCACTTCAACTCCCCCTCCCATTCCGTATCCGACCTCTCGGTCCTGGGCCTCCTCCACGGCCAGAGTGAGCAACACCGCAAGTTGGAGGAACAGCACCTCATATTCCGCTTGGAGAGTCTGCATCCTCTGGGCTTGAACATTGAATTTTCTCAATTCTGTTAACCCTTGCTGTCTCCTCCCCTCATTCCCCCTCTCTCTATCTCTCTCCCCCACCCTAGTCGCACTAGCTTCTCATTTTCACACTACAAACAGCTTACAATGGCTTGTTCCCTTTATCATCGATACTTTTTTGCATATCTTTCATTCATTGTTCTTTATCTCTCCACATCACCGTCTATATCTCTCATTTCCCTGATCCCTGACCAGTCTGAAGAAGGGTCTCGACCCGAAACGTCGCCTATCTCCTTCGCTCCTTAGATGCTGCTGCACCCGCTGAGTTTCTCCAGCCTTTTGTGTACCCAACAGAGAGGAAGAAGTTTTTTCTGAGTCTGGTGGTGCGCACTTTCAAACAAAATATGTAATGAAAATATCTAATGTATGTACGAAATATCTAATGAAAAAGGTCGGCAAAATTATTATATCCACACAAATTCCAAAGAATAGTACTTCATAGTAATTCAATGTGGACAATCCGTCTGAAGAAGGGTCCCAACCTGAAATGTTCTCAAGAGATGCCGAAGATAGACACAAAATGCTGGAGTAACTCAGCTGGTCAGGCTTCTTCAGACTCTATCTTTGGTGTAAACCAGCATCTGCAGTTCCTTCCTACACACTCAAGAGATGCTGCATGACGCGCTGAATTACCCCAGTGCGTTGAGTCTTATTTTACAGTCATTGAATGTTCCTTTGCCGAAGATTTCGGGAATCATGACCCAACCCGGTTTTACTTGCGAAACTGTGCCAAACTTTGCCCACCTCCCTGGAGCCTTACAGTCAGCTCTGAAATAGGAATGATGCTCTGTGACTGAGCAAAAGATTTGGTGTTCCAATTGCCTACACCCCACCCTGCTTTCTGTTCCCCTCTGCTTTGCAGAATGGTTTTGTTACCACTATCTCTTTTCTGCCATCAGCGTTCATTTAAAGCAGAACATTGTGGGCACCAAGGTGAGCGAACAGACAGAAATCTTCCACTGCCGTCCCTCCTCGTGTTCCGGCTGCCTCAGTCTCTGCCGCAATTCAGTTCGGATTTATCTCGCTACAATTCCTTTCTTTTTTTAAATTGGTTTTCCTGAAGCGGCGGATGCCCGACATCCTTCAGCTGACGAACATCATTCAGCACCGTGGCTCATTCCACACATTGGAATGCAGCATCGGTGCAGCATTAGTGTCCATCTCTTCAAGGACGTTCTCTCATTACCTTAACATAATGCTGCTTCAGCTGAGTAGAGCAAGCTGTAATCCGACACTAGTTGGAAGTGATTAAACATACAAGGGAAGCACACTGCAATGAGGCACAAACCGTTGACTGAACACTAGCTCCTGCCTGCAATCACCAGCGCACTTAATTCACCGTAAGTAACAACTACAGAATTGACAATGACAGTACAGTTACTCTTTTTTAATTTATTTTAAATGATTGCTCAATTTAAGTTGTGCAAACACTGATCTCTCCACTTATGTCAAAAATATTGGATTTTAAATGTAAAACCACTTGTCTCATTTGGTTCAGTAAACTAGCCATTTTTATTAAAATATCTTCTGTGAGAGCCTTTGTTCATGTGGCAGTGACCTTGCCTCTGACTCAGAAGGTTATAGAACATAGAACAGTTCAGCACAGGAACTGGCCCTTTGGTCCACAATGTCTGGTGCTGAACATGATGCCAAGTTGAGCTCATCTCCTCTGCCTGCATTTATCCATATCCCGCCATTCCTTGCATATCCATGCGCATATCCAAAAGCCACTTAAATGTCACTATCATATTTGCCTCCACCTGGCAGGATGTTCCAGGCACCCACCACCCTCTGTGTAAGAAATTTGGCCCGTATATCTCTTTTAGATTTTGTCTCTGTCACTTTAAAGCCATGTCCTCCATTCTTTGACTTTTCCACCTGGGGACAAAAGTTCTGACAATCCCCTTGATCTATGCCTCTCATAATTGTATACACTTATATTAGGCCTCCCATCAGTCTCAGCTCCAGGAAAATAATCAAAGTTTGCTCAACCCCTCCTTATAGCTGGTGCCGTCTAATCCAGGCAGACTTCTGGTAAACCTCTTCTGCACCCTCTCCAAAACCTCCACATCTTTCCTGGAATGCATCGACCAGAACTGCACACAACATTCCAAATGCAAGCAAATTGAAGTCCTATAAAACTGCGACTGTCACTCTTGTCTTTTCACCTCACCACATCAAGCACACCTTCCTGCTTGCTCCTCTTTCCCCCGTTTAGAGTTCCGCAGGAAACGGCACGATACTTACACGTTTTTTTTAGTCAATGCTCACACTACAAGCGTGTCTACTCTGGGCAAGAGCAGATACAGATTGGATGCCTGCTTCCCAATCTGCAAGTGAACATATGGCCTCTTGACATTTTGACTTTTCGACTGTGTCCCACTCTGGTCACTGTCCCTTGCTGCACACACTGTTCCACTGCTCAATGGACTCCCGAGGAACAACATCCGTTTTTATTTCACCACTTTATAGCCCTCTGGACCCAGCACACACTGAATTCAGCAGTTTCAGGTTCTAAGTATTGCTCTCATTTTAATGGACAACAGATGCCAGTAATGATTCTAAAATCTATGATTACACCCCTCTGGAGCTCTCTTCTGTCCTCCTACCTGTTCCATCAACTTCCCCTTTCATCATCCGTTTTCTCATTTCATCTCGGCTGGCTTTCATCTCAATACATATTTTCCCATTTTTCTTTCCTTCCCACTGTACATGCATGAAGGCTGTCAGGTTCTAAGTTTTATTGCTTTTGACAGAAGGTCATCAAACTGAACTGTTAATTTGTTAATTAAAAAAAATATTATGCAGAAGATAGACACAAAATGCTGGAGGAACTCAGCGAGATAGGCAGCATCTCTGGAGAGAAGGAATGGGTGACGTTTCGGGTCGAGACCCTTCTTCATCTGCATCTGCAGTTCTTTCCTACACAACAATAACATGCAGTTAAGTTTAGTTTGTTGTCACGTGTACCGAGGTACAGTGAACAGCTTTTGTCGTGTGCTAACCGGTCAGAAAGGCAATACATGATTACAATCCATCCATTTACAGTGTACAGATACTTGATAAGGGAATAACGTTTAGTGCGAGGTAAAGCCAGCAAAGTCCGATCAATGATAGTCCGAGGGCCACCAAAGAGGTAGACAGTAGTTCAACACTGCTCTCTGGTTGTGGTAAAACGATTCCCGGAACTGCTCCTCAGAATTCATGTACTTTTCCTTGCAGATTCACTGCGTATGTAGCAGACTGTAACAGCATCTGTAAGATCGTGACCTCTTCTCCCAGCCTTTCCACTCCCCCAGCTTTCTTATCCCAGAAGCAACGTTAACGTAACTGAACAAGCTAACAAATATCTGTTCAGAGCAGCTGTTAATAGAGTGAATTAAACAACTTCTTAAAATAATGTCATTGAAGGATCTTCGAAGTCTGTTTGTAATTCAAGTTTCTAAATGAAATTATCAAGCCATGTAAATGCAATGCTATACAACTAGCATAAAATCCATAGTGAATTATCTTTCTGTCAACTAATTCAGGTGCTAATTAAGCTATTTTTACATATAATATGAGGAAGGACGTCTAGCCATTAATTGAATACTCATGCTAGAATCGTAGAGTCATACAGCATTGAAGACCCTTCAGCCCAACTTGCCACGCCAACCAACATGCTCGATCTACATTAGTCCCACCTGCCCGCGCTTGGCCCAGATCCCTATAAACCTATCCTATCCATGTACCTGTCCAAATGTCTCTTAAACTTTATGACATTACCTGCCTCAACTACCTCCTCCAGCAACTCGTTCCATACACCCACTACCCTTTGTGTGAAAAAATTGCCCTTGAGGTTCCTATTAAATCTTTCTCTCCTCACCTTAAACCTGTGTCCCCTTGTTCTTGATTCCCCTAATCTGGGCAAAAGACTGTGCATTTACCTGATCTATTCCTCCCATGATCTTGTACATCTCCATAAGATCACCCCTCAACTTGCATTCTAAGGAATAAAGTCCAAGCCTGCCTAACCTCTCCCTGTAGCTCAGGCCCTCAAGTCCTGGTAACATCCTCATAAATCTTCTCTGCACCCTACCCAGCTTGACACCATCTTTCATACAGCAGTGTGACCAAAACTGAACACAATACTCTAAATATGGCCTCACCAACGTCTTATACAACATGACCTCCCAACTTCTATACTCAGTACTCTGACTGATGATGTGCCAAAAGCCTTCTTGAACACCCTATCTACTGGTGGTACTGTTGGTAGATTGATTACTTAATATCTTCACATCCCATTTGCACATACAAATATATATATACTGTCAATGGATTTTGTCAATGTACATTAAAGAATTACAGGCCAGATCCAGGGAAGGTTAATAACCATGAGACTATAGCCAAGAAGAGTGCCTTCTAGAGAGACTGGGAAAGACAGACTGGATCATTAGGAAATATATAAGGATGAATGAAAATATTAGCGTCTGCAGCTTTTCTAACAAAAATGACTGAAATATAAGTAGTGAAATATAATATTCGCATGCCTGTCTGATATGAAATCTGGATTTAATGCCATATCAATTTCATGACTAATTTCTATAGTTCATATGGATGCAATCTATGTGGAGTTTGTACGTTCTCCCTGTACCACGTGAGTTTTCTCCGGGTGCTCTGATTTCATCCCACATTCCAAAGGCATGCCGGTTTGTACGTTAATTGGCTTCTGTAAATGGCCGGCGTGGACCCCGTGGGCTGAAGGGCCTGTTTCCATGCCGTATCTCTCAAAAAAAAATTTATCCAAAATATTTCTAGCCACATCTATCCTATTTGTCAGGTCCATCCCATAACAAAGCCAAAATCACTCAGAAAAGTTACTATAAGCACTGGGATTTATTTATTTGCTCAAGTTATTTTTTGCAGGATCTACCTGATAAGCTTGAAAGCTCGTTTATTCTGAGCTTGTGCCCAAGGACAGCAAACAAAGACAAGGAGAGTTAGTGTTATCTGCTAGAAATAAGCTGCAGGCTGTATGCTTTCTGGAACAATTATCACAGCCGATGTGGTGTGCTCATTTGGAAGCTATAGCACAAGGAGTTTCAAAGTTATCTGGGAGTAGTGACACTGCAGGCGTGATCCGAGGGTACTGTAGAAGGTATTGTACCATTAGAGTGCCATTCACTCCACCAAACCAATACAGGGACATCTGCCTGGAAATTCCGTCCTGGTCGGTAGCAGCATACATGCGATACAACAAAGATATGCGGCAGGGGCGGCATGGTGGTGCAGCGGTAGAGTTGCTGCCTTACAGCGCCAGAAACTCGGGTTCGATCCTGTATGGAGATTGTATGTTCTTCCTGTGATCTGCGTGGGTTTCCACCGAGATCTCCCCACATTCCAAAGACGTACAGGTTTGGCTGGGCATAAATGTAAAAATTGAATATAGGAATAGGGAAGTAATGTTAAAATTGTACAAGGCATTGGTAAGACCAATTCTGGAGTATGGTGTACAATTTTGGTCGCCTAGTTATAGGAAGGATGTCAACAAAATAGAGAGAGTACAGAGGAGATTTACTAGAATGTTGCCAGGGTTCCAGCAACTATGTTACAGAGAAAGGTTGAACAAGTTAGGTCTTTATTCTTTGGAGCGCAGAAGGTTAAGGGGGGACTTGATTGAGGTCTTTAAAATGATGAAAGGGATAGACAGAGTTGACGTGGATAAGCTTTTCCCATTGAGGGTAGGGAAGATTCAAACAAGAGGGCATGACATGAGAATTAAGGGACAGAAGTTTAGGGGTAACGTGAGGGGGAACTTCTTTACTCAGAGGGTGGTGGCTGTGTGGAATGAGCTTCCAGCAGAAGTGGTGGAGGCAGGATCGATTTTAACATTTAAGAGTAAAGTGGATAGGTATATGGACGTGAAGGGAATGGAGGGGTATGATCTGAGTGCAAGTAGATGGGACTAGGGGAAAACAAATGGTCGGCACGGACTGGAAGGGCCGAGAGGGCCTGTTTCCGTGCTGTAATTGTTATGTGTTATATGGTTAAATTGTCCCTTATGTGCATAGGGTAGTGTTAGTGTACGGGGATCGCTGGTCAGTGCAGACTTGGTGGGACGAAGGGCCTGTTTCCACGCTATATCTCGAAACAAAACACTTAAATTAACAGTTTGCACTCAGCTGCCAGATTGCATTTGAATGGAACGATTTCATACACCTTCTAACAAAACCATGCAGTACACTAAAATGCCAAGTTGCGGTGAATTTTTAAACAGCCCTTGGTATATTAGGGTTAATCCAGTGTGTTAACGACACTGCAATACCACAACACTTGTGAGATACTTGTAGTCAGCTTGAGAAAGGGAAAGGAAAACTTAATTCAAGTTTTTTCCTCAACTTCAGGACATCCCAAATTATTTCCCAGTCAAATACTTTGGGTCAGTAGTCGCTGTTGGAACATAAAGCTGGACCAGTGAAGCTGAAGCCTGCGTTCTGTTCTGCAGCGCTCTTTGGTCCAGAAGCTAAAGTTTCAATTCACTGGCACTCAGTACTACTTCAAATTTAATCTTACATTTGAGCATAAAGGGGCAGTCCCACTGTGGCGACCTAATTGCTGAGTTTAGAAGAGTTTGCCCTTGACTCATACTCGCAGCATGGTCGACACGAGGTCCTAGGAGGTCTTTGTAACTCTCCTTCATGATAGAGTAGTTCCCGGGTAGTCGGGGCCTCAGCTAGGTCACGGCGCATTTTCCAACATGCTGAAAAATGCCCGTGAGTAAAAAAAGGTCGCCATGGAAAAAAATCGATTTTCTTTTACTCGTAGGTTTAGTCGAAGTAGGTCGTAGTAGGTCGGCATGTTATTCGTAGGTAATTGGGGGTACTCGAAGGTAATCAAAGGTAATCAAAGGTAATCGTAGATAGTCTTCAACATAGTCAAAGGGAGGTCGAAGGAGGTCGTCTTCACTCTCCACTATTCCGTGTCCAATTTTCCCGAAGCTAGTCGAAGCGAGTCTTCAACATAGTCGAAGGAGGTTTTCAACATGACATTTTTTCAAACTCTCCTAAACTCTTCTAAACACGCCAATTAGGTCGTCACAGTGGGACAGCCCCTTAAGGATAACACAAACCAACCTCCCTTCCATTGACTCCATGTACACCTCACGTTACCTCGGCAAGGCCAGCAGCATAATCAAGGACCAGTCACACCCAGGCCATTCCCCCTTCTTCTCTCTCCAATTGGGTAAAAGGTATAGAAGTTTAAAAAACCTGTCCAGATTCAGGGACAGTTTCTTCCAATCTGTTACCAGGCAACTGAAGCATCCTACCAACAATCAGCAAACAATCCTGAGCTACTAGTTACCTCAATTGGGACCCTTGGGCTATCTTTGATTGGAATTTACTGGACTTTATCTTGCACTAAACATTTTCCGTAATTATTCCCTTTATCATGTATCTGCACACTGTAGATGGCTCGATTATAATCACGTATTGCCTTTCCACTGACTGGAACAAAAGCATTTCACTCGGTACACGTGCCAATAAACTAAACTCATACGAAACAGAAGTAGGCCAATTAGCCCCAAAGCCCGCTTCACCATCCACTAAGATCAGGACTGATCCAATTTTGGTCTCACCTTCATTTTTGTACCCTCTTCCCATAACCCTTACCTCTCTTGTGGTTTAAATGTCAGTCAATCTCTTTCCTAAATACATTATCCTCACATCTCAGAACAGTTTCAAAGATTCAAAGATTCACCATCCTCTGAAAGAGAAAGTTCCCCCTCATCTCCATCTTAAATGGCCAATTCTCACTCTGATACAATGCCCTCTAGTTTTAGATATATTCACTGGAGAAACAACCTTTTGGCATCCACTCTAACAATTCGATAATCTCTGATCATCCTGTACTGCACAGCGTCTACCAACATCTTGCATACTGACTTAATTTATTAACATCCCTTGCAGGCTTTTTGTGTCTTCCTCACAATCTGCTAACCTGCCTACCTTTGCATCGTTAGCAGATTTGACCACAGTATACTCCTTCCCATCATCCAAGTCTAGCACTGATCCCTCTGCCACCAATTAGCTACTGACTGCCAGTCTGAAAATAGCTAATTTACACAAGAGTATAAGAGCACCAAGAATAATCCAACAGAAGAGGCCAATAATGCCCTTGTTTGCTCCAGTATTCAGTATTATTATTTCTAAGCATTGATGCCTTTTCTGCTCTCTCTTACTATCTCTTGACCCACTGCTCATTTAATTGTCTTTTAATCCCTTGTACATTCTCCCGCTTCTGTAAATTGTCCCTAGTGTGTAGGACACAATATATTTTGCATGACATCGCCTCCACAACTTTCTGGGGCAAAGAATTCCAAGGATTGATGACTCACTGAGATAAGATATTTCTCCTGATTTCTGGTGGAAATTGATGACCACTTATTCTGAAACGATACCGCATAGTAAGTAAGTCCACTCGAAGAAACAATCTCTCAGCATCCATTCTGCCAATTACTCACAGAATCATAAATGTTTAAATGGTCAACTTTCAATTTTCAAAACTCAAATGAGTAAAGGCTCAATCAGCTCAATCTTTCTTAATGAAAGAAAGTCAACTAACTCTTCCCAAGACAACATAGTTAACTTTCTCTTCTAATAGCTACTTTGTGCAACCCTGTGCACTCAAATGCTTTCTGAAAATCCAAATAAAGTATATTTACTGGTAAAAATAGACACAAATTGCTGGAGCACCTCAACAGGTCCAAGGGTTTGTCAGGTTTTTGCCCTGTTAATCTGCCAAGTACTTTTTGTTCTAGTTATAGAGAGTTTTGAAATTTTGAAAGAGACTCTTGAGTATCTAATTCTATTGGAATATTTTTCAGTGCCTACTACCATGAAGACCAATTTCAAATAATAATTTAGAAATCTTGCCCTTTCTCTATTTCCCATTATTAATTCCGTAGTCTATGGTTCAAGGGTGGAGCCCACACTGGCTGCATCAATAGATTACGGTATGCAGGTGCATAAAATATGTACTGCAGCCAGGCAATAGTTCTATGTGCTAGCGTTACTCTGCGTTATTCCAAATCTGATCCTTGCAATGCTCTTGAAGTGAAGATACAAATATAATAATACAATACAATGAACTTTATTTTACTTTTAGAAACTTTGGTTTTGATTTGGTTTAATAACATGCTAGTAACATGTTTGTGGGTGCAGGAGTCAGTACTTTAGAAGCTATCCTAAGAAATCATATGTATAAATTCATTTGCAGGATAAATGACTCTAAAAATGTAATTATGGTGACCTTGTTAAACATAAGGTTTAGCACTACGCGCTACGAATCCCAGTTGTGGAGACACTGGTATCGTTGTAGGACATTGATCATTCTTTTTTATTCTGGATTCTAATTCATGTATTGTTTTTTTTTTAATATATAATTTATGATGCTTTTGTAAGTGATATACTAAGATTTTATATGTATTTGATGATGTTTTTATATGCAATGTATTTTTATGTAATGTCCCTTGTCTGGACCTTGAGTCCGAAATAAAGTTTATTAATAAATGGTTACTATTATTTCTGGAAACTAAAGATGCAGAAGATTTAACAGTATTTGTCATTGTCTATACTTGACCTGCATCCATGGGCCACTGCAAGAAAAAAAATAGCTCTTCTAAGTATGTCCATATTGTCAAGCTCAATAGAACATCGAGTTTCCATTCTCTACAGAAGCCATGTTGTACATACCGCATATGGACATATATGTTGTACATATGTTCTTTATGTTAGATTCATTCAGCTGCACCCGTTCCAAAAGCATATTTGTGCCTTAGGTTTGTGCCATTCATAAAAGTCACAGCAGTTAAATGAAATAGATTCTAAAGATTTACATTCAGAAATAATCAATGTAGATCATCCCTGCCTTGGAACTTGAAAGTCAAATGTAATTTAAAAAAGTAAACCATCACGGGCATCTCTGCCTCTGTATATTTTTTCCAAGAAATGTCCTGAAAAGCAGACCCCTCGATCAATGTTATTTGTTGACACAAAACTGCACTTGCCTGTAAAGGTAGGCTGCTAACTGAATTACAAATTTATATTTTGGACAACAGGAACGGTTGCATGACAAAGAGTCAGACTCCTTCAGCTGTCGGTATGAATCTGCTGCGCTACCAGTTAGCAAACAGCACTGTTTAAGGCTGGAAAAGATATGCTAGCTTTGCCCTTCAAATTAATCTGTGGAAAAGGGCACAGAACACAAGGCCAGTTTAATGGGTTTTCACTTGCAAGACTTTTCCCTTCATTCATCTCAGTGCCCACTCATGGATGCGCTCCTTATTCAAAGCATAATGACCAAGACCTTTTCACTTAAACAACAAAAACAACTGTCGGGCTTTCTCCACATAATTGGGTGAAAGTCCTGACCTTTAGCTCACTGGTTTCTTGGTATGAAGGCAATGGTGCTCCACTGTGACACCCTTCATGGAGTCCCGTGAAGAAAGGTAAACCTCTGCAGATTTTCCAGCGACTGCAGAAAATGGACGTAAAGTAAATATCATTATTTTCCTTCGCTTAAATTGATTTAATCGCCAGTTTCCCCGTTTTTAAATAGATTCTAATTGTTGAACCTTTTTAAACAGAAGGTATAATTTTTAATAACTTTTCCATAGTTGTTTTGAATGTTTATGAATGTGAAGGACTTTGAATCAGAGCAGGCCCGCAACTTGGTTTTGGAGCCATTTCGCTCCCAGATTGGACTATATTTGGGACGGTCTCACAAGTTCTGATGCGAGTCAGATTCCTGTGGAAAGTCACACCCCATCCTGGGACGGCTTCCAAATGAGATCAAAACTTAAAGGCAGATGATCAATGTGTCGAAGGGAAAGGTCTTGAAAGAGAAAACCATGACTTCTGGTCACAACATAGAAGGAAAGTACAGGCACAAAATTGGATTGGACTGTAAAACAGGTGCTACGATCGCAAGGCACAATCAATTTGCATCTGATGATGCTTTGCGGACCACACACAAACTGAAACCTGCCAAGTGCGGCATTCAGACCTTTAGTTTATCCCCTTGAGACCAAGTACTAGGTATATTAGTGAGAATTAAGGCTATCCTGCAGCTCTTGAAGGGAAGATGCTTTGTTGCTGGAATCTGTGGGGAATTCTTTGCAAGGTCTTTAGGAGCTTGCTGGAAAGTCACGCCAAGTGACACATCGTTTTAAGTTTTGGTATACGTTGTGCAGAGGAGGCAAATACTCTGTCTGAAGAAAGGTTCTGACCCAAAACATCACCTATTCTTTTTTTCCAGCGATGCTCTCTGACTCACTGAGTTACTCCAGCACCTTGTGTCTTTTTTTAGTCATAGTCACAGAGTGATACAGTGTGGACACAGGACCAACTTGCCCCAGCTTCACTTGTCCCACCTACCTGCGTTTGGTCCATATCCCTCCAAGCTTATCCTATTCATTGACCTGTCTAACTGTTTGATAAATATTGGGATAGTCACAGCCTCAACTGCCTCCTCTAGCAGCTTTTCCATACACCCACCACGCTTTGTGTGAAAAAGTGACCCCTCAGATTCCTATTAAATCTTTTCCCCTTAACCTTGAACCTATATCCTCCGGTCCTCGATTCCCCCACTCTTGGCAAGCGATTATGCGCATCTATCCGATCTATTCCTCTCATGATCTTATACACCTCTATAAGACCACCCTCATCCTCCAAGGAATAGAGACCCAGCCTACTTAACCTCTGCACAAAGATTATTTATTTCCCCTCCTCACAATATTCTGTGGTGGACTCCATTTCAATGAAAGCACATTTGGACCATCAATGCCAGGGATCTGTGACGATGTGAATGTTTTCTTTCCTTCACTCTTAAAATTATCTCCCTCTATTGTCCTTTTATGCATTTCTGATCTAAAAGGAACAATCTTATGAACACCAATATTTTTTTAATCAATTGTTTAGTTTTACTTGATATTTAGCCAGTTTCACTTTGAATTAAAAATGACTCCAGCATTTTGTGTCTATTTCAGGAAATATCCTACCTACAGTATGAGGTGGTACGCCGGACAGAATTAACAGATTTACACAATGATCACTTAGGAAATGTAATGTATCCACACTTTAATAATATCTTCAATAATGGACCCCATATGCCCCCGTCCCACTTTGGAAACCTGAACGGAAACCTCTGGAGACTTTGCGCCCCACCCAAGGTTTCCGTGCGGTTCCTGGAGGTTTTTGTCCTCCGGCAACCACCTTCAACTAGCATCGCAACCGGCTTTGACTAAAAAATTACCGATTTTTAAAATGGAAACCACTTTCGACCATTAGGGAGACTGACAAAAACCTCCGGGAACTGCACGGAAACCTTGGGTGGGGCACAGCGTCTCCAGAGGTTTCCGTTCAGGTTCCCTAAGTGGGACAGGGGCAATAGTGGATTAGTAAAGTAGAGACTATGGAGACGGGAGATTTGAGTAGCGAAAGGCACTTCACATAAACATATTAGTTGATAATTATGATCACATGGACACCTATTTACATTAATCCTACAATAATTTTATTTTGTTCTCCCAATAATCCCATCAACATCACCAGACTCTACCACTCACTTACACATGAGGGGCGACCAGTGGCTAATTAACCTATCAACCCACGTCTTTGGGATGTGAGACGAAACCAGAACACTGGGGAAGACTTGCACAGTTACAGGGAGAATGTGCAAGCTCCATCCAGATTGAACCTGAGGTCAGGATAGAGCCCAGGTCATCAGAGTGATATAACAGCAGCTCTGCTGCTAGTGCCACTGCCGTCTCCCTGTTGACAAGCTGACAAGATGGTCTAAATCCTGCCAAATCAACAAGAAGAATTGTATGTCCCATATGTTTGACAGTAACAGGAGCTGAAGGGCTGAATGGACTATTACATGGACCGAATGGATGGTTTTAAAAATGCTTTAGTGTCACTGTACAGTATGAAGGAACTGCACCTGAGAGCAGAGAGATTGTAAAAATAAACTTAAAACAAAATTAAACTGCTGAACATTTTGAAACTTATTTTTTTCTTGGGGACTAATCTAAACTAGACTGAGAATGGTAGCATCTGCATTGGTTAACTCTGCAGTAGTGCAGTATCTGAGGAATGTCATGCACGAATTGCAAATAATTGATGGGAACAGCAAATAAATACTTACATTGAAAAGTCTAGGTTGTACCAACACCATTTTATTTCAGATCACATTTATTGTGTTTACTGTCCAGTCAGCAGGAAAATCAAGGATGGGAAAAGAAACCATATCATATTGGATGAGAGATTAATTAAAAATGTTACTGTTATTGCAACTAAAATTGTTTGATCAAACTCAAGCATGTTGCAACTGGAGATGCTGTGTTTGTTATTTATTGACTCTGACTGTTTTAGTACAGATTGCTGGCACTCACATTTTAATTTTGCTTATTTTTCTTTCCCCACCTCATTTAACTTTCATCATATTGTATACACAGGTCATGCTGAGGTGATAACAGAATCAGAGGAAGTATGTTTTTCCCTTTGTATAATGGTCTCATGAATGTATTTAGAAATAATATGTTCACAGCAATAGTCCACACGACAGATGTTGCAGGTCCAATCTTTCCCACAAGCTACGCTCTCACCTCACACCCAACCCTCTCCACACCTTTACAGATCTCACATATTTAGCTCACTATTGGCAAATGGCATAACTATTTTCCAGAAAGTTAAATGTCTGGAATAACTCCTGACAACAGGATTGTTGATCGAGAGAGATGAATTGGAATCCCCGAAGCAGTTAAGAAATATAAAGCCAAATATGAAAGAAACTATCAAATAAAAGGCTTGTAGAAAGAAGGTAACAATAGCATTACTAGTTTATCGTGAAAACTCACTAGTTAAATAATTTCTTTCATACAGAACACAGTTGGAACGTCGAACAGTACAGCACAAGAACAGGCCCTCAGGCTCACAACATCGGTGCCAAACATGTTGACAAGCCCAACTCTTCTCTGTCTGCACTTAATCCATATCCCTCTATTCCTTGCATATTGATGTGCTGATTTAACAGTCTCTTAAGTGCCAATATCACAACTGCCTCAACCACCACTCCTGGCAGTGCATTCCAGACACCCACCAACCTCTGTGTAAAAAACTTGGCCAAACATTTCCTTTAAACTTTGCCTCACCATAAACCTATGCTCTGTATTATTTGATATTTTTCCCATCCTGGGTAAAAGGTTCCGACTGTCTATCCTATCTATACCGCTCATAATATTATATGCTTCAATCAGATATCACCCGCAACATCTGGTATTACAGAGAAAACAATCCAAGTCTGTTAAATGCCTCGCTGTAGCCAATACCCCTAATCCAGGCATCCTGGTAAACCTCCTCTGCACCCTATTCAAAGCCTCCACATCTTTCCTGTCGTGGGGCAAACAAAACTGCATGCAATACTCCAAATGCTATCTATAAAGTTCTATAAAGCTGCATCATGATTTCTTGACACTTATACTTAATGCCCTGACCTTGAATGCAAGCATACCAACCATATGCATTCTTTATCATTCTTTCACACTGTGTCGCCACTTTCAGGGTGATATGGACTTGGACATTAAAATCCCTCTAAACATCAATGCTGTTAAGGGCTGTGCCATAATTGTCTATTTTACCCTTTAAGTAGACCACCCAAGGTGCAACGTGCGCGTTGCTAGGATCAAACACCATCTGCCATTTGCTTGCCCATTTCTGTAGCTGTCTATATCCCGCTGTACACTTTCATAGCCTTCCTCACAGTCTGCGGACCCAGCAATCTTGGTGTCATCTGCAAACTTACTAATCAACCCATCTACGCTTATGTCCAAGTCATTATATATATATATATATATATATATATATATATATATATATATATATAGATACATAGATACATATAGATACATATATATATATATCTCACAGAGGGCCCGGCACAGATCTTTTTGGAACTGCACAGACCTTCAGATATTTTGGGTTGAGACCCTTCTTTTTCAGGTCTGAAGAAAAGTCCAAGACCCAAAACCTCACCCATCCTTTTCCTCCAGAGATGCTGCCTGACCTGCTGAGTTACTCCAGCACTTTGTGTCTATCTTTGATATAAACCAGTATCTTCAGTTCTTTGTTTTCAATATATAACCTGCCAGGCTTTGTCCTGTCCTTCCTCTCTTCATGATTTCTTTCCCCAACCCATAGAAACATAGAAACATAGAAATTAGGTGCAGGAGTAGGCCATTCAGCCCTTCGAGCCTGCACCGCCATTCAATATGATCATGGCTGATCATCCAACTCAGTATCCCGTACCTGCCTTCTCTCCATACCCTCTGATCCCCTTAGCCACAAGGGCCACATCCAACTCACTCTTAAATATAGCCAATGAACTGGCCTCAACTACCCTCTGTGGCAGAGAGTTCCAGAGACTCACCACTCTCTGTGTGAAAAAAGTCTTTCTCATCTCGGTCTTAAAGGATTTCCCCCTTATCCTTAAGCTGTGACCCCTTGTCCTGGACTTCCCCAACATCGGGAACAATCTTCCTGCATCTAGCCTGTCCAACCCCTTAAGAATTTTGTAAGTTTCTATAAGATCCCCTCTCAATCTCCTAAATTCCAGAGAGTATAAACCGAGTCTATCCAGTCTTTCTTCATAAGACAGTCCTGACATCCCAGGAATCAGTCTGGTGAACCTTCTCTGCACTCCCTCTATGGCAATAATGTCCTTCCTCAGATTTGGAGACCAAAACTGTACGCAATACTCCAGGTGTGGTCTCACCAAGACCCTGTACAACTGAAGTAGAACCTCCCTGCTCCTGTACTCAAAACCCCTCTCACAGTCAGTCTGAAGATGAATCCAAACCCGAAATGTCACCTATCCATGTTCTCCAGAGATGCCGCCTGATCCGTCCAGTTACTCCCAACAATTTGTGTCTTTTTGAACATTTACAATTTAAAAATTCTAACTCCAGATGTGGTTGAATCTTAACTCTTTCTGATTTGCCTGAGCAAGCTGCTCAATTAAGGGTACAATAAGGCGTGGGCATTTAATACCGTGACTTGTCAGTGACCTTCAGGTGTGAATAAGTAATAAGCAACTTGCTTCAATCATATAATGTATTTTGGAATATTTTGATGTCACTTAAAGTGAACCATGATAGTGCACATTCTTGCATTGGCATTTTCAGTAAGTCAGCTTAAAAATAAAACAATAGTGAGTTGAAAGTGATGATGCAGAAAATTCTTATCCTTCTCGCCAGAGTTATAAGGAGGAAATGAAGATTTATTCATTAGCTTCTGTGTCAGTGAGAACCTGTGAATAAATATCATCTGTGCCAACCAATCTCATATGTAGAGTGGAACTGTGAATGTGACTGTGGCTAGATGTGAATGATTTCAGCCATCACTTCTCCACGGGTAATCAGTGGCTGATGTCTTTTCAAGGGCAATGTGACAGTCCTGAAATAGATGTTAACACATAATCTTCCAATTTGACACTTCGATTAATCATGATAAAATTATAAGCAAGACATGAGCAGATTAAAAAAGAATTCACAAGTGCAACAAGCTTTGTCAATGTGCCCAGCACGGGCACTTGCCAAAACAATGGTTCGCATCTCATTAAGAACGCACATGTCAGGTATGTTACCTTATTCATGACGTGTTCTGGTTTGGTTTTGGTTTTATAATAGATATCGGAAACAAACATGGTCAAAATAAGTGAGTAAGCATTTCATTGTCCTATCTGGGACACATGACAATAAAACTCTCTTGACTTGACTCTTAAAAATGTAATTTAAGTTATGGCTGAAATAAAGAATTGTATAGCAGAGGGTCTGAACAATTGCACCTCACTTCAAGTGGGACTCATTGTTTCCTGTTAACAATTTTGACACGTTTCACTCTGCCAGTTGTGTTCTTATGTTCAAAAGTGAATGTGACAATGGTCCTTGCCAATTTCAGGGAAACGAGAGTGCCAACAATCAAACACAATTGAACAATAATTAAGCTGACTCAAACAGAAGGAATCGTGGACCTGCATCACAGCTGTGAGGTTAAGACTCAAAAGTTCAATACATATTTTTTTTCATTTAGTTTAGAGGTACAGGGCGGGAACAGGCCCTTCATCCCGCCAAGTTCGCGCCGAGCAGCGAGTCCCATAGTCCCACTAGCACTATCCTACATACTAGGGTAAAGTTACCATTTTTTTTACCGGCCAATAAACCTACAAACCTGTTTGACATTGAAGTGTGGGAGGAAACCAGAGCAACCGGAGAAAACCCACGCGGCCACCGGGAGAACATATAAACTCCGTACAGACAGCATCCATAATCAGGATCAAACCCGGGTCTCTGGCACTGTAAGGCAGCAACTCCACCACTGTGGTCACTGTGCCACCCCAATATCGAAAATAATCCTGCATTCTCCAATACATTATTTCAATTCAATTCACAGATGGATATTAATGACACTATGGCAATATTTTAAAAAAAGAGCAAAAAGCTTTCCCTGGCATTCCTCCCCCATCAGAAGCAAACAAACCAGTCATTTATTCATTTTCTGTAGGATTTTGTAAAGCATAAATTGGATGATGTTTTACACATATTGCTGTATGGCAGCAATTCAAAAGCAAATTTACAAGCTGGAAGCTGATACGGTGCTGCATAAATGGCCGGTTTACAGATAATACTGAATTGGACATATACTGCTGTTGCTTCATCGTTGCTGGATCAAAGTCCTGGAACTCTTTACTTAGCAACATTGTGGGAGCGTGCTGCGACTTTGCGAGCAGCTCATTTGCCATCACCTTCTCAAGGGCAAACAAAATGAACAATAACCGGTGCTAGACACAGAATGCTGGAGTAACTCAGCGGGCCAGGCATTCTGCGTCTATCTGCGTTTGCACAACCGGCATCTGCAGTTCCTTCCTACACAGTAAATGGTGCTTTTGGCAGCGACATCAGATTTTGTGAATGGATAAATTAAAGGGTAGTAAATTCCGTCATAACAAAGATCTGATCCATTTTCAGCAGCTGTTTTTGCAATGAGCTAATCAGAACCTGTGAAGTGGTGCTGTTTTCACCATTTCGCTTCCCACAATGACGTTAATGGAACTTCTAGAGAAGCAGATGGAAACTCTATTCTAACAATGTTTTTGCTGCAATTATTTTGGATCCTGTGATTACACTTCGACATTACAAAGGATTGGGAATGTTAGCTACACTGATCCCGCTAGCAATGTGGAAGTCTTTTGTATGTGTTTGGATGAGAGATAAGTGGTAACAAGAAATCAATAACTAAACAGGTGATCAATTGTGAAGTTATGAAATGAAGAATTGCGACCATCATTTGTAACTGAAGATTTACTCTCACTCATTCATATAGAAATGTTTGGGAATTAATTGGGTGGACTCTAGGCTGGACTAAGATTTGAGAAATATCATTCTTATACTCCCCCACAGTAAACAGATGCTGTATCTGGTGTAGCATTAACCTTTATAATGACTTCTAAATCACAAAGTCCTTGATATATGGTGTGCTCATCAATGAAGCCAGCATGGGACAAGAGTGCACCTGCTTCAGTTTAATTAGCTCCCAAACAGCATTCATTTTATCTTGTTCCTTCTTGGTGGAGCACCCTCCAATGGCAAATTCTGACAGTGAGGGACTGAGGCAGACCGAGTTGTCTTTCCGATGGAAACTAAAATGAAGACGTTGTACACTTGAGGGTGGCACGGTGACGCAGAGGTAGAGGTGCTGCCTTGCAGCGCCTGCAGCGCCAGTGACCCAGGTTCAGTCCTGACCACGGGAGCTGTCTGTACGGAGTTTGTACATTCTCCCCATGACCGCGTGGGTTTTGTCCGAGATCTTCGGTTTCCTCCCACACTCCAAAGATGTACAGGTTTGTAGGCTAATTGGCTGGGTATCAGTGTGTATTGTTCTAGTGCGTGTAGGATAATGTTAATGTGCGGGGATCACTGGTCGGTGAGGACTCGGTGGGCCGAAGGGCCTGTTTCCACGCTGAACTAAACTAAACTAAAGTTATTTGGGTGTCCAGAAATTATTTCATAATATAGAAACATAGAAAATAGGTGCAGGAGGAGGCCATTCGGCCCTTCGAGCCAGCACCACCATTCATTGTGATCATGGCTGATCGTCCCCAATCAATAACCCGTGCCTGCCTTCTCCCCATATCCCTTGATTCCACTAATATTAGCCAGAGGCGGACACAAAATACTGGAGTGGCTCAGTCAGGCAGCATCTCTGGAGAAAAGGAATATGTGATGTTTTGTGTGGAGACAATTCTTCAGACTGGTTTAATTCTCCTTCCCATTCCTACACAGACCTTTCTGTCCTCGGTCTCCTCCATTGTCAGAGTGAGGCTAAATGCAAATTGGAAGAACAGCATTATAGGCTAACTATATTAGCCTACCTTTACTATATCTATCACCACATATATTATGCATGCTGCACATTCAATATGTAGTCCAGTCCGATCTTCGTCCCTACCCCGGACTATTGATTATGGTGCAATCTCACAGCCAGACTTGATGCTGACTACAGAGATGATAGCATGTAATGTTTCCTCCGCTTGTGTTACAATAAAGGACTATGAGTTGTTACTCCTGTGTATGGGTTTCATTGCACAACATGGTGTCAGAAGTGGGATTCGAACCCATGCCCCTTTGGGCAGCTTACAGCCCAGTGGTATGAATATTGATTTCTCTCACTTCAGGTAGCCCCGGCATTCCTTCTCTCTCTATTCCACCCCCACCTAAGTCGCACTAGCTTCTCATTTTCACCCTACAAACAGCTTGCAATGACCTATTTCCTTTATCATCGTTACCTTTTTGCAAATCTTTAATTCATTGTTCTTTATCTCTCCACAGCACCGTCTATATCTCTCGTTTCCCTTGTCCCTAACCAGTCTGAAGAAGGGTCTCGACCCAGAACATCACCCATTCCTTCTCTCCATAGATGCTGCCTGTCTGGCTGAGCTGCTCCAGCTTTTTGTGTCTATCTGAGAGTCTGCCTTTGCGGAGGGTCTCAACCCCAAACGTGACCTATTCTTTTTCTTCAGAGATGCTGCTTGTCCCGCAGAGTTACTCCAGCATTTTGTGTCTGTCTTCAGTGTAAACCAGCATCTGAAGTTCCTTCCTACACATATTAGCTGGAGGAGTGATTAAAGTTGCATGATCACCGAAAACCGGTCATTTCATCTACACGTTTGAGGATGCTAACCTGCAGATTCTGGCCACTGTGTTTACTCCATTCACAACAGTGACAGAATAAATCTGATAGCTGTGAAATACTTTGGAACTTTGTGATGGATTTAGAATTCAACACAGCAGAGAGTTGTTGAATATAAGAACATTCACGGCTGAAGTCAAGATGGTTTTGGAGACTGAGAGAATCACAGGTCATGGAGATCAGGTGAGAAAGTAGTAGATGTCAAAGATCAGTCTTCATCTTTCTAAGTGGCAGAGCAGGGTCAAGAGGCCAAACTAGCTGCTCCTGATCCCTTGAATGGGATTTTATTCGTCCTTCAAACTAAGTTAGTGGAAGTTTTATATTTCAAGTTCATACTTACCACAGTGCCCAAGAAGATAATACAGAGAATCCCTTTAGTTAGCTGAGACTTCAGACTTTTACTCAACTAATTTGTGCATGGTTCAAACACAGGCCTCACATCTGATGCATTAGGAAATTAGGAAAGGGTAAAAGAAGATATGAGGTTGCTTTGGCAAGAAAGGTGAAAGTAAACCCAAAGGGTTTCTACAGCTATATTAATAGCAAAAGGATAACGAGGGATAAAATTGGACCATTAGAGAACCAGAATGGACAGCTATCTGCAGAGCCAAAAGAGATGGGGGAGATATTGAACAATTTCTTTTCTTCGGTATTCACCAAGGAGAAGGATATTGAACTCGGTGAGTTAAGGGGAAAAAGTAGAGTAGCTATGGAAACTATGAGATTCAAAGAGGAGGAAGTACTGACACTTTTGAAAAATATAAAAGTGGATAAGTCTCCAGGTCCTGACAGGATATTCCCTAGGACATTGAGGGAAGTTAGTGTAGAAATAGCAGGAGCTATGACAGAAATATTTCAAATGTCATTACAAACGGGAATAGTGCCGGAGGATTAGCGTACTGCGCATGTTGTTCCATTGTTTAAAAAGGGTTCAAAGAATAAACCTAGCAATTATAGACCTATTAGTTTGACGTCAGTGGTGGGCAAATTAATGGCAAGGATACTTAGAGATAATATATATAAGCATCTGGATAAACAGGGTCTGATCAGGAACAGTCAACATGGATTTGTGCCTGGAAGGTCATGTTTGACAAACCTTCTTGAATTATTTGAAGCGGTAACTAGGGATATTGATGAGGGTAAAGCAGTGGATGTTGTCTATATGGATTTCAGTAAGGCCTTTGACAAGGTTCCCCATGGAAGGTTGGTTAAGAAGGTTCAATCTTTGGGTGTTAATGGCGGAGTAGCAAGATGGATTCAACAGTGGCTGAATGGGAGATGTCAGAGAGTAATGGTGGATGGCTGTTTGTCAGGTTGGAAGCCGGTGACAAGTGGGGTGCCTCAGGGATCTGTGTTGGGTCCACTGTTGTTTGTCATGTACATCAATGATCTGGATGATGGGGTGGAAAATTGGATAAGTAAGTATGCAGATGATACTAAGATAGGTGGTGTTGTGGATAATGAAGTAGATTTTCAAAGTCTACAGAGAGATTTGGGCCATTTGGAAAAGTGGGCTGAAAGATGGCAGATGGAGTTTAATGCTGATAAGTGTGAAGTGCTACATCTTGGCAGGACAAATCAAAATAGGACGTACATGGTAAATGGTAGGGAATTGAGGAATGCTGTGGAACAGAGGGATCTAGGAATAACTGTGCATAGTTCCCTGAAGGTGGAATCGCATGTAGATAGGGTGGAGGGGTATGGTCTGAGTGCAGGTAGATGGGACTAGGCGAAAACAAATGGTCGGCACAGACTGGAAGGGCCGAGAGGGCCTGTTTCCGTGCTGTAATTGTTATATGGTTATATGGTTATAATTTTCCCTGCTGTTATATTGACAGAAAGATGGAAACAATAGTTTTCAATGAAGTCACACGTGATCGACAATGCAATGATCCAATTGTATTGTCGCTTTGGTTTCAAGTTGGCAAAAATAGTTTTCAAGTGTTTTTAAGATCTTCCTTAAAAATACAGTATGAATATGAACATAGCTCTTTAGGTCAGTTGTAGAGAAGTGAATCATGAAGTGTATTCTAGTAAACACGGTTTTGATTCACTTTTAAAATGTTCACAACTTCACAGAAGTTTTTTTAAACATTGAGATTGACATTTTGCAATTCATGAATATTATTTAATGCCACATAATACAGATGGAGGGATGATTGTTTGATCTGAATGATGCACAACACATAACTGCTTCACAGTAGCTTGTTGCTTCCAAAAGGGAGGTAGTGTCATGTCCATATAAAACATGACTGTAGCTTTGTCAAATGCACTTCTTGGCATCAAGTGAGCATGAATTCAGCAGCAGTTACTTCAGCTCTGAGAAAATAGTTTACTGTTTCTTTCTGTGTTTCCACATTTGTTGTGTGGTTCAGCAACACAAGTAGGGATCCAACCCAATGCTGAAAGACGACAAGAACTGCAGACCTAGGATACTGTCTTCCGGAAAATTCCTGGAAAATCCCCGGAGTTCCTGCAAATACAGATGAGAATCATCTGTATAGGAACAGTCAAAGGTGACATTTTGTCCATTTTCATCTGCTGATAAACAGGTGACAGTTTAGGAGATGTGAAAATCATTTTTCCTCCCAGCTGAGCAAACAAATCATCGGCGGTACAGGGTAACTGTGTACCTTTGCTTCTCTTCGATTGTCGTTTTACAATTTCCACAGATCTTCAGTGTGCCATGTGTCGACACAACAAGAATGTCTGGGAAGTCTCATTAGAAAGTCCTTCTCCAGCCTCCTTCACACTGTGAATGCTCTAAAGAAGCAAGGAGCATTATGCGTCCAAGATACAGATGTCCTGTACTTCTGATGAATCGTGCCCTTCAGGTTATGCATTGCTACCAAGTTCATCGCAGAATGTATTTCGCTTGGGTCGCTTAGAACCCAGCCGTATCAATATTGATTTCTCTCATTTCAAGTAACCCCTGCAATCCCTCTCTCTCTGTCCCACCCCCATCCTAATCATCCTGCTGGTTCCACTGTTCACATCCATACGTCCCTTCATTATCACCTCTTCCACAGCCAACAATGGACCATTGTGGGCTCCACCTTTCCTTTGTGATCGGTGCCGGCTCTGATTTGTTCTGAACTTTTTCATGCTTCCAGTATCCCTTTCCCCTGACGAGGAAGGGTCTCGGCCTGAAATGTCACCTATTCCTTTTCTCCAGATTTGTGGTCTGACCTGCTGAGTTACTCCAGCATTTTGTGTCCTTTCTGTACTTGTCAAGTAAGTTGAGACAGTTTCTTCATGTTGTTAACCTCTCTCAAATCAAGTTTAGCCTGACATCCTGTTTCAGTCTATTAAATTAGATCTATGCTTCAGGCCAATTACTTCACTTTCCACTCCACCTCCATATATCCCTTTCACCTTGATGCTTTTTCCCCAGTGTAGCTATAAAGGATTGCGGATGACTTGTTGAAATTCACTGCACCATCCGGCCAATGTCACTTACATTCCTGCTCACATAACATCAACATTGCACCACCAATGTCAATTTCCAGTATATTCTGATGCACAAGAAAGTTCAATGAAATTAAGATAAAGTCAATTGTCCATGCAACCTGCCGAGGTTAAGAACTACTACATCACATGTGGTGCCTTTGACTGGTCTTTCCTACTGGCACAGTTTGGTTTCTTGAGTTATATAGTCAGCGTAGAAACAGACCTTTCACCCCAACTTGTCCATGTCGACCAAGATGCATCACCAATACTAGTCCCACCTGCCCATGTTTGGCCAATATCTCTCTAAACCTTTCCTATCCATGCACCTGTCCAAATGTCTTTTAATGGTTGTTATAATACCTGCCTCAATTACCTCCTCTGGCAGCTCATTCCATACACCCACCAACCCCTATGTAAAAAGGTTGCCCCCTTAGGTTCCTATTAAATCTATACCTTCTCACTTTAAACCTTTGTCTTCTGGTTCTTGATTCCCCAACTCTGGGTAAAAGATTCTAAGCATTCATCCTATCTATTCCCGATATGATTTCATACACCTCTCTAAGATCACGCCTCCACCTCATGCGCTCCAAGGAATAAAGTTCTCACCTGCTCAGCCTCTCCCTAAAGCTCAGGCACTCAAGTCCTCTACATCCTCGTATATCTCTGCACTCTTTCCAGCTTAATGACATCCAATTACAGAGTGACCAAAACTGAACAAAGTGCTTACTCCAAATGCTACCTCACCAACATCTTGTACAACTGTAATATGATTAAAACGTATTTACTTTTCAAATTCACTTATTGGAGGACTGCAGGTGCATTGCCTATCGCTAGCTGCCATAGCATGGAAGCCTGGTCAAACAAAAGTGCTCAAAGTGGTTCAATATCCCCAAAATGTGTGTAAAAAGAGTAGAAACTGGTCCAGTTTGGATATCAGAGATAAAGCATTTGGACTTTGTTGCTACAGGTTTATGATTTAATCTGAGCTTATATACTGTATATCCCATACGTCCAAGTGACTGTGAGCTTCAAATAGAAAGCAGAATATCAAATGCATCATGGATCTGTATTATCCCGATCAATGTTCAGCCAGCTACAGAAGTAAATGAAGCAGCTTTGATCATGGTACGTCTCGAATAAAATCGGAAAATTCGCTGCAGCGCCTGGCATCTTTAGGTTGGAAGAGCGTAGATCTGAGAAAGTACAGCTTTGGTGTAGGGTTTGCCTTCAGTTAAATAAACAGCAGCAGAATTCTGAATTTGTGCAGAAAAAGCTGCATCATTCTCCAGCTGTGCAGAGCCTCGGAGCTAATGCTGAAGCCCAGTTTGGGTCTGTTAGCCAAGAACTCTGGTCGATTCAAAACTCTCTGAACATTATCCACACACCAACTCAAGGTTACCATCAAACATTAAGTTTGTTACGTAAAATGGTTTCTTAATTGATGAGGAGCAAAAAATGCCCTTCAAGGATTTGTTCTCAGCCCCTTACACTCAACTCACTATAAACTGCGGGCAAATTACACTCAGAATCTCTTTGCAAGTTTGAAGGTGATACCACTGTAGGGGACTATCACTACAGAACGACGACGAGACACAGGAAAGAGATGGAGTTTAGAGAGTTTAGTAACATGGTAGAGGGTTTAGTAACATGGTGTTGCCTTCAATGCAATAAGAAGAAGGAGCTAGTTATTGACTTGAGGAAGTGAGGTGGAGAACATGCCCCAATTAGCATTCATGGCGTTTAGTGGAAAATGGTCAATCCTTCAGGTTCCGTGGCGTAAATATCACCAACAATTGGTCAACCACATTGAAGCTTTGGCCCAAAAAAACACACAATTCCTCTACTTCCTCAGGAGGCTAAAGAAGTTTGTCATGTCTCCAATAACTTACCAACTTCTACAGATGCACTGCACAATCCACACTATCAGAATCCATCACTACCTGGTTTGAGACAGCAAGAAGTGGTAGAGATGTATGGATGCAGCCCAATCCATGGGGAGGGAGATTGCAACCTGCACGTGGTCTGCCGCCCTGTTTCAACACATGCAATCAACCTGGCGTGCACAATCAAATAAGATCAAATAGAACAAGTTGTCCTATAACATTAGGCTGTGCACGCCCTACGCAAGAAGAAGAAGCCCAATCCATCATCCAGATCAGCCTCCCCACCATTGATACTATTTACACTTCATGCTCTCTTGGGAAAGCAACCAACATAATCAATGATCTTTTTCATCCCGATCAATACCTCTTTTCCCCTTTCCCATCGGGGAGAAGATACAAGAGCTTGAAAACATGTACCAACAGATTCAGAAACAGCTTCATCCCATCTGTTATCAGACTACTGAAAGGTACTCCCATAAACTAGGGTGTAATTCTAAACTTCCAACCTATTTCATTGCAGACAATGGACTTTCTTTCTGTAGCTGTAATGCTATAATCCTGAAAACTATATTCATCACTGGTATTTTTCTCTTTACATTACCTGCTGTATGTGTATCATTTACTCATCTCTAGTATGATTTGACTTGACTGGAAAGCACACAAACAAAAACCTTTCACTGTATCTTGATACGCCTTGACAATAATAAACCAATACCAAAATCAAAACGACACTGGGTTTCAATTGAATTACACATGTTAGTTCATGAAATGCACTCTGATTCTCCATTCCAGTAAAGCTCGCACTCAAAGTGGTGCTCAAGTCACTCTCACAAGAATCAGGTAGTTAACTAAGAAATATGAAACAAGCAGAAAAAAGCTTCCATTAATTAAATTGTGTTTTTGTATCAGCATCTTGTTTGTGATCCCATGTGTTACAACTATTTCTCGAATGATGACTCAGTCACCTATAATTTTTATATTTTGGTGATAACTCCTGAAGAGATTGAACTCACGTTGGCTTGGAACTGCTTGCCACTCCTGCTCTCTGCTCATCAGTCTGTCAAATCCTCACAGTCATTCAGCAGATCCCCGAGTAAAAATTGACCCAAGGATGCCAACTCTGGTCTCATCAACGCACATGGCCCGAATTGAAATCACCCAGAAATGCTCTGTCCTATAATTTGATCATTCTCCCGAGCAGAACTGATTGAGATTTGAAGATTTGAAATTAGTGTGCATTTCTATCATGTTTTGGAGACATCTTGGGCCTCATGCACATTAGAATTTAAGATCCTGAAACTAATGCATCACTACAAGAAGCATATCTTGCTGGGTTCATTTACCCTTAAACAGTATAAAAGTAGTGGTCTTTGCGAAATCAGGTTTTGATTGAAAGTTAATACCAGGCTTGGCAAGCAGTTGTAGGAGGCACAGTCTCAGCTTCAACCTTTCTCACGTTATTTCATTGCTGGTTATCCTACTACTATTGGAACCGAAGATGTAGGCTACTAGAATGTGACATGTAGACTGTTCATTAACTCAAAAGGGGAACCAAGTTGAAATTTCATCACATTGTGCATATTATTAAGTGAACTTGCAAAAGACAATTTTATGAATCTTCCCCTCATACATTTCCTTTTTGTCACCAATTGAGATGGAGATTGCAAATGTAGGAATGCTTTGAAGCCTGTGGTGTAGATGAGTTGTATTTAAGATTAACGTATAAGGAGTAGATCATTTCTAACTAGTTTAATTTAGTTTATTGTCACGTGTAGCGAGGTACAATAGACAATAGACAATAGACAATAGGTGCAGGAGTAGGCCATTCGGCCCTTCTAGCCAGCACCGCTATTCAATGTGATCATGGCTGACCATCCCCAATCAGTACCCCGATCCTGCCTTCTCCCCATATCCCCTGACTACGCTATTTTTTTTTGCACTATCTAGCTCTCTTTTGAAAGCATCCAGAGAACCTGCCTCCACTGCCCTCTGAGGCAGAAAATTCCACAGACTCACCACTCTCTGAGAGAAAAAGTGTTTCCTCATCTCCGTTCTAAATAGCTTACCACTTATTCTTAAACTGTGGCCGCTCGTTCTGGACTCCCCCAACATCAGGAACATGTTTCCTGCCTCTAGCGTGTCCAAGCCCTTAACAATCTTATATGTTTTAAGGAGATCCCCTCTCATCCTTCCAAACTCCAGAGTGTACAAGCCCAGCTGCCCCATTCTCTCAGCATATGACAGTCCCGCCATCCTGCAAATTAACCTTGTAAACCTACACTGCACTACCTCAATAGCAAGAATGTCCTTCCTCAAATTAGGGGACCAAAACTGCACACAGTGTGGTCTCACTTGGGCTCTGTACAACTGCAGAAGGACCTCTTTGCTCCTATATTCGATTCCTCTTGTTATAAAGGCCAACATGCCATTCGCTTTATTCACTGCCTGCTGTACCTGCATGCTTACTTTCATAGACTGATGAACAAGGACCCCCAGATCCCATTGTACTTCCCCTTTTCCCGACTTGACGCCATTTAGATAGTAATCTGCCTTCCTGTTTTTTTTACCAAAGTGGATAACCTCACATTTATCCGCATTAAACTTCGTCTGCCATGCATTTGCTCACTCCCCCAACCTGTCCAAGTCACCCTGCATTCTCATAGCATCCTCCTCACAGTTCACACTGCCACCCAGCTTTGTGTCATCTGCAAATTTGCTAAGGTTACTTTGAATCCCTTCACCCAAATCATTGATGTATATTGTAAATGGCTGTGGTCCCAGCACCGAGCCTTGCGGCACCCCACTAGTCACTGTCTGCCATTCTGAAAGGGACCCGTTAATCCCTACTCTTTGTTTCCTGTCTGCCAACCACTTCTCTATCCATGTCAGCACTCTACCCCCAATACCATGTGCCCTAATTTTGCCCAGTAATCTCCTTTGTAGGACCTTATCAAATGCTTTCTGAAAATCCAGGTACACTACATCCACTGGCTCCCCCTTGTCCATTTTCCTAGTTACATCTTCAAAAAAGTCCAGAATATTGGTCAAGCATGATTTTCAACTTTGTAAATCCATGCTAATTCAGACCGATCTTGGTACTGCTATCCAAATGTTCGGCTATTTCATCTTTTATAATTGACTCCAGCATCTTCCCCACCACCGTTGTCAGGCTAACTGGTCTATAATTCCCTGTTTTCTCTCTCCCGCCTTTCTTAACAAGTTAGATAACATTAGCTACCCTCCAATCTACAGGAACGGATCCTGAGTCTATAGAACATTGGAAAATTATCATCAATGCATCCACGATTTCTAGAGCCACTTCCTTAAGTACCCTGGGATGCAGACCATCAGGCCCTGGGGATTTATCAGCCTTCAGTCCCATCAGTTTATCCAAAACCATTTCCTGCCTAATGTGGATTTCCTTCAGTTCCTCCGTCACCCCAGATCCTCTGGCCACTACTATATCAGGAAGATTGCTTGTGTCCTCCTTAGTGAAGACAGATCCAAAGTACCTGTTCAACTCATCTGCCATTTCCTTGTTCCCCATAATAAATTCACCTTTTTCGGTCTTCAAGGGTCCAACTTTGGTCTTAACTAATTTTTTCCTCTTCACATACCTAAAGAAGCTTTTACTATCCTGCTTTATATTCTTGGCTAGCTTACCTTTGTACCTCATCTTTTCTCCACGTATTGTCTTTTTGGTTATCTTCTGTTGTTCTTTAAACATTACTCAATCCTCTTGCTTCCCGCTCATCTTTGCTACGTTGTACTTCTTCGCTTAAATTATTATATTGTCCCTGACATCCCTTGTCAGCCACGGTCGTCCCTTTCTCCCCATGGAATCTTTCTTCCTCCTAGGAATGAACTGATCCTGCACCTTCTGTATTATTCCTAGAAATACCTGCCATTTTTGTTCCACTGTCATCCCTGCCAGTGTATCTTTCCAGTCTAATTTGGCCAGCTCCTCCCTCATGGCCCCATAGTCCCCATTATTCAACCGTAACACTGACACCTCCGATCTACCCTTCTCCCTCTCCAATTGTAGATTAAACCATACCATGTTATGATCACCACCTCCTAATGGCTCATTAACCTCGAGGTCCTTTATCAAATCCGGTTCATTAAATAACACTAAATCCAGAATTGCTGTCTCCCTGGTAGGCTCCAATACAAGCTATTCTAAGAATCCATCACAAAGGCACTCTACAAAGTCCCTTTCTTGGGATCCAGTTCGCAGTCTAACTGCATGTTGAAATCTCCCATAACAACCACAGCATTACATTTGCTACGTGCCAATTTCAACTTTAATTTAAACAATTTTAACAGTTAAAAGCTTTTGTTATTGGGCTTTTGGGATAATACAAGGTTGAAAATAATCTATTTTTTCACATACCTCTGAATCAGTACAAGAGTGACCAAAGATAGTGGCAATACATGGCTGACACTGGCACAGGAGATACTTATCAGTTATGTTGTACAGTACCTTGCAGCACCATTTGAATATGCAATGCGTAACTAGTTGTGGATATTTATTATGTTTCTGCCTGTCAAGACATTAATGAAGCTTCAAAGGTCAAAATGCTGCAATAAGCTCTGTTATCCTTTACTTTGCTCATCTGCAAAAGGTCGAGCGGTTTCACTACCAACACAAAATGAAAGCTAGGAAATTAACACAAGAGCACATGCATCAATATTGGTCAGCTCCCAACTACTGCATACCCTGCTCTACCCAGTAAATCCATTTAAAAAAAAGCTCAAGTTAACAGTAAGCAGTTTTGGTGCCTGGAAAAAAAGAATGTTTGTTTAAATTGTAATTGGGATTGATTTTAGCTTTAACTCAATGGAATTAAGTTGTCCGACATGTTACATAGCCATGAGTCAAATGACATACTGAAAATGTTTCAGTTTACCAAAAATAAATGTATTTACTTGCACTTACATTGTGCCTTATTACTTCACAATATCTCAAAGTTCTTCACAAATATACTAGGGCAGCAGTAGAGATGCTGCCTTACAGCGCCAGAGACCTGGGTTCGATCTTGACGACAGGTGCTGGCCGTACGGAGTTTGTACGTTCTCCCCGTGACTGCGTGGGTTTTTTCCGGATGCTCCGGTTTCCGCTCACACTCCAAAGACATACAGGTTTGTAGACATATTGGCTTTGGTAAAAATAGTAAATCATCCCTAGTGTGTAGGATAGTATTAGTGTATGGGGATTGCTGGTCGGTGTGGACTCGGTGGGCCGATGCACCTGTTTCCACGCTGTATCTCTAAACTAAGCTAAACATAAGGAATTACTTTTAGACTGACTTGACCTGGCAGAAAAATAGGCGTAGATAAGGAAAGCTTTTGGATTTTCAATTTCTGTTCAATTTAACAGTCCATGTCACTTTAATTGAATCACGGTGTGGAATACCACAGCATTTTAACCAAGTGATACTGCCATGGGTTCCTGTCAATGGAAAAGTTCAGTCTCATTACCGCTTTGACCAGGATATGTTTAAATAACACCGCATGACAAACAAACTCAGGTCTGTGGAAAGAAGATTTTTTTTTCCACATAGATTTGATGGCAATTCACAAACATTTCAGCGAGAAACAGGAGGAGGCCTTGAAGCCCCACAAGCATTCGCCAACATTCAATAAAACAATAGACGTCCTATGCTTTAAATCCACTATTTTCTCCTGATCCCCTCCTGATTCCTTGATCTCCATGTCTGGAACCACACCCATCAATTTCCACAAATTTAAGACAAGTATACACTGGTTCTTAACTCCAGCAATGGTAATTGCTACTGTGACAATCTAAACTAATAATTTTTCAATACTCCCTGGGAATTTTGGACACCATATCTGAGGAAGGATTTGCTGGCTCTGGAGAGGGTCCAGAGGAGGTTTACAAGAATGATCCCAGGAATTAGTATGTTAAGCTATGATGAGCGTTTGTCGGCACTGGGCCTGTACTCGCTAGGATTTAGAAGAATGAGAAGGGACCTCATTGAAATGTACAGAGTAGTGAAAGGCTTGGATAGAGTGGTTGTGGAGAGGATGTTTCCATTAGTGGGAGAATCTAGGACTAGAGGTCATAGCCTCAGAATTAAAGAACGTTCTTTTAGGAAGGAGACGAGGAGAAATATCTTTAGTCAGAGGGTGGTGAATCTGTGGAATTCTTTGCCACAGAAGGCTGTGGAGGCCAAGTCAGTGGATATTTTTTTAAGCAGAGATAGATAGATTCTTGATTAGTACGGGTGTCAGAGGTTATTGGGAGAAGGCAGGAGAATGGTGTTAGGAGGGAGAGATAGATCAGCCATGATTGAATGGTGGAGTAGACTGGATGGGCTGAATGGCCTAATTCTACTTCTATCACTTATGATCTTATGACCTTATGAGATAAATCATGTTAATGTTTCAGACATCATACCAATCAGGTTGAGTTCTGTCCCAATGTCTCTCCGGATTTCTCTCTCCACAACTCCGCTTGATCCACTGATTTCCAGCATTTTTTTGTTTCAATGACAGAACATTGCTTTTTGGAACTTAAACAATGACTATGACAACAATCTAAACATCCTCACACATTGTCGTATTTATCTAATTACAGGCATGATATGAAGGCATATTAGAAAAAGCCATTTAAATATAAATTGGCCTCATAAACTACATTTAAGGATGTTGAGTGAGAAATAATTCAACTGCCCATGAAAAGACACATAGTGCTGGAGGTTCTCAGCGGGTCAGGCAGCGTCTCTGGAGAATGTGGATAGGCGACGTTTTGAGTCAGGACCATTCTCCAGACTGATTATATGGGGGGGGGGGGGGGGGGGGGGGGGGGGGGGGGGGGGGGATGCTGGTAGGGGCAGGACAAAGCCTGGCAAGTGATAGATGGATAAATGCAACGGCGATTTTGGATGGCATATGGTTGGACAAATGCCAGAGATGAAAAGTCAAAAGTGTAAGATAAGGGAATAAAGACAGAAGGTATGTGAAATGTGAAGCCAGAAGCTGGAATCTAGATGATAAAGGATTCAGGCCATTGTAAGCTGTAAACTAGGTGAAATCGAATTGCAGACAATGAAACTTGAAAATCATTACTTTTTTGCATATAT
The DNA here is from genome assembly GCA_035221665.1 of Okamejei kenojei. Taxonomy (NCBI): domain Eukaryota; kingdom Metazoa; phylum Chordata; class Chondrichthyes; order Rajiformes; family Rajidae; genus Okamejei; species Okamejei kenojei. The sequence continues at coordinate 20,855,517 of CM069157.1, forward strand.
TTCATTCATTTGTTAGACATCTCTCTATATCACCATCTATATCTCTCATTTCCCTTTCTCCAGACTCTCAGTCAGAAGAAGGGTCTTGACCCGAAATGTCACCTATTTCTTGTCTCCCGAGATGCTGTCTGACCCGCTGAGTTAGTCCAGCTTTTTGTGTCTATCTTCGGTTTGCACCAGCATCTGCAGTTCCTTCCTACATATTTATTTTTTTTCCAATCTATTAAAATGTTTTTCATTACATCTTCCTGGAATATCATCTTAAAACACAAGATATTGTGGTCACCGGACCGCTTCTGAAAATATTTATCCACTTCCATCACTATCATCTCAAACTAAACTGTCACCGATATTAACCCCGCATCAATTCACACTGATTGCAATGAAAGTAAAGGATCAATAGAGTTGTCAAGCAAACTGCTGACTTGCCATATCTGTCGAATGTAATTGCACAAAGTCTAGGTCATCCCCACCATCACATCTTTCAATGACACCCTCATGATGGGGATCAGATTGTATTTGCTTCTTCCTCTAGCCTTTCATTTTGTTCGGAACTTTGAATTAGCTATTCTGAATTCTTTATCATTGCTGACCAAAAATATGCATCCAAATAATTAACACTCGTCTCAGTGATGTGAATCCAATATTTTGTGTTTGAACATATTATTTCCACTGATGGATTAATAGTCACCTTCCTATCCTGCCTTCAGCTCTGAAGACTTTGAACTCTTCATGACTTTTAACTCTTCACAAGTCTTCGTTTATTGTTCATGCATATGTCGCTTCTGTTTTTTTCTCTCCACATAGGCTGCCTGACCTAGTAAGAAATTCCAGTACTTCCTGTTTTTTTCATTTCAGATTTCCAGAAATTACAATTTAAAATAGTTGCAAGCTCTGTACTTTAAATATCTTGTTTTGGGTTGTGTTTTGGAAATTTTCCTTTCCAGGGTCAATTTTGCAAATCTCGTTTGTAATTTTTGGCTTGGTTCCATCTATGCTCATCAATACCGTCATGGTGTTTCCCAGTCCTCTTTGCCCATTGTATGGCACCTGGGCCTTTTAAGCATGCAGATTTGTACATATACATTTTGACCACACTCCCCTGCAGAAATGATCCAAGCTATTTAGATTTTACATTATAATTCACTGCGCACAAAAAAAATCCTCTTTGTTTCAGTAACAGGATGTAGAAGATGAGATAACTCACAATAAACAACTGATCTTCATTTCCTCTCCCTCCGTGTCATATTAAATGATTTGGACATAGGTTCACGATTCTCCATGGGGGTCACTGCTTTAATTTCTTCTGGACATCTTTCCCATCATTGCTTTCAAGTACAATACTCAGCTATGTTATTTCTATCACCCCTAAGAGACTGAGCACTAATACATGCATCATTTTAGCTTATTCTTCTCACACTTATTCGATTTTCTTATCTTTCTTTCCTTGTCTAGCCTACACAGCTCATACTTAGACTTTTCAGGAGCAGGTGACCCAATTCCGCTCCTATTTGCTATGTTTTGATGATCTAATGCTCCACAATTTGAAGTTCTCAGGGCTGATGGATGTCCAATCTCTGCCTTTATACACAAACTGTAGCAAGAGAATAACAATAGCACTTTAGAACTCAACATCAAGCAAAGAATCCTAAAACGTCACTTATCCGTTTTTCCCAGAGATGCTGCCTGACCCGCTGAGATACACCTGCACTTTGTGTCCGTCTTTTAAAAGTTACTATATTATTTACCTCAACTACCTCCTCTGGCAACTCATTGCATATTCCCACTATCCTCTGTGTGGAAGAAATTCCCCTCAAGTTTCTGACAAATCCTTCCCCTCTCACCTTAAACCTCTGGTTCTTGATTCTCCGACTCGGGGTAAAAGAATTTGTGCATTCCTTTCCACATCTCATAGTACTTCAAGAATTTACCAGCTGTGTTTAGAATGAGAAGTACTCCTTGATTGGTGATCCCCATAATACAGGATTATTGTGTTTCATCTTGCAACAGGGTGAAGAAGCCCCCGACAAGAGGGCGACGAGGGCAACCAATGTCTACAATTGACCATTAAAACAATTCCTGACTAATTTTTGGAAATATTCAAACACCCTTCCCAACCGCTCAATTATGTCTTCATGTGGATCTATAAATTAAGAACAATATTGTATTTAAGCACCAATGTCCAATGCTCCACTCTATCCATTTGCAGCTCTGCATATTCACATAGCATTGATACACACGCAAAGAGGCCAGGGCAGCTCTAGGATTGAAGAGCAGACACTTGGGATTGCAGTGTAAAATTAATATGCATCTATTATTCACAAATATATGTTCTTAGGTTGCATTAATATGATTGTATCAACTAAACAATTCTGCCCACGTTGTTCAATGCCTTCTTGCATTACCACACAGCTAAATTTTGCAGATTATCCTTGGTAAATAAAGACAGACAGCGGCTGTTAAAAGGGAGGTCCCACGAGGCTGCTGACAATTGCTACGTTGTCAATGATTCCCACACCATTGGTAACCTTGGCAAATCTGCACACATGCATTACCTGCTGTTTTCCATCCTAGGAAAGGAGATGAATTTGTCTCTCCGTGAGGAAAACTTTTCCATGTCCTTTCCAATGCAGCGGTGTTCCGCTAAATGTGATAAGTTGTAGGTGCCTGCTTGGAAAGACCCAGAGTTATTGTAATTTATGGCCATCATTGCTGTCAGTGCAAGTGCAGTCTGCAGTTACAGAAAAGGCATATCTTTGGAGAGGGAGTCTCTACAAACATTACTCTCATGGAAGATAGACCCAAAATGTTGGAGTAACTCAGCAGGATAGGCAGCATCTCTGGAGAGAAGGTATGGGTGACGTTTTGGGTTGAGAGCTTTCTTCAGGATCTGAAGGCCTGAAGAGGGTCTTAACCCGAAACGCAAGTCTGAAGAAGGGTCTTGACCCGAAACATCACCTATTCATCTCCAGAGATGCTGCCTGTCCCACTGAGTTGCTCCAGCGTTTTGTGTCTATCTTTATGGTAAACCAGCATCTGTAGTTACTTCCTACAGACTACTCTCATGGAACTGCACATAAGGATTTTTTCCTGATGAGCACATGGACAATGCGTCTTCTTGTCTTCTAACATGCAACCCTGCTTCACGGGCTCCCGATCTCTTTGGCACTGTCCGCACCGACCAGCGATTCCCGCACATTGACACTATCCTACTACTAGGGACAATTTATGCACACACCAAGACAATTAACCTACATACCTGTACATACAAACTCCGTACGGACAGCACCCATAGTCGGGATCGAACCCGGGTCTCCAGTGCTACTAGAGCCGTAAGGCAGCAGCTCTACCGCTGCGCCACTATGCCGCAGGTGGGACTTTGTGTTCCCCTTGGAGGTTCTTGCTCACAAGTTGCTCCCGTAGTATTCACTGCCAAGTGTAGAAGGGAACTGCAGATGCTGGTACATACTGAAGATAGACACAAAGTGGTGGAGTAACTCAGCAGGTCAGGCAGCATCTCTGGAGAAAAAGGATGGGTGACGTTCCGACCCGAAACGTCACCCATTCTTTTTCTCCCAGATCCTGCCTGACCCACTGAGTTACTCCAGCTCTTTGTGTCTATCATCAGTGTTCACTGCCATGTGGAGAACCATTGTACATTGCCTGATAGATTGCAATTAAACTTACTGCAATTCAACTGACCAATTATTCTTAGTCCAATTCTACAGAATATTAAGAAACACACTTATAAACATACACAAAAATACACTCACATTCATACAAGTGCACACATTCTTCACAAATACACACATTTTATAATTGTCTATCAATATAGGTAAAAGGAATAACCAAATACATCCACCTGATGCACAAACTGGCCTACGTAAACTTTGCATAACAATGCAGAGGGACAACACACACACACATGCACACACACTCATACAGTATGTGGATGCACACATTGTTCATCTCCTGCACCAAAAAGACCATTGCAATCCAAATGGATATTAAACTTCTACGCAGTCTAAAGCTGATTAGAATTGCAGAGAATATCACACTTCTGCAATCAAAATTCATTTTAATGAAATCATTTTCCTCTGAAATTATATAATCATTGCAAAGAATGTTTGCATTGACAATGCTGTCTTGCCTGCATAATATTATCAGGAAAGGAATAGTGACAAAACATCCCTGAGGACATTGATTCTGCATATACAAATGTGTCAATAAATTATTTTTGTTTTCTGTATTTTGTAGCTTTAACTTCTTATAAATAAATGAGAAAGAATGGGCCATCGGTCCATGTTTTCCTGCAATTTTGTTGCTAATAAACTCTGGAAACTTAACCAAACATGTGGTGTCTGTAAATCCTCTCCCACAGTATACTCTAGAATCCTATTTTTGCAAAGGTGTAGTTTGAACAGGTAATGTAGCCAGTAAATAAAGTACCTAGATAAATCAAGCAGGACAGGACAAAAATAGCGAATGACAATGTCCATGTCTAAAATGTCCATGTCTGAAGAAAGGTGTCGACCTGAAACGTCACCCATTCCTTCTCTCCAGAGATGCTGCCTGTCTCGCTGAGTTACTCCAACTTTTTGTGTCTATCTTCGGTTTAAACCAACATCTGCAGTTCCTTCCTACACATACAGATCATTCATGTCATGTTCCCATTGTGAAATAACAGAAGGAAAATGACTGCCAAAAATGTTGCTTTCTAGAAATAGTCACGGCTTTGTAAAATATTAATCAGCAGGAATTTTGCAGAACAGCATGAGCAAATGTTGAGCGCATTAATGAGATATAAATGCCGAGGCCCTATTACCATCTGAGTCACAGGGCATAGAAACAGGCCATTTTTGCCCAGCTTACACACGCTGACCAAGATGCTCCAACTATGCCGGTCCCACTTGCCTGCGTTGGGCCCATATCCCTCAAAAACTTTCCAATCCATGTACCCATCCAAATGCATTTTAAATGTTGTTATGGTACCTGCCTTAATTACCCCCTCTTGCAGCCCTGTGACCCTGAGCATCCAATTCTCTAGTCACATTTATTCGCCCTCCCATTTCCACTCTGACCTCTCTGTATAATTTGTTTTTCCAAACCCAGCATAATCTATGTGAAAACTTTGCCCCTCGGGTTCCTATTAAATCTCTCCCATGTCACTTTAAATTCACATTATCTGGCTCTTGATTCCACTACTCTGGGTAAAAGACTCTGTGCATGCACCCTTTCTATCCCCCTCATGATTGTATACACGTCTATAAGCTCACCTCTTGCCCTCCTTCACTCAAAGGAATAAACTCCTGGCCTGCCCATCCCCTCCTGATTGCTCAGGCCATCAAGTCGTGGCAACATCCTCTCAAAACATCTCTGCAGAAGGGTCTCGACCCGAAACGTCGCCTATCTCCTTCGCTCCTTAGATGCTGCTGCACCCGCTGAGTTTCTCCAGCATTCTGTGTAACCATCTCTGCACTCTTTCCAGGTTTCTGTGGATTAGACTTTGGTGGCTAATTCCCTGGAGAATGAAGAAAACCATCAAGGCCAGAACTCACATTGAGCGGGCATGGAAGACACTTGCCCCCTTTCAGATTGATGCCAGTATGCAGGTTGTCACCTGTCTTGTTAGTGCTGGAATTCAGGTAGCAGTTTGTGCTTTTATCAACTCACATAACTAGCCAGACCAGAAAAGGATAACATCTCATTCACTCCATTTGTCAATGGAATTTGCCAAACTGTAAAAGTGGGCAATAAATAATACTTATCCATTATCGCTTAGGCTGTTTTATGGCATGGATCAGAGGAAAATCTAGCGGTTTTAAATAACTACACAACTAGCCAAGAAGGTCCAGAGGAATAAAATTGTGAATAAGAAAGACCAGGAACAAATGACAAATGACACATTTTGGAAACAAAGCCTCCATTGCTGGTCAAGAATGGACAGTGTAAAGATCGCGAGTGAAATTTCTCCAAAATTCAACAAAGTTCTGTAGAAGGACCTCTGACCCAAGCTGACATTGTCAGTTCAGAGATACTGCAGCTCACCAAACAATGACTGGAAGGAAATGACTTGCATTGATCTTATGCATAAACAACCTGAAAAATTCAAAATCATTTATTTTTCCTCGAAGGACAATTTAAAATAATGAACTATAATATGACATTAATCATAACTGAGTCCCCAAATGCATCTCTAGTTCAAAAAACAATCAGTTTATTCTATTTGTGGGATATTTATTAATTATTATACAGTGCAGTTAATGCTTCACCAAAAGAGATAAACACTGCAAAAATTACAATTATCATAATGGACACAAAATGATTAACGGAAGGTAAACAGCCAGTGATAATGACCTAAGGGAAATTAATGTCTAAGGGAAATTAAAATAAAACATGCTGGAAATACTCAACAGATCAGGTAGCATCCGAGGCGAAAGAAAAATTGTGTTAACATTTCAGAGCAAGAACATTTCATCAGAATTGTCCAGAACAGATCGTCTGACATTGTTGAATTTAGTATTGAGTCGTGAAGGCTGTAATGCTGGTCAGAAGGTGAGTTGTTGTTACATTGGGCTCTGCTGAGTAATACACCAAACACAGAGAGATCAGAATGGAAATGGAAGGGAGAATAAGTGATGGGGCATTAGATGCTCAGGGTCACGGGCTGACTGAATAGAGGGATTCTATGATGTCGTGAGTCAATGTATGCTTGGGTGGTTGAATACAGACAAGACCACATGTGAGCACCCAATAAGGAAGAAAATTGAAAAAAAAAATTGAAATTGAGAAAATTGAGAAAAAATGAAAATATGGAAGATAATATGGAAAAAAAGAGAATTGCTTTTTTACCTGAGGAAGGAGTTTCAGAATCTCTGGAAGTGTGAATGTTAAAGGTAAAAGGACAGATATAGGAATCTTTCTGCACCAACCAATGCTGCTCGAACTGATGAGTATTTCCAGCATTCTCCTTTATTTCAGATTTCCATCAACCACAATGTTCCACATCTCACACTTCATCGCTTTTGTCTCTGTTTTCATTCATCTCCTTTTATTTACAATTCCTCTTGACAGATCTGTGGTAATTGAAGAACCTTCACCAGGCTCTCTGTCCCATCACCAGCATCACTGGTATTTAGTTTACTTTAATTTAGAGATGCAGCACAGAAACTGGCCCTCCGGTCCGAGCCAACCAGCCATCGCTGTGCACTAGCACTGTCCTACACACTAGGGACAATTTAAAATTCTTACCAAAGTCAATTAACCTACAAATCCCTATGTCTTTGGAATGTGGGAGGAAACCGGAGCACCCAGAAAAAACCATGGGAAGAACTAACAAACTCTATGCAGACAGCACACATAGTCAGGATCGAACCCAGGTCTCTGGCCCTGTATGGCAACAACTCTACCACTGCGATCAATCTCCCTTGGTTTTCATCCTATCGCAGACTCCCTTGCCTTCAAATGACGACTTGCCTGCTTTCCAGCTTTTTCTAGCTCCGATAAATACTTGTTATCCTAAACATCATCTCTGTTTCCCTCTTCACAGATGCTGGCTGAACCAGCATCTGTTGTTTTTAGCTGTTCAAATCTGTGGAAAGAAAGGTTGAGGGATAGATGTTGGGTCAGGTATAAATATTGGCCCAGGTATCAAGAATTTTAAAAAAACTTATGGCATTGCATCTACTACTTACAACTAATGGGATTATCATCTCATCTGAAGGATGGCACTGAAATATTAATCTAGATTTTGTGGTCAAGAATAGCTTTGTGAACTTGAACCTACAATCATCTCAGCAGGAGTGGTAATATTGAACCTGAGTTGATATTCTAGTTGAATGTGACATGCCGGCATAAAATGAGACCATGTCACAGAGCAGGCAAATTTTTATGTGGCTGGTGATAATGGAATTAGCCGATTCTGAATCGTCTACAAAGTGACGGAAGGTGTGATTGATGTGCGACCTTACATGATAATAACTTGCTTGTGATGAGATTGAAAGGTGAGGTGCTGCCCTAGCAACCAAAGCAGTGTTTGATCAAGAGTGGCATCAAGAAGCCAACCCTGCTAGTACAGCCACACCCTCACAGCACCAGTACAATCCTGTACAACCCGTGTACAATCTGTGTACAGCACGACAATCCACACAATACCTGTGCAATACCAGTATACCCATACAATACATGTACAGTACCTGTACAATTCAATGTGTAGGAAGGAACTGCAGGTGCTGGTTTAAATCGAAGGTAGATACAAAACTCAGTAACTCAGCAGGACAGGCAGCATCTCTGGCAAGAAGGAATAGGTGATGTTTCAGGTCGAGACCCTTCTTCAGATTACAATACTTGAACAATACAACACAATACAATACCATACCAATATAATACAATATCTGTACAATAGCATACGGGACAATGCCTATACCATACCGTGTACTATCATGGAGGCAGGATGTCACCGCCAGTACAGCCACTCCCTCACTGCTGCAGTAACCAGTGGACAATTCTGACCTTCACCACTGCCAGAATGGGCTTGCATGTTCATCCTGTGACCATGTGTACTCCCCGTGTACTCCCATTTCCTCAAGCACCCCAAAAATGCAAGGTTAGTAGGTTAATTGGCCACTGTAAATTGCCCTTATGTGTGAGTGAATGCTGGTATCTCTAGGGTGTTGATTGAGTTTATGGGGTTAATAGGATGTAGGAAAACCTGATGGTCATGGGCTCAATAAGCCAAATATCATCCTATGTGAAAAAAAATGGAAATGTTAAAACTGAAGCTAATATGTATCAAAGGGAAAACACTCCAAAATACCACTCACATGAAGCACATTGAACTGTTAGAGGTGAAACACCCGAGATGAAGTATATTATTGTGGAAGAACTTAGGTCTATGTCTCCTTCTACCCATATCCCTTCCTCCAGCTTTCCATATCACATCTTCTTATCTGACAAACCTTTTGTCTCCTTTTCATCTCTAGCCTTTGTCACTTACTCCACCTATTTGCCAATCACCCCCTCTCCCTCATCTGTATCAACCTACCACTCACCAGGCTTTGCACCAACTTTCACCTCTCTTAGCTAACTTTCTCTCCCCCCCCCCCCCCCCCTTACAGTCTGAAGGCCTTGACACAAAATTTAATCTGTCCAATCCTCCAAAAATCTGAGTTTTTTTTGCTTAAAATTCCAGCATTTGCAGTTACTTGTGTCTCCATAATCCTTTAACCTCTTTTCTAACAGCATTTTGCGAGCACCTTCAACCATATCACACAGGCGACCATGGTTCCAGAACACAGTCACCAGCTTGGCAAAGGTACACACAACATGAATAAATGAATTAAAAAAACGAGGTAAACAAATTCCAAAAGTTTTTGATGCAAATGAACAAATCATTTAGAAAAGCAATTAAACTGGGGTTTATCTGCACAGAGTAGAACTGAAACGCAGCAAAGTTATTTTAACAATGCATTTGGAATATTGTAAATAATTGCGTTTTGCGTGAAGTCCGTTAAGAAGGACTCAAATCCTGGACAAAACTGCAGAGATTTATTGCAATCATATCATGTCCACCAGAAAAGAATAAACAAATTGGTGCTTTATTTTCCCTCGAAAAGATTGAATGCTGAGCTGATGAACAGTTTAAGGTTAAGAAACGGGTTGCTATGGTACCTACAGTAAGATAAGATACTTTCACGTGCAAAAGTGACTTAAGATTAGGAGCCACCAGCACAAAGCAGTCACTGATAAATACAATAGGGAATTCAGGAGACACTTTGTTACTTCAAGGATTCGAGAATATGCAACTTGCAACAGCAAAAAGCAGCTGAGGTAAAGCACATTGATGCCTTTAAAACAAAGTTAGGACATAACGAACATGCAGATAGATGAAGGAGAGTAAGAGCTGTAATCTGCTCCCATCCTCGTTGTGTGAACATAAACAATGACATGAGCTGTTCAGTCCAAATGGGCAATTTCTTTATCTGTAAATACTGTATGTTGTAATCGCAACCCACTTTGCAAAGAAATATATCGGAAATTGCCAAAAAAAGATAAATCAGCCATCTCAGAGGCTTTCTCTACATTATACCCAGCTTGAAAACATCATAACAGATGTTAAGATTTTTGTCTCATGGGTGCACCCATGAATGGATGAATGTTGTCAAAATCCACAAAATGTACATGGTTTAGAGCAACGATCTGCTCCTATGTATAACTTGGAAATGTAATTCAGGAGAATGCAGCTCTGCAAAATAAAAGTTGCCCTCCCTCATGACTTTGAACATTGGAATATTCTGATTTGAAAATAAAAATGATTTTAAAGCTCTGGTGAAATGTTGCTCTTGCTGAATGATCTTTTTTTTTTACAATATTAATGCATTCTGGCTAACAGTCTGTGGGACACAATCTGAAGAGGCTCCGAACTGTGTATGTCTTGAAGCCTTAAAGGCTCGTGTTCAAAACATAATTGCTGAAGGCATTTCTGGTGATGTTTATCACTATTCTCTTTTCAACCGAATAACATTAAGAATTTCCTGGTGCTGAGGCTTATGTCAGAACGCAGGCAACAACGTGTTAGAGAACAGAAAGAACTATTGCTTAGTACAAGAAACTGCAGCATAGTTAAATATGCAAGGAATTAAATGCTCTTTTAGTATTCCCCGAAGGAATAGGCAAAGGGGATCGTGTGTATTTCTAAGAGTATTGCATTCCCTAACTAATGAATTCATAGATTCTTTTAACAAGTAATGTCAATGCACGGTACCTGAATAGAGCAGGCTGCCACAGACTTCTCACACAAGTCCATCAGTTTGGTTTGGCTCTTCTGCTCAATTGCCTAGAAAAAGTATTAACCGCAGACGATGACAGGCTGTGAAACCATCTGTTACAGCAGCAGCTCGGTGAGTCGCTGAGTGACTGCACGTCTTTGGGAAGGCCAAGGTTTTTGGCGGACGGGACAGCTGGATTTGCAGGGCGGTGCAGGAGGGCAGAAGCAGCAGGACTGCTGGCTCCGGGCTTCAGCCTCAGCCTCTGCAGTGCTGCTGAGTGGCAGTGCAGAGCAGCCGTGCATAGCTAAAGAGATGGAGATGTGATGGGAATGCCTCGGGTCTCTCCCCACGCAGAGAAAGCCACGCAGTGGAATAGGAACACTATTTGTCCTATTGTAAGTATATCAGATTAAACACCAAATGTCTTGATAATGGATGCTAAGGGAAAGGTTACAAGACTAAACGACCCTCCATTTAGCCGACTGTGTGTCAGCGACCCACTGGTTTTGTGTCTCCAATTTTAACAATACGATTTGCATGACTAAGTGCAGTGTTGCACCCCACTATAACACCAGTGATATTATGACTGTCTTATGTACAGAAACTTAAAAAAAAATTACATTGATTATATATTCCAAATAAGAAGATTTTAGTTTCCTGATTGAATGAAAGTAATTAATAAGACAACATTTCATAATTATCAGGGGAAAGTGCAGCTCAAATCAATTTGATCACACAAATATAGATTGTGTATGAATGGAGAACACATGCTCCGAGAAAGAGTGTTTTAAAATTCGCTTACACTTCTGTCGTTTTGGTAAAATGTTCACTAAAAATAATACAAAGAATAAACTGCTCCTGTCAGTTTGTCCTTCACAGGATTTGCAATTTAGAACTGTTTTAACACATGTAAACTTTATTTTAGAATTAATGTTACAAAGAAAATTTTTGTCACAGGCTGACATATAAGCAGGCTGATAAAATATTCTGATGGTTGAGAATTGCGTTGGCTGGTTTAGTGAGCTTATTCCACGTGAGATTTAGTGTCAGTAATATATCAATTTTTCTCCCAACTTAGTGTGAATTGAGCCGATGCCAAGAACTGTCAAATATGAGCTGATCTACCCAAATGCAGCTGAAACGTCCAGCTTATACAATACTGCCTGAATCTGATCAATAATTACTAATTTTGTCATTTAGTTAGTTTAGTTTAAAGATACAGCGCGGAAACAGAGCCTTCGGCCCCCCGGGTCTGCGCCGACACACTAACACTGTCTTATACAAACTAGGGACAATTTACACTTAAGGACCTGTCCCACCAGCATGCGACTGCATGCGGCTAGCACGACCTAACATGCTCGCTTGGGCCTAACGTGGCCTAACGTGGTTGCGGGGCCGGTCCCACTTCGATTGCCGGAGGCGTATGGAGTTGTGCGGGGCTGGTCCCGACATCGCGCGGGGCTCCGAAAAAACTGACACTGTCCAAAAAGTCAGTGCGCCAACGGCCTGTCGGCCCGCAGCCGCATTGAGGACGTACGCAGCGTCTCGACGTCGTACGCAGTGTCTAGACGTCATACACATCGTTTTGACGGCGTAAGCCTAGAGCGTGGTGTTGCGCGATGACATCACCGCCCGGCGTGCCGTTGCGTGATGACATCACCGCCCGATGCCGTGCGACGTCCAAATTCAGTCGGCCTGCCTCCTGCCCAGCTGATTGGTGAGTATGATGTCGGGACCAGCCCCGCACAACTCCATACGCCTCCGCGGTTCGAAGTGGAACCGGCCCCGCATGGTCGTATGCCTCAAGCACCCACGTTTGGTCGCGCTAGAACGCATGTAATCGCATGCTGGTGGGACAGCCCCTTTATACCAAGCCAATTAACCTACATACCTGTACGTCTTTGGAGTGTGGGAGGAAACCGAAGATCTCGGAGAAAACCCACGCAGGTCAGGGGGAGAACGTACAAACTCCGTACAGACAGCACCCGTAGTCGGGATTGAACCCAGGTCTCCGGCGCTGCGAGCGCTGTGAAGCCCCTGTACCACTTAGGAAACCTGAACGGAAACCTCTGGAGACCATGTGCCGCACCCAAGGTTTCCGTGAGGTTCCCGTGAGGTTCCCGGGGGTTCCGGTCACTCTCCATGAGTCACCAGAGGTTTTGGTCAATTGCCTGGAAAGCCGCAACCAAAGCATGAGCTGCATCTACTGACCAAAGATCCTAAAGGACCGCGCACACACACACTCAAACACATCGCGAAGGTGGGGGCCAGGGACAGCGGAGGAGCGCTTTCTGCGTGTGAAGAGGAAAGAAAACGGCTGCCACAGAGCATGGTAAGTCCTTTAGAGAGTGCGGGAGGGACGGAGAGAAGGACAGAGAAAGGGAGAGAGAAGGGATAGAGAAGGGGAAAGAGAAGGGGGGAGAGAAGGGGAGAGAGAAGGGGAGAGAAAAGGGGAAAGAAGGGGAGAGAGAAGGGAGAGAGAAGGGGAGAGAGAAGGGGAGAGAAAAGGGGAGAGAAGGGGAGAGAGAAGGGGAGAGAGAAGGGGAGAGAGAGGGGAGAGAGAAGGGGAGAGAGAAGGGGAGAGAGAGGGGAGAGAGAGGGGAGAGAGAGGGGAGAGAGAAGGGGAGAGAGAAGGGGAGAAAGAAGGGAGAGAAGGGGTGGAGACAGTTTTAGGTAGTTTAATAAAGTTAGCGGGCATTTTACCTTCTGGCGGATCTTCTAGGTCCTGAAAACCAAAGAAGATTTCTTTGCTGAAAACTACAATGAGCCAATCAGAATGGCCGGTTAGTGAAGGCCTTTGACTGGCTGTAAGTAAAAATGCGACTCCACCACTGGCTTCGACAAAACGGCAATCTATTTTTGGTTGCGGCCGATTTTGTTTTTTTTGAAATAATCGCAGGAACATAGCAGAAGCCGCGATTACGCAGAAACCACTTTCCACAATTAGGGAGAGTGACCGGAACCTGCAGGAACCTCCGGGAATCTCATGGAAACCTTGGGTGGGGTGCAAGGTCTCCAGAGGTTTCCGTTCAGGTTTCCTAAGTGGGAAGATCCGCCGGAAGGTAAAATGCCCGCTAACTTTATTAAACTTATTAAAACTGTCTCCACTCCTTCTCCCCCCCCCCGTTCTCTCCCCTTCTACTCCCTTCTCTCTCCCCTTCTCTCGCCCCTTCTCTGTCCTTCTCTCCCTCCCTCCAGCACTCTCTAAAGGACTTACCGTTCTCTGTGGCAGCCGTTTACTTTCCTCTTCAACACGCAGAAAGCGCTCCTCCGCTGTCCCTGGCCCCCACCTTCGCGATGTGTTTGTGTGTGTGTGTATGTGCACGGTCGGCAGCAAAGATCCTTTAGGATCTTAGGTCAGTAGATGCAGCTCACGCTTCGGTTGAGGCTCTCCAGGCAATTGACCAGAACCTCTGGTGACTCAAGGAGAGTGACCGGATCCCCCGGGAACCTCTGGGAACCTCACGGAAACCTTGGGTGGGGCACACGGTCTCCAGAGGTTTCCTAAGTGGGACAGGGGCTTAAGGCAGCAACTCTACTGCTGCGTCACCGTGCTATAAATAATCCTGGGAAGAGTTTCTGATAAGCCCACTGATTTGACCAATAAAGATGACTGGTGCGATTTGAAGTGAAATTTCAGAGTCACTTCTTTCAAACATAGAAACGTTAAAAAAAAAATGGGAGCTGGAGGAAGCCATTTGGCCCTTCAAGCCTGGCACATCATTCATTTAAGCATGGCCAAACATCCACCAAACATCCACCTGTTCTCGCTTTCCCTCAATATCCACTGATCCCTTTAGCAATGAGAGAAATATCTACCTCTGACCTGAATATATTTAATGATTTGCCGTCCTGTGGTCGAGAATCCGACAGATTTATCGTGTTCGGGGGACAGGTTCCACCTGATTTTAGTTCTAAATGTTATTCCCAATACCCTGAGGCTGTGACCACTGTTTCTGGATGGTCCAGCTATTGGGTGACACCCTCCTTATAACTAGTCCATCTGGTCCTATGGAACATCCGTGAGGTCCCTTCTCAATGTTCTCTGCTGTGAATATAATGCTAGCAAATCCAATCTCTCATGTTTCTATCCTGCCTAGACAGCAATCACTCTAATAAACCTTTAGATCTCATCCTCCATAAAAAAAAAGACTCTACAGACTCCAAAACTGCACATCCAAACTTTCTGGATCTATTACTAGTTGGATAATAATCTTCCTATTCATAACCAAAATGAAGAACCTCATATTATCCATCTTGAACTGTATCTACCACACATTTGCTCACTAACCCAGCCTACCCTTTCTCATTAGTTCCTCTTTACATTCTTCATACAGATGACATCCACCTCTTCATTCCCAGCAATCCAAACTTTGCATCATGTGCAAATCTGAACATTTAGTTATTTCATCCAAATCATAGATGTACATTATGAACAGTTGGATCCCAATCACTAAAAGCTCTGTCCCACTTTCCCGAGTTACTCACAAACTCTCCCGAGTTTTCCCCTTGATTCGAACTCGGGGAATGTCGGGGAATGTCGGTAGCGAGCCCCTAGGAGTCCGTAGATGTTTCGTAACGGCTCGTAATGCCAGCTGTAGGAACTTGGGGCATCAGGTAAGTCGGGACGTTTTTTCAACATGTTGAAAAATGTCCACGAGTTAAAAAAATAGCCCCTGGTACCTACGAACGCCTATTACCATAATTCCCCGAGTTCGAATCAAGGGGAAAACTCTGGAGAGTTTGTGAGTAACTCAGGAAAGTGGGACAGGGCCTTAATCCTTGCAGCACTCCTCCATTCACTACCTACTCTCTGTTTCCCTATATGTTGCCAATCCACAATTCAAGCTAGAATACTACTCACAATCCCATAGGCCTTAATTTTGCAAACTAACCTTGAAAGTGAGACCTTATAAAAAGTCCAAATACATCATACCCACTTGTTCTTCCTTAATTATTCTATTAATTATGTATTCCAAAAACCCAAATAGATGATGCAGCATAATTTCCTTTTAATAAACCTATGATGGGCTTGGAAGGTAAATTAAATGAAACTTGTAGGTATGCAAAGCAAACACGCTGTTTTTTTCTGTTGTTAGCAAATGAACATGAGTGCTAAAGACTATTGAGAACAACCTATATCCACTCAAATGTGTGATGTTCTGCACTGAGCTCCCCAAAGGTAATATTTGTATCGGGATCACTTGAGAACATATAGACTTAACTAAACATTTTCATAGAGTTTGACGTTCAAGGCTGAAATTTGTTTCAAAACCTAAAGCAAATATCTCCAGACATTCCAGGGAAGGAAGATTTTCTTTTCACCATCAAAATATATTTCAATGGGGTACAAACAATAGAATGAAACTATGCTTATTCAAAAATGGATACGTGATTCATCCAAACAGGTTATTTCAAAGGTAGTAAAGACTCCACCAAATAGCATTCTGATGGATGACATCTGAATCAAATTTGATTAATCTGACAATCAATCATGTCATACCAGGGAGAAACTGGTTAATCCCTTAAATCTGGCATGGGGATCTCAACAGGTGATTAATTGAACATGCTCATTCATTGCATTGCGAGTTAGATGGTGGTTCTTACAGTAAATTCCTCGTATATGTTGCAAAACATACTTGGCGAATAAAGTGTGATTCTGATTCTGATTCTAAATATGTACAGTCAGCCAATTTATTATCTAATTGGAAGCACAAGGAACTGGAATCATAAGCAAAACACAAAATGCTAGAGTAACCCAGCGGGTCAAGCAGCGTCTGTGGAGGAATGGATGATTGATGTTTCAGTCGGGACCCTTCTTCAGAATTATATTAGGAGTAGGGGGGAGAAAGCTAGAAAATAAATGGGGGCAGGACAATGCCTGGCAAGTGATAGGTGGAGACATGCACCTGGTATGGGTTTGAACATTGTGTGAACATTGAATTCTCCAATTTTAAGTAACACCCCACCCTCCCCCTCTCTTCTCTTTCCAGTGCGCACACACTTCTCCCAAAGTCTTGCCCTTCTTTACCAATCCATGTTTCTCCCACCCACTTCCACCTATACCCTTCCCTCTGGTTTTACATTTCACTCCTCTTCTTTCCACCTCTGACACCTTTTAGTCTCATTTTTATTCTGAGCCTTTATCCACCTATTGGCCAATCAAACATCCTTCACCTTGATCTGCCTATCACTTTCAAGGCTTTATCCTGCTCGCAACTCTTTTCTAGCTTTCTAACCCCACTACAATCCTCCCTGATATAGTGACCCAAGCAGGAACGTTGCCTATCCATTCCCTCCACAGATGCTGCCTGACCCGCTGATTAAAGGTTTCAAAGAGTTTCAAAGGTCTTTTATTGTCACGTGTACCAATTAAGGTACGGTGATATGCGGATTACCATACAGCTATATGAAACAAAAATCAACAAGACACACAACTACATAAAAGTGAACATAAACATCCACCACAGCAGATTCCCCACATTCCTCACGGTGATGGAAGGCAAAAAAAAGTCCAACCTTCTTCCTCTTTATTCTCCCATGGTCGGGCAGTCGAACCATCCGTCAGGGCGATCTAAGCTCCCGCAGGCAGCGGTCGAAGCTCCCGCGGCTGGGAGTTCCCGAAGTTGCTCTAACCAGAGGCCGCGAGTCCGCAAGCACCCACGGTTGGTAGCTCTGAGGTCAATCCCTGGCAAAGGGATCACAGGCTCCGTGATTTTAAAGTCCCGTTGGCATCTGCAGAGGAACTTTCAAAAGTCGGTCTCGACCAAAGGCCGCAAACATCTCGATGTTAGACCACAGTGCCGACTGAGAAATGCAGGTATGGAAAAAAATTGCATCTCCCTCGAGGTAAGAGATTAGAAAAAGTGTCCCCCGCCCTCTTCCCCACCCCCCACGTAAAACAAGCTAAAGAACACTAAAAACATACATTTAACATATACTGTTAAAACACAAAAAAGGAAGAGACAGACAGACTGTTGGCGAGGCAGCCATTGCTGGCTCCACCCGCTGAGTTACTCCAGCACTTTGCGGTTTGCTTACTGACTGCTTGTTTCAATAAGATCTCAATGTCGCAAGAGGCTCATTCGACATAAGGACACTAACAATTATAAAGCCTGGTGGATTGTGATGCAAGAAGAGGTAAAAGCATATTCAGAAACCACTCTGGTTGTGGTACTTTGGGAGATCGCTATGTGTGTGAGAGTGAGAACACAGAGGTTTATTGACTACTGTTTGCCATTCCAGTTTAGATTCGAGTACATTCTTTGCTTTTGGAAAGTTCACCAGATTTATATGGGAAGGCAGTTTTATGAGAAAGAGTTGTACATGTTATTACTTAGAAGAGTGAAGAGCCTGTTGCACTTAGACGTCATTTGCGCGCCATTTACGAGCCATTTGCTCGTCATCGCGTTGAGACGCACGGGTAGCGTGTGGGCCCTGCTGGACGGTCGCATGGAGAAGCGCGGAGGGGCATGGAGATATCGCGCGGCGCTCCAGGATTTTGTAGGGCACGTATCGCGTACACACCCGGCGTGACGTATCGCGTACACACGGCGTATTGCAATCGCACGCAGGCGTCCTGACCTCGTACATGTAGCGCATGGAGAAGCGTGATTACGTCACCGTGCGTAACCATGCTCAGTCAGCCCGCCTTTTACGCGTCATGGATATAAGCGCACGCGATTTAAAAATCTGCAGTTTCATAGAGAAAAGTACGTGGTGAACACCAAAATACACTAGAAAGTGCAAAAGTGAATTGATGCTTCACTTGCAATGACTGTTTGGGTCCCTGGATTGTGGGTAAGGAAGAGGTTAAAAAGGCAAATGTAGTATCTCCTACAGCTGGATGAACGAATGACATGAGAAGGGGTGCAGTTGGTAGAAATGGAAGAGCAAACCTGATAAGTGATACAAAATGCTGGAGTAACTCAGCACGACCAGCAGCATCTCTGGAGAAAAGCAATGGGTGACGTTTCAGGTTAAGACACTTCTTCAGACTGAAGAAGAGTCTCGACCTGAAACATCATCCATTCTTTCTCTCCAGTGATGCTGCCTGTCCAGCCGAGTTACTCCTGCATTTTGTGTCTGTCTTCAATTTAAACCAGCATCTGCAGTTCCTTCCTACAGATTAATTTGGTCTGCAGCTTGCTACTTTTCATTCACCTTTTTTTTGAATAGGGGCATTACATCTGCAGTTTTCCAATTGCTAGCATCACTCAAGAAACGGGAACATTTTAGAAAATCACCATAACTATCATAAACTGGGTAAATATCATAAACTGGGTATTCAAATGACGTCACGTGCTCCAGACGGCTGTGCTGACACATGAAGACGCGTGATGACGCGCGCGACTGTTGCGCATCAGTCACGACTGGCATGTCGCGTAAATGACGGCCAAGTGGGACAGGCCCTTAAGGAAGCACTTGATTGAATCATACAATATCCTGCGTGCTTTTAACAGGGTAAAAGTGGAGAGGCTGTTTGCTCTTGTGGGAGAATCAGAAACAGAGATTACAGCTTACAAATAAGGTGCCACACATTTATGGCAGATGAGGTGACATTTCTTCTCTTAGAATTCCGTTGGTATTTTCTTTCTCAAATGGCAATGGAAGCAGAACCTTTGATTTTTTTTTTAAAAGCCAAGGTAGATAAATTCTTTATAAGCATGTGGGAGAAGGGTTAGTGGAGGTATAGCGGAGGCGGTGTTGAGGTTACAATCAGATCAGCCAGGATCTTACGAAATGCAAAGCAGGATTAAGGGGCGGAGAGGCTTACTTCTGATCCTAATTTGCCTGTTCAAATGCATCTCTATATTTTATAGCATAAGAATTGTAAGCCATAAGAATTATAAGAATAAAGGCAAAAGGCTTAGATTTACCGACTGGTGTCTTTTCAATGTTAAGAGTAAAAGAGCATGTAAACTGGCCCTTTGATCCAACATCCATGCCAACCCAAGTCCATATCTGAGCTAGTCTGTTTGCTTCTGTTTAGCTCATATCCTTCTAAATCTTTTCCATCCACGTTTCTTAAATATTGTAAATGTACTTCTCCCCGACCACTTCCCTTGCCAGATTCTATATATCACTAACTTCTGTGTGA
This sequence comes from Okamejei kenojei, assembly GCA_035221665.1. Lineage (NCBI taxonomy): Eukaryota > Metazoa > Chordata > Chondrichthyes > Rajiformes > Rajidae > Okamejei > Okamejei kenojei. The sequence continues at coordinate 20,875,383 of CM069157.1, forward strand.
AAATTTTGCCCCTCAGATCCCCTTAAAGTTTTCTCCTCTCACCTTATACCTGCAGTTTTAGGTCTCCTAGCCTGGTGAAAAGACAGTGAATATTCACCTTAACTATGTCCCTCATAATTTTATATACCTTTTAAGAATAGCTTAAAAATAGATTATCGTTACGTGTACACAGAGGTACAATGAAAATCTTTTTTTGTTGTCTGCTCTCCACTCAGCGGAAAGACTATACGTGCTTACAATCGAGCACTCTACAGTGCAGATACAGGTTAAATGGAATAATGTTTAGGGCAAGATCAAGTCCAGTATAGTCCGATAAGTTCAGCCTCCAACCCTTCAGGGAAACAGTCCTTATGTATCCAGTCTCTTCTTATAACTCACGCTGTCCAGTCCTGGCAACAGTCTTGTGAATCATTTCTGTGAGTTTTATCTACCAATAATCTCCCTGTTTAGTTAGGCCACCAGAACTAAACAAAATGCTCCCATCTTGGGCGCATGAATGTCTTGTATAGCTGGGTGATGCCCTAGCTCTTGTACTCAATACCTTGGCCAATGAAGACAACTTCACCACACTGTCAAGCTGTGTTGCCGGGGTCTCAGCCATCAGTCTCTTTCTTCTCCAACTTTCTCCGTGGGACCTGCCTGTTATTGCGTAAGTCATGCGCTGGTTAACTAACCAAAATTCAACACTTCACACTTGTCCCAGTCAAATTCCGTCTGCTATTCCTTTGGCTCACGTTCCTACTTGTCACTATGCCAATGTTGGTGTTATCCGCGAACTTATTAACCATGCCACCTCCATTCTCATCCATTCACTAATGTAAATAACAAGCAAGAAGGATTACTCGGTGCTGATCCCTCATCACTGGTCACAGGCCTCCAATAGGAAGAACAGCATACTATTACTTCCTGCTTCATATCACCAACCCAATTTTGTATCCAAGTGGCTCGCTCACCCAGAATCCCATTTGAGCCATTATACTTAAAATTACCTTCTATTAGCATTGAAGTTATAGATTATAAAAGGAATATCAATTAGTTGATTTTCTAAAGGTGATGGCTTTGCCACTGTGATTGACCCTTCTATTATGAACATTCCTCTCCTCTACTACTTGAAGATTATTTCTCTAATGCAATGCTTTGGGTCTTCTTTCTCGTGAAGTATTAAGTGCAGGGGATGATACAGCACAAGCCTTTCACATTCGGAAGGATATTGACAAGAGAGAGGGGGGAGTGGGGGAGTTGAAGTGGGAGACCTTACACTTGAGAAACAGAACAAAACAGAAGCATAACAACATAAATGAGTCAGAAGAGATTTCTTCACTCTTGGTGGTAAGAATATGAAATGTTTCTACTACAAATGCATACAGTATTGATGGATTTATGAGGAGGCTAGAAAACTATTGGGAATGAAATAAGGATAATGCTAATAGATTTATATAAATAAAGATGGATTGAGGCTTTGATGGAGTACAAACCTTGGAATGATCCGGCTGCGTTTCTGGAATATACATTGTATGTTATGCATGCTGTTTATATGAATCAGTTAGGTTTAGTATCTCCATTGAGGCTACATTACAATAGTCCATTCTCTTTAGTACCCGCCGACACATCATGCCTCTAGTACTCACACCCTGATAACTTCAGTGAGTGAGCTTAAACCAGATGATGGCTGCCACTGAAACTCCTACATTGAGGCAGAGAAACTGCCTTTCTTCAACACGTGAAGAAAGCTCTGGCAGACTAGGCAAAATTAATTTTAAAGTTTCTTTGAAATAATGATATCAACTCGGCTCCGTGATAATAATTTCTCCTCTGAGATTTGTTCTTGGGCTGGACAATGCTGGACCTGGCCTGCGGCCCAGGCAATCCACATGCGTTCATTGTCTGGACCTATCTTTCCCTGTTCAGTATGGCTGAATGAGCTGACCCGACCTACCCAAGATGTGAACCCGACTTCACGTGGTGCCGAGACCTCAGGTGTTGTGTCCAAGGCCCTGCCCCTCAACAGCACCGGCTGTTTTTGGCAGCTCATCCAAGGCTTTGACAACTATTTTTAAATGTCTTTAATAGGGACACTCAAAAGCTATTCAAGGCAATGTCAACATTTTCAAATAAATATAAATTACATTTAAGACAAATAAATAACAGATTTAATCTAAAATAAATTTAAATTTGATCTAATAATTTACATTATTGAAAAATAAAATCAAAGTTTATAGCAATTAAGGGCTGCACAGTGGTCAGTGATAGAGTTGCTGCCTTGCAGTGCCAGAGATGCCAGAGTCCAGGTTCGATCCTGCTCTCTGTACAACGTTTGTCCATTCTCTCTGTGACCACCTGGGTTTTTTCTGGGTGATCCTGTTTCCACATACATCCCAAAGACGTACAGGTTTGTAGGTTAATTGGCTTCCATAAATTGTCCTGCGAATGTCGGATAGAACTAGTGTGCTGGTGATCGCTGGTTGGTATGGACCTGTTGGCTGAAGGGCCAGTTTCCACGCTGTATCTCTAAATTAAAAAGCCAAGTACTTACCTTTCTTCACACAGTGATTCTATCGAAATGGGTTCAATGTTGAGTCCTGAGGTGGAGCAGACCATATGGGACAGAGTGAAAGGCTTGGATAGAGTGGATGTGGAGAGGATGTCTCCACTAATGGGAGAGTCTAGGACCACGGGTCATAGCCCCAGAATTAAAGGACTTTCTGTTAGGATGAGGAGACATTTCTTTAGTCAGAGGGTGGTGAATATGTGGAATTCTTTGCCACAAAAGGCTGTGGAGGCAAAGTCAGTGGATATTTTTAAGGCACCGATAGATAGATTCTTGATTAGTACGGGTGTCAGAGGTTATGGGGAGAAGGCAGCAGAATGGGGTTAGGAGGGAGAGATAGATCAGCCATGATTGAATGGCGGAGTAGACTTGATGGGCCAAATGGCCAAATTCAACTCCTATCCCTTATGACCTTATGCTGAAGTATAGGCAGTTGCTAACATGGCAACCACTCTATCAGTTAGCATGATCTGGGCCACTGTTTATTCTCCAAAGATGTACAAGCATCCTGGCAATCCTGTCCATCCCCTGCTGGCCTGTGGAACTCCTGCTGTTCTTCCATCAACCACTGTTTTACGATGGTTATAGTCGAATCTATAGTCATGGTTTGATGAAGCTAAGTATTTTCAGAGGGCAGGTAAGAAGTAACCACATTATCATGGGATGGCGTAGTTCAGTTTAGGTTTAGTTTAGAGATAGAGTGTGGAAACAGGCACTTCCATCCACTGAGTCTGGGCTGACCAGCGATCACCGCACAATAACACCACCCTACAAACACTAGGGACAATTTACAATGATACCAAGCCAGTTAGCCTAAAAACCTGTATGCCTTTGGGGTGTCGAAAGAAACTGGAGCTCCCCGATAAAACCCTCGCAGGTCACGGGGAGAATGTACAAACTCTGCACAGACAAGCACCCGTAGTCAGGATCAAACCAAGGTCTCTGGCCATGTAAGGCAGCAACTCTACCGCTATGCCACCGTTCCAAATTGGGTGGGATGACATATAGGCAAGTTGAAATAGGTTACCTTCTCCAAAGAAAATTATTGAGTCAGTGGTATTTTGAAGCAATTGTGGTCATATCAATTGACACTTGCTTTGCAATTTCCTGTATTTTCAAACTGAATTCAAATGTTTGAAGAGCCATTTCTTTGGATGGCTTGCCAGACCTCTGGATGACACGTCCAGTAATATAACCGTTGCACTGTTTCCAAGTCTAGGATTTGGTAACATATTAAACAGCAGTGTTTGAAGGTATTGAAGGTGGACTCTACTGCCAGGGGCACTGTACTTCAGGTTAAAGTCAGGCACCATCTATGCACTCGCGTGCATATTAAGCAGATCTGCAGACAGTGCACTAAACAGGAAAGGCAATTTTCTTGAGTGTCTTGGGCAAAATTGCTCTTTCAACCTATACAACAAAATAGATTAATTATTATTCATCCCATATGTATCACACAGCAGGAAGCAAACTAACTGCTGCACATGATTACACAGGAACAGTGGCTCCGATTGTAATCAGTCAGTCGTGAAGTGCTTGGAGATACCAGAGGACCTGTCTATTGTTCTATAAATATTAGTTCTTCCTTTTCTACAATATTTACACTGCTGTAGCATGCTTTATTCCTACCCTGTCACCTCCTTTAAAACTTTTAATTACCCCAAGTGTTTCCAATTTATATCCTATAATTCAATGCCCTCTGGTCAGGGTTTAATGTACCATCTCAAAGCCTGAATATTTCTCATCATGAATGAAAAAAAAACAATGGATCATGAATATACATCGAGTTTGCTCAACTATTTTGGCCATAGAAAGATCACTGACATATTCTGCAAGAGTTTATAGTGATAGAGTCATACAGCATGGAAACAGGCCTTTCAGCCCAACTTCCCATACTAGTCCCACCAGCCCACATTTGGCCCATATCCATCTAAACCGTTCCAGTCCATGTACCTATCTGAATGCCTTTTAAACGTTGTTATAGTAACTGCCTCAATTACCTCGACTAGCAGAATAGTGGCTGATCTACTTTTCCCTTTCAACCATATTCTCCTGCCTTCTCCTCGTAACCCTTGACGCCCTTACTAATTAAATTCCTATCAATACTCAATGTCTTTGCAATGAAATCTACAAATTCACCACCCTCTGGCTAAAGAAATTCCTCTTCATATCCATTCTCTTTATTCTGAGGCTGTGCCTTCTGGTTCTAGACTCTCCCATTATTGAAAACATCCTTTCCACATCCACTCTATCTAGGCTTTTCGTTATCTGGTGTGCATCAATGATGTCCTCCTTCATCCTTTTAAACGCCAGCGACTGCAGCGACAGCCGTCAAATGCTCATCGTGCATTCACCTAATCATCCCACAGATCATTCCTGTAAACCTCCTCTAGATGAACCTTATCCAAGGAACTCGGAAAATCCAAGTAAACAACATCCACTGGCTCTTCATGTTACCCCCCCCCCCCCACCCCCAAAAAAAACTCCAATAGATTTATCAGGAGAGATCTTCCCCTTAACAAACCATGACAACTTTAGCCAGCTTTATCATGCACTTCCAAGTACCCTAAAACCTCACCCATAATAAAGGACTCTGACATTTTACTAACCATCAAAGTCAGACAAGCTGGTCTATAATTTCCCTTCTTTTGCCTTGCTCCTTTCTTAAACATTTGTGATTTACCAGACCTCTGGAACCATTCGTGACTCCAGTGATGCTTGAAAGACCACTACTAATGCCTCTACAATCTCAACAGCTACCTCTTTCAGACCTTTCCGTTTCCTAAGCACCTTCACCTCGGTAATAACAACCGTACTCACTTTTCCCCCCTGACTCCCTTGAATTTCTGGCACATTGCTGATGTCCTCTCCTGTGAGGACTGACACAAAAAACATATTCAGTTCATCCGCCATTTCTTTGTTCCCCATTACTACTTCTCCAGCATCATTTTCCAGCAATCCAATGTCCGCTCTTTTACTCTTCATATATCAGAAAAAACTTTTGGTATCCCCTTTTGCATTATTGGCTAGCTTACCTTTAGATTTCATCTTTCCTCCCATTATTGATTTCTTAGTTGCCTTCCGTTAGTTTTTAAAAGCTTCCTAATCCTCTGGCATCCCGCGTTGCATGCCTTTTCTTTTTTATTTTATGCTATCTTTGACTTCCTATGTCAGCCATAGTGGCCTCAAGTCTGGTTCATTGCACGACACCAAATCCAGAATTGTCTTACTCCTAGTGGGCTTGACCACAAGCTGCTCCAAGAAGCCACCTCATAGGCATTCCACAAATTCCTTCTCTTGGGATCCAGCACCAACCTGATTTTCCCAGTCCATTTACATATTGAAATCCCTCATTTCCACCATAACATTACTTCTCCCAAATGCCTTTTCTATTTCCGGATGTAATTTGGGCCTCCAGACGAGTATTCAGAGGCCAGTATATAACTCTCATCAGGGTATTTTTACCCTTGCAGTTTCTTAACTCTACCCACAAGGATTCTACATCTTCTGATCGTATGTCATTTCTTGCTAAGGATTGGATTTCAGTCTTTACAAACAGAGCTACCTCACCCCTTTGCCCACTTGTCTGTATTTTCGATGTTCAGCTCCCAGCTCTGATCTTCTTTCAGCCATGACTCTGTGATGCCCACAACGTCGTATCTGCCAATTACTAAGTGCACTATAAGCTCACCCACACTTGTTCCATATGCTGTGTGCATTTAGATATAAAACCTTCAGTTCTGTATCACCACCCCTTTTCTCAAAATGATCCCCAAGTTGCCCGATGTTAGACTCTTATCACTTCCTAAACTTCCTGCCATATTTCTTATTCTGGAGACTTCTGTAACCTCTCCTGCGCTCTCCTTCCCTTTAACTTTATCCATTCTTTGTCAATCTGTTTAAATCAACCCCCACTTCCACTATTTAGTTCAACGCCAATATACAGCCTTAGAATTTCCAGATGGCAATTTTATCAATTAGATTTGGAATCCAAGTTGCTAATTTGCATTAAATGTGCCACTATCCATTACCAGAAAGGTTCACGGAAACATTTGCTCCAGCCCAACAAACTCCTCTTGCCAATAATCCTGCTTCCTCACACTAGCTCATTTGTCATCCAATCGCAACATTTGTTTTAATCCCCACCATATAACCTTATCCACATTGCATGGAAACAGGCTCTTTGGCCCATTAAGCTGGTACTGACCATCAAGCACCCATTAGTTCAGTTTAGTTTATTGTCACGTGTGCCGAGGTACGGTGCAAAGATTTTGTTGCGTGCTATCCAGTCAGCGAAAAGACAATACATGATTACAATCCAGCCATTTACAGTGTATAGATACATGATAAGGGAATTACATTCAGTGCAAGGTAAAGCCAGCAAAGTCCGATTATTTGTTAATTCAATGCGCATCACACTTTATTCCATTCATCCACTCTACCACTCACCTCTGCACTTGTGGGAATTTACAAAAGTCGATTAACCTACCAACCTACACACATTTGTATTGCAGGAGAAAGACCACAGGGAGAACATGCACACTCCACAAAGGGAGCAGCGGGTGCCATGATTGAACCTGCGTCACTGGACCTCTGCATCAGCTGCTCTATTCGCTGGACTGCTGTGTTATCATTTCAGGCATAGGCTGAAGCACCTGATCTGCATAACTTTACCAAAGGCTATTCAGAAATTGAACGCTATCCCAAAAGCAAGTCACATCTTTGAAAGGGCGATGACACGAACTGAACTAGATCTTTGCCTTTTTAGTTCACAACATTCAAAGAGCAATTACTGCTCTTGAAGGTAATCCATCGCAGCTAAAAAACAATTTAGTATGTCTATGAAAAATGTGACAAGTCATTAAATAATGCAAGTCTTTCTTTTATTGCAATACATAGAATACTCATGTTTAATCCTAATAATAAATCCCATTATAACACCTTAATATTGATGGGAGACTGATGAGAATATAATTGAATCTGCATCTGTTTTATTCCCATCCTGTTCCCCATTTAGAGGGGCCAATTCAGCATTCATTGATTCCCTAATTATGACCAGCACCACACAAAACTCATCCTCTGCTTTTCTTTAATCCACATAATAGATAAATACACTCTATCACTGGGGATCTGTTTGCTTGGCTTTTCTAAATTGTTTAAAGCTTCAATCTTATTCATGTCATTGAGACATTAATTATACCTTGGCCAGTTGGAGTCAGCAACATAAATCAGAGCTTTTCATTTCAAGTTTCAAAAGCAGAACTGAGCATTGATTAAAAACTCTTTTGAATTCATGTTTCGTCATTGCAAATGTCGGGCCAAATGATCCAGGCAATAGTTGCAAATGAACAATGGCATCGCTTAAGGCAGAGATAGATAGATGTTTGATTACTACGGGTGTCAGAGGTTATGGGGAGAAGGCAGGAGAATGGGGTTAGGAGGGAGAGATAGATCGACTATGATTGAATGGCGGAATAGACTTGATGGGCTGAATGGCCTAATTCTACTCCTATCGCTCACGTCACTCCCCTGCAAGAAATTGCACATGTATTGGGACCCACTATAATTTGTGGGGTGACATTATCTCACCATGTTCGGGTTGTGGACTCTATGTAAATAGTTGGCTCTTCCTTGCTCGGATTCTGCAGTAATACCCGGAGAAATCTCCCTCTTCAATGCTGCTCCAGTGAAAGGTGGCAAACCTTACCGAATAATGAAAGGCCTGGATAGAGTGGGTGTTGAGTGGATGTTTCCACGAGTGGGAGAGCCCAAAACCAGAGGGCACATCCTCAGAATAAAAGGGCATATCTTTAGAAAGATGAGGAGGAAATCATACCAGCCAGAGGGTGGTGAATCTGTGGAATTCATTGCCACAGACAGCAGTGGAAGCCAAGTCATTGGGTACTTAGAAAGCAGAGATGGACAGATTCTTGATTTGTAAGGGTGTCAAAGGTTATGGGGAGAACGATGGAGAATGGGGTTGGGAGGGAAAGATAGATCAGCATTGATTGAGTGACAGAATAGACCCAAATGGCCTAATTCTGCTCCTATAACTTATGAACAGATGAACACCAGGGCAACAAAGTATTTTTCAGTTACTGAAAAGCCACACTAATTGCTTATTGTTTCTTGTTGAACCCCCTAATGGATGTTGAATAAGGTTAGTGTGAAGGAGAACATTAAGGCCCAAGCTAAGCATAATTCCAATCATTTTCATACTGCAACGGAAGAAGGAATTGATGTTTCAGGCAATGTAGGGTATGTACACATCAAGCAAGTGTGTATGTGCTCAGTGTTGTTGAGTTACAACCATCCAAATACATACCACGTATTCCTTCATGTCCCTGACATACCCTGCAGTTATTGTAAATTTTTTAGGGAGCCAGATGGGTCACATACCAACTTTGATTCAAGTTGAGTTCATCACAGGCACATGGACTCAGCCACACACAGAAGCAAATTACACATAAATTATCCAAATCATTTCAAAAGAAAACTGCAGAAATATTGTGTAAGACAAGACATTAGTGCAAGAGTGTAATTGGGAAACAAACAAGTTAATTGGTAGTGTGACAGGTGGACCATAATATTCCTTGTTGAGGTAGGATTAGGGTTATGCAGGTTAGTTCAAAAACCTGACAGCTGTAGGACTGATGCTTATCCCAAACCGGTTGGTGTGGGACTTCAGACTTCTGTACCTCCTACCCATTGGTAACAGAGGCATGGCCCTGATGGAGGGGATAGATGCAGGGTTGCATCTACAGTATGAGAGCCATCTTGCTCTTAGATCCCACCTTCTTGAAGAAGTGCCTCATGTGAATGATGTGGATAGTTCGGAGGGCTGTGCCCATGATGGCATGGTTTTAGTCCATAACTCTCTGCTGTCCTTTTGCTCCCGTGTGTTGGAATTGCCATGATGGCACCACTTATCACTTCTAAAATGTTTCTGTAGAAATTGTTTTGAATATTCAGATATTCAGGAATATTCAATTCCTATATTTCATATAATTATACTTGGGTGAATGTTGTTAAGCGAGGGATCTAGGAGTGCAGGTGCTTAGCTCCTGCAAGGTGGAGTTGCAGGTAGATAAGGTGGTCAAAATGGCATTAGGCACATTGGCCTGCATCAGTCAAAGTATTGAGTATAAAAGTTGGGAGGTCATGTTGCAGTTGTATAAGACGTTGGTGAGGCCGCATTTAGAATATTGGGTTCAGTTCTGGGCACCATGTTATAGGAAAGATGCTGTCCAGAGAAGATTTAATGGAGGGCATAATCTTTAGGGAGAGATTGAGTAGACTGGGACTCTATTCCTTAGAGCACAGGAGGAATTGGGGTGATCTTATAGAGGTGTATAAAATCTTGAGAGGAATAGATCAGGTAGATGCACAGAATCTCTTGCCCAGAGTAGGCGAATCAAGGACAAGATGACATAGGTTTAAGCAGAAGGGGAAAAGATTTAATCGGAATCTGAAATTTTCACACAAAGGGTGATGGAGGTGTGGAACAAGCTGCCAGAGAAGGTAGTTGAGGCAGAGACTATCCCAACAGTTAGGCAGGTAAATGGATAGGACAGGTTTGGAAGACAATGGGCCAAACACGGGCAGGTGATACTAATGTAGCTGGGATATGTTGGCCGGTGTGGGCAAGATGGGCCGAAGAGCCTGTTTCCACACTGTATCACTCGATGACACAATGACTTTAAACTTTTAAGAAAGTAGAGGCACTGGCATGCCTTCTTTGTGATTACATCTATTTGCTGAGCCCAGTTCCGGCCATCTAAGACCTAACTTGTTCTTACAGGCACTGTATTTATTTGACTCATTTAGTCAATTGTGACCCCTGGGATATTGATGGTAATAGCAAATAATATGCTCACACAGCATAATCATGTTGGTGCCTCTATTTAAAGTTACTGCACACTCTTTCTGACCTGCCATGATTGTCTGAGATACGGGAAATTTTAATATTGATTTTAGTTTAGTTTAGTTTAGAGATACAGTGTGGAAACAGGCTCTTTGGCCCACCGAGTCCGCATTGACCAGCGATTCCCGTACATGTTCCCGATGTTGGGGAAGTCCAGGACAAGGGGTCACAGTTTAAGGATAAGGGGGAAGTCTTTTAGGACCGAGATGAGAAAATCGTTTTTCACACAGAGAGTGGTGAATCTGTGGAATTCTCTGCCACAGAAGGTAGTTGAGGCCAGTTTGTTGGTCATATTTAAGAGGGAGTTGGATGTGGCCCTTGTGGCTGAAGGGATCAGGGGGTATGGAGAGAAGGCAGGTACAGGATACTGAGTTGGATGATCAGCCATGATCATATTGAATGGCGGTGCAGGCTCGAAGGGCCGAATGGCCTGCTCCTGCACCTAATTTCTATGTTTCTATTAACACTAATGTGACATCAGGGACAATTTACACATACACCAAGCCAATTAACCTACATACCTGTGAGTCTCTGGAGTGTGGGAGGAAACTGAAGATCTCGGAGAAAACCCATGTGGTCACAGGGAGAACGTACAAACTCCGTACAGACAACACCCGTAGTCTCCCGCTGAGCCACCGTGGCCAACATTTCATGTTTTCTCTGCACTGGCATCTACTGTGTGTTGTGAGTTGGTTCACCACGAAACATTTAAGAATTTTCAGAAACTTGGTCGTCAAAACTAGTTTTGGTCTGGAGCACTTCAGGCCCCATTATGGGTTCTTGGCAACCAGATGGTATCAGAAGCAGTAGATTATAATTATTGCTTTTTCTTACATGTCACAAATCAAATGACATGAAATATTGGAATTTGTTGACAATCCTGTTGAAAAGAATCATTAAAGAATCATTGCCAATACAGTATTAATTGATGGCACATCAATATTGTGCAGATGTATTGTCTTTAACAGTATTTATAAATGTATTTATGCTGATGGAGTTCCATCAAATTGACAAGGAAATTGCCTTGCTCATGTAAGTAAATGCACTCTATTTAAAATAGTCCATAACTCCAATCTCTTGAGTGGGACAGTTTAAGGAAAGTCAATAAATTGTGTATTCATTGCATCACACTTGCTTAAATTTAAAGAGAATGAAATCAGAGAATAAGTTTAAAAAAATAGATCAGCAATAACCTGACCCAACAAATAATCAAAAGTCCATCGTTACCCATTTCCTTTGATTCAAGAGCAGCCTCGTGAAACAGGTTGCACTCGCAGTGATTTGGGTCTCATTTTTTTAACTTTAATCTCTGGCCTATTCTTTCATGTGTCCCTTTGGTTTAAAATGTGTCATTTTGCGTTAGCATGATCCTACATTTTTCTGAATCGCTCCAGAATTCTCAAGAACCAGGGCAGATGGGTCAATTCAATTTGTGTGACTTTGTTTTCCGGTGAGCCACAGTGAATGTTCAATGGAAATGAAGGATATCAGGCCTACATTTTTGAAGTCTTAAACAGCAACTGATTTGACGCAAGGGTCACGTTTTGAATCCTAATTATTCTCCATTCAACTTGGTCAGGCAAATTTAATAAAATCAGATTAAGACTGCCAACTAAATTTTGGAACAGAGGAAATTTCCTACATTATGAGCTAGTTAACCGGATCGTGGAATATCAATAAACTCTGGGAAAAAACCAACAGGCAGGATATTGAATATATACCATGAATGTAGTAAATACAAACATTTCATATTCCTTACATTCACAATCATTGATTTCTAATTTTAATATGGTCCAGATTTCAGAATGGACATTTTCTCACAGCATATTGGGGTAAAGTTCTGTTCCTACGTAACTCAAATGGTTTGAATCAATCAACTACGCTGCTGGAGAGTTCTGCAGAGAAATTGCTATCAGAAGGATGTCCTTCATGATGGTAACTTCTTTTCTCCTCTGTTTTGCCTGGATTTCTTGGTACCTCAACCATTAGAATCACCACCACAGATCTACAGATCCATTGACAGGAAGCCCATTAGTTGATGTAGTCATGCCTGGGTGAATCCATCTCAAAGCAGAGCCGTAATTCAAGTGGGTTCTAAGACCATTCCGTTTTATGCATTTAAGGTCTGCTAATTAATACATCACCTTGAACTGAACAAAAAAGGGTCCCGTGCACTGGAATCAGGAACTCAACACGTGGGAGCTTAATTTTACTTTGGAGTCACGTGAGTGACTTCGTGAAGACCCCGCTAGCACGCATGCGCGACATATCGTCGTGCCCATTTGCAGTCGACAGCTGGGGGGGGGAGTGCGCTCCTCTACCGGCAGCTTCAAAAAGGCCCTCAGGTAAGTTTTTACTAACCTTGAGTTGGTTAGTTTCTGTATTTGTTTATTTACTTACAGAGACGATGGAACGGAGGACTAGAACGAAGGCTGCATCGAAGCATGCCTCCAAGGACCGCGGGACTTCGGATAGAAGTCAGCGACCGAAATACCCGGAGCTGTCCGCTACACCGGCAGCACCCGTACCACGGGCCGGGAAAAGAGCACGGAAGTCGGGGAGCCCCGCTCAGTCGGCAGGACCCGACTCTCCACCACAGCAGGCCAGGGAGCTGCACACTGGCAGGAGGACCGCGCGGGAGCAGGGTAGGCAAGACCCTGACTCTCTACCACTTCAACCCGAACAGCACCGGGCCAGCGGTAAAAAGGTGCGGACATCAGTGCCTGTTTCTATGGCACACCCCATCTCCCCACCGTTACAGTTCACCAGAGGGCGGACAAGTGGGAAAACCGCACCGAAGTCGTGTAGCCCCGCTGCAGCGGCCGGCACCGACTCACCACCGCTTCAGTCCGCCTGATCGCGGACCGGTGGTAGAATACACAAGTCGAGTAGTCCCGCAGGAGTGGCTGGCATCAATACTCCACCGCTTCAGTCCGGAAGACCGCGGACAAGCGGCAAATCCGCGCGGGAGTCGTGTAGCCCCGTAGGAGCGGCAGGCACCAACTACCTACCTAGGTTCCTGAGACATCACCTCGACGAGGTGCGGACTGATGGTAGAAGCCCCAATTGTTCACCAGAACCTGGGGAAGTCGACTTGCCGTCCGCAGATAGCGGCGACGGTCGCATAGCTCGTATGGAGCGAATGGTGGAGCAGCTGCTCGAAAGGGACCTTCTCCATCAAGAATGTGTATCTATAGGATCCAGAAGACACACAGCAGAACTACCAAACATCTCTCCCTCTTCAATAGGGAGTGCCAGAAGTCAGCCATTAGCTGACTTTGAAGAGGGGTTGGTGCAAGAACCTGTGTTGCAAGAGATGCCTGAAGAGGAACTTCTGGAAGTAGTGTTGAAGTTTGCCCAACCAGCACAATCAGGGCAACCTCTTCAGCCTAGGCTAGCGGCCAGCATCAATTATCTAACTACACACCAGCTGCAGGAACAGGTGCTCACGGAGACTACCAACAAATACAAAGCTCCGGAAAATTGTGTGTCGCTCAATATCCCTACCGTCAACACACCCATCTGGGGTAACATCAGTCCTGGGATCAGGGCCCAGGAATTAAAAATACAAAAAATCCTGAAATTATTGACCTCAGGCATCACTGCCTTTGCCAGGTCCATAGACGGGACGGACATGACAGAGGAGCAGCAGGATGCATTAGCATTGCTATGCAATACACAGTATGAGATAAGCTGCTTTCGCAAGAGCTCCATCCGTCCAACACTAAATCCAAAATTCGTGGGTTTGTGCAAAGCCAATGTTACGCCGCCACCGAGACAATTGTTCGGTGAAGACCTGCCAAAACAGGTAAAAGACCTGGACGAGAAAGCAAATGCGGTCGGGTTGATGAAACAGACCACCGGCGTATCATAGACAGCATCCTAATGTAACATCAAACAAGACTTGGGTTCAACCCGATAGGGCAACTAGAACCAACCCTCCAGTCGCGCCCTATCAACAAAAGCCTTTTTTAGGACAGGGCCCACAGCGACCAGCCTGGAAGATGCGCCAACCCCACATCCCAGCAACACAATGAACCAAGAAAGGCCCATCCGGTAACCATGGAGGTAAGGGGGTCTGGTTCTCTTGGGAGTGCTGCATGTATAACCTCACAAGTAGGAGGGAGGTTGCGTACATTCTGGGATGCATGGGGTTCTATAACTTCTGACACTTTTATATTACAAAGTATTGAGGGTTATGAAATTGAATTCATAAATTGACATCTTCCCCCAGCTCAGCATGTACCTAACCAGAAATTTGCACTTTCTCACAAAGAAAAAGTGAAAGGACATGCTGAACTATTAAGGTTATACACCAAGGGGGGTTATAGAAAAAACGACACATGAACCTCTTGTGTTTGTATCTAACATCTTTACTAAAACCAAAAAAGATGGTGGATGTCGTATCATAATTGATTTAACCCACTTGAATACCTTTCTACAATATACCCATTTCAAGATGGAAACATTTGAAACGGCTAAGCAATTGATTTCCAGGGGGTGCTTCATGGCCTGCATTGACCTAAAAGATGCATACTATTCAGTACCTATACGGGAACATCACCGTAAATACTTAAAATTTGTCTGGATGGGGCAACTATGGCAATACAAAGCCCTACCTAATGGTCTTACAACAGCCCCTAGGCTATTTACCAAGATATTAAAACCAGTATTGGCGTCTCTAAGAAGACAAAACCACATAGTCATGGCATAACTAGATGACATTTTAATTGTGCGAAAAACTTTGGAATTAGCTAAATTAGCAGTAGCAGCAACCAAATCATTATTTAAGAAACTAGGGTTTGTCATCCATCCAGACAAATCTAAGTTCAACCCCTCTGTGATTATGGACTATCTGAGATTCACAATTAACACCAATCATATGATTGTCACTATCCCAGCGAACAGACATAATAGAGGCATGTAACAGTCTTGCTTGCGCCAGGAAACCGACTATTAGACATGCTGCTAAGGTGATTGGGAAACTTGTAGCTACATTTCCAGTTGCACAATTTGGCCCGTTACACTATCAAAACTTGCAAAGAGCAAAAATCTCAGCATTAAAAGCGAACGCTGGACATTTTGACAGACCTATCCAGCTGCCAAACAAGGCAAAAATTGAGCTACAATGGTGGATTAGCAATATTCATGATTGTTTTAATCCCATCATTATATCAAACCCATCAGTCGTGTTATAAACCGACGCAAGTGCCCAGGGCTGGGGAGCTACCAACACCACTTCCAGTTGTGGCGGCAAATGGGATTTGCCATTCTACTCTTCAATCACACGGTATAAACTATTTGGAAAGGCTGGGAGCATTTCACGGGCTGCGGGCTTACTACACAAATCTGCATCATACGTATGTCTGTCTTCAAATAGATAATACCACAGTGGTGGCGTATTTAAACCATATGGGTGGTATCAAGTCAATATCTTGTGATGAATTGGCAAATTTAATTTGGCTCTGGTGTATTGAAAGAAATATTTGGATATCAGCTACGTACCTTCCGGGTAAGCTCAATACAGTGGCGGACGCCAGGTCACGAGTATTTAATGACAACATCGAGTGGATGTTGAACCCCCAAATATTTGCTAAAATTATAGCCAAATATGGAACACTAGATATCGACCTATTTGCGTCCAGGTTGAATCATCAGATACCAACTTATGTCTCTTGGGAACCAGATCCTGGGGCAGTGGCGATGGACGCATTCTCGCTACATTGGGGGAAATGATTTTTCTATGCATTTCCCCCATTCTGCCTCATCAGTCGGGTATCGCAGAAAATTCAACTAGATTCTGCATCAGGTATACTGATAATACCCGACTGGCCCACACAACCATGGTACCCGGTGGTCCTCAACATGATGAAAGAACCATGGGTACACAAAAGGCTGGAGAAACTCAGCAGGTGCAGCAGCATCTAAGGAGCGAAGGAGATAGGCGACGTAAAGAACCATGGGTACAGGTTACCAAAAGCCCGCATTTGGTGACCAATACCATAACAGGGGAAAATCATCCATGCCATGGACTATTAGACATGCTGCTAAGGTGATTGGGAAACTTGTAGCTACATTTCCAGCTGTTGGCTTGCAGGTTCTGAAGAGGCCACTACTGGATTTCGGGCTGTCAACAAGAACTATGGACATCAATTACAGCCTCAACATCGTGGCAGTTCCAGAGTCCTTATGTGGGTGAGGTACAAGAAAGCAGTACCTCACCCACATAAGGAAATGGGAGGCCTTCTGTAGTCGGACCAAGACCACCTACAACTCTGCTACGATCACCAATGTGCTGGAATTCCTCGCGGGCCTTCATTATGATGAGGCCCTCTGTTACAGTGCCATAAAAAGTGCCAGGAGTGCACTGTCATCCTATCTTAACATTGGAGTGGGATCTCACAAGCTGGTATCTAAACTCATGAGGGGAATATTCAATTCCAACCCTCCCCGACCACGATATAATATTACCTGGGATATTGGGGTTGTGTTGTCCCTACTCAGGAGCTGGTCGCCTATGTTGGATTTACCACTGGACAAACTCACCTTCAAAGTGGTGTTGTTAATGGCACTGACCACAGCACAATGGGTCCAGACCCTACATAAACTAAAACTGGATAGAATGGTCTCGACCCCCAATAACGTAACTTTCTTTATAGATGAGTTACTTAAACAACACAGGCCTGGATCTACAGGTCTGAAATTGGAATTCCTAGCATACCCCGTTGATGTACGACTCTGTATAGCCACCTATCTCCGACATTATATCAATGTCACACACAACATCAGGAAAATGGAGACGGGTCTGTTTATCAGCCATAAAAACCCACATCACAGTGTGACGGTGCAGACTATCTCCAGGTGGCTCAGGGTGGTATTGGGTGCAGCAGGTATAGACACTGTATAGCCACCTATCTCCGACATTATATCAATGTCACACACAACATCAGGAAAATGGAGACGGGTCTCTTTATCAGCCATAAAAACCCACATCACAGGGTGATGGTGCAGACTATCTCCAGTTGGCTCAGGGTGGTATTGGGTGCAGCAGGTATAGACACTAACATTTTAAAATCTCATTCTACCAGGGCTGCATCCACATCAACAGCGGGCTGGGCCAGTGAAACTACATTTCAGCATTTTTATAACAAACCTGTGGCCGCTCCCGCAACGTTTGCGGATTCAGTTTTAAGTGCTGTTCCCTAAACGTTTGTCCCCGGATTCAGGGGTTTTTGTTTGTATTAATAAATACGTTATTATTTTTCAGCTTGTTCAAGTCTGAAATACGTTAACATACTTCCTCCATCAGTAATTACGGCAGTGTGTGAGCATGGACATGGTCCAGGGCATGGAATCACAGAGCTTTGAAATCTTCATGAAGTCACTCACGAAGTGCCCTCCGCTCCCAACCCTCTATCATAAGGTCAACTGGTATATTAGAGTCTCTTAATCTTACTATCTTCAGTCATTATTGTTATCTGTGATTCCACACCATTGCTTTGAAGAATGTCGCGCATGCGTGCTGGCGGGGTCTTCACGAAATCCCTCATCGTAACTCCTCATAAAATAAGGATCAAACTTCAAACTGGTAAGTTCTCATTTAATCTTACTATTCTAGGTGGTACAGTGCATTGTAGATTCTTACACACACAACGATGCACAAGGAGTTGATTTATTTAAATGAATCCAAGAGCTAGAAGTAGTTCACATTGGATTGTGAAGCAAGTATTGATCCAAATATGTTGTGGATTGTTAATATGTTTATAAGGTCATAAGGGACAGGAGTAGATTTTGGCCATCCAGCCCATCATGTCTACTCTGCCATTCAATCATGGCTGATCTATCTCTCCCTCCAAACCCCATTCTCCTGCCTCCTCTCCATAACCTCTGACACCTGTACTAATCAAGAATCTATCTATCTCTGCCTTAAATATATCCACTGACTTAGTCTCCACAGCCTTTTGTGGCAAAGAATTCCACATATTCACCACGCCTCTGACTAAAGAAATTTCTCCTCATCCTAACAGAACGTCCTTTAATTCTGGGGCTATGACCTATGGTCCTAGACTCTCCCATTGTTTTCTGGGAGTAAGGGGTGACCGACAATGGTGGCGTGATGGCAAACTGTTGCTCCTGCACACAATCATTGACATTGTAATTGTGCCCTATCCTGAGTATATCCCGATTTATAACCACTAATGCCACCAAAAAGGGCAACGTAATTGCATTATTTCACACTGCCCAAGGCACACCAGAAATGTTCAATGCTCTCAACTATAATAGGATCTAGTTCCCACATTAGATTGGTATTGTGATTCATTAGGATGCTGTTCTAAATATGATTCAAATTAACAAATTGTTCTCAAATTAATGTAATATTGCACATTGGGTCACATCTCAAGACTTCATGACTTTAAAGTCAAATTCGTCTGTAGAAAAATGGAATAGCAGGGACAGTTCTTGGCATTAAGGGTACAAAAAATATTTTAAAATACATTGAACAATCCTGATGAATAATTACAACAAACTGAAGGAGAAACTGAAGGAGAAAATGTCTTAAATAACATTACACAGGACCTCTCCTCCCACCATTTGTTTGCATTTTATAATTTAAGCCTCTTGTGAGAAGTATTTTGACCTTAATTATATTCTGCCATAACATTGGTTATGTTCCAAATTCTTTCTGTAAAATAATCACCTTTAACCACAGATTTTTCCCCCCTGCTTCACACTTGTTCAGAGTTGCTATTGAATTTAGCATTGCAGTTTCCAGCTATGCTTGTTGATTTGCTAATAGGTTCATAAGGGACCAGGAAAGTAAATGCAAGTACTGACACACCAAAACAGTAATAAAAAGATTGCTTAAGAACATAGAATATAGAACAGTACAGCAAAAGAACAGGCCCTTCAGCCAATAATGTAAGTGCCGAACATGATGCTCAGACCATCACTTATCCACCCATAGGTAACCCACATCCCTCCATTCCCTCGCATGTCACATATGACTATCTAAAAGCCTCTTAAATACCACCATCATATCTTCTACAACCACCACCGCAGGCAGCGCTTTCCAAGCACTCACCACACGCTGTGTAAAAAAGCCTGCCCTGCGCATCTCCTTCACGCGTTGGGGGGAACAGACCCAGCGGGTCTGCACTTGGTCTAGTCTCCTTTAAACTTTGCCCCTTGGGTAAATGTGTTAAAATGACTGCTCAGCTCGGGGATCCTTCTCTATACTGCTGTTGGCTGAGTGTCACATTGGAAGCATAACCATACACCTGGCTGCATCAAGGTCCTGTCATGTATTGCACTGATTCCTGCAGAGAATGCTGCCGCCCAGACCACAGAAAAGCTCTCATTTAAATCTAGTGTGAGACTGCAATGGGAGGTTTCAAATGAAATTAGTCCTATTTGGGTCTAATGTTCCGTTCGTATCATTCTGAATAAAGGGCTCCATTTAAATGCAAGTTGTAGATATCAGGTTACTGCTTGTATCGATGCACATATTTTATAAATATAGGCTGTATTTTAATTAAGTAAAATTGCAAAGGAAAGAATGTGCTCAAAAATAATACCATAGTATGAGACCAAGATGACAGCAGGAATTGTTCATTTTACTACAAAATGTCACTATTGACACAGCAAAAAAATAGACAACTATTGGCTTGACTGCTAGATTTGTAAGTGATAAATTAGATTTTAAAAGCTTCAACGCTCTTCAGCCATCCTCAGATGGGTTGAAGAATTCAAAACCTCCTGCATTTTCTCTTCTCATTTCACAATGTATTCTAACGTCTCGAACAACCTTTCTCTGGTTTTGCTTTTGCCATAAGGATAATTTTAGTGTAATCATGAAGTAATCTACTTAGTAAAAGGAAAATAGCTTTAGGGATTCCACCAAAATCCTTCCTCTGAACAAATGTTGCATCACGCTCAGGGTGAAGCGTTCTGCACTGTCTTTCCTGGATACAACTCACATGCAAGGGAAATGGATAGAAGTTTGCAACATATTTTCTTACTAAAATCAGTTTTAATCTACTTTGTCATCTCCACAGGTTCCTAACATTTCCTTCTGCAACCTGGAGAGTGCGTGCTGTTGGTATCAAGGGGAAGCAACTACAAACAAGTTGCAAGGGTTTGGTTTGCAATGGCTGTATTGAACTAGCACCAGCTTGTTAAACAAGTGCTACAGGAGAGAGGAAAACGTCATTCGCATCCATCGCAATGGTTAATGTCATAAAAAGCATTTTATCAGGATGCATCACAGCATGGTTTGGGAACTGCTCCATCCAAAACCACAAGGAATTGCAGAGAATTATGGATGCAACCCAGACCATCACACAAACCAACCTCCCTTCCATTGACTCCATTTATACTTCACGCTCCCTAGGAAAGGCTACCAGCATCATAATGAAGAACGAGTCACACCCTGGCCACTCCCTCTGCTCCCCTCTCCCATCGGGCAAAAGGTATAGAAGTGTGAAAACGCACACCTCCAGGTTCAGGGACAGTTTCTTCCCAGCTGTTATCAGGCAACTGAACTATCCTACCACAACTAGAGAGCAGTCCTGAACTATTATCCACCTCATTGGAGACCCTGGGACTATATTTGATTGGACTTTACTGGCTTTATCTTGCACTAAAGGTTATTTATGTTATTCTTATCATGTGGCTGTACTCTGTGGATGGCTCGATTGTAATCATGTATTGTCTTTCCGCTGACTGGTTAGCACGCAACAAAAGCTTTTCACTAGCGTACACAAAATGCTGGAGAAACTCAGCGGGTGCAGCAGCATCTATGGAGCGAAGGAGAAGCAAAAGCTTTTCACTGTACCTCGGTGCACGTGACAATCAATAACTAAACTAAACTAAACAATAGTATATCGCTGGCAGAACTGACTAAGATCAGATCATCGTTCTTACGAAGAATTCTCATATAACCTAGTTAGGAATTTTGATATTAGATTATTCAGATTCCACATGCAGTACAGGATATTCACAAAAAAAATAAAACTAATCAAATAAATGGAATTATGCAAGTCTTCAGCAAAAACAAACATTTCAAGCCATTTTTTGGTTAATAGGAAATGTTTTATAATTTATTACATGGAAAAAATGTCTGTATCATTTCTAAATGATAAATTATCAGCTCATAATGAATACTGTTCCCTTCTGCAACAACTGATTACAGTTCATTTTGCAGATTTTCATGATCGAGGTCAGTTTTGATACAATCAACATCATGGAATGAATTGTAATTGATGATGTGCTTGGGGGTGATTTGAGACCTTTTGGCTTGAACGATCATAATGTCTGGTGGGTCAGGATAATAAGGTTAAAGTTGTGATGAGCATGAAATCAAGATTGGGTTCCACTGCATTCAGTATCAGGGCAGAGTCCCTCATCTGGTGCTGTCAAAAACGATCACTAGCTCCTCACAAGCATATTTCTGGTTACTTTCTTCAGAAAATGGACTTGATTTTACAAAGGTCAAGTGCTTTCCTCAGGTTTCAAGTAGCCAATGTCTATAGGACATTGTATGGCAGGTGTGGAATGAACTTCTCTTGCACACTTTCCCCTGCAACCGCAGGAGATGCAACAACTATATTCATTCCTTCAACTTCATCCAGGGACCCCGATAGCCCTTTCAGGTGGGGCAGAGGTTCACTTGCACCTCCTCCAACCTCATCTACTGTATCCGTTGTTTTCGGTGCGGACATCTATACATAGACGAGACCAAACGTAGACTGGGCGATCATTTCACTGAACACCTACGCTCATTCCATCTTGGCCTATGTAATCTCCTGGTTGTTCAATATTTTAACTCCCCTTCCAATCCACACTGACCTTTCTGTCCTGGGCCACTTCCACTGTCAGAGTGAGGCCTCATACAAATTGGAGGAACAGCACTCATATTTTGCTTGGGCAGCTTGCAGCCCAGCGGTATGAATGTTGATTTCACTCATTTCAAGAAACTCATGCTTTCCCTAACTCCCCGTCCCTCCCCCACCCTAGTCGTCCTGCTAGTTTCACTGTTCATATGCTTCGTTATCACCTCTTCCACAGTCACCTTTCCTGAGCCATCGGTGCCGGCTCTGATTTGTTCTGTACCTTTCCATACTTCTAATTTCCTTCACCCCAGTCTGAAGAAGGGTCTCGACCCTCAACATCACCTATTTCTTTTCTCTAGAGATGCTGCCTGACCGGCTGAGTTACTCCAGCACTTTGTGTCTATCTTTGGAAGAGCTTCTGCTGACCACATGATTGGAGCACAAACCAACTTTTACCAGATGTGGGTGCTCCAGTGGGCATTCCCATTAGAGGCCAACCAGACCAAGAGAAAACAAAATGAGCTCACACCCAGCTGTTGAAACTGCAGCAAGAAGGAGATGGAGAGGAGGAAGAATGCAGAAGGGGGTGGAGAGGAGAGAATTCCCAGACTATCCAGAAGACAATTCTCTTGCCTGAACTTCAGCAAGAAAAAACCGTGAGACATTTGTGCATCAATTAAAGACGCGTTAACTGAAATATACTACTGACAGCAGTTCGTAACTGCAAACCCAGGGAAGAGCAAAAACTATATCGCCAGTGGCTGCCAGTGACATTAATTAACTTTTATGCATCTGGCTCCTTCCAGATTGAACGGAGATATTTGCTATATCGTGCAGTTTGCTGCCATCTGACGCTCTCTATTCAGAGAGAGATTAACTTCATTTCATTCTCCCCTGTTGGAGATAAGCAGGTATATAAAATTGCCCTTGGAAGGATTTCAGCTGCCAGCCCATCCTCTGTCGCCACCACTCCACGCTGCTATTGTCTGCTTGCACACTGCTCTGCAAGGTGAATGAATGTAACAGGTGAGGTAACAAAGAATGGAACTAAGATGCCTGTAACAAAGAATGGATCGACTGGGCTTATATTCACTCGGATTTATAAGTATGAGAGGGAATTTTATAGAAACATATACAATTGTTAAGGGATTGGACAGGCTAGATGCAGGGAAACTGTTCCCCATGTTGGGGGAGTCCAGAACCAGGGGTCACAGTTAAAGAATAAGGGGTAGGCATTTACGACTGACTTGCGGATAAATCTTTTCACCCAGAGAGTTGTGAATCTGTGGAATTCTCTGCCACAGAAGACAGTGGAGGCCAATTCACTGGATGTTTTCAAGAGAGTTAGATATAGCTCTAAGGGCTAATGGAATCAAGGGATATGGAGAGAAAGCAGGAACAGGGTATTGATTCTGGATGATCAGCCATGATCATATTGAATGGCGGTGCTGGCTCAAAGGGCCAAAGGGCCTACTCCTGAACCTATTTTTTATGTTTCTATGTTAGGCACTGGAAATTGTACTGGAGACATTATGTATTAATAACTTGCTGTGATGTACCCGCGTGGGTTTTCTCCGGGCGCTCCGATTTCCTCCTACACTCCAAAGATGTACAGGTTTGTAGGCTAATTGGCTTGGTAAAATTGTAAATTGTCCCTAGTGTGTGTAGGATAATGCTAGTGTGCGAGGGTCGCTTGGCGGTGTGGATTCAGTGGGCCAAAGAGCCTGTTTCGGCGCTATACCTCCAAACTAAACTAAACTAAACAATTTGGATGTGAATGTAGGTGACCGTTTGAGAATGACACTAACATTGGTGCTACATTGGACAGTGAAGAAGGTCATCTATAATTACAATGGGATCTTGATCAACTGATCCAATGAGCTGAAGAATGTCAGTTGGAGTTTAGTTCAGATAAATGCAAGATGAGGCATTTTGGTTGGACAAACCAGGGCAGGCCCTACGCAGGGACCTATGGAGTGTTGTAGAACAGACACACCTTGAGATGCAGCTTCATAGTTCCATTAAGATGGTGGCACAGGGGGGCAGGTGGACAATTGGCACACTTGGTTGATCAGAACAGGGAGAAGAGCAGAATATGGAGTACAGGAGTTGGGACGTCATACTAGTGCTGTACAAGATATTGGTAAGGCCACATTTGGAGTGCAATGTACAGTTTTGGTCATCTTATCATTAAACTGGAAAGGGTGCAAAAAAGATCTACAAAGATGTCACCAGGTCTAGAGGGTATAGACTATAAGGAGAGGCTGGATAGGCCCGATCTTTTTTCCTTGAAGAATGGGGGACTGAGAGATGACCTTGTAGACATACAGTATATAAAATCACGAGAGACATAAGTATAGTTTTTTTCTACAGTCTTTTTCCTGGGTAGGGAGTCAAAAACTAAAGCGCATTTGCTTAAGGTGAGAGGGGAAAGATTTAAAGTCTTTTTAAAATTATGGCACAGTGGCGCAGTGGTAGAGTTGCTGCCTTAGAGTGCTTGCAGCGCCAGAGACCCGGGTTCGATCCTGTCTACGGGTGCTGTCTGTACGTAATTTGTACGTTCTTCCCGTGACTTTGTGGGTTTTTTTTCCGGTTTCCACCCACACTCCAAAGACGTTCAGGTTTGTAGGTTAATTGGCTTGGTATAAGAGTAAATTGTCCAGGATAGTACTAATGTGCGGGGATCACTGGTCGGTGAGGAATCAATGGGTCGAAGGACCTGTTTCCGCGCTGTATCTCTAAACTAAACTACAAGCAACCTGAGGGACAACCTTTTCACATTGAAGGTGGCGTGCAAATGAAACAAGTTGCCAGACAGATAGACAGATACATGGATAGGAACGCTTTGGAGGGATATGGGTCAGGAATGGCAAATGGGACCAGCTCAGTTAAGCAACTTGGTCGGCATGGATTTGATGGGCATATCCTTGCTGCATTGCTCTTTGACTGTGGCATTTCAGTTTCCAATTAAAAGGTGCAGATTGCACGCTTTACCTGCAAAGTACTGATATTGGACTCCTGCACACATGTGCAGCTAATCAACAACTCCGTTAAGGTTGGCTGCGTGCAGAAATCATTATAATGACTGGGCAAAAATAAATGGAAATGAAAAATTACATTGCGTTAATTGGAACCTTTCACAATCCCTGGACTTCATAAAGTGCTTCACTTGTATATCAAGGGTACACAACAAGCTGGAGAAACTCAGCGGGTGCAGCAGCATCTAAGGAGCGAAGGAGATAGGCGACGTTTCGGGTCGAGACCCTTCTTCAGACTGGTCAGAGATCAGGGAAATGGGAGATATAGACGGTGATGTGGAGAGATAAAGAACAATGAATGAAAGATATGCAAAAAAAGTATCGATGATAAAGGGAACTAGCTATTGTAAGGTGTTTGTAGTGTGAAAATGAGAAGCTAGTGCGACTAGGGTGGGGGAGAGAGATAGAGAGAGAGGGAATGCCAGGGCCCGAGGGCTGAGAGAGAGGTGGGAAGGGGAGGAGACAGCAAGGGTTAACAGAATTGAGAAAATTCAATGTTCAAGCCCAGAGGATGCAGACTCCCCAAGCGGAATATGAGGTGCTGTTCCTCCAACTTGCGGTGTTGCTCACTCTGGCCGTGGAGGAGGCCCAGGACCGAGAGGTCGGATACGGAATGGGAGGGGGAGTTGAAGTGCTGAGCCACCGGGAAGTCGGGTTGGTTATTGCGGACCGAGCGGAGGTGTTCAACGAAACGATCGCCAAGCAACCGCAAGAATTGCTACACTTGTCCCTTCACCTCCCCCCTCCACTCCTTTCAGGGACCCAAGCAGTCCTTCCAGGTCCGACAGAGGTTCACCTGCACCTCCTCCAACCTCATCTACTGCATCCGCAGCTCCAGATGCCAGATGATCTATATCGGTGAGACCAAGCGGAGGCTTGGCGATCGTTTCGTCGAACACCTCCGCACTGTCGCTGGTTGACGTAGATTGAAGTAGGTAGTCACCAATGGAATTCACCAAAGTCAGCACCGGCGACAACCTACGTCATCCTGGCGACAACCTATGACAGCACCTACATCAGGAGAAGTCAAGCTACGCTCATTGGCATCAATCCAACTATCGCCGAAAAGTTTTGGACATTTCAAAATCCAGCGTCGACCAGAAAAACCCTATGATTCTTTGGGCGACTGAGGAGACTACTCACGACCATACAGGCGACAACCCAGTGACCATGTGGCGACAGCCTAGTCGCCTGTAGTGGGACAGGGGCACAACCCTTTTTATTCGTAGTTCCACAACGTACAGAAGCCAGGTTCTTGCTCTCCGAAACTTCATGCAACATTCAACTTCCTAACCACATTAGTGGTGCCTTTTTGTAAAAGATGTTTGAGTCCACTGTTAAGTGGGTACCCACCTTAAAGAGTCCACAAATCTAACTTGAATACAACTTCTGCCACAATAATCCAAATTGTTGGAATACCAAAGTTTCTTTACTGCTTGCAGAATGCTGAATCAGATTCCAGCAAAAATTAAAAGGCCTTCCTGCCAGCCCAGTTTACTTGTGACTTCAACTTCTTGAAAGATACATTCAGCTCAATGGTCATGTTATAATTCATTGTCCACCGAGGGCTTCTTCCTTCCATGGTATAATATTTGAAACCTACAGCAGACGGCACTTCCAGTCCGAGCGACCGAACTTGGGTCTCAACCCGAAACGTCACCCATTCCTTCTCTCCAGAGATGCTGCCTGTCCCGCTGAGCTACGGACAGGTCTGTGACTCAAATCCTGGTGCTGCGACTCGACCCCCTCGACCGACGCCAGGCAGAGCCATAGTGGTGGGTGACTCCATTATCAGAGGTGCAGACAGGAGATTCTGTGGCGGCAGGCGAGACTCGAGGAAGTTGTGTTGCCTCCCTGATGCCAGGGTCCAAGATGTCTCAGACCGACTTAAGAACATCCTCGAGAGGGAAGGTGAGCAGCTGGAAGTAGTTGTGCATGTAGGCACAAATGACGTGGGTTAGAAGAGGAAGGAGGCTCTGCAACGTAAGTATAGAGAACTAGCTAGGAGGCTGAAAAGCAGGACTTCTAGGGTGGTTATCTCTGGGTTGCTTTCAGTACGTCGTCCTAGTGAGGGTAGGAACAGGGAGATAGGGGCTCTGAATGTGTGGCTGAGGAATGTACAGGGGGGCAGGGATTTAGATTTTTAGATCACTGGGATCTCTTCTGGGGCAGGGGTGACCTATACCAAAGGGACAGGTTGCACCTTAATTGGAGAGGGACCGACATTCTGGCAGGCAGGTTTGCTGGAGC
Source organism: Okamejei kenojei (assembly GCA_035221665.1). Classification (NCBI taxonomy): domain Eukaryota; kingdom Metazoa; phylum Chordata; class Chondrichthyes; order Rajiformes; family Rajidae; genus Okamejei; species Okamejei kenojei. The sequence continues at coordinate 20,902,974 of CM069157.1, forward strand.
TACATGGGTGGGTTTAAACTAAACAGTGGGGGGGTGGAGTCAACAACATGGAAGCGTATGCGTGCAGTTAATGGGAAAGAGAATGTAGGAAAGGTCACCTTTAAACTAACAGGGCAGGGGGAAGGGAACCAATGCAAGGAGACAGAGGGACAGCAGCAAAAGGTAGATGGAAGATAAGAAAAACAAACCTGAAAGCTTTGTGCCTTAATGCGAGGAGCATTCGTAATAAGGTGGATGAATTGAACGTGCAGTTAGTAGTTAAGGAGTATGATATAGTTGGGATTACGGAGACATGGCTCCAAGGTGACCAAGGCTAGGAGCTAAACATTAGGGGTATTTGATATTCAGAGTGGATAGACAGAAAGGAAGAGGAGGTAGGGTGGCATTGCTGATTAAAGAAGAGATTAATGCAATAACAAGTAGAGACATTAGCTTGGATACTGTACAATTGGTATGGGTAGAACTGCAAAATAGCCAAGTGCAGAAAACGCTTGTTGGAGTGGTATACAGACCATCAAACAGCAGTAGGGAGGTTGGGGATAGCATCAGGCAGGAAATTTGGGATGCGTGTAGCAAAGGTACAGTGGTTATCATTGGTGACTTTAATATAGATTGGACCATCCAAATTGGTAACAGCGCTGAGGAGGAGGATTCCCTGGAATGTATACGGCATGGTTTTTAAACGAATATGTAGAAGAACCGACTAGAGGACAGGACATCCTAGACTGGGTATTGTGTAATGAGGAAGGATTAGGTAGCAATCTTGTTGTGCAAAGCCCCTTGGGCAACAGTGACCATAATATGGTGGAATTCTGATTTAGGATGGAGAGTGACACGGTTAATTCAGAGACTAGGGTCCTGAACTTAAAGAAAGGAGACTTTGAAGGTATGAGACTTAATTATACTTAAAGGGTTGACGGTGGAGCTGCAATAGCAAAGATTTAAAGACCACATGGATGAACTCCAAAAATTATTCATCACTCTGACAAAAAAATGAAACGGGGAAGGCAGCTCAACCGTGGCTGGCGAGGGAAATCAAGGAAAGTATTAAATCCAAGGAGAAGGTATATAAATTGGCCAGAGGAAGTAGCAAACCAGAGGACTGGAAGAAATTTAGAACTCAACAGAGGAGGACAAAGGGGTTAATTAAAAGGGGGGCGGGGGGGGGGGAAGCATGAAAGAAAGTTTGCGAGGAATATAAAAACTATCTCTTAAAGCTTCTTTAGATATGTAAAAAGGAAAAGATTAGTGAAGATAAATGTAGGTCCCTTAGAGACAGGTGAATTTATAATGGAAAACAAAGAAATGGCAGTAGTTAAACGAGTACTTTGATTCTGCCTTAACTAAGGAAGACACAAACAACCTCCCAGAAACACGAGGGGACCAAGGATCTAGTGGGAGGAAGGAACTGAAGGAAATCCACATTAGTCAGGAAATGGTATTAGGAAAACTGTTGGGACTGAAGGCAGATCAACCCACAGGGCCTGGGTCTGCATCCCAGGAGGTGGCCCCAGAAATTGTGGATGCATTGGTGATCATTTTCCAATGTTCCCTCGATTCTGGATCAGTTCTTGTGGACTGGAGGGTAGCCAATTTAACCCCACTTTTTAAGAAAGGAGGGAGAGAGAAAACGGGGAATTATAGACCAGTTAGCCTTTCATCGGTAGTGGGGAAGATGCTTGAGTCGATTATTAAAGATGTTATAGCAGCCCATTTGGAAAGCTGTGATAGGATCGATCAAAGTCAGCATGGATTTATGAAGGGCAAATCATGCTTGACTAATCTTCTGGAATTTTTTGAGGATGTAACAAGTAGAATTGATAAGGGAGAGCCAGTGGATGTGGTGTATCTGGACTTTCAAAAAGACTTTGGCAAAGACCCACACAAGAGATTAGTCTGCAAGATTCAACCATACGGTATTGAGGGTAGGGTATTGACATGAATAGCGAACTGGTTAGCAGACAGGAAGCAAAGAGTAGGAATTAACGGGTCCTTTTCAGAATGACAGGCAGTGACTAGTGGGTGCCACAAGGCTTGGTGCTGGGACCCCAGTTATTTACAATATATAATAATGATTTAGATGAGGAAATAAAATGCGACATCTCCAAATTTGCAGATGTCACAGAGCAGAGTGGCAGTGTGAGCTGCGATGAGGATACCATGAGGCTGTATGATGACTTGGATAGGTTGGGTGAGAGGGCAGATGCATGGCAGATGCAGTATAATGTGGATAAATGTGAGGTTACCCACTTTGGTGGCAAGAACAGAAAGGCAGATTATTATATGAATGGTGTCAGATTAGGAGAAGGGGAGGTGCAACGCGACCTGAGTGTGCTTGTACATCAGTCGCTGAAAGTAAGCATGCAGGTACAGCAGGCAGTGAAGAGAGCTAATGGTATGTTGGCCTCCACTGCGTGAGAATTGGAGTTTAGGAGCAAGGAGGTCCTTCTGCAGTTGTACAGGGCCCTGATGAGACCGCACCTGGAGTATTGTGTGCAATTTTGGTCTCCTAATTTGAGGAAGGACATTATTGCTATTGAGGAAGTGCACCATAGGTTCACCAGGTTAATCCCGGGATAGCGGGACTGACATATGATGAAAGAATGGGTTGACTATGCTTGTATTCACTGGAATTTAGAAGGATGAGGGGGAATCTTATTGAAACATAAAATTCTTAAAGAATTGGACAGGTTAGATGCAGGAAAAATGTTCCCGATGTTGGGTGGAGTCCAGAACCAGGGTAACAGTTTAAGAAGAAGGTGTAGGTCATTTAGGACTAAGATGAGGAAAAACTTATTCACCCAGAGAGTTGTGAATCTGTAGAAATTCATTTCCACAGAAGGCAGTGGAGGTCAATTCACTGGATGTTTTTAAGAGAGTGTTAGATTCAGCTCTTAGGGCTAAAGGAATCAAGTGATTAGGGGAAAAAAACAGGAACGGGGTACTGATTTTAGATGATCAGCGATGATCATATTGAATAGCAGTGCTGGCTCGAGGGGGCAAATGGCCTACTCCTGCACCTATTTTCCATGTTGCTATGTTTGTAGGAAGATAATCCGTTAGTGCAGGGGTTGCCAGTGGGTGCTTGAATACGGATGCTAGTAAATCAATGCCCTGATCTTTTTCATCAAACACTAGTTGGAAGGAGTTCTCTATCAGAACTGCATATGGGTGAAGTATTGGGCGAAAAAGATTTGATGTGATTAAAGTTAGCTCCCTTAAGGGAAGATCTAGTTGTAATGCTTCACTACAAACATACCTGCAATCAATTTGGCCATGGATAACAACTGAAATGTGTTTGGTTGGTTTGTCTTTTCCCATGAGCTATCTTGGTTTGTAGCTTTGACAGATGAGAAAATAAGCCTTCATCTAGTTTGTACTGGGATTAAACATTGATTTTTTTTTTAAATTGAAACCGTTTGTAGCAATCTCCAAATAATTTTTGGGAGGAAAACAAATGTATCTTTTGTTGTACTCTTTTTGGAGCGGCACAACCTCACAGTTTCAGCTTGTTTTCCTTCTCACATCTCAAAGACATGCGGGCTGGTCAGGTTGATCGGCCAGAGTAAGCCCTCCCTTTCGTATAGGTGAATGGCAGTGTTTGGGACGTGTCAGATTAATGTAACTGGCTGCCTGTTGGTTCAGTGAATCAAAGGGCTTGTTCTGTGCTGTATGACATAATGATGCCTTTGCTTACCCTCAACAGATTAACTGATTACTTGACTCATTTTTGTTCTATGAAATCAGTCCCTCCACCAGCATTGCTAAAAGTCATTTATTTATTTCATTTTTATTGTATAGCAGTTCTGCACAAATTAGCAGCACATTTACTTCCAAATCACCACAGTTTACATTTCAAAAGTAGTTAGTTTAATTTAGGGATATGGCATGGAAACAGGCCCTTCCGCCCACTGAGTCTGCGCCGACCAACGATCGCCCTTACCTGCACACGAGGCACAATTTACAGAAGCCAATTAACCTACAAACCTGCACGTCTTTGGAATGTGGGAGATCATGGGGAAAACTCACGTGGTCACAGGGAGAACATACAAACTCAGTACAGACAGCACTCCGAGTCAGGATCAAACCCGGGTCTCGGCCGCTGGTCAGCAGCAGTTCTACACGGCATCACTGCGGCATCCCAAATTAGCTGTGAGGCACCTAGGGATATCCTGGGATCATAACATGTTCTTTGGACTTACTTTCTTTATTGATTGATTTTATAGTGTTTTACTTTACTTTCTTTATTGATTGATTTTAAAGTGTTTGTGTTTTATTGTCATTTGCAGAATATTGAAGACATACTATTTATGACTCAAACTACAAAAAGCATTGTGTTGCAATAAACAAACTTCACCAAGGCAGTTAAACCTAACTAATGAATATTTTCCTCCATCAAATTGACCATTTTGATCAATACTTTCTTCCATGACCACGGCTTAGTCTTAGAAGACATCTGAATGTGTTGTAACCATAGGAAAGATGCTTAACAGAGAAAAGATTGAACTAAGTCAGCACTCTCAGGCATATTCAGCTTAAACGTACCCTGCGTTGTTCTGAATCATATTTACATTTTTTTCACAGATCTGCTGTAAAACCAATGGAATTACAATGGAGAATGGAAATACTTTCAATGAGAAACCTTTAGAAACCCAACAGCATATCTTTGAAACAAAAGGGAATGCCTTGACGTTTCAAGATATGAGCTTCTTTTTATGGATACTTCACAGAGCTGAAATCAAGACAAAGAAAACACATTGTTTGGGAAACAAAGGGACTTTGAGAATTGGGAATCAGTTCAACTGAGGACCGCAGGCAAAACTACTGGAATCTCTAATGCTGAGGCTTTGAAATGAGAACAGACTACATTTTGGTCAAAGCTGAGAAGAAAATCAAATGCACAGGTACAGTGCCGGGGTGCTTCTGTACTGGCATGAAAACTGAGTGTTACTTAGTGCTATTACTAAAATCATTCCTTGATTCACAACCTGAATCCATCAAAATCATTTGATATTATTTGGAAAATTCTGCATGATTGAGCATTCATCAAAATAAGACAAATTATATCCTAACAAGGTAGTTCCTTTGAACTTAAAGCAGAACATGTAAAACATTTTGCATCATTACATTGAACACTGCTACTTTAAAAAATGAAAACAACTTGAACAGTAAAACTTAGCTTTTACGAAACAGTTTTATGCACCATACATAGGGCAAGAGCTGTAGAATAGTTATGTAATTTTCTACAAGGGTCGAGAATTTGTGCTCAAATCCTGAAATTTTACATTAAATATTCTGGAGATGCTGCAGGCGACAGTTACAGTGTTTATCTTGAAGATATTACATCCCTTGTGTAAGTCATTAATCAACCTGATTCAGATTCTCTTTGATGTAACAATCAACCATTTCAAGGAAATCCTGAGATCAGGAGTAAAGGTTTCAGCAAAAATAAATAAAGATCTTAAAAAAGAGGGAGGAAAGAGATCTCTTTCCTGCTTCTTTCAGTCAGAAAGTGGCCTTTGACAAAATAAAACTTGTAAAACTGACGAAAAAGATAACGGGTCATAAATATACATCAGAATGATGATGATGAACCGTTGAATGAAGTGCATTTTGTGGAATGTATTTGTGTGGCTTGTGAAGATAAATCGTAACTTGATCTGTCAGAGAGGTTGTCCAGATTTTATGTATCAGCATGCCAATGCTGTGAGACCAATGGAATTTTCCGCTGGGGTTTATCTCCCACAAGATGAGGCCTTGGTTCCAGAACATAGTTGCAAATAAAAAAACACTTCTCAGACAACAGACCATTGAACAATTGGCCTTGCAGTTTGATTATTGAAAAAAATAGTTTGTAACAGGGGATAGAAAAGACACAATTTTACTCACCATATACATAAATGGAAAATTGTCAGATTGAAAAATTGCCAAGTTTTTTTAATACTGCTCATTGCATTGGTTTCATGACAGTCATAGCACCATTATCTAGATACACAGCCAAAAAGAGCACAACACGAGTGATACCATGTAACTATAGATCAATACAAGCTTATTTGCGCCCAGGACTAGTATGTACCATTATGTCTTATGAGCAACTAAGGGGTATTGCCAATGTATACTGATGCTTAGTTGTTTGGAATTGCGTTATGTGCACCTGCTGTTAGGAAATAACAAGGAATTTCTCAACAGCGGAAATAGGCTTTTAAAAGTGAAATGTATGGGGAGTGTTCAGGGTCAGTATGTTCCCGTTAGAGTGAAGGGCAAAGCTGGCAGATTATGGAACATTGATCAACATGGGAAATTGAGACTGGTCTGTAAAAATAAGCTATTTGTTAGATTTAGGAAGCTGGGATCAAAGGAATCCCTTGAGGAATACAAGGGATGTAGGAGTACACTTAAGAAGGAAATTAGGAGAGCAAAAAAAAGAACACGAGATATCTTTAGCAGATAAGGTAAGGAAAAATCAAAAAAATGTTTCTACAAGTATATTATGAGCAAACGGGGTAAGTGGGGGGGAGTGTAAGGCCCCTTGAGGATCAGTGTGGTAATACATGTGTTGAGCCACGAAAAATTGGCTAAATCTTTGATGAATATTTCTCGTCTGTACTTACCATGGAGAAGAACATGGGAGCTGGTGAAGTAGGAGGAGAAAAGTATTATCCTAATATATTGTCATCATGAAACAGGGTGTAATGGCAATCTTGAAGGCATTAAGATGGACAATTCCCCAGGGCCAGACCAGGTGTAACGTAGGACATTGTGAGATGCAAATGGGAAGGATCTGCTGGGGCCAGAGCAGAGACCTTTGTATCTTTGTCAGCCATGGGTGAGGTACTGGAAGACTGCAAGGACAAAGCAGGGAGCAACAGGACAGTGAGCCTAATCATTATTAGTGGCAAAGTTACTGAAGGAAATACTGAGACGGAAGTTATTTGCATTTAGAAAGGCAAGAACTAATTAGTGATAGTTAGCATGACTGTTTGCATGGGAAATCATATTCACAAATTTTATTGAGATTTTGGAAGGGGTGACCAAGATGATTTACCAGGACAGGGCAGAAGACATTGTCTACATTGACATAAAGAAGACTTTTGACAAGATCCCACAGGGGAGCCTGCTCCAGAAGGTTAGAACACTCAGGATCTAGGGCGAGTCAGCCAACTGGATACAAAAAAAATTGGCTTCCTAGAAAAGGCGTGGATTGTTATTTTTCAGATTGGAAATTGCGACCTGTGGTGTTCAGCAGGGTTTTGTGCTGCACAATTGAGTGAAGGGCAACAAATGAGTGAATGACCCTGTTTGGATCATTTATATTCATGATTGATTGTGCATGAGGGTGACATGATTATTAAGTTTGTGAATTGGACTAAGAATAGGGGTATAGTAGACAGTGACGAAGGATACACAGGATATTGATCAACTGGCATTGTTGGCAAAGGAACGGGTGGAGAAATGGTAGATGGAGTTTGATCCGAGCAAGGAATAGGTGTTGCACTTTGGGAGGTTGAGTGCATGGGGAAGATTTACAGTTGATGGCAAGACTCTTAACCAGTTCACTGCCAAGATTTCTTTTCACTTGTGTACTCTGACCCGTGTATACTCGGGGGTGGCACTGAACAGGTTGACAGCGTTGATGTGCAGTGGAATATTGGGACACAGGTCCTTAGCTCCCTGAAAGTGGCAACACAAGTAGCGTAGATAGAGTGGTAAAGAAAGCATAAGATATGCTCAACTTCACTGGTAGCGTTGGGTATAAAAGTCAGGAAATCGTGATGCTGCACCATAGGATTTTGGTTAGTTCACATTTGCGGTATTGAGTAGGAAGGAACTGCAGATGCTGGTTTAAACCGAAGATAGACACAAAAAGCTGTAGTAACTCAGCCGGACAGGCAGCATCTCTGGATAGAAGGAATGGGTGACGTTTCATAAGGTGATAAGTCCTGACCTCCCATCTTCCCCTTTGGAGACCTTTGAACTAAGTTTAATCGGACTTTATCTTGCACTAAATGTTGGACACTGTCGGTGGCTTGATTGTAATCATGGTTAGTATTTTCTTTAACTGGAGAGCATGCAAACAAAAGCTTTTCAATGTACCTCAGAAAATGTGACAATAATAAACAAAACTAAACTAACGGAAATCTAAAATCACTGAGTGAACAGATATTTAAGAAGACATGTGGGAAACTAACTGTAGAAAAATCACAAATATGTGCATGATTTTGAAAACAGGTTGATTATTGAAAACAGGTACACCCTCTTAGGAGCGGACGACGACAAGATTGAGTGGTAGCCAGGGCTGTGATTCCAACTCTGGTGCCGAGGCTCAACGGGGAAGAGGGACGTCAGGCAGAGCCATAGTGGTGGGAGACTCCATCGTTAGAGGTGCGGACATGTCTCAGGGTGACGCCTGTTTGGTCATGAGTAGTCGCCCAAAGAGTCGTACGATTATCTGGTCACCGCAGGATTTTCAACATTTTGAATATTTTCGGCGACCTGCTGCGACTATGACTGGTGCAAGTCGCCGAAAAAAATTGCGTAAGCGGGACAGGCCCTTAAGTGATGGAGTGGTGCATGCAAATCTTGTGCAATGCCACGGGATTCAGTTTGCAGTATTTTCTGACTACTGAGTTTAGCAGTAACTATGAGTACAGTTTCAGTTTTCAGGCGAACCGTCGAGTGCGTCGGGAGTGAGATGTAACATCGAGAGCAAGGTGGACCATCGAGAACAATGGGGGGACCCGGCAATGGACCGCCTAGAATGAAGGGGGGTGCCAAGAGTGAAGAGGTCCCAGTGAGGGGCCACTGAGAATAATGGGGGGGACTCAGGTGGGGGGAGGGGGGGGATAAGAACGAAGGGTGACCCAGCGGAGGGGTGGGAGGGGGGAGGTTGCTGCCATGTGCGGCGGCAGGCACTAAACAGGACTGTTCGCAGACTTTGTCAGCGGCAGACACATGGCAACACTTGTGTACTGCCTAGGTGAGGTCTGCTCTACGATCTTACGGGTTGTATGAAAAACAAAGCCTTCACTGTACCGAGCTACATGTGACAATAAAGTATCATTGAGTTTGAGAAGAATTAATATTTTCCGATTTTGATAACCATTGAAGTGTCACAGCTGACCTCTCCCCTACGTGGAGTGAGGCATGGGACGTTAACTCAGTGATTGGCCAGTAAGCCCACATCCTCCCTTCAGTGTTGTCACAGAATGGTATTCTGTTTATTCACTCCACCGTAAGTAGAAACAGCCAGAGTTATGCTCAGAAGACATAAAGTGCATTGTAAAAACAAAATGAATCGATGCAATAGCACATGTGAAATATGTTCAATGGTCCAAAGGAACTTTATTATCACATGTGCAAAGTGCAAACGCACAGCAAAATTCCTTTCATTGTCCATTGAAAACAGTCCATGATTCAAATATGTGTAAGGTTAAATGTTTAAAGGGAGATAATGAACAGAATATAACAATGACAGCTGTTTAAAGCATACAAGGCATTGGAGACACTTAGTTTAGGAGGGAGAAACAATTTTTGATCATTATTGTCAATTTTTGTGTGAGAGGAACGATTGTTTGTTTAATCACCACTCGCACATTCATTTCCAATCAAATTTAATGTGCGGATGTTGATGCTTGGCTGATACCTTTGAACGCCTTTAGCACTGACAACCAAAGATGAATTTCATCACCTGCAAGTTAATACATAAATTCAGATTAGGACACCAAGCAGCATGAAATGAGGAAAGGTTATCAATTAATTCCCATTCCTTACACAGGCAAAGTACACTTCACAGCCAAGTGATCTGATTCTCTCACTCCAGGGCTAATTTAAAGTGTGCGAAATAGAGTAACGACACTTGCCCACCAACATAGCTTTATGCTTACAGTACAATTTATTTACCGTTATGTGTTCTGCATGACATAAATCCTGATCTCCCTAATTTTGTTTCCCCTAGATCTGATACTCACCATCTGGATCCTTGACTTCCTGACCCATAAACTGGAATCAGTAAGGACCAGAAACAAAACAGGGGTGGAAGATTGCAACCTTCACGTGGTCCGCCCTGTTTCGACTGATGCAATCAACTCGATGTGCACAAACGGAAGATCAAATAGAACACGTTGTCCAACAACTTTAGGCTGTGCACGCCACACGAAGACACAAAACACACTCCACCTTTATATTTAACACCAGTGCCCCGCGAGGGTGTTCTCAACCCCTTACTATACTCCCTATACATTCACGACTGTGCAGCCAAATTGTGTCTTAACGCTATTTACAAGTTTAAAGATAGTATGGATCTTGAAGAATGATGAGATAGAGTACAGGGGGGAGATAGAGAGTTTAGTAACATGGTGTCAATACAACAACTTCCTCCCCCTTAATGCCACCAATGCTCAAGAGCTGGGCTTGGATTGTAGGAAGTGGGTGATGTACATGCCCCAGTCTGATTCAATGGTGCTGAAGTGGATTTGGTGATAAATTCAAGTTCCCATATGTAAATATCACCAACAGTTTGTCTTGGTCCAGCCACTTTGATGCGATGACCAAGAAAGTATACCAGCGCCGCTACATCCTCAGAGGGCTCTGGAGATTTGATGCATCATATAAAAACAACCTATTATGATGTTTTACAACTGCCTTGCCCAAGACCACCGAAAATTGCAGAGAATTCTGGTCATAGCCCAGTCCACCATACAAACAAGCCTATCCCCCTACCATCGACTCCAACTCCATTGCCTCGGGCAAGCAGTCAACATAATCAAGGACCACATCCCCCCCAGTCTCCCCACTCCTGTTGAACAGATGATACAAAAGCTTGATGAAAATCATATTCAAGAACATCTTCTTCCCTTCTTCTTCTCAGACTATTGAATGGACCTCTCATGATTTAAGTCATATAGTCATACAGAAAGTATCCAGCCCTTTGGCCCAGCTCATCCATGCCAACAAAGGGCCCCATCTGTGCTAGTTCCATTTGCCACATTTCGCCCATATCGCTCTTAACTTTCTCATTCATGTAACTCTCTAAATGTTTTTCAATATTGTTATTGTACCTGCCTCAACTACATCCTCTGGATGGAAACTTGTTCCATATAGCCACCACCCTCTGAATGAAAATGCTTCCTTTCAAGTTCCTATTAAATCTTTCCCTTTTTTACTTTAAACCTATGGCCTCTAGTTCTTGACTCACCTACTTTGGGTAAAAAAAAAAAACTATTTTCATTCACTCTATCGATCCCCTTCATGATTTTTTACTCTGGTTTAGCAATTAATAGTCCCTGACAGTACAAACACTGTCAGATGTCGGTTTGGCTCAAATGAGTTGTAACAGAACAGAGAGTGTGCAGGAAGATAGACACAAAATGCTGGAGTACACAACAAGTCAGGCAGCATCTCTGGAGAAAAGGAATAGGTGATGTTCCGGGTCGAGACCCTTCTTCAGAATGCCTTTGTTTCGCCACTATTCCTCTTAACTTTCTTATCCATGTAACTGTCTAAATGCCTCATAAATGCTGTTATTGTACCTGCCTCAACCACTTCCTCTGGATAGGAGCTCGTTCCATACCCTCTGAGTGAAAATGCCTCCCTTCAGGTTCCTACTAAATCTTGAAGAGAATGTGAAGCTGAGACTTTATTTTCGAAGCAACGAGCTATAGCTTTGAATGAAAAGTTGATTGGAGCAGATTTTAAAATCCTAATGTTATTCACATAAAATGTAATTGAAAGGGCTGTGGGCAATGAGCAAAGGAATGGGTCAAACTCTTTCAAAGAGCTGACAGGGGCACAATGGGTTGAATGGTATCCTTTCTATTAATAAAACTGGATTGTTCTTTTAATGAACTGCCTGATGCATGGTTCTGAATAGCCTCCTTCCGCCATCTATGTTCTATGTTCTCTAATTCTACGACGGTCTCAGACTCAGAAAGATAAGCCCATGATCTGTGTTGTCATTTCTGCGCTGTCATTAGGAAGTGTAGGAATTCGGTAACTCGGATGAAGCATTAACTTGAAGGCTTAGTTTTGATTTCACTTCAGATGGATGCTGAAGATCCCTTGGCACCATTCAAAAGAGATCAGGGAGTTCCTCTGGTGTGCTGCCAATACTCTTCCTTGAACCAAAAATAGACTATTCAGCCATTCATCTCTTTCCCTTGCACATAAAAATGCCTGCTGTATTTGCCAACAGAACAACCCATCCTGTACTACTCGAAAAAAAATTGTGCTGTGCCCGAGAATGTGAAATGTATCTGAATTACTTTTTTAAACAGATGTATGAAGCAATCTCAACTGCGTCAGTATTTCCCAGATGAAACGGAGGATCGATATTCCAGTGGATCTGTGCAAATGAGCTTCCGTTGCTAACTCTTTGTGACTAACACAAGAGGGAGGGGGATCCAGGATCAATGAGTTAGTGAGGCATTAGAATCATAGTACCTACTCACTGTGGATTTAATATGGGTTAAAATGTACCTACAGATCTATTGCAATCTATAGAAAACGCAGTTTAAGTACAATTACACAAATGAGCCAATTCACTATTTGACTATTCATCATATCAGCTCAATCTCAGCAATTAAACCTTTCTTTTACATTGGCACTCCTGGTTCCCTTCCTGATTTCCACCCTTATCCTAATTTCCTTCCTCCTAATCCTCCTTTGGTTCCCTTCTCCAAAACGTTCCTCTTCTCCTGGTTCCCTTTCGCCCAAGCTTCCCTCTTCTCCTTGATCCTCCCCCCAAAACCTCCCTCTCATCACCCATTCCTTCTCTCCAGAGATGCTGCCTGTCCGGCTGAGATGCTTCCTGTCCGGCTGAGTTGTTCCAGCAGTTTGTGTCCATCTTCGGTTTAAACCAGCATCTGCACTTCCTTCCTACACACTCTCTCTTCTTGTCCCCTTCGTGAAGCCATTCTCACCTACTATTGCTTATTTCCTTTGAGATCCCCCACTGCACAATCAGCTTTATAAAAGAAAAATCCAGTTGCAAATAGTAACATTAATAACTCAGAAATTCACTTAAACGGTTACAAATTAACCCACATTTATGACAATAATGTAAGTTATTACTCGCATTCTGTAGCGTAATGGATTTCTGAAATTAATTGGGAATATTTTCTGAAATATATATTAAGCTACTTAAACCAAAAGAGTCTACCCAATAATAATGCAAACCCAGAAAGTCTCTTTACATTATTGGTCTTGTATCAGATAACATAAATCTGATTCTTGCAACAAATTTTATTTCACAAATTGAAAACTAGGCACTCTTGACTTGGATGCTAGCACAGTTTAAATGTTGCTTATCAATCACTTCTGCCACTTTACTGCCTTTTTCTACTTTTCCTGTCATTGTTTTTAATGGAAGGATTGCGCTATTATTTTTGCAGGAATCGCAGTGGCTTGATTTGTATTATACATCTCACTTAGTTTTTATTTGTAGCGTATATCATTTACAAGCAGTTTAATGCATTCAGGAAGCTTATTTTCATTTATGTTATAATCATCCAATAAAGGGCTTACCTATTACAGATGAAGCATGTTACTTTACTTGAAGATACATTCTGAAGATATATTCCATGCTGTAATATCTTCTTTTCCTCTCCTTGGTCAATACAACAGTGATGTTGGCCAGCAAGTACAGACGTCAGGAGACTTGAGAGAGAAGGCCTCATAGTCATCTTTTTTTCCTCCATTCTTCCAGCCCTTTTTAGTGAACATACTGAGAGCGTGGAGGGGATTTTCTTTCATTCCAGTGATTACACAGAGCTTTAATAATCAGTTATTGAACATGGACTACTGTTCCGTTCTGGGTCCCGTTTGTTGGTGTACATGATTAACGCATTGCGTTAATCATGTACACCAACAAACTAGCAACTTTACTGGTACTCTCACAAAGATGACCAGATTTATTCAGCTGTTGAAAGTTATGGTAGTTGTGAACACGCTGTTCACCAGAGCAGTAATAGAGTTGCTGAACTACTGTTCTCTCTGGTAATAGACCTGCATTCAATGCTTCCCCAGAGATGAATTTGTCAGGAAATTCTCATGCTGTAAAAACAAGAATGCTGGATTGTTAAGGACGGCAAAATTGCTAATTTTAACCGAAGCTAGGGAGAATTCATCAACTCCCAGCGATACCGAAATTGAGGGAGTGTGCGTTTATGAAACATGCGTGGATTGAGAAATGCATTGCAATGCTGTGTTGTTGAAAATAGTTTTGCCTGGTAATAAATGTGCACTCAACTATTTTGTTTAGTTTAGAGATACAGCATGGAAACAGGCCATTCGGCTCACCAATTCCGTGTCGTCCAGCAATCACCCATACACTGGTTCTATCCTGCACACTTGGGATAATTCACAGAAATCAACTAACTACAACCCGCATGTCTTTGGAATGTGGGAGGAAACCGGAGCACCTGGAGAAAACCCACGTGGTCACAGGGAGAATGTACAAACTTAACGCCCACAACACCCGTAGTCAGGATCGAACCTGGGTCTCTGGCACTGTGAGGCAGCGCCTATACTGCTACACCACACGGACGCTAAATTTCTGGGTTATGGCGTGGCTTACCAGAAACCTGGCTGGGCATTGTCAATCACACTTGCATCTCAAGCGATACCATTCTCCATAAAGTCAATGCCTACATTGTCCAGGGGACAATGTCTTTGGCCACTCAAGCAACTATCGTCTTTTTGTAAGACAGTGCTTATCATGTAATCCCATACTTGCTTTTTACCAACCCCATCACTACTAGCCCCGGCAGCCAATCCCACACACATCACTCTAACTCCCAATCATCCCTAAACCCAACTGCATAGTTATCCCCAGCAAGGCAGCCTTGACTCGCCACTTCTTTGGAGCACTGACATCCCCAACAGCTCCAATCCCTGATAGCTCCAACCTCCAGAACTCTTGATTTTCCCGATGGATGCCCAGATCTCCATCCTGGCCCTGACCCTCTGATCTCCAGCGGTACACACCCTCCACCAAGAATTGTTGTCTAGGCTCTGTAATTGTCTTTGACCACACAACCCCCAGGACTTGCTCTTGTCACTTGTTGTGTGCTGGCACATGGATAACACGAGTTCTGAAGATTGAAGTTGTGAGTGCACACCTGTAATAGTTGATGTCATGCCTGTTAGTGTGAGGCAAGCCACCAACTGATAGCTCACCTGTCAATACACAGTACAATTCCAAAGCTGCAGTTTCTGCGGAAAAGAGTAATTAGTAGGTCATCAAATCTTGTTCAGCAAGCACTTCTCTGTGCTGGATTATTAGTTGACATTTCACTCCGTAAATTAATTTCTTTTGAGATGAATGTCGAACAGGCAAACTTCATAGCCCTATCAACAAAATTTTGCAAATCAATATACCTGTTTGTGGAGCCCACTGCAGTAGCTGTGAAACACTTCTTTATTGAATGTCAATTCCTGTTTTTTTAATAAGATCCTGAATGCAGAAGTGCATTGGGCATTAAGAGCAGGGTTTGGTTGGAGGCAGTCGAGCGAATAACCCTGCATGAAGATAGCCACGCTATATTGCTCTCAAGGTAACACAATCAATAACAGGCACTTATTGGACTCAAAGCAAACCATGCATTTGATAGCCTGGCCCTAATGAAAGCAGCAAACTTTGACAAGAAAACATTCAATGGTTCCTGCAGACCTATATTGATCAGGTGTTGTGCTCATCAAACTAGAACATAGAAAAGACCTGTACAGGAACAGGCCATAATGTCCCCAATGTCTGTGCCCAACATGATGATATATATATATATTCCTATTATCATATATTATGAAAACTCTCATCGTGTTTGTTTGTATATATTGTATATATATATATATATATATATATATATATGTGCGTGTGTGTTCCCGAAACTCCACCAAAACGGTACACAAGGGCGCTACAATTTTAGGCCCACCTTACTCACCATTGTCTTATGATGTGCATTAGCCAAGTTTCGTTCAAATTTATGTTATATTTTTTCAAGTTATTGACTTTTTTAACTTAAATTAACTAAAAACAGCACCCCCGCTTGCCGGCCGTGCCTGCGCAGTTGGGGGAGGCCCGTCAACTGCGTCCCAATTGAAAATTGTGGTGGTGACACGGCGGTGAAGCAAAATGACACCCCACGCACGCGCGCACAGTGGGCCCTGTATCCGCGCATGCGCAGTTGGGGCCTTTGCCGATTTTCAGATCGTTTTTTTTTTTGCATGTATTTGCCTGGCCTCACAACGGGGACCCAACAGCTCCATGGGTACGGTTTGTTCTATTTTACAAACAGCTCCATGGGTCGTCTATTCACTTTATTAACTTTAACTTAATTTCTGCCGTCAACTGCACAACTTTGAATGCGGCAGTTGCACTAGCGCAGTTTGGGCCCATCAGCTGCGCAAGCGCAGTTTGGTGGAATATTGCGTTGGGGGAACAGGACCCAACAGGTCCGCGCTTGGCCTCTAATCCTTGACTACCCATCGATTGCTCATAATTTTATATACTACTATCAGGTCTCTCCTCAGCTTCCGATGTTTCAGAGAAAACAATCTAACTTTGTCCAAGCTCTCCTTTAGGTAATAGCCTCCAATCTCGGAAGCAATCACGTAAGCTTCTACTGCATCTTCTCCAAAGCCTCCACATCCAATGAGTTTTTTTGGCCAATCCTGCAAGATTTCATAGCACATTAAACGGAAGGCATTTTGCACTACAGAGCCACCTGCCGCATGGCAAAATCTTTAAGGACAACAAGGATGCAGGTTCCAGGGGTATGAGATGGGAAAGGTGACAACTGGATGTGGTGGAAAAGGGAGAAATCAGACATTTGTGGACAAGCAGGGTAACAATAGCCAGATTCAGGCAGAATCTGAAACTCCTACCGTTTTTCTTT
Source organism: Okamejei kenojei (assembly GCA_035221665.1). Lineage (NCBI taxonomy): Eukaryota > Metazoa > Chordata > Chondrichthyes > Rajiformes > Rajidae > Okamejei > Okamejei kenojei. The sequence continues at coordinate 20,919,863 of CM069157.1, forward strand.
GAAGGTATTTTGTAATTGAGGTAGAATTTTGTAGAGCACAGGAATTTGTAGCCACATGATGGAATTTCTAGGTCAAGAAGTACAGGGCGGAGAATAGTATCATCTTCTATTGTTGTGGTGGCATTTATACTATTCCTATAATCTCTCAATTTGCATCAATTAGTGGAGGATTTCAGGCCGCTGATTGGATTCAGACATTCAGACTATTCTTGTGACCCTTTGAGCCAATTAATAGGTCTTTTCTCATATTAAAACACTTTTAGTCGCCATCTAGAGAGAGTGGCCCTGACACACAACTCTATCCCCATCATATTTCACTCAGATGTCTGACACACTGTTCTCAAAAGACAATAAACCATGCAAATGCAGAAGGAAACTCACAACATATTTTGTGCAGTGTGGTACATTCAACGACCCATAGTTTTATGTGTTGACAGTGTCGTTTCTTCCCTAAATGACACACAATTTATAATAATGGGGTTCAATAGATTTGATTGAATAATGAAATATTAAAGTGAAACGGCTCCATCATTCATCAAGTACCCAGAGACAAATTTATTTCTGAAATGAATGATGATCCAAGTCCATGTGGTGTTGCTTTGAAGGCAACAGAAATGATGAGGGTGTGTATTCCAACCAGCAGAAGCTTTTGTTTGTCAAGTTGTCAAACCAATTCCCGTCATACATTATTCATTCCATCACTATAAACTTCTAGTGGAATGCACCTAATCAATTTGGAAAGCTGGAAGAACAATATTTTCGGCAAATGAATGAAAACTTGTGGCATGGGGACTGAAAATTAGTATTCCACCTCAGAAAAAGATACAAACATTTGTCATGTCGTAAACATGGTACCAGGTATCAAATTCATACAATTATTTCATATATGTTATATATCATATATCCATATCTATACATCTATATCTGTATGCATACATTGATTATGACCCCAAGATTAGTGGTGAAGTAATGCACACTTTATATATATGTGTGTGTGTGTGTGTGCGTGCGTGCGTGTGTCTTTACATACACTGACAAGTATATACAAACATTTACACACACATGGATATACAGTACACACATATACACACACACACGTTAAAGTGGTTCTGCTTGCATTACTTCACCACCAAGCTTGAGGTCATAATCAATTCAGTTGAAAGGTACCTTGTAAGTAAGTAAAAGCTCTTAACGCCTAAAATCAATCCACGTGATACAGAACTGTTACAATTAATTTTCTTAGACATTTATAATTAGCTATTTTTCCCTGGGATTCTGATAATTCAGAAAAAAGTTCATCAAGAGACTATTTTCCTCACGGAAATCTCAATAAAATAGTGCACGACCAAAAATAAGCGGTAGCCCAATCATTTATCTTTGTTCATCTTGAAAGAGAAAGAGGTTGGGGTTTGGAAGGGAATTTTAGAATAATTCACATATTGAATCTTAATGGCCCTGTCTCACGGTGCGAGTTGACCCACGAGGTACCCCGAGTGACAGACTCGTGGTTGTGCACGAGACTTCAAGTTTATGATCAAGTGTGTAACCGAGTTCCCACGGGTATGTCATTGCTGCGATGCTCCAACTTCCTCTCCCGAGTTACCAAGTTCCTCTCCCGTTACTCTTGAGCCAACCGTGAATGAAGGTATGTTTTAATAAAGCAACAATGTTAAAATACATCTCCATCCTGTGGCTTTGAGTTATTTCAGCGCGGCGGCATCTATTGATATGACCTACAAAGGGAAAATGCGCATCCTCCAGTAACCAATAACGTGGTAAGTGCATTTCTTGTTGTTTTATGTTTTTAAATACTTTTTTGCAATGGATCTCTATTTTAAATAATTTTAAAAAAGGAAGCAGCTCGGGTGACTGACATTGAGCGGCCGCCGGGACCCGACAGCAGACACACACACACACACACACACACACACACACAGATACACACAGACAGCAGGACTGGCCGCCACTTCAGAGGAAGGAAGCAGCTCGGGTGACTTTGAGCGGCCGCCGGGACCCGACAGCAGACACACACACACACACACACACACACACACACACACACACACACAGATACACACAGACAGACAGAGACACACACACACACACACACACACACACACACACAGATACACACAGACAGACAGAGACACACACACACACACACACACACACACACACACAGATACACACAGACAGACAGAGATACACACACACACACACACACACACACACACACACACACACACACACACACACACACACAGATACACACAGACAGCAGCTGGCCACCACTTCAGAGGAAGGAAGCAGCTCGGGTGACTGAATTTGAGCGGCCGCCGGAACCCGACAGCAGACACACACACACACAGATACACACAGATACACACACACACACACACACACACACACACACACAGATACACACAGATACACACACACACACACACACACACACACACACACACAGACACACACACAGACACACACACAGACACACGCACACACATATGTGGCGTTTCTGCTCGGGACCCTTCTTCAGACAATCCAATGTCCCATAATATATTCTTTAAATATTAAGTTTTCTGTTGAAAGTGTGGTGCCGTGGTTACGGGTTGTCGGAAGGAAGATGATGAGGTCTGGTACAAGTTGACTTTGTTTTCAGTAATCAGGCCTCCGTGTTGGCCGATGTCTGGTTGATCGAGCGTTCATACAGTTGCGAGCGAGCGAGGTCCATATATAGGAGCAAGGAACGCGAAGCCTCTGAGGGTTCATTGTTCCCCTGGTTTGGATTGCTCCCAGGAGAGCAGGCACAAAGAAAAATTTAGGCATTTTTCTGTGGAAGGGGGAGGGCAGTATAAAATCGAAGGCATTGTAACAGCAGCACTCTCCCCAACACGAAACACAGCGCAGCGTAAACAATTAAACAGCTTCACTTTTAAAAGCAAAGACACACGTTAAATTACATGGCCCCAAGAAATCGCCTCTCAATTGCTTCGGGGTTGGAATTGAAATATATATAATATATATAATATGTATATACATATTATACTACTTTGGTTCAGTCCCTTTCAGATTATAAAAAAGTTCCCACGATAGACTCACGAGACACTAAGGTAAACGCACGGGCCATTACGTTACTGCAACGAGTTTAAATGTTTTTCCATTTTTAACTTGAACAGTTAATTTGACTCGTGGAAAAAATCAAACATGTTTGATTTTTTTCACGAGTTAACAAGTTTCCCGAGTACCTGCCGTTAGCGCCACGAGTGGACAAGTTGAACGCGCGAGTTCCGACGTTGCCGCTACGTTCATCGTACGTGACCACCACTAGTCAAAACTCGGGGTCACTCGTGGGCCAACTCGCACTGTGAGACAGGGGTTTAACTGTGCAGCGTTATAAAATACAATTAACTTAACAGCTCTTAACAGTACAGGTTTGAGCATTTTACCTTTGACGCAAATATATTTGCAAAATATTAAGTGATTTATAAAATATTGCACGTTTTTTTGAAGCTGGGTCCTCAAAATGGGCGATGTGTAAAGGAAATGATTGTGACATTGCAAAAGAACTGCGGGCACCAGTAATTCTTCAGGACATGATCTGAGTAGCAAAGCATGTGGATGAACAATATCTAAAGAGAAATTAAATCTTAGATCTTGTAGCACGAGCAAAGACAAAATGGAAGTAGAACCAGCACATTACAATCACTGACTGCAGAGATAAGATGAAAGGCAGCATGAAAATATAGAGGCAAAAAGGAACTGGGAAGTATTAAAGCGGAATTAGCTTTGATCAATAAAGTCGACAAGAAACCAAAAAAAGAAGGGGGTAGATGGAGATAAGGAAACCAAGTCTCAAAACAGTTCAGCAGCAGCTTCTTCCTAACTACCATTAGGCAATTAAACGCTACAACCTCCAAATAGGCTCTGAAATAGATAGATATGGGGGCATTATGTTTTTGGCTTTGCACTATTATTGATAATGAATGAATGAATAAGTTTATTGGCCAAGTATGTACACATACAAGGAATTTGCCTTGGTGCTCCGCTCGCAAGTAACAACACAGCATACAGTAACAATTAGGAATGACACATAAAACATTAATAATAAAACATTATAATTTAAACATGTGAATGAAATTCATTTGAATTTCATTTAAACATTTAATTTAAATTTAAACATGTGAATTCACAACCAGAGCGAAAAGAGGCGACAGGCTTTTTGTTGTTGAGTAGAGATACTGTTCGTGGAAAAAAACTGTTTTTATGTCTGGCTGTGGCGGCTTTGACAGTCTGGAGTCACCTTCCAGAGGGAAGTGCTTCAAAGACATTGTGGCCAGGGTGAGACGGGTCAGAGATGATCTCAAAAGTCAAAGTCAAAAGTCAAAAGAGTTTATTGTCATGTGTCCCTGACAGGACAATGAAATTCTTTCTTTGCATAGCACAACAGAACATAGTAGGCATTGACTACAATTATATACTTAAATACACACATTAATTAATAAATTAATAAAGTGCAAATAACAGATGGAGGGGTATTAATGTTCAGAGTTTTGTCCGAGCCAGGTTTAATAGCCTGATGGCGGTGGGGAAGTAGCTATTCCTGAACCGGGTTGTTGCAGTTCTCAGGCTCCTGTACCTTCTACCCGAAGGTAGCAGGGAGATGAGTGCGTTCCCAGGGTGGTGTGGGTCCTTGATGATGCTGCCAGCCTTTTTGAGGCAGCGACTGTGGTAGATCCCCTCGATGGAAGGAAGGTCAGAGCCGATGATGGACTGGGCAGTGTTTACTACTTTTTGTAGTCTTTTCCTCTCCAGGGCACTCAAGTTGCCGAACCAAGCCACGATGCAACCAGTCAGCAAGCTCTCTACTGTGCACCTGTAGAAGTTAGAGAGAGTCCTCCTTCACAGACCGACTCTCCGTAATCTTCTCAGGAAGTAGGGGTGCTGATGAGCTTTCTTAATAATTGCATCTGTGTTCTCGGACCAGGAAAGATCTTCACAGATGTGCACGCCCAGGAATTTGTAGCTCTTGACCCTTTCAACCATCGACCCGTTGATATAAACAGGACTGTGGGTCCCCATCCTACTCCTTCCAAAGTCCACAATCAGTTCCTTGGTTTTGCTGGTGTTGAGGGCCAGGTTATTGTGCTGGCACCATGTGGACAGTCGCTCGATCTCTCTTACCCGCTCGCTTCCTGGACCTTGCAGTGTACAGTTCGTTAATGGGGGGGAGGGTTGCAGCCAACACCTTCTCAGCTGATCAGACGATTCGCTGCAGCCTCCGGATGTCGTGCTTGGTTGCTGAGCCAAACCAGACCATATACAGTGGCTTGCAAAATATTCATACCCCTTGAACTTTTCCACATTTTGTCACGTTACAACCACAAACGTAAATGTATTTTATTGGGAATTTATGTGATAGACCAACACAAAGTGGCGCATAATTGTGAAGTGGAAATGATACATGGTTTTCAAATTTTTTTACAAATAAAAAACTGAAAAGTGTGGCGTGCAAAAGTATTCAGCCCCCTTTACTCTGACACCCCTAAATAAAATCCAGTGCAACCAATTGCCTTCAGAAGTCACCTAATTAGAAAATAGAGTCCACGTGTGTAATCTAATCTCAGTATAAATACAGCTGTGCTGTGAAGGCCTCAGAGGTTTGTTAGAGAACATTAGTGAACAAACAGCATCATGAAGCCCAAGGCACACACCAGACAGGTCAGGGATAAAGTTGTAGAGAAGTTTAAAGCAGGGTTAGGTTATAAAAAAATATCCCAAGCTTTTAACATCTCACGGAGCACTGTTCAATGCATCATCCGAAAATGGAAAGAGTATGGCACAACTGCAAACCAATCAAGACATGGCCGTCCACCTAAACTGACAGGCCGGGCAAGGAGAGCATTGATCAGAGAAGCAGCCAAGAGGCCCATGGTAACTCTGGAGGAGCTGCAGAGATCTACAGCTCAGGTGGGAGAATCTGTCCACAGGACAACTATTAGTCGTGCACTCTACAAATCGGGCATTTATGGAAGAGTGGCAAGAAGAAAGCCATTGTTGAAACAAAGCCATAAGAAGTCCCATTTGCAGTTTGCCACAAGCCATGTGGGGGACACAGCAAACATGTGGAGGAAGGTGCTCTGGTCTGATGAGACCAAAATTGAAGTTTCTGGCCTAAATGTAAAACGCTATGTGTGGCGGAAAACTAACATTGCACATCACCCTGAACACACCACCCCCACTGTGAAACATGGTGGTGGCAGCATCATGCTGTGGGGATGCTTTTCTTCAGCAGGGACAGGGAAGCTGGTCAGAGTTGATGGGAAGATGGATGGAGCCAAATACAGGGCAATCTTGGAAGAAAACCTGCAAAAGACTTGAGACTGGGGCAGAGGTTCACCTTCCAGCAGGACAACGACCCTAAACACACAGCCAGAGCTACAATGGAATGGTTTAGATCAAAGCATGTTCATGTGTTAGAATGGCCCAGTCAAAGTCCAGACCTAAATCCAATTGAGAATCTCTGGCAAGACTTGAAAATTGCTGTTCACAGACGCCCTCCATCCAATCTGACCTAGCTTGAGCTATTTTGCAAAGAAGAATGGGCAAAATTTTCTGTCTCTAGATGTGCAAAGCTGGTAGAGACATACACCAAAAGACTTGCAGCTGTAATTACAGCGAAAGGTGGTTCTACAAAGTATTGACTCAGGGGGGCTGAATACTTTTGCGCGCCACACTTTTCAGTTTTTTATTTGTAATAAAATTTGGAAACCATGTATCATTTTCCTTCCACTTCACAATTATGCACCACTTTGTGTTGGTCTATCACATAAAATCCCAATAAAATACATTTACGTTTGTTGTTATAACATGACAAAATGTGGAAAAGTTCAAGGGGTATGAATACTTTTGCAAGCCACTGTATGTATAAACTCATTCACCATTCTCCCCCTTTGCTTCTCGTGTTATTGGGATCTTCTTCACACCTCTGAGTCGCCACTTGTTTTTCTACTTGAAGTTTACTGCTTCTTTGCCATTCCTTTCAATTTGTCGCATTCTTACAGTGAACCTTTCCACATTCTGCCATCCCCTCATTACCGCTGCCTTCCTCCTGTTTTGAAAAGCACTCCATAAATCTTCATTCATCCTCGAGATAATTTTAACTGTTTTTGATCTTTGTGGTATTATCAATAAAAATCAAATGATTTGGTTAGTTTCTGCCGATATCAGTATTGACATGCTGGGAACTGTAAATGTCAGATGGTCACCAGCAAATGCAATAATTTAATTTGGGAGTTCCGGAGCTAGAGAGTGGAGAGACTTAGTAACTCACTGTGACAAGAAGTAGCTGTGAAGAGCAGAAGAACTAGATTTGGACTACAAACATAGGCACAGACCAGAGCGGCCAAGAAGCCTATTCTGACCATTCAATGTAATATGCATTACGTGTGGGATTGTAACTTCAAACACAAGATACCACCACTGTTTGCTAGGAGTCACCTCGTAGCTACTGTGAAATGGCTGCCATAATTATTACTGTGAAAGTTGCTGAGATATTAGCAGTAATTATATGTTCGTAAAATAAGTATAAGGATAAGGAATAGAAATGCATTAAATACATTTTTCAACTGCATAATGTTCTTCCAGTGCTTCTTTAATTTTGTTTATACTTTCATTTTGTTAGTTCGAAATGATGATTCTTTTCCAATGTATTGCCTTTTTTTTAATGTTACATAAAAAACTTACTTATCTATATTTTCCTAGAGTCCACACTATTAGGTAAACTTTGATTGGCTGAAAAACCACTGCAAAATCCAGTTTCCAAGCCAATTGGAGCTTAGGATGTTATAGTTTGAACTGGTGGCTTCAATGAAGTAATCAAATCAATACCAGAAAGGGTTTGGTTTTTAATTTAATCTTCCAATCCAATGCGAATTGTAATTTTATAACTACCGTCATTGCTTTTCCTGCCATGTTAAAAGTTCTTGTTACTTTTCTTGATCATCAAGCTAAGGCACGTAACACTTCTTTTGAAAGTGTCTGCCACACCCGGCAAACAGTATGAGTAGTTCAAAGTGTTAAAGAAGGAACTGCAGATGCTGGAGAATCGAGGGTACACAAAAGGCTGGAGAAACTCAGCGGGTGCAGCAGCATCTAAGGAGCGAAGGAGATAGGCGACGTTTCGGGTCGAGACCCTTCTTCAGGCTGGTCAGGGATCAGGGAAACGAGAGATATAGACGGTGATGTGGAGAGATAAAGAACAATGAATGAAAGATATGCAAAAAAGTATCGATGATAAAGGGAACAAGCCATTGTAAGCTGTTTGTAGTGTGAAAATGAGAAGCTAGTGCGACTAGGGTGGGGGAGAGATAGAGAGAGAGGGAATGCCAGGGCCCAAGGGCTGAGGGAGAGGTGGGAAGTGGAGGAGAGAGCAAGGGTTAACAAAATTGAGAACATTCAATGTTCAAGCCCAGAGGATGCAGACTCCCCAAGCGGAATATGAGGTGCTATTCCTCCAACTTGCGGTGTTGCTCACTCTGGCCGTGGAGGAGGCCCAGGACTGAGAGGTCGGATACGGAATGGGAGGGGGAGTTGAAGTGCTGAGCCACCGGGACGTCGGGTTGGTTAATGCAGACCGAGTGGAGGTGTTCGGCGAAACGATCGCCAAGCCTCCCCTTGGTCTCACTGATATAGATCATCTGGCATCTGGAGCAGCGGATGCAGTAGATGAGGTTGGAGGAGGTGCAGGTGAACCTCTGTCGGACCTGGAAGGACTGCTTGGGTCCCTGAAAGGAGTGGAGGGGCAGGTGAAGGGACAAGTGTAGCATTTCTTGCGGTTGCAAGGGAAAGTGCCCGGGGAAGGGGTAGAGCGGGAGGGAAGGGAAGAATTGACAAGGGAGTTGCGGAGGGAGCGGTCTTTGCGGGAGGCAGACAGGGGGGGAGATGGGAAGATGTGGCGAGTGGAGGGGTCACGTTGGAGGTGGCGAAACTGGCGGAGGACTATGTGTTGTATTTGCTGGCTGGTGGGGTGAAAGGTGAGGACCAGGGGTCTCTGCCCTGTTTGCAAGTGGGGGAATGGGGAGAGAGGGCAGTGTTGCGGGGTATGGAGGAGACCCTGGTGCGAGCCTCATCTATAGTGGGGGAGGGGAATCCCCGTTCTCTGAAGAATGAGGCCATTTGTGATGACCTGGTGTGGAACACCTCATCCTGGGAGCAGATGCGGCGTAGACGGAGGAATTGGGATGTTGAAATATTGATTGGGCAGGAATACCAGTGCCCTTCAAGAATATGAAGCAAAGTAAGATGCTTTCCACTGACATGCTCCCATCAATTCATTCTCATTCCTGCAGGCATCATAAATTGAACAGCAGTTTGAGCAGAAAACCCCTGCAGTACTGTTAGATCAAGGGTGTGATGCAGTTCCGATGCTGCTTTAACTGAGCAGTGAGCAGCTGCAGAAAAGCGATAGGTTTAAATCTGATTTTACTCTGCAGTGGCTTGGGACACACTCAGAGATACAAAGTCTAGTGGGTTTGAAACTGCGAGCAAAAGAAACCTCAGAACGTCACTGAATTGGACTGTTCTTTTGTTTCTTCCAAACAATTTATAAGATAATTTACTTATAAGGGGTGTCTGCATTCCTCATACAAACTTGTTGGCAAGCATGTTACTGCCCACAAGCACAATTATAAGGAGCAAAAGGAAACTGCTACACTTAATTTAGACACAAAATGTCGGAGTAACTCAGTGTATCTGGAGAAATATGATAGGTGATATTTCAGGTCGGGATTTTTCTTCAGATTGAAGGAGGGCCCCCATCCAAAATGTCACCTATCCCTTTTCTCCAGAGATGCTGCCTGTCCTGCTAAGTTACTCCACGATGAGTCTAGGACCAGAGGTCCTAGAATTAAAGAATTAAAGGACGTTCCTTTAGGAAGGAGATGAGGAGAAATGTATTTAGTCAGAGGGTGGTGAATCTGTAAAATTCATTGCCACAGAGGGCTGTGGAAGCCAGGTCAGTGGTTCCTATAAGGCAGAGATAAATAGATTCTTGATTATTAAGGGTGTCAGGAATTATGGGGAGAAGGCAGGAGAATGGGGTTAAGAGGAAGAGATAGATCAGCCATGCAGCCATGATTGAATGGTGGGGTCGACTTGATGGGCCGAATGGCCTAATTCTGCTCCTATCACATATGAACTCATTGTGTATCTATCTTTGGTATAAACCAGCATCTGCCATTCCTTTTCATTACTGCTGCATTAGTTACCATTTGACTCTTGATCACTCCAATATCATTAACATGTGATTGCAATTTGCTCACTGCCTTTTTAAATCATCTCACGAGCTTTGACCGAGTACAGATGTAGCTTGGGCAAAGTAATTAACCTTCACCAGCTCACTGATATCCCAAACTAAAAAGGCCAGAATTTCCCGCCTCCAAAATACAATACGATTTGCATTTATATAGAACCTTTTAAGACCTCAGGGCATTCAAAAGCACTTAGCTGTCAATGAAAAGCAATAACAAAGTACAATCAAGATCAATTACAAAACCAACATTTGGAATCAAACGTAATGCCAAAACATTAAAGAAAAGAAATAGGTGACTTTCCAGGTCAAGACCCTTCCTCAGACTGAGAGTCAGGGGAGAGGGAAACTAGAGGCATGAAAAGATACAGAACAAATCAGAGCCGACACTGACAGCCAAAGAGTCCACAATGGTCCATTGATGGCTGTGGAGGTGATACAAACAGTAAAACTAGCAGGAGGCCTAGGGTGAGAATACATGATATGGACAAAGCAATGGATTCAGAATTGTTATGGAAAGGAAGCCAAAATGGTTCATAACCCACACCTCTGAAGATGTACTGGCTGCAGAGTGTTTAACAAATAAATTCCAAAGCAGTACCATAGAAGGAAAGTATTGCTGTTGTTAGCGGAAGGCTGGAGTGTGCCACATTCCTCATAATCTGAAGCTAATGAAATGCTAAATAAAATAAATTATTCTCTTTTGATGCATACAAGGCTAGAAATTGGGCCAGCCCCGTTTTTTTCTTCAGTGGAACACAATCCAATGTCAAAATCACCTGGAATAGATTGCATCAATAATCATCTAAAGAAGGGTCTCGGCCCGAAATGTCACTTATTCCTCTTCTCTGGAGATGCTGCCTGGCCTGCTGAGTTACTCCAGCATTTTGTGTCTATCATCACCTGCTGAATCTATAAAACTGGGCGGGGCGCATATGGCACAGCTGTGTGAACATGCAGGACATTTTCCTGCCAAGAGATGTACCGAGTGCCCAGCCTCACCAGTCACACAATACCCATTATCATTCACATCAGCATGAATCAGAGCTCAGAGCCCCACACAACGCCTCTTGTTACAATACTCCACCAGTATGAGGAGCTCATTGCACTTGGCTGCTGCTTTTCTCACTATCTAAAAACGCACTCAGCTGAAACATTGGGAAGCTGACTGGGCATTTTCAGAACTAACTGCAGGCTGTTCACCCATTTTCCAAAGTCCACTGAATTTGCTGCAATTAACTCTGAGCATTATTTTTTCTTTATTCCAAGACTGCGAGCTATTAATTCAATGGGTCCCTCAGCAACCACACTGCTCATACCATTCCGGCACTGGAGATATCCATATGGCCATAGTTGGCTGAGCAGATGAGTCAGGGATCTTAGGACATTAGGGACAGAGATGTCCATCTGCGAAGCATAAATTCCTCATCAACCTCACATCCTCTCCATACACCGCATCTTCCTCAGATCAATTCCACTCCAAGGGTTTAAACAATGGTTGAGATCGTGAATCCTCTGGATTTCTGCTCAATATGGCTGCTCATCATTGCAGCCACAGTGGTTCAAGGGAATGCACATGGCCCATAGCTCAGACTGGCCTTCACTGCATAGGGAAGTGAATTGAGAGGTGAACATTTAATATCATTAAGTGTAGAAATTATTCAACAATGAGAAATTCCTCATCAGACTTCATTGAGATTTATTGTAAACCATAACAAGGCTAAAGTAAAGTGCTAGTGGTGCGCAGAACACCCAAAAGGACCTAATCATGATGGCCTTTGTGTCTTTAATGTGCACTAATTCTACAACCAATAGCATTGTACATTCTTGGTTAAGCCGCAATCTCTTTTCTCATCAAATCCTGTGGTTTTTAATCCTATGCATCAAGGAAGGGTTTCTCAAAAAGGGGTAAAATAGAGCAGATTTTCACCTCACCATGCGATCCCCCTCGCTCTGCGTGACATAGAAGTTCCACCCTCAAAGGTGTCCATGATAGGTACAGAACCATTGGAGGATTGGAGCCTTAAGGAATAATGATTAGTACCACGCATTCATTTGCAGAATAACACAGCACATGTGACACATTTACCAGATTGAGAAGCATTAATGTTTAAAAGGATCTAGTTGGCCTTGTACACAAGTCACAAGAAGCTAATATGCAAGAGCAAGTAGGAAGGCAAATTATATATTGGCATTTACTCCATGGAATCTGAACATAGGAATCTTAATGCAATTAAATAGGGTCTTGGTGATAAAACACCTGGTAAATTGTATACAGTTTTGACCACTATCTAAAAAGGATAGAAACACAGAAAATAGATACGGTACAGGAGGAGGCCATTCTGTCCTTCAAGCCAGCACCGCCATTCATTATGATCGTGGCTGATCATCCACAATCAGTAACCCGTACCTGCCTTTTCCCCATATCCCTTGACTCCGCTAGCCCCTAGAGCTTTATCTAACTCTCTTTTAAATTAATCCAGTGAATTGGCCTCGACTGCCTTATGTGGCAGAGAATTCCACAAATTCACAACTCTCTGGGTGAAAATGTTTCTTCTCATCTCAGTTTTAAACGGCCTCCCCTTTATTCTTAGACTGTGGCCCCTGGTTCTGGATTCTCCCAACATTGGGGACATTTTTCCTGCATCTAGGTTGTCCAGTCCTTTTATAATTTTATTTGTTCTATAATATATCCTCTCATCCTTCTAAATTCCAGTGAATACAAACCCAGTCTTTCCAATCTTTCCTCATATGACAGTCCCGCTATTCCGAGAATTAACCTCGTGAACCTGCGCTGCACTGCCTCAATAGCAAGGATGTCCTTTCTCAAATTAGGAGATTAAAACGCATTGCACTTCCCTTTTTCCTAATCTGACACCATTGAGATAATAATCTGCCTCCTTGTTCTTGCCACCAAAGTGGATAACCTCACATTTATTTACATTATACTACATTTGCCATGCATCTGCCCACTCACTCAACCTTCCCAAGTCACCCTGCAACCTCCTAGTATCCTCTTCGCAGTTCACACTGCCACCCAGTTTTGTGTCATCTGGGAATTTGCTAGTGTTACTTTTAATTCCATCATCTAATCATTAATATATATTGTAAATTGTTGCAGCCCCAGCACTGAGCCTTGCAGCACTCCACTCGCCACTGCCTGCCATTCTGACAGGGACCCGTTTATTACTACTCTTTGGTTCCTGTCTGCCAACCAAATCTCTATCCATGTCAATACCTGACCCCCAATCCCATGTGGTCTAATTTTGCCCACTAATCTCCTGTGTGGGACCTTATCAAAGGCTTTCTGAATGTCCAGATACACTACATCCACTGGCTCTCCTTCATCATTTTACTTGTCACATCCTCAAAAAATTCCAGAAGATGAGTCAAGCAGAATTTCCCCTTCATAAATCCATGCTGACTTGGACCAATCCTTTTACTGCTAACCAAATGTGCCGTTATTACTTCTTTAATAATTGACATCCTTTAATAAAGGATTTAATAATATCATGGAGCGAGTACTTCGAAGATTCACCAAGACTGTCTCCTGGAACAACGACTTTGGTAGACTAGGTGGACTGGCCCAATAGAGATTTTAAGATTAGTAAGCGATTTGCAGTAAAACGTACATGATTCTTACTGGGCATTTATGGGTGAAGACGGAGAGAATGTGAGGTCTAGAAACAGCAGTCACAGTCTCAAGAGTTAGGCCACTTATGGCTGCAATATGGAGAAGTATAGATGAAGGTTCTTGACCCGAAACATCATCTGTCTATTTCCCTCCACTGATGCTACCGGACCCATTGAGTCCCTCCAGCTGCTCTCCTTCATTTGTTAAACATTCCGACATCTGCGGTCATCTTGCCTCCATGAGGAAAACCTCTTTGTCCAGAGAGTGGTGAACCTTTGGCAGTCTCTACCTCAGAGGACACCAGAGGCGCATTAACTGAGTGCATTCAAAGCAGAGCTCAACAGGTTTCTGAATATTAAGGGCAACAGGTAATGGGAAGAGTGCAGGAAAATAAAGCTGAGGCCAAAGATAAGCCATGATCTTGATGAATGATAGAGCAACTTTGAAGGGCCAGAGCGCCAGTCTTCAGCAGTGAAATCATATTTTTTAAGGGTAAAGCACTGTGCAATTTCATGATAGAGCTTATTATTGGTATAGGTTTATTATAGGTGTATTATTATCAAGTGTACCGATTTGTGGCTGCGGGCGGCTGCGTTGAACTTTTACATCAGGAGCCTGGGATCTCACGCACAGATCGCCAGTGGTGGAGCTCCATCCAGCGCGGCCTTGTTGGCTTTGGAAGCCGCGGTCTCCGGTAAGGAAGCGGCTGTTCCAGGCATCCCAAGCCACTGAGAGGGTCTACAGACGCCGGAGCACCATCACGCGGCGAGATGGCCTGAAACATCGGGCCGCCGTGAAGGCGACGGCGGAGGCCTCATTAGCCCGACTATGGGTGGACATCGGGATGGGGACTGGATTTTGTGTCTTCCCCCACAGTGGGAACCATTGTGGGGGGATGTTTTTTTTATGTTAAACTTCTTCTTTAATGCTATGTTGTATCTTTATTAGTGTGCTGCAAGGACATCTGAATTTCCCCTGAAAAGGGGATTAATGAAGTATTTATCTATCTATCTATCTTTCTATCTATCTATCTATCTATCTATCTATCTATCTATCTATACAGGGTAAAACTTTGTTTTGTATGCTAACCAGGAACAACATACCACACACGAGTACAATCATACCATACATGAGTACTGTGGGGCCTTGATGACCCAAGATAAATCATTGTATTCGATGGAAAGGCTTCAGATTGCTGTGTAGGGCAAACTAAATATAAAGCATTCAGAGATGTCTGATAATGGTCCAAGTGGGAGGTGAATTGTGTCTTCCTGAGACATCTCCACAGAAGGCGACCACTCAGCCCCAAATAATTACGCTGCCATTGTTTCCACTTCAGTTGAGTGAGACATCTGACAGATGCTGAGTCGAAGGTGTCTGGTCCCTTCTTCTGCTCAGAGAAAGTTCTCTGCTTGCAATTTAAGAAGGGCTTTGCACATGGGCATCAGTTGTGGGAGGTGGAGTTCACATCTCTGCTACTAAGAAAGGGGGCTATGTTTGCTCTGGTTAGGAGTGCAAGCAGCCGACATGTGCTCACACAGGAGCAATCTGCTGATCTTCTGCAATGTAGCATCTCTTTGCAGCTCATGATGCTGTCCGTGTCCATCTGCTCAATGGTGATGTCCATGTACATATCTTCATGAGTGTTGTCCATGTACATGTATTCACGGGTGCTGGCCTCATCCCTGTGTTCACGGGTGATGTCTGTATCCATGCGTTCACGGGTGATGTCTGTCCTCATGTGTTCACGTGTGCTGGCCTTGTCCATGTGTTCACGGGTGTTGTCCATGTCCATGTGTGGAAGTTAATAATGATTTAAGATACAAAATGGATTCTGCTGAAACTAAGACAGGCTTTCACCATCTTCTATTAAATTGCAAAGCCAATGAAATGCACTATCCCTTGCTTTCAGTACATTAACAAGGTCAGCAAACTGTCGATGTTCTCCTTTCCAATAAAATAAGCGAGATAACAAGCACAGCTTCATGAATGTCTCCTCTATAACATAAACTTAGGCGACAATTCAGACTAACCCTTATTCTATAATATTATGATGTGCGTCATAAGTAGAAAAAACCAAAGTGCTTGTTCTGCAGAAATATAACCTTCTCATATAACCATATATGGCAAACTCTTCCTCTGTCAGAAGAACCTGTCAATCTTCAGAAGTTATCAATCTTAAGGATCTGTCAATCTTAAGAAGCAAGATGCTGTACTATGCTTTGTAGATAGCGTATTGCGGGATCGTCGATTAGTGGGGTATATAAACATGTACTTAAATCAGTGTCCCTTTGTGTGGGACTTCTCTGTATAGTCTGTTATCAGCATACTGTAAAGAGTTTTTACCACACCCGCCTGGCGAAATAAAGATTCTACTGGTTATGCTGATTTTATTTGCGTTTCTGTCTGATTAAGAATATTTGGACCACGACACATGTGTTCATAGGTGGTGTCTGTGTCCATGTGTTCTCGAGTGTTGTCTGTCTTCATGTGATCACAGGTGTTGTCCGTGTCCACGTGTTCATGGGTGCTGCTTCCATGTCCATCTGCTCACGGTTGCTGTCCATGTCCATCTGCTCATGAGTGTGGTCCCTGTATCTATCTGCTCAATGATGTCATCTCTCTGTTCATTGGGGACAGCAATTTGCTTGCAAGTGGAATTTGTCTGCTCTAAGAAGACAGCAAACAGTACGCTGATGGCAGGCAGCTGGACTCGAGGAGCTTTAAGCTTTAAACTCCTCCTGTGTGGAAGAGATCAGGTCTCTAGCTAGAACATGACGATAACAAACAAGCAGATAGATTTAGCCTCCACAACATTACTCTGTAAGACTTTGACGGTACAGGAAGGATCTGACAGCGAGGGCCCCATTCACCACCAGCCAAGAGAGGTCTTGGTGCTTGCTGGTGATTCTGGTGATGAAGCATTTTGGCAGACAATCTGGGCAGTCTGCACAGCGAACCATGCCACTGGATCAATCAAGTCCTCGTCCTGCACCTGCTGCAGAATGTTCCGCGCTGACCATTGCACGATGGACTTGTGATCAAAGGTATTGGTCTGGAAGAACGTTTCCACCAAGGATGGGTGGTCTGGCAATGTCCAGCTGACTGGCACATTGTGCGACATTGGTGCCAGGCCCATCCTTCGCAATACCGGGGATAGCTAGTACCTTGGTAGACCCAATCTGAAGGAGTCTCAACCCGAAACGTCACCTATTCCTTTTCTCCAGAGATGCTGCCTGATCTGCTGAGTTACTTCAACATTTTGTGCCTATTTCCAGGTAGTATCTCAGCAGGTAATGACATTAGGTGCCTAGGTGTTTTGGCTCTACGTGCAGCTTGATGGAGCCACTTACGAAGGTGGCCATCAGGAAAGGGATACATTGGACCCTATTGTCTGTGGACGTGAACTGCGACTCATCGGACCCACTCCGTCTTTGATCCCCAGATGAGCTGCCCAGGTGCTCACCAAGCAGAGGAGCAGGGAACGGGCCACAGCTTCACCAAGTATGGCAGCCCTCAGCCCACAGCCCCTCCAAACCAAATCCCCAGCACTTTCAGGTAGTCAGACCTTATGGTGAATGGAACAGAAACAGGTCAGGCCAGTTGCTGAAGAACATGGCCAAGCTCTTCCTACAGTTCACTCTGGCTCCCAATGGCAACTCAAACTGGTTGCAGATGCTAATCATTCCAGGTTATAAAGAAGGGTCTCAACCCAAAACGCCACCCATTCCTTCTATCCAAAGATGCTGCCTGACCTGCTGAGTTACTCCAACATTTTGTATCTATCTCCGGTGTAAACCAGTATCTGCAGTTCCTTCCTACACATTATGGACTGTACAGCTGCATTAACTGGTGACATCTGTGTTCCACAACTAAGAAGTCCTGCTACTTTTGATGAGCCTATTTCACATTACAAATATGTTATGTAAGAGCTAATGGAAAGGGTCAAATGTACCAAAGTAATTAACATATTTTATAACCGAACTTCTACAGAAATGTGAATTATTCATATACTTAAGCATTTTGTACAGCTAACTAGCCTTAGGCAAATTTAGTTTATTAGCATATTATAAAGAAAATGTGCCCAAAGCTAAATTCTACTTCTGAAAGAATTTGATTTAGCCTTACTGATAATGTTATGGATTAGTGTGATTATGATAATTAACAAAATCATCTTATCATAATAAAATCCTACTTTTACATCTCAGCTAGTTATCCTCAGTCAGATGGCTCTTTTGGTAAAATTAGACAGAGTTTTCAAGCTACAAGAAAGAGACAAGCGTGTCTTTTCAAAAACAGCTGTGGAAATGCTACCTTTCAATGCAAATTATTAAAAATTATAAACAGTAAGTTCAGAAAGAAGACATGAAGAAATGTGAATGATACAGTGCTCCATGTCCAATTATAGACACAAAGTGCTCGAGTTCCGTCAGTTTAGTATATTGTCACATGTACCAAGGGACCGTGAAAAGCTTTTGTTGTGTAATGTCCAGTCAGCAGAAGACAATACATGATCACAATCGAGCCATTTACAATGTATAGATACATGATGAGGGTAATTCAGTGGGTCAGTCAGCATCTCCGGAGAAAAAGGATGGGTGATGTTTCGGGTTGGGACCCTTCCCCGGATTCGATCCTTTTTCTCCGGAGATGCCTCCTGACCTGCTGAGTTACTCCAGCACTTTTTCTATCTTTGACATTGAAGTGGGCGCATGTGCGCATGTGCGGGGCTCTTGTAGTGTGTGCGCATGCGCAGGACATTCCCGGAGTGTGCGCAAGTGCAAAGTATTTCGGGCGGGAAAGGCCTACGGAATCAGCCATGTTTGCCAGACGTTTCTGAGTAATGTATTAAAGAAATAAGTTGCTTAAAGCTTAAATAAAGTTAAGTAAATTACAAGTAGTGAAAGTTTCATTTACCTCACAACAATTTAAGCAACTTATCTTATGAGTCAAACAGTCCGACTTGGGATGGAGAAACTATTGAAACCCCAACGCTTGGATCTGGATCCCAACTCACCTGCTGCTGCAAAGAATTGGAAGCACTGGCTTCGTATACTAAATAACTTATTTGAGGAGTGTGGCAACGATGCACCAGACAGGCTTAAGACATTAATAAGCTTTGTCTCTTCTGATGTATACGAGTACATAGAGGAATGTACAACTTATGATTCTGCTATTGATGTACTAAGCAGACTCTTCGTTAAGACACCCAACGTGATATTCGCTCGACACCTCCTTGCTACTCGGAAACAAAAACCTGGTGAGTCACATGATGAATTTTTACAAGAACTTCAAAGACTTAGTAAAGACTGTGCCTTCAAAGCAGTTACGGCTGATCAATATCGACAGGAAGTTATTCGAGACTCTTTTATCAATGGTTTGGCATCACCTTTAATACGACAGAGAATATTAGAACACAAAACCTTTGATTTACAGTCAGCTTACAATCAAGCTTACTCTTTAGACTTGACTCAGAAAAATTCAGATGCTTATGGCTCATCTAATGTGTATTCTGCTGCAACTATTACAAACGAATTTCACCCAAGTACAAATATGGAGAAAACTGAAACAATTTCTACTGATAAAGGTGCCCCTGCTGCTGCATATAATTATTCAAAAAGGAACTGTTACTTTTGTGGGGGTAATATTCATAAGAGAGAGATATGCCCTGCTCGAGAGGCAACTTGTAATAGTTGTGGCAAGAAGGGACATTATTCTAGAGTATGCAAGTCCAAAGCAACTACTAAAATTGTGACTGCTGCCATGTATACACCTTCTTTATGTGCAATTACAGCTGCATTTCCTCAGAGCTTGTCTCATGCAGCTACAATGGTATCCATTAATGGCCATATACTTAATGTATTACTTGATTCTGGCAGTTCAGAAAGTTTTATGTGAACAAGTTGTGTCTTGACTAAATCTAACCATAATTCCTTCAAATAAGGAAATCTCAATGGCTCTGACAACTCTCAACACTCAAATTATAGGATCTTGTATTGTAGACTTTATTCTGAACAAAACTAGCTATAAATCTGTATGTCTAGGTATTTTGAAAAAATTGTGTAGCGATATAATTCTAGGTCAGGATTTCCAGAAACTGCACAAATCACTTCAAATAATGTATGAAGGATCTATGCCTGATCTTGTATTGACAAAGCCACCAGTATTGTGTGGCGTTTCTGCTGCATCTGCTGAATGTCCTTCATTATTCACTAATTTATCCTCCAAGTGCAAGCCAATTGCTACAAAATCAAGACACTTTAGTAAAGATGATAGGAACTTTATCAACACAGAAGTAACTAATCTTTTACAAGAAGGTATCATAGAACCCAGCTATTCCCCTTGGAGGGCACAAGTTGTCATGGTTAAGGACCCCTTATAGAGACATAGAAAAAGACTCTGCATTGATTACTCTCGAACTATAAACCAGTTCATGGACCTTGATGCATTACCTCGAATAGAAGAGATTATCAATACATTAGCTAAGTATAAGATATTCTCTACTTTTGACTTAAAAAGTGCTTACTACCAAATAACTTTGAAGGAATCAGAGAAGAAATACACTGCGTTTGAAGCAAATGGGAAATTATATCACCACTGCAGAGTTCCTTTTGGTGCAACTAATGGCGTGGCTGTTTATCAGAGAGAGATGGACAAACTTGTTGAACAGGAAAACCTTAAAGATACTTTCCCTTATCTTGATACTATAACTATTGCAGGAAAAGACCAAGCTGAACATGATGAAAATGTACAACGGTTTTTAGATGTTGTGCATTCTAAAAATCTATCATTAAATGAGGCTAAGTCAATAACATCAGTGTCATCAATTAATATTCTTGGTTATTGGGTTGGAAATGATATAATCAAGCCTGATCCACTCCAAGAGATACCTGTTCCAGTTACATTAAACTCTCTACGAAGGGTTCTTGGGATGTTTGCATATTATGCAAAATGGATACCAAATTTTTCTGACAAAATTCAGCCTTTGATTAGAGCAAAATCTTTCCCCCTTGACTCTACAGCAATTGGTGCTTTTACTTCTTTAAAGAAACAATTGGAATCTGCGACATTACACGCCATCGACGAGGATCTCCCCTTTGTTGTTGAATGTGATGCCTCTGATTTAGCAGTATCAGCAACATTAAATCAAGGAGGACGACCAGTGGCTTTCATGTCTCGTACTCTCCAAGGTAGTGAATTGCACTACCCACCTGTCGAAAAGGAAGCTACAGCAATTATTGAAGCAGTGAGAAAATGGAGTCATTTCCTTGCTCGCCAGCACTTCACTTTGATAACAGATCAGCGTTCAGTAGCTTTTATGCTGGATAATCGGAAACGAACGAAGATTAAGAACAGTAAAATTCATGAATGGAGGATTGAATTATCTGCATATAGTTATTCAATTGAGTACCGCCCTGGTAAGGATAATGTTGCTCCGGATGCATTAACTTGAGCATTTTGTGCCTCTGTTCATTCTTCTGCACTCACTGATCTTCACAATGGGCTGTGTCATCCTGGAGTCACTCGTTTGTTACACTATGTTCGTTCCAAAAACTTACCTTTCTCTACAGAAGATGTGAATATGACGTGTGATTCATGTAGAATCTGTGCTGAATTAAAACCAAGGTTCTTCCGTCCTGAAGAAGGAAGGTTCATCATAGCTACTCAACCTATGGAACGTTTGAGTATTGACTTCAAAGGGCCTTTACCATCCTCCTCTCGAAATGTTTATATACTTACCTTAGTTGACTAATATTCGAGGTTCCCATTTGCTTTTCCTTGTCCAAATATGTCAGCTGCTATGGTTATCAAATGTTTAGATCAACGGGACAGGCAGCATCTCTGGAGAGAAGGAATGGGTGATGTTTCGGGTCGAGACCCTTCTTCAGACTGAGAGTCAGCCTTACCCTTCCTCATCTCTGTATCTCCCTCTCCCCTAACTTTCAGTCTGAAGATGGGTCGCGACCTGAAGCTTCACCCATTCCTTCTCTCCAGAGATGCTGCTTGTCCTGTTGAGTTACTCCAACATTTTGTGTCTATGTATGCCCTCTTGTATCTGACATTTACATCCTGGGAATAAGACTCTGACCATCTGAAGGGACCCAAATCGAAACATCACCCATCTTTTTTCTCCAGAGATGCTGCCCGACCCATTGAGTTACTTTTGCACTTGATGTCTATCTCTGATCATCTGCCCTTTCTATGCATCTCAAATCTGATATGCTTATATCAGGTCTGACATTCAACCTCCAACTTTATGTGGATTTCCAAGTTACATACATTCTGATAGGGGCACCTCATTCATATTGAAAGATTTAAAGGACTACCTTTCTAAGAGAGGAATTGCAACAAGTAAAACAACACCATATTATCCTATTGGAAATGGTCAGGATGAGATGTATAACGGAATCATTTGGAAAGCAGTGAAACTGGCTTTAAAGTCAAATGACATACCAGATCAGCAGTGGGAATGTGTTCTACCAGATGCATTACACTCCATCAGATCTCTACTGTCAACTGCTACCAATACTACTCCACATGAGCGGTTCTTTAACTTCAAACGGCATTCTTCTAGTGGTACTTCTCTGCCATCATGGTTGACTAGCCCTGGGACCGTGTTGCTTCGTCGTTATGTCCGATTAAATAAGAACGAGCCTTTTGTTGATGAAGTTGAATTGACTGATGTCAACCCTTCTTATGCAACTATCAAGTATCAGGATGGACGGCAGTCAACTGTCTCACTTCGTGACCTTGCACCATTCCCGTCTTCTCCATCAGCTCCGTCACTTCTTGATACCACTAATCGAGAACTTCCTCCAACACTTCCAGCATCCCCGATGGAAACTTCTATAAGAAATTCTAAAATTATAAATCTAAATAACAATATGAGTGAAGTTGATGACCAAGCAATATATCTACCACCAGCTATTGAAACGCCATTACCTCCTGAAGCTCCAGTTCTGCGACGGTCATCAAGATGTATTAAACCTCCTGACCATCTCAACTTATAAATAGGAGGGGAGAATGAAGTGGGCGCATGTGCGCATGTGCGGGGCTCTTCTAGAGTGTGCGCATGCGCAGGACATTCCCGGAGTGTGCGCATGTGCAAAGTATTTCGGGCGGGATAGGCCTGCGGAATCAGCCATGTTTGCCAGACGTTTCTGAGTAATGTATTAAAGAAATAAGTTGCTTAAAGCTTAAATAAAGTTAAGTAAATTAGTAAGATTAAACGAGAACTTACCAAGTTTGAAGGTTGATCTTTATTTTATGAGGAGTTGCGATGAGGGATTTCATGAAGACCCCGCCAGCACGCATGCGCGACATTCTTCAAAGCAGCGGTGTGGAATCACAGAACATATCATGGAAGGAGGTAGTGAGATTAATAAAGTAGAACATACCAGTTGACCTTATGATAGAGGGTTGGGAGCGGAGGGCACGAAATCCCTCATCGCAACTCCTCATAAAATAAAGATCAACCTTCAAACTTGGTAAGTTCTCGTTTATTTTACTTTTACTTCGGAGTCAGGTGAGTGACTTCATGAAGACTTCAAAGCTTCTGTGATTACACGCCCTGGACAACGTCCATGCTATCACACTGCCGCAATACTGATGGAGGAAGGTTGTTAATGCATTCCAGACTGAACAGGCTGAAAATAAGGCAGATTTATTAAAACAAAGAATAACAAAACAAAACCCCTACTCGGGGAGTAAACATTCATGGAGCGGCTCTCAGCACGGCATCCGCGAATGTAGCGGGGGCAACCACCGGTTTATTGTAAAACCTCTGGAAAGTCGATTCACTGGCCCAGCCCGTGATGGTGAGGATGTGGTCCATGGGCACCTCCATGGCCCTCGCCGCTGATGTGGATGCAGCCCTAGTAGAGTGAGATTCAAAAATGTTAGTATCGATACCAGCTGCACCCAACGCCACCCTGAGCCACTTTGCGATATTCTGCACAGTCACCCGGTGATGTGGTTGTCGGTGGCTGATGAGGAGCCCCTGCTCCATCTTGCGGATGGTTCGAGTTGTTCGGATGTAATAGCGGAGATGGGTGGCTATGCAGAGGGTGGCATCAGTGGGGTTCGCCCGGAATTCCAACTGCGGCCCAGAAGACCCAGGCCTGTGTTGATTCAGCAGGTCCTCGACAAAGAAAGTCACCTTTGCAGAAGCCGAGACCATCCGGTCCAGCCGAAGCTTCTGCAAGGCCTGGACTCGTTGAGCTGAAGTCAGTGCCATCAGCATCACCACTTTAAGGGTGAGCTTGTCAAGTGGTCCTGTCATAGGGGACCAGCTTCTCAGTAGTGTAAGTACTACGCCCACATCCCATGTGATCTTGTATCGGGGTCGTGGAGGGTTGGTGTTGAACACTCCCCTCATGAATTTGGACACCAGATGGTGCGTGCCCACACCTATATTCAGGTATGAGGAGAGCGCACTCCTGGCGCTGTTGATGGCACTGTAGCTGAGACCCGCATCGTAATGAAGGCCCGCTAGGAATTCCAGGACATCAGGGATCGTGGCAGAGTTGTAGGTGGTATGTGTTCGGGAGCAGTAGGCCTCCCAGTTCCTGATCTGGGTGAGGTACTGCTGCCGGGTTGATACTCTGCATGGTGCTGAAATGAGGTCCATAGCTCTGGCCGAGATGCCGGCCTCCATGAGCGGCCTCTTCAGAACCTGCAAGCCAACAGGTTTAAGTGACCATGGCATGGGTGACTTTCCCCCGTAATGGGGTTAATGAGTAAAGTGGGGTGTTTAGCAATTTGAACCCACGGACGTATTATTATTTGGAGAACCACCGGGTACCATGGCTGTGTAGGCCAATCGGGTATGATCAATATGCCTGAAGCAGAATCCAGTTGTATTTTCTGCAATACCCGACTGAGGAGGCAGAATGGGGGAAATGCGTAGCAGATTCATGTCCCCCAATGGAGTGAAAACGCATCCATAGCCACTGCCCCAGGGTCTGGTTCCCAAGACACATACGTTGGTATCTGATGGTTCAACCTGGACGCAAAGAGGTCGATATCTGGTGTACCAATGTTAGCTATAATTTGAGCAAACATTTGGGGGTCCAACATCCACTCGATGTTATCATTGAACACACGTGACCTGGTGTCTGCCACTGTGTTGAGCTTCCCTGGTAGATAGGTTGCTGTAAGCCAAATATTTCTTTCAATACACCAGTGCCAAATTGTTTTTGCCAATTCGTCACAAGATAACGACCTGATACCACCCTTATGATTTATGTAAGCCAACACCGTGGTGTTATCTATTTGAAGGCGGACATGCAAATGCTGTAAATTGCTGCAGTATGCCCTCAGACCATGGAAAGCCCCAAGCATCTCCAAATAATTTATCCCGTGTGTCTGAAGGAGGGTGGACTTGTGAGGATCCCATCTGCCACCACAACTGGACGTGGTGTCAGTTGCACCCCAGCCTTGAGCGCATGCGTCAGTTTGTAACACGACTGACGG
This sequence comes from Okamejei kenojei, assembly GCA_035221665.1. Classification (NCBI taxonomy): domain Eukaryota; kingdom Metazoa; phylum Chordata; class Chondrichthyes; order Rajiformes; family Rajidae; genus Okamejei; species Okamejei kenojei. The sequence continues at coordinate 20,945,281 of CM069157.1, forward strand.
GTTGCTAGTAATGATGGGTTTGTAACACGCACTAATATTGTCAACCCACCACTGTAGCTCAGATTTAGCCTTAATTGGTAGCCGTATTGGCCTGTCAAAGTGCCCAGCATTGGCTTTTAATGCTGAAATCTTTGCTCGTTGTAAGTTTTGATAGTGCAGTGGGCCGAATTGCGCAGCTGGAAATGTGGCTACCAGTTTCCCAATCACCTTGGCAGCATGTCGAATGGTCGGCACCCTGGCGCAAGCAAGACTGGTACACGCATCTTTTATATCAGATGCTTTGCTGGGTGGGATAGTGACTATCATTCGGGTGGTGTCACTAGTAAAGCCCAGATAGTCCATGATTTGAGATGGGGTGAATTTGGATTTGTCTGGAAGGGTAACAAACCCTAACGTCTCGAATAAAGATTTGGTCGCTGTGACTGCCAGCTCTGCCAAGTGGACGGTTGGTCCCACTATAAGGATATCGTCTAGGTAAGCCATGACGATATAATGGTGTTGCTGTAGGATAGCCAGTATCGGTTTTACTATTTTGGTAAACAGTCTAGGGGCTGTGGTTAAGCTATTGGGTAAAGCTTCATATTGCCATAACTGCCCCTTGCAGACAAATTTTAAGAATTTCCTATGGGATTCTATGATGGGGACTGTATAGTATGCATCTTTGAGATCGATGCAAGCCATAAAGTACCCCTGATACAGTAGCTGCTTAGCGGTTTCAAAGGTTTCCATTTTGAAATGGGTATATTGTACGAAAATGTTCAGCTGAGTTAGGTCAATGATGATCCGACATCCTCCATCTTTTTTGGTTTTAGTAAAGATGTTGGACACGAACTCAATGGGTTCATGTGTCGTCTTCCCTATCACCCCTTTGGCTGCTAGCCGTAATATTTCTGCATGTCCTTGCTCGATCTCTTTTTGAGAGAGCGCAAATGTGCGATGAGGAACATGCTGAGTAGGGGGAAGTTGACCGTTAATAAACTCTATGACATAACCCAGAACACTTTGTAAAATAAAAGGGTCGGTAGTTATTTTATCTCATGCACCACTTAAGGCCCGCAACCGTCCCCCTACTTGTGAGGATACCATTGCTACTTGCTTAGTAGAACCAGACCCCCTTACCTCCATGGTCAACGGCGGGTCCTGGTGTATGGTGGTTTGGGGGGACGTTGTGTGGCTTGACGAGGTGGAGGCCGCATTTTCCAGGCGGGCCTCTGAGGGCCCTGCCCTAAAAAAGGGGTCTGCTGTTGGGGAACTGGCGGTGGATTAGTCCTAGGTGTCCTGTCCGGTGGGCGAGGTTTCCAAGCGGTATACGGCGGTTGCCGATAGGCGCGTGCCCTCGATGAAGGTGGCTTCATGAGGCCGACGGCTTTGGCTTCCTCGTCCCTCTTTTACCTTTTTCGGCAGGTCTTCCCCGAACAGCTGATGTGGTGGTGGAGTGGTGCTGGTACGGCACAACCCTGCAAATTTAGGGTTGAGCGTGGGCCGGATGGAGGTTTTTCGGAGACAATTAATCTCCTACTGGGCATTGCAGAGTAAGGCCAGGGCATCCTGCTGCTCACTGGACACGTTCTCCCCATCGAGGGTCCTGGCATATGCTGTGAGACCCGTTGAGAGGAGTTTCAGGACTTTCTGGAGGCTGCGTCCTGAGCTCTGGTGGTATTACTGAAATTCCCCCAAATCTGAGCATTGACCATGGGGACATTCAGATTAACGCAATTCTCCGGTGGCTTGAATCTGTCCATGGTGTCGTTGAGGACCCGTTCCTGTAGCTGGTGTGAGGTGAGATAGTTAATCGTCCCCGCCAGTTTTGTATGCAGTGGCCCCCCTGAAGGAGGAGCAGTAGCAAATTTGCCCACGACATCCAGTAGGACCTCACCTGCCTCTGGAGTATCGACCTCCGGCATGTCTGGTTCGGCATCGAATTCTACCTCCTGCAGACTTCTGGCACTCCCAGCGGAGGAAGGCCAGATGCTCGGTGGCCGAAGGCTGTGGGTAGTGGAGGCCCGGGACCACCGTTCTTCCCTGTCCTGCTCTTGTTGAACTAGGTGCTCCACCATTCGCTCCAACCGGTCCATGCGACCGTCGCTACTGCACGTAGCCGACAAGCCGACTTCCCCAGGCTCTGCAATGTTACCGGGGCTTCTACCAGCAGACCTCACCCCCATGAAATGCGGAGAGCGATCTGGTGGCAGTAGGTCGTCAACACCCGCTCCTGCAGGCCCGTACGACTCCCGCACAGACTCTCCGCTAGTCCGCCCACGAGCGGACTGTGGCGGTCCGTGTGCCTGGTGGGAAGGCAGTGGATATGAGTCGGTGCCGGCCCCCGGTGCCAGGCTCCCCGGAGTCCGTGCAGGCTTACCCCTACTTCTGACTTTATGTCTCGCTAGGGGTGCATGGTCGGCAGCAGCCCCAGGCAAACTAACCGACAGCACTCTGCTGGCTGAAGCCACCTGCTCTGCACTCTGCAGCATACCTCGGTGTGAAGCTGACAGGGCTGCTCCTGCTCTCTGCAGGTCTGCTCTGCTCAGGGCTGCTCTGCAGCAGCTCTACCGGCCCGCTACCCGGTGTAAGCCAGGCAGACCCCGGCACCGGCTTCTCGAGACCTGCCGCGGCTGCGGGGCTCGACGTCGGCGCGGTCTTCCCCCCCCTCGGCCCTCGCGGGACCTGTACCGGACGAGGTGTTGCCGTCGCCGGTGTGCGAGGCGCTCCACGTACCTGCTTGCTCCCCCCCCCCCCCCCCCCCGGGGGATGGAGACACGATATCAGGGTCTTCCGTACCCTGTTCCTGTGCGGCCGCCTCTGGAGACGAGTCGGGCGCTGGTGTAACAGGTGCGCCCAACTTCCGCACCTTTTCCCCAGCCGTTTCCCGGACGCCGCCGGTGTTGTGAACAGCTCCGGAGAAGTGTCCCGCTGACCTGAAGTCCTGCGGCTCTTGGAAGGCTTACCTTTCCCTTTTCCTTCCATCGTTACCTGCAGGTAGAAACACAAGGACCCCTACCTGCAAACCAGCTTAAGGTCAGTGAACTTACCTTTTCCTGGTCCTTTTGAAGGAGCTGTGGAGAGAGAGCACTCCCCCCCCAGCTTGTCGGTAGCAAATGTGAGCGACGATGTGTCGTGCATGCATGCTGGCGGGGTCTTCACGAAGTCACTCACGTGACTCCGAAGTAAAATACAAGTAGTGAAAGTTTCATTTACCTCACAACTGAAATAAACCAGTATCTGCAGTTCCTTTCTGCGCATATTCTCTAAACTTTTGCAATATTCTACGCATATTGTCTAATCATTTGCTCATATCTGGTTTCTAACTGATTTTATCGGAGTTCATCATTTTGAAGTGGTAAGGTGGATGGTTAAAAAGTTGTAAAGGTTAATTATTATTTTTGTTTCTAATCTTGTCACAAAAAAATAGAATCTGTTGGTGAGTAGCATTAGCCGTCAAGAATTTAACAATTAATCAAAAACCTCTTGAAGATAAATAGTCCACAACTGGAACAGTAATCTGAAAGTAAACCAAAACAATCTAATTGCAAATCGTAATACCTAATGAGTCTTTACGGGTGGGATGTGAACAAAATGAGAAATTCAATTGCGTGGACATCCGCCAATAGCTGCTCAGATATTTCTCCCCTACCCCTTTTGAATATTTATGATTCAAAAACAATCAAAGGAATCAAATTCCTTTCTAGAAAGAAAATACAGCACTCTGTAAGGACAGAAGAAAATGCAACTCTTCAAACACTCGGCATTAGTTCCAGGATTTGGTGGTGGCAGCACTGAAACCAAATGATTCAAATGCAAAACGGGCGGCACAGTGGCGCAGCGCTAGTGTTGCTGCCTTTTACAGCGCTTGCAACGCCGGAGACGCGGGTTCGATCCTGACTATGGGTGGTGTCTGTACGGCGTTTATACCTTCTCCCATGACCGCGTGGATTTTCTCAGATCTTCGGTTTCCTTCCACACACCAAAGACGTACGGGTTTGTAGGTTAATTGGCTTGGTAAATGTAAAATTGTCCCTAGTGTGTGTAGGATAGTGTAAATGTGTGGGGATCGCAGGTCGGTGCGGACTCTGTGGGCCGAAGGGCCTGTTTCCATGTTGCATCCCTAAACTAAACTAAACTAAACTAGAACAGTGCTTTGACCATTACTAGTGCTGCAAGAGCAAATGTGTCAACACAGTGTTTATCTTGGTGCTATGACGGGAAGTACACATGCACATAAACACTTGGCAACCGTGACGAGTAGTCTTAGCACCAAAACATTTCTAAATTGATCCCATGATAGCTGAAACCTAAGCACATGTTTACTAACCACATCCATCAACCACAATCCGTCAACCAAATCCCAACTCTCACATCACAAGCTATCAAGTCCTCCGTAGCATTGGACTGAATTGTCACCCCACAGAACATGCTTCAAGCTTCTAGCCGAGAGGCAGGAATATAAATACTGAACCAGAGGTGTCAGAGGATTATGTGTTGCATGCGCCGGCTGGTGGGGTGAAAGGAATAGGAGGACTCTGCCACGATTGTAAATTGAGGCTCCATTGTTCCCTCCATTCCTCCCTCCCCCAGCCCGCACTCATGGTTAGATCTGATGAAGGGTCTCGACCCCAAACGTCACCAATTCCTTTTCTCCAGAGATGCTGCCTGACCTACTGAGTTACTCTAGCTTTCTGCCCGTCTCATAGTTAGCAAGTCTACTTGCAAAAACTTCCGAGCTGCCAGTAATGAAGTGATCACGAGTAGCAATGATCCATTGTTCACCTCAGTGACAGGTGGCTGCTTGACAGCGACTATATAACTTGCATGCAAGGGAGCAACCGCTGCTCAGTAATTATGGTTAAATATGAAATATAACAGTTCCAATTGATGCAAAGCCAACCGTGCTTCAAGACAATGCACACTGCTGCATCAGTTGACATTTCAATTGTCCACACAGTTTGCCTAGTGTCTCAGAACTTAAATAGACTATTTTCTCCGCTTTTAAAACGGATAAGTGAGGTGAACTAGGAAAACGTCCTTAAAACAACTGGCATGTTTCTCATCTTAACACCGCTGCACTATCATCTTTGATTTAGTGACAAAAGCTTTGGATACCAGTCAATTTGCACAAAGTGAATGATCATCCGAAAAGGAAGTAAAGCATTCAATCAAAGTAACAGTTTGCAAGTGTCATGTTTCCACTGGAGTTTTTATACGATCAGTTTCATTGAGCACCTTTAATGGGAAGGGTATTTTTGCGATGGGGTTTGATTCAGTACATTCATTAAAAAGTTATGCTTTAAATAATTACCCGACAATAATAACCAGCATTAATGTTTTTTGTTGTATAAATTTTCTTTTAAAAATATTTTTGTTCAAAAAAGATTAAAGTTTTGGTTGCTATTTTTTTACATTATCTCCTCTAAAGATCCAGTAGCCATTACGGAGCCTATAAGTATAATGTTATAACATAATGTGGATACGTTTCCTTTGCTATGTGAAACATAAACAATAAAAACATGTCAAAATGAACAGAAACTAGCTCGGGCCACAGCAACTCAATGCATTTGTGAATAAGGATTTAATTAAGGCAATGCCGTTTTCAAATATTTTCCAGGAAATTACATTTGGCAGAATACTGAAGAGAAAACTTAAGATGCATTCTTAAAATTGACCCATCTTTCGTCCCCAACTCATTCCATAACTATTCACTTTAACTTTCTGTCATTCAGCCTCATTTCTACCTTGTTACAAACCTTCCATTTCACTCTTTCATCATTTTTTTCATTTTTAAGCATCATCTTCAATTTGTTTCATACTGTAGCTGATGATTGATTGCATGTTTGTTCGTTCCATAAATGATGACTGACCTGTGATTTAAAAAAAAAATCTGGTCTAATTTGGATTTCCAGCATTTGCAATACTTTGCTTGTGTAGACTGTTACCCTTGGTTTTGGCGGTCATAGTTGCTACCTTGTATGTGAATACTTGGCCAATAAAATTATTCATTCATTCATTCATTCATTACAGCGAATGCAGCGCCAGAGACCCGAGTTTGATCCTGACTACGGGTGCTGTTTGTACGGAGTTTGTACGTTCTCCCCGTGACCTGCGTGGGTTTTCTCCGAGATCTTTGGTTTCCTCCCACACTCCAAAGACATACAGGTTTGTAGGTTAATTGGCTTGGTAAATGTAAGGAATTGTCCCTAGTGGGTGTAGGATAGTGTTAATGTGCGGGGATCGCCGGTTGGGGCGGACCCGGTGGGCCAAAGGGCCTGTTTCCGCGCTGTATCTCTAAACCCAACTAAACTAAAGCAAGATGTTTTGCACTCTCTTCTCATTACCGTGCACGGTCCAATATCATTGCTGCATGCTTTCCACACAATGAAAGAATAAAGGGTCAGAACGTGATGCTCCAACACTGTTAACTCCATTGGCGTGTTTTCGATGACTGTGCTTTTACCAGTTCAGGTGTAGCTTGATATTTGCATTGGTTCTCTGGAGCCCGGACTTCAATGGTGAGCTCTGACTGACCAGAAACCCTCCGAAAATCCATTGGCAAACATGTTCCTCCATGGCTGCTAACAGTTTTTGCAAAGCAGTAAAGCTGGGCTGAGGATTTGCCAGCAATAAAAGCTGCAATAGATTTTTAATGGCTTTTAATCTCAAGTATTTAAGGTAATTTAAAAACCATTAATTGAAGTGAATAATAAAAAATCCAAAAATTATTTAGAAAAAAATAACTCAGTGCAATCAAAACATTTACAAGTAATTAAAACATGTGAGCAAAACTTTTTTTTTGGAGTAATTTACCTTCCTTGTTGCCTGCTATATGTCTACCGTGCAACCATTTAAACCAAAGGGTCTCTTGTCCTCCATCAACATTGATATGGTGCAAATTGCAGGAGTCAACATTTTTCGACAAGGTCCCACATAAGGAAAGAAGGCTTTTGACAATAAGAGATTAGTATACAAACTTAAAGCACATGGTATTGGGGGTTCAGTATTGATGTGGATAGAGAACTGGCTGGCAGACAGGAAGCAAAGAGTAAGAGTAAACGGGTCCTTTTCAGAATGGCAGGCAGTGACTAGTGGGGTACCGCAAGGCTCAGTGCTGGGACCCCAGCTATTTACAATATATATTAATGATCTGGATGAGGGAATTGAATGCAACATCTCCAAGTTTGTAGATGTCATGAAGCTGGGGGGCAGTGTAAGCTGTGAGGAGGATGCTAGGAGGCTGCAAGGTGACTTGGATAGGTTGGGTGAGTGGGCAAATGCATGGCAGATGCAGTATAATGTGGATAAATGTGAGGTTATCCACTTTGGCGGCAAAAACAGGAGGGTAGACTATTATCTGAATGGTGACCGATTAGGAAAAGGGGAGATGCAACGAGACCTGGGTGTCATGGTACACCAGTCATTGAAAATAGGCATGCAGGTGCAGCAGGCTGTGAGAAAGCGAATGGTATGTTGGCATTCATAGCAAAAGGATTTGAGTACAGGAGCAAGGAGGTTCTACTGCAGTTGTACAGGGTCTTGGTGAGGCCACACCTGGAGTATTGCGTACACTTTTGGTCTCCTAATCTGAGGAAAGACATTCTTGCCATAGAGGGAGTACAGAGAAGGTTCACCAGACTGATTCCTGGGATGGCAGGACTTCCATATGAAGAAAGACTGGATAGACTCGGCTTGTACTCGCTGGAATTTAGGAGATTGAGGGGGGATCTTATAGAGACTAACAAAATTCTTAAGGGGTTGGACAGGCTAGATGCAGGAAGATTGTTCCCGATGTTGGGGAACTCCAGAACAAGGGGTCACAGTTTAAGGATAAGGGGGAAGTCTTTTAGGACTGAGATGAGAAGATCTTTTTTCACACAGAGAGTGGTGAGTCTGTGGAATTATCTGCTACAGAAGGTAGTTGAGGCCAGTTCATTGGCTATATTTAAGAGGGAGTTAGATGTGGCCCTTGTGGCTAAAGGGATCAGGGGGTATGGAGAGAAGGCAGGTACAGGATACTGAGTTGGATGATCAGCCATGATCATATTGAATGGCTGTGCAGGCTCGAAGGGCCGAATGGCCTACTCCTGCACCTATTTTCTATGATTCTATGATTCTAAGCAAAATGCTGAGTGATATCCACTTGTCATAGATTGTGCTGTTGGAATCTCTTGTTGAATCCCAAACAAACATTATGCCTAGCTATACTGCTATTTAAAAAGCCAAATATAACAATCGGTGAGATTTGACCCCATGATTTTGTTGGCCTATTAACAATAGACCAATTTTACACTGGTGTAAATATCAAAAAAATAAATGCAACTACCCTCTCCCCCTAATCTCATCAAGTTAGGGAAGTCTATACATGGTGAAAAAGCAAAATACACAATGAAAATTTGAAATTGAAACAGAAAAATGTTGGAAATACTTAGCATGTGAGGCAGGATCTATGGACTGTGAAGTTTCATCAAAAGTCAACTTTATAAGTTTGGCCCTGGAATAAAGTTCCACCTTGCTGAATAATAGATCTGCAACCTCCCTGAGATATTGATGTGCAGCAAGTGCACTGACATTACAGGTATTCCCAGAGTCAAGTGCTCAGAACTACTATATTTGATTATTTTCTGCAGTGCTCCTTGCAACATGTCACCACAGACAGGTGTCATCTTAGATCTTTTAGTTGACCCATCTTTTTTTAAGTTGAAGATAGACACAAAATGATGGAGTAACTCAGCGGGACAGGCAGCATCTCTGGAGAGAAGGAATGGGTGACGTTTCGGGTCGAGACCCTACTTTTTAAGTTGGCCAGTTGGTGAAAAAACAGTTGCTTGAAGATTAAGGGTCCTGGTGCATTTGCCATTTGCTGATGCAGGCACATGGACTTAGGACATACGAGGATCAGGTGAAAAATGTGGTCAGAACCCTGTCATTGATTCCCTTCTAATCTTCCAACCCACTGAGTAAATTCCAGGAGGCAGTTCCAGATGAGGTGGGCATCTTTACTGTGCATCGGGCAGAGCTTCTGCATGTCTCCAGTTGGTCACATCACAAGGCAGTCCTATTCCCTCCTTACCATGGTAAGTACTAGCGCTGTATTGAAAATCATCTTCATGTTGGAAAGTTAACATTTTAACCGCTCACCGGGTAACATTTAAACAAAGGCATTGCAGATAAGAGTGCATCAGGGATGTTCCTTTATGTGCGTTTCCACCGGATATATCAGCTTTCAGCCGTGGCCACGGTGGCACAGTGGTAGAGTTGCTGCCTTACAGCGCCGGAGACCTGGGTTCGATTCCGACTACGGGTGCTGTCTGTACGGAGTTTGTACGTTCTCCCTGTGACTACGTGGGTTTTCTCCGAGATCTTCGGTTTCTTCCCACACTCCAAAGACATATAGGTACGTATGTTAATTGGCTTGGTGTAAGTGTAAATTGTCCCTGGTGTGTGTCGGAGAGTGTTAATGTGTGGGGATCGCTGGTCGGTGTGGAATCGGTGGGCCGAAGGGCCTGTTTCCGCACTGTATCTCTAAACTAAATGGAAACTAAACCATAGTGCCTTTGATTTTAGGACAGGAATATTATTCTCTTGAAACGCTGAAGACGAAATTAAGGAACCCTTGCTGAGATTGTGCGGGGCGTTTATGATTAACAAGTGACTATTTTCCCTAACTATATAATCAATAATTAGGGGAACAACCTCAGGAGAAATAATTCATATTTACGTACAACCTAAGAAAAGACCATTTCAGCCCATCTCTGCTCACTCACAGAGCAATTCCATTCCACTGTTAATTTTCCTATAAACTGTTCTCAGCATATTCCCATTAACTACCGTCAGATTCTAAATTGGCCTTTTAGAACTCAGACAATAGGAATGAAAAGTAAAAACCGTGTAGAGGCTGAAAATATGAAATAAAGTTATAATAAACTGAAAGACATGGCAGGTCAGATGGCACCTTGGAAAAAGAAACAGCGCTGATTCTTCAGGTAGAAGGACCCTTGTCATAAGCGGTAAAATTAGATGACATTTTATTTATGTTTAGTTTTTAACAGGGAGCTGAATATTCAAGACCGAGGCTTTTGAAAACCTGGAAATCAATGAATATAGGATCTGACAGCAAGATGGACAAGCACAGGAACTAATCGGTTGACAAGCACGGAATCAATCATAATCGAGGGAATTGTGGATTTTGCTACACTTGCTTTCATTTCTCATGGAAAGTGAAACAGTATTGCAGGTTAACTTCCGCTCAGCAGCAACTTTGACATTCAAAAGCTAAAATAGCAAGCTGCTGGGAACTTGGAACAAAGAGAGAGAATATTGTAAATGCTGAGTTAATCCGTAGAGCAAAATGGAGTTAATGCATGTGATCCATGTCTTTTCATCAGCCATCTGAATGCACGAACCACATCAGTATTCCTGTGTGGTTCTGGTGAGGTACGGTATATTTTTATGGCATTTGGAACATGGATGCAGCTGGCAAAACATGGGGTTAAAGAACTAACTTTTCACCTATTAAACAGGTCAGATCAGGTTGTCTAAATTGAACTGGAGTGTCAGGGGTTATGGGGAGAAGGCAGGAGAATGGGGTTAAGAGGGAATGATAGATCACCTCCATGATTAATTGGAGGTGTAGAATTGATGGGCTGAATGGCCTAATTCTGCTCCTATCACATGAACTTATTAACTAACTTATGAACTAAAGATAGGCATGGGCTGTATTCATTAATGTGGGATTGTCCAAGTCAAAGAGGGGCTGTGGGCCACCACAAGGTCAAAAATGCAAGATAAATACAGGTGGATGTTTATCAGAAGACTTAATCGACCTATTGGTTCTAAATGAACAGGCAGTGAGATAGTGGTAGGGTGCATAGATATGTAGGGGGCCACCGATTAGTTCATAAACTAATGAGTCGCTGTAGTGAGAGGTGAGAGGGGATCACAAATGGAGAGTAGGGGCTCTCCATGACTTCTCCAGACCAATGACTTTTGAATAGATGTGACATTTATTGGTTTTGAATCAAAAGGATGTGTTGTCATAATGCTGACCAGAGACAAGTGTCTCTTTCCCTCTCAACCCCATTCTTCTGACTTCACCCCAAACTCATGACACCCATACTAATCAAAAATCAGTGAATCTCTGCCTTAAGAATATCCATTGAATTGTCCTCCACAGCCATCTGTAGCAATAAATTCCACAGATTCACCATCTGCTGACTAAAGAAATTCCATCTCATCTCCTTTCAAAAGGTACATCCTTTCATTCTGAGGCTATGACCTCTGTTCCTAAACTCTCCCACAGGTGGAAACATCCTCTCCACATTGACTCTATCCAGGCCTCTATCACGTGTAAGAATCAGTGTATGAATTGTGATTTTAAGTCACCCAGAACTCTATATCTGGATGGCTTCCAACAGATGTCTGAATAAATCATGGTTAGGGAATTGCAGCAGGTTTGCTCTGCACCAGTCAACTGATTCTAATTCCGAGCACAGTCAAGTAGTCATCAGCAGAACTCACCAGCTAGTTTGGGAATTGCCTACGTGGTAGTCTCAAATCTTCTAACTTGAGGCAGTATAAACAAGACTTGCCAGCATTTCCCAGTGTTTCTTGATTCCAATTTGACACAGAGATTGCTGCACTTAGCTTTGGGTTTGCTATAGCTTCTCTCTGCGATCTGCTCACTCATTTTCATTCATTTAACATTGCACAGAAAGCAAACAGAAATCGTTAGGGAGTTTACTTGGGCAAAATGTGGCCCAGGACATTATTCTGGGTACTTCAACATGTTTCGAGGATCAGAACTGTATCCACTTTGTGTACACTCAACTAGTTTCACTGAGTACAATAGTGTGAAAGAGCTGCAGGTGCACATTCAGTGTCTGCCAGGACTGGTTAGATCACTCCGATCATTATATCATTCCTTTAGTGTTCAACAATGCTTGCTACCATTCCTATGAACAACAATGGGAGCAAATAGCTTATATCCTGGAGCTTAATATTTCAGTTCATGTCCTCTTGCACTTGGCTGAATACAAGTTAAGTAGCAGAAATCGCACCCCTTGTAAAGAAAAACAAATACAGACACATTATTTTACAGCATAGGTGTGACTTTCAGATTTGTTGTTAGTCGATTTCTTCTGCTACCATCCCACAAGTGTTTAATATTTCATGGCATTAGTCGAGTCTTGAGTCCGCTCCCGTACCTGTTTTACCATAGCTGATGTGAATGTCTCCCAAGCTGCAACACATTTTCCAGGAGTCCAAGGACACTGAGTGCTGGAGAATCTCAGCAAATCAGTGTATGAATGTTCTCCAGAGATGCTGCCAGACCTACTGAGTTACTCCAGCACTTTATGTTTTTCTATGGATTAAAGGGGCTGTCCCACTTGACAACCTAATCCCCACGTGTTTAAAAGACCCTAGACGTGTTGAAAAAAATGTCAAGGTCGTGTTGACTCGTCAAAGTAAAAGACCTCCTACGATCTCCTACGACCATGTCTATGACCTCCTACGACTATGTCTACGACCTCCTACGACTGTCTACGACCTCCTATGACCCCCCTCGACCTCAGTCTTCCACACCTAAGACCAACTACGACTAGCGACGAGTGGAAATGATCACATGATAAAATGATGTCACGTTTGCATTTTTTGTTCCCGGGCCAGTTACCGACCTACGACCACCTACGACTATCTACGACTACCATCATGACCAACTATGACCTACCTACGAGTAAAAAGTATCAATTTTTTCCACGCCAAAATTTTTTTAACTTATTGGACATTTTTTATCAGGCTGGAAAAAACGGCGCGACCTACTAGAGGCCACGAGTATGCGGAGACCACTCACGAGCATGAGGAAGAGTGACCTACGGCCTCCTACAACCTCCTATGACCGCGTGGCGATCATGCTGCGAGTATGTGAAAGGCAAACTCGGCAGAGGTCGCCAATTAGGTTGTGAAAGTGGGACAGAGGCTTAACTAGCCACTGCAGCTCTTTGTTTCTCCATTTTCCAGGCGTGCTTTGATTCAGTGGTTATTTCCCCTTTAAAGGGTGGCAGCGTGGTCAATAAGTGCAGGTCTGTTACCTTAGGAACGTAGGATCCCGAAAAATAATCATGCATTAAAAAAAGATCTCGACATAAAGCATTCAGGTTCACGCACAATGTAACTTGTGAAAATTACACACCAACAGAGTTGGGACAAACTAGCCAGGGTCCCTCACACAGTATAATGTTAGCACATCACGGTAGGCAAATCAATTCGTACGCCACTGTTTTGAAAAATTATTCATAATATATTTTTATCTGACCTACAATTCTTTTACTAACAATTAGAGTTTAATACAGAAGTCACATGTATGTTAAATATTACAATACCTCAAAAAATCCCAAACTAGAATTTTAGAGCCTTTACGTTTCGTAGCAGTTCAATTATGGAGAAACCGCATATAGACTCTCTGTACTAATGAAAGATTGACAATAAGGAAATCCCTTATTTACAGCATGATTATATGCATTGCTAAAGGATAACTGCATTCATTTGAAATTAAGCAGATAGGAATACAAGGCAAGGGGAATATGAAGGTAAGGGTGTAGGTGTCACAGTAAATCTAAATCATAGGCCAAGCGATTATAAACAGTGCAGTTAAAACTTTCTACATAACCTAGCAGTAACTAACACTTCTACATAAACCTATTTTATGTTGGGACTATCCCAACATTTAAGAAACTGTTAGACAAGTACATGGCTAGGACAGGTTTGGAGGGAAATGGACCAAATACAGGCAGGTGGGACTAGTGTGGGTGGGACTAGTGTGGCTGGGACATGGTGGCCGGTGTGGGCAAGTTGGGCTGAAGGGCCTGTTTTCACTCTATGTCTCTATCACTCTATGACTAAACCTATATTACCTGTCACACTTCTAATATTTCCATTCAGATTACATTGTCATCTCAGTTCACACGTAATTTTCCAAGCTTAATAAATGGCATTGTAATGCTCAAAGTTCCACAACGACCAATGCAAAAGGAACACACCTTAGGAAATACATTGCAAGAGTTGATAATATTGCCATAAAATTGCCACAATTTCATAAATAGATAAATGGTAATTGCCGAGATATACCAGCAATGAAACAATTTAAAAATTGTGCTGGTTGAGGTTCACCCTGATAACAGAGAAACGGAGAGACATTTGTTAATATATTTCTCATATACTCTGGAACAAAAAAAAGGTAAATCCTCGAGGATATCACCAGGTCGAGCAGTAAAGAGGCACCGTCAATCTTTCCAGCACCTGTAGTTTTGTTTTAATTTCATTAACATTTACTTTGAAACGAATATGGATGATGAGGAAGAAAGCAAGTTCGGAAAGGGAGGTCCCTTGGTGTTAGTGAATGTCGCAGCAAGAGCTCTATGTTGTTCTCCTCCGGTGTGCAGGCTTCGACTAATATGAGGTGTAAAGTGTTCAGTGAGTCTCTATTGCCTCCATAGGATATGGCTTTGGTCTAATGTGATGGCACAAAAATAATGGGCATAATGGACTGGCGCATTTCAAGGGGGACATGACGTACCCATGGATATTGGGTATTTGCCAACATGTCTTTGTGAGCATGCTCACACGTTGGCATTAAAAAATTGTGTCTTTTGTGGTTCCTGTGGTTCTTAAGAGTTTTGCTTCGCTGCCAAACTAACTCAATTACTTATGCATAGTTATGGATCTCTTTACGCCCTAAAGCTAGGGGCTGCAGAGGGAGGGGTGGTGAGGAGGGAATCTTTTTTACTGCAATAAAACTGCAATCTCTGAGTGCATTTAAAACTTCACTTTGGCTGGATCACTGCAGACCAATTGAACAATACTGGCGTCAACTCAAGTGAAGAAATGTGGAACTGCAGATGCTGGTTTACAAAAAAAAAGTCACAAAATGGTGGAGTAAATCAGCGGGTCAGGCATCATTTCAGGAGAAGATGGATGTGATGTTTTGGGTCAGGACCCTTCTTCAACCTGATGGTGGAGGCAGTTGGGGGTGGACAAAGCTGGAAGAGATGAGAGCCAGGATGAAGCTTTGTAGGTAGGAGATGGACACAGGTGAGGATGGGGGGGGGAGGGTTTTGAAAAGGTTTGATAGGAGATGGTTGGACAAAAGTCAGCGATGAAATGAAAGGAGTGAGCCAAAAGGAAAAAAGAGTTAAGAATTGTGAACCCAGAGGAAGGAATGTAAGTGGAAGGGGAGGGAGAGGGGAGATATAGGTGAGAGTCCAGGGGATGTGGGGGAGAGAGGGTTGTTAGAAGTTACCTAAAATTGGAGAATTCAATATTCATACCATTGGGTTATAAGAAACCCAAGCAGAATATGAGGTGCTGTTCCTCCGACTTACATGTAGCCTTACTCTGGCAATGGAGGAGGCACAGGACAGAACGATCAATATGGGAATGGGAAAAATGGGAAAGGGGGTTTAAATTGTTATCAACCGGAATGTTACCGAGTGTAACAGTTTGCTGAAATGGTTGCAAGATCTTTGCTTAGACTCGCCGATGTACAGGAGGCTACATCGGACACACTGGATGTAATAGATGAGGTAAGAGGAGGTGCACGTCGACCTCTGCCTCACCCGGAAGGATTGTTGGGATTACTGTACAGAGAGAGCCGCCATCATGGAAGGCCGAGGTCGGTGGAAATGGGAGGATGTGGTGGTGATGGGATCAAGTTGGAGATGGCAGAAATGTTGGAGGCCGGTGAGGTGAAAGAGGAGGACCACGGGAACTGTTATTTGAGGTTTTGAAAAGTAAAAACAACTAGAAGTCTAAAAATTTTAAAGAATGCTGGAAATGTTCAGCAATGTAGGAAAAATGTTAGTTTCCATTTCAGGTCATTAATCTTCCATAGAAATAGGAAAATTTAGAAATTAAATATTTTTAACGTTTCATCTCTCTTGGTCTGCACTCATTCACAGATATTCCCTTGGCTCTCTCCACACTCTTCCCTTTCCAGCATCTTAAAACACATTTAATTTCTAACTTTTTCCCTCCTTAAAATGCAAGGCCATCAACCCATAGCACTAACACTGTTTCTCTCTCCATTGATGCTGCCTGACCCTCTGAGCATCTCCAGCATTTTCTGTTTCCATGTTGCTGTCCATTGGTTTACATCACAAGCTGACTGCCCTCTGCCTACCTGGCAGGTTAAACACCACGTGCTCCACTGACCTTCCCAACTTCACCGAGAACACGAGTCTCATTTACAATGTGTGTAATGGGCCTGTCCCACTCACGCGACTTCTTCTGCGACTTCCGGCACCCATCACAGGCCGTGGCAGGTCGGCGAAAACTTTCAACATGATGAAAATTCAGCGGTGACCAGAAAGACGCTACGGCGGAGGAGACTACTCACGACCATACAGGCGACACCCTGACGACATGTCGCGCGGTGAAGCCTGTTTGGTCGTGAGTAGTCGCCCAAAGAGTCGTACCTTGTTCTGGTCACCGCTGGATTTTCAACATGTTGAAGATTTTCAGCGACTTGTATCGACCTATGATGGGTGCCGGCAGTCGCCGAAAAAGTCGCGTAAGTGGGACAGGCCCATTACTGATTCATTATGAAATTTCAGTCAAATTACCACCAGCAATGGGATGTATGGAATCCAATATAATAGTAAGATTAAATGAAAACTTACCAGTTTGAAGTTTGATCCTTATTTTATGAGGAGTTACGATGAGGGATCTCGTGAAGACCCCGCCAGCACGCATGCACGACATTCTTCAAAGCAGCGGTGTGGAATCACAGATAGCAGCACTGACTGGAGATAGTAAGATTAAGAGACACTAATATACCAGTTGACCTTATGATAGAGGGTTGGGAGCGGAGGGCACGAAATCCCTCATCGTAACTCCTCATAAAATAAGGATCAAACTTCAAACTGTTAAGTTCTCATTTAATCTTACTATTTTACTTCGGAGTCATGTGAGTGGCTTTGTGAAGATTTCAAAGCTCTGTGATTCCATGCCCTGGACCACGTCCATGCTCACACACTACCGTAATTACTGATGGAGGAAGTATGTTAACGTATTTCAGACTTGAACAAAGCTGAAAAAGAATAAGGTATTTACTAATACAAACAAAAAACCCCTGAATTCGGGGAAAAACATTTAGGGGACAGCACTTAAAACTGAATCCGCAAACGTTGCGGGAGCGGCCACAGGTTTATAATAGAACCGTTGGAATGTTCCTTCATTGGCCCAGCCCGCTGTTGCGAGGACATGATCCATGGGTACCTCCATGGTCCTCGCCGCTGATGTGGATGCAGCCCTAGTAGATTGAGATTTAAAAATGTCAGTATCTACACCTGCTGCTACCAATACCATTCTGAGCCACCTGGAGATAGTGTGCACCATCACCCTGTGATGTGGGTTTTTGAAGCTGATGAACAGTCCTATCTACATTCTCCTGATGTTTTGAGTGACATTAATGTAATGTCGGAGATAGGTGGTTATGCAGAGTCGTACATCAATGGGATATGCTCGGAATTCCAATTTCAGACCTGTTGTCCCAGGCCTGTGATGTTTTAGTAACTCATCTATAAAGAAGGTTACTTTAGTGGGGGTCGAGACCATCCTGTCCAGTTTTAGTTTGTGGAGGGTCTGGACTCGTTGTGCTGTGATCAGTGCCATTAACATTACCACATTGAAGGTGAGTTTATCCAGTGGTAGATCTGAAACTGGTGACCAGCTCCTGAGTAGGGACAACACAACCCCAATGTCCAAGGTTATGTTATAGCATGGTTGTGGAGGGTTCGAATTGAATATACCCCTCATAAGTTATGCTACCAGCTGGTGGGATCCTACTCCAATAATGAGATAGGATGACAATGCACTTCGGGCACTGTTGATGGCACTGTAGCTAAGGCCCTCATCATAGTGAAGGCCTGCGAGGAATTCCAGCACATCAGTGATCGTTTCAGAGTCGTAGGTGCTCTTGGTCTGAGTACAGAAGGCCTCCCATTTTCTTATGTGGGGGAGGTACTGCTTCCTCGTGGACTCCCTGCACGATGCTGTGATGATATTCATGGTCCTCGTTGACAGCCAGAATCATAGTAATGGCCTCTTCAGAACCTGCAAGCCAACAGGTTCAGATGACCATGGCACGGATGACCTTCTCCTGTTATAGGATGGGTTACTAGATTCGGGTATTTAGGGACTTGCACCCATGGTTCTTTCACCATGCGGAAGACCACCGGGTACCATGGTTGTGAGGGCCAGTCGGGTATTATCAGAATCCCAGATGCAGAATCTAGCTGGATCTTCTGCAATACCCAACTGATGAGGCAGAAAGGGGGAAATGCATAGAAGAACAATTTCCCCCAATGTAGCGAGAAAGCGTCCATCGCCACTGCCCCAGGATCTGGTTCCCAAGAGACATATGTTGGTATCTGATGGTTCAACCTGGACGCAAAGAGGTCGATATCTGGTGTTCCATACTTGGCTATAATATTAGCAAATATTTGGGGGTTCAACATCCACTCGGTGCTTTAATTAAATACTCGTGACCTGGTGTCTGCCACTGTATTGAGCTTACCCAGAAGGTATGTAGCTGAAATCCATATATTTCTTTCAATACACCAGAGCCAAATTATGTTTCCCAATTCATCGCAAGATATCGACTTGATACCACCCACATGGTTTAAATATGCCACCACTGTGGTATTATCTATCTGTAGACGGACATGCGTATGATGCATAGTTGTGCAGTAAGCCCGCAGCCCGTGAAATGCTCCCAGCATTTCCAGATAGTTTATACCTTGTAATTGGAGTAAAGTAGATTCGTGCAAATCCCATCTGCCGCCACTACTGGAAGTGGTGTCAGTAGCTCCCCAGCCCTGGGTGCTTGTGTCAGTTTGTAACACGACTGACGGGTTTACAATTATGATGGAATTGAAACAATTACGAATGTTGCTAATCCACCATCATAGCTCAATTTGTGCCTTGTTTGGCAGCTGCATAGGTCTGTCAAAAATGTCCAGCATTTGTTTTTAATGCTGAGATCTTAGCTCTTCACAAATTTTGATAAGATAACGGCCTAAATTGTGCAGCTGGAAATGTAGCTACAAGTTTTCCAATCACCTTGGCAGCATGTCTGATAGTCGGTTTCCTGGCGCAAGCGAGGCTGTTACACGCTTCTATTATGTCTGTTGCTTTGTTCTCTGGGAGAGTGACAATCATATGATTGGAGTTAGCCGTGAATCTCAAGTAGCCCATAATCACAGAGGGGTTGAACTTAGATTTGTCTGGATGGATGATAAACCCCAGTTTTTCGAACAGTGACCTGGTAGCTGTCACAGCTGATTTAGCTAACTCTAAAGTATTTCCCACAATTAAAATGTCATCAAGATATGCCATGACTGTGTGGTTTTGTCTTCTTAGACACGCCAATACTGGATTTAGTATTTTGGTGAACAACCTGAGGGCTGTTGTGAGTCCATTAGGAAAGGCTTTGTACTGTCATAGTTGCCCCATCCAGGCAATTTTTAAGTATTTACGGTGATGTTTCCGTATAGGCACTGAATAGTATGCATCTTTTAGGTCGATGCAGGCCATGAAGCACCCTCTGGAAATCAATTGTTTAGCCATTTAAAATGTGTCCATTTTGAAATGGGCATATTGAACAAAAGTATTCAAGTGGGTTAAATCAATTATGATACGACATCCACCATCTATTTTGGTTTTAGTAAAGATGTTAGATACAAACTCAAAAGATTCATGTATCGTTTTTGTATAACCCCCTTGGAGTATAATCTTAATAGTTCTGCATGTCCTTCCACTTTCTCTTTGTGAGAGAGTACGAATTTCCGGCTAGGTACATGCTGAGCTGAGGGAAGTCGTCCGTTTATGAATTCGATTTCGTACCCATGAATACTTTGTAATATAAAAGTGTCAGAAGTTAAAGAACTCCATGCATCCCAGAACAGACGCAACCTCCCTCCTACTAGTGAGGTTCTGAATGCAGCACCCCCAAGAGAACCAGACCCCCTTACCTCCATGGTTACCGGTGGGGCCTGATCTTCTGGTCTTTCTTAGGTAGTAGTGTTGCTGGGATGTGGGGTTGGCGCATCTTCCAGGCTGGTCGCTGTGGGCCCTGGCCTAAAAAAGGCCTCTGTGGATAGGGCGCGACCTTAAGGAAGGTTCCCGTTGCTCTGTTTGGTTGACCCCGAGGCCTATTTGTTGTTGCATATGGATGCGATACGCCTGTGGTCTGCACGAGGAAGGCGGTTTAATTAATCCAACCGCTTTGGCTTCCTCGTCCAGGTCTTTAACCTGTTTAGGCAGATCATCACCAAACAATTGTCTTGGTGGTGGCGTAACATTGGCCTTACACAAACCCGCAAACTTGGGGTTTAGTGTAGGACGGATAGAGCTCTTCCGAAAGCAGTTTATTTCGTACTGTGTGTTGCACAGCAGAGCTAATGCATCCTGCTGCTCTTCCGTTATGTCCGTACCGTCTATTGACCTGGCGAATGCAGTGATGCCGGAGGTCAATAATTTCAGGATCTTCTGGATCTTTAACTCCTGAGTCCTGATCCCGGGGCTGATGTTACCCCATATGGGTGTATTAACAGTAGGGACATTCAGCGACACGCAATTCTCTGGAGCCCTGTATTTGTTGGTTGCCTCCGAAATTACCTGTTCTCTGAGCTGGTGGGTGGTCAGGTAATTAATGCTTGCCGCTAGCCGCGGCTGAAGAGGCTGCCCTTTCAGGGATGATTCGGCGAACTTCGACACCACTTCTGGAAGTTCCTCCTCTGGCATCTCTTGCAACAAAGGATCTTCACCAACCCCTCTTCGAAGTCAGCTAGTGCCTGACTTGTGGTGCTCCCTACTGAGGAGGGAGATATGTTAGACAGCCCTGGCATGGGTCCTGCCGTAGATCTTCGCGATCCTAGCGAACGCACGCTCCTGATGGAGAAGGTCCTCTCGAGCAGCTGCCTCTCGAGAAGGTCCCTCTCGAGCATGCGTTCCATTCGATCTATGCGACCGCCGCCGTTATCTGCAGACGGCAAGTCGTCTTCCCGAAGTTCCCCTCCAGCGGGGCTACGTGTCATCCGCGCGGGCTTGCTGCCAGTCCCGGGTCTTCGGGACTGATGCGATGCAAAGTCGGTGCCAGCCGCTCCGGCGGGGCCACTCGACTTGTGTTTCCTACCACCGGTCCGCAATCCAGCAGACTGAAGCACTGGCGAGTTGGTGCCAGCCGCTCCTGCGGTGCTACACAACTCTTGTGTTGTTGAACCACCAGGTCCGCAATCTAGCAGACTGATACGGTGGAGGGCCGGGCTACACGGCTTAGGTGCGGTTTTCCCACCGGTCCGCCCTCTGGTGAACTGTAACGGTGGAGTGTTGGGGCGTGCCGTTGAAACAGGCCCTGATTTACGCACCTGTTTACCGCCGTCCCAGGTCTGTTCGGGCTGAAGCGGTAGGGAGTCGGGGGCTTGTCTACCCTGCTCCCACACGGTCCTCACGCCAGTATGCAGATCCCTGGCCTGCTGTGGTGGAGAGTCGGGTCCTGCCGACTCAGCGAGGATCCCCGACTTCCGCGCTTTTTTCCCGGCCCGTGGTGCGGGTGCTGCCGGTTCTGCGGTCAGCTCCGGGGATGTTTCGCCGCCGACTTCGCTCTGAAGTCCCGCGATCCGTTGAGGCGTGCTTCAGCGCAGCCTTCTTTTTTGTCACTCACGTGACTCCGAAGTGAAATCACAGAGGAACTTTAAATGTCAATCTATTCCATAGCAATGAGAACTAAATTGTTTTCATTCACACATGGAGTCATTGTGGAAAGAGGCCCTTCAACCCA
Source organism: Okamejei kenojei (assembly GCA_035221665.1). NCBI lineage: Eukaryota > Metazoa > Chordata > Chondrichthyes > Rajiformes > Rajidae > Okamejei > Okamejei kenojei. The sequence continues at coordinate 20,967,101 of CM069157.1, forward strand.
ATGTGCCCACAATGGCCAACATGTCCAATCTACGCTCGTCCCACCTGTCTGTGTTTGGCCCATATCCCTCTCAACCTGTCCTATCCATGTACCTGTCTAAAAGTTTCTTAAATGTTGCGATAGTGCCTGGCTCAACTACCTCCTCCAGCAGCTCCTTCCATATGCCCATCATTCTTTGTGTAAAGAAGTAACCTCCCATGTTCCCATTAAATCTTTCTCCACTCACCTTAAATCTATTTCCTCTGGTTCTTGATTCCACTACTCTGGGCAAGAGACTCTGTGTTTCAACCTGATCTATTCCTCTCATGATTTTGTACACCTGTTTTGGATCACCACTCATCCTCTGGCATCCTCTGGCATTCCAAGGAACAGAGCCCGCCACTTCTCCATTATGTTGGTTGCATTTCCTGAGGGTATCTGATTTCTATCTGGGTTGCATTTCTGCATACGGGTTCAAATAGCCGTTCTTCTTGTGTTAGCCTAAGCAGTGATTGTAAGGTGAGCTACTTGACCAGAAGATGGTCAAACTGATGGAGCCACATGGTGGTGTTGTCAGCAAAGCTGCTGCCAAGCATCTCCACTGAACCAGGTTCAATCCTGGCCTCAGGTTCTGCCTGTGTGCAGTATGCACATTCTACCTGTTACCACGTGCATTCCCACTCGGGTGCTGCGGGTTTCCTTCCACATACCAAAGACATGAATTGGTTGCTTAAATGGTCACTGTCAATTACCCCCTTGTATGTTGGTGAGTGGTGGAATCTTGGGGCAGTTGATGGGAATGTAAGATAATTAAATGGGCTTAGTGTAGTTTAGATCTAAGTTTATATCTAAGATCCCCAATGGTGAAGAAATCAAGCAACGACTGAATCTAAAAGTAGAACATTAGAGCAACTTTATAAATCTGAAAGAAAATAATAATCTTTTCAGCGGATTGGACTGGATATTGGAAAATTCATGTGATGAGCAGTCAAAGAGTTTAAAAGCCATCAGGGAGATATATTGAAAATGTCTTATTTGCATTAAAGATATCCAGAAAGACTGAGGAAAAAATCAAAGCTTTGATGTCTGACTTGCACTTCTGTAGTTATACCCTTGTATCCTCAGGAACTCAAAGTACAATGGGCTTTCTGGTAAGGTTGATGGGGACGGAGGAAGAAAAAAAATGAAGCTAACTTACAACAAAAGATAAGTGATACTATATTCTATAGCAGAAGAATAACAGTGGCATCTGCTTTTAGACAGGAAACGTCCCCATTAAATAGGATTTTACTGACATAATAAACTAGATTGTTGATAAGAATAATCTCTAAGACAGGCATGAGCTGAAGCTCATATAGATGCTAAGAGAGGAAAATCACACTTCTGGCTGTGACAGGTTAAATGCTCAACTTTCTCTTTGCATTTGATCATATCAACAGCTACCCATCATATACACATAACACACAAACCAATCATATCAGTCAGTTCTAATGAATCCATTATACTGCACTAGATCATGGTTTTCATCTGATTCCAAGGCACGGTAAAGTGGAATCATTGTTATACAGTAAACCCTTGCAATAATGGACCGTTTATGCTATACAGTGGATTTTGGTTATAGAGGCTCATTATATATACTATAATACCACGAGCTTCCTGTCGCACCGCCCGCACCCCTACCCTCTCTTCCGCCAGTTGCTCAATGAGCTGGCATCACGTGAAGTGCGTCCAGTTGCGGAGTGGAGAGAGCGAGCAGCATGAAGGTGGCGTGAGTAGCGGGCCCGTTGCCGGTGAACCGTGTGTGGGGCTGAGGGGGCTCTATGGCACCCAGCCTGTTTCCCCCTGTCAAAACCCACTCCCAATGTGGCGTTTCTGCCCTCCTGGCCTTGGATTAAACTTTACCCCCCCCCCTCACTTGGTTATAGTGGACAATCGGCAATAACTGACACCCTCCCCCCCCCCCCCCCCCCCCCCACATCCACCCTGCAAGGTCTGTTATTGCGGGGATTTACTGTGTATATTTGTCAGGAATAAACTTCTGATCTTGGCAAAGTTTGCTTAAATCACAGAGAAACCATTCGCCCATTCTCCTAAAAGGTTTTAAAATGTATAATTTATGCCCATCTGAATTTTCTCCTTGATATGCCACATAAATAATTCATTTTTGCAACATTTTATCCGGATAATGAGATACTGTATTTGGCACATCCATGATCTAAGCTAAAAAGGATCAACTTCAAGTTCTTTAAGTTAACAGGACATTAAACAAATAATAATTATAATCATTCATAATTAAGAGGATGCAGAAAGAAAGAGATGATTTTCAGCAATGGAATCCCTTGGTTCCATTGACATCAACACGAGTGTGTAGTTTTATTGAATTGGCATTTCTGTGGTTAGCTAACCAGCCAGTCTTCTCCTCTCTCATCTCCCAAGTGCTTTGTACATGCCAATATATGTCCTTCATGTTTGCAGGAGTCAAAGATTTTCTCACTATCTCATAAATCATGAAGAGAATTCGTCACTCGTTCTTCACACATCTCCACGCCGTTCTTTCTTTCTTTTTTTTTGTTTTGCCACAAATAAAAGTGTCTCTTTTGATCTCAACTCATTTTGTTTCATCAAGGAAGCAACCCCTGGGACCAACAGGTGACTTGGGTTGAGAAATAAACTTTTCAGCTGTGGGGCAAGTTGAAACAAATAATGCAATGGAAGTTTCTCCTCTTTGTTGCAGCCCAGATTCCTAACAAGGTGAGTTTCAAAGGGCATCTGCATATTTTCTCATTTGCATGAGTCAAAAGCAAGTCTCATTAACAGTGACATTCAGTCGAGTAAAGAAATGAAAGGTCACACAGGTGCATTAGATGAAGCCTGCGTAATGCTTCATTAAGAGGAGCTGTGACTACATGAAGTTTATACTCTTGCTGAGCATTTTCTAATGGCAAAAGCTGAAAAATATTGATTTTGACAACACTAATAGATCACACCTTGATATTTGCTACATATAAGGAAGAAAAGTGTCCATTCAGCAGAAGAAAGGTCGTGATGCTGTGAGATCCAACATTGCTCGAGCACTAACAAGCACATTGATCTGAAATAAAGGAAATTCTGAAAATAAAACTTTAGAAAATTGCGTGATTACGTTTGGTATAGTCATTGGGTTTTTTTTACATCAACAGACGGCCTTGCATATTCTCAGCTGAGTCAATATAAACCACAAACAGTAATCCGATAAACCTTCCACCACCACCCCTTGCTTTCTTTGATGAAGCCAATTCTGTAACCTAGCAGCTAGCTCTCCCTGATGCCACGCAATCTCACCTTCCAGAGCATCCTACCAGGAGGAGCCTTATCAAAGGCCTTGCTTCCCACTTTATCAAAGTCTCAGAGGACCTGTTGTCCTCACAATGCCATCAACACTTTGCACATCGAGCTATTTGGTGGGAAAATCCTTTAAAACCAAAGCGTGCAAATATAAGTCTAAATAATGTTTTATCAAAATTAATGCTCAGGAACATGGTAGGTGTTGAACTGGCAAGATTTTGAATATTCAACCAGTGGCAAAGACTGAATTCAACATTTAAAAATATCACCAACCTGACTAAACATTCAGTTGACAACATGCTTGTGTAGAACAACTAATTACATGGCCGAGAAAATTACAGTTTAAATACACTGCAATTTTCAGATTGTGGTTATCCATTTCCACATTGGCATTCCAGAGGAGCTTTACAAGTTCTGTTTGCTTTAATTGCCTTACATTATTTATTTTATAATTCTGTGGCTTGTTCTGTATTTGAGCTTCTCAATAAACTGTGATCAAAATTCAAAGGGGGTCTGTAAGATCACTGAATTCTCAATGATTTGCCGAGTCCAGTCGTAGCGTTTAAAACCTTTTATTCAAGCACGATGGTTATGCGGTTATCAGAACAAAGCATTAAAACATCTGCAGACTTTAACTAAAACTGAACATATCATAACTAACAAAACAAAAAACGAAGGAGTTACAACTAGAAGATTGTCGACTGAACGTAACTAGCAGACAATAGGCACAGGACATTCATGGAACAACTTTCACACTGAACACACCGCTGAAAAATAGGCTTCCTTATCTATGTAGACTGACCAGGATGTATCGAGCTCTGCTGGTTCTTATCTGTTGTAACTTTGAGTTCACAAGCTCTTCCATGTCACTGTGTTCAGCAGACCCGTTTTCAAGCACTTAAGGGCTTTTGAAATAAACTAATCCCATCAATTTCTGGACTATTAACCACTAGTTATTGACCACTAGTCAATTCATGACTAACCCCACCAATTCTCTATAAGACACTAACCCCATCATTTCTCTACAAGATACTGACTATATGGCTCGGTGGTGCAGCGGTAAAGTTGCTGTCTTACAGCGCTTGCAGCGCCGGAGACCCAGGTTTGATCCCGACTACGGGTGCTGTCTGTACGGAGTTTGTACATTCTGCCCGTGACCTGCGTGGGATTTCTCCAAGATCTTCGGTTTCCTCCCACACTCCAAAGACGTACAGGCATGTAAGTAATTAGTTTTAAAGAAGGAACTGCAGATGCTGGAGAATCGAGGGTACACAAAAAGCTGGAGAAACTCAGCGGGTGCAGCAGCATCTAAGGAGCGAAGGAGATAGGCTACGTTTCGGGTCGAGACCCTTCTTCAGACTGGTCAGGGATCAGGGAAACGAGAGATATAGACGGTGATGTGGAGAGATAAGGAACAATGAGTGAAAGATATGCAAAAAAGTATCGGTGATAAAGGGAACAAGCCATTGTAAGCTGTTTGTGGTGTGAAAATGAGAAGCTGGTGCGACTGGGGTGGGGGAGGGAGATGGAGATATAGAGGGAATACCAGGGCCCGAGGGCTGAGGGAGAGGTGGGAAGGGGAGGAGACAGCAAGGATTAACAGAATTGAGAAAATTCAATATTCAAGCCCAAAGGATGCAGACTCCCCAAGCGGAATATGAGGTGCTGTTCCTCCAGCTTGCGGTGTTGCTCACTCTGGCCGTGGAGGAGGCCCAGGACCGAGAGGTCGGATGTGGAATGGGAGGGGGAGTTGAAGTGCTGAGCCACCGGGAGGTCGGGTTGGTTATTGCGGACCGAGCGGAGGTGTTCGGCGAAGCGATCGCCAAGCCTCCGCTTGGTTTCACCGATATAGATCATCTGGCATCTGGAGTCCGCTGCTTCACTCTTTGGCATATCTTTCACTCATTGTTCCTTATCTCTCCACATCACCGTCTATATCTCTCGTTTCCCTGATCCCTGACCAGTCTGAAGAAGGGTCTCGACCCGAAACGTCGCCTATCTCCTTCGCTCCTTAGATGCTGCTGCACCCGCTGAGTTTCTCCAGCTTTTTGTGTACCCAGGCATGTAAGTAAATTGGCTTGGTAAGCGTAAAAATTGGCCCTAGTGCGTTAATATGCGGGGATCGCTGGTCAACGCGGACCGGGTGGGCCGAAGGGCCTGTTTCCGCGTATATCTCTAAACTAAACTGAACATAAATTCTCTGCAACCTCCTTCAGGCTCCTTAACTCATACAAATGCGCAAAATTTCCTGAATGTGATTGTTGCTTGATATATATATTTAACTGACGGTTTGGCTTACTGAAATGCATTGAACAGAATAATATCTTTCTGTTTCAAGCCAGTCAATCATACCATTTTTTTCATTTATTCATACTTTCAACTAGTATATTTTTTCTTGAATGCAGCACAGTTGGCAGTATTTCTATTCCATTACCACTAGAATGCTTTTGTTTTGTGGTATTGATGATTAGCTTACATGAAATAAAATTATCTATTGAAGTCTACTAAACAAAGCAACAGGCGGGGGGCACCATTATTATGACTTCATGCAGAAAAGTATGCAATTAATGAACAACCATCTGTTAAAGAGTCATAACCACAAAGTCATGCAGGACGGAAACAGGCCATTTGGCCCATCCTGTACATGCTGACCATCAAGTAGGGTGGCACAGTGGTGTAGTGGTAGAGCTACTGCCTTACAGCCCCAGAGATCCGGGTTCGATCCTGACTACGGCCGCTTGTCTGTACAGCCTTTGTGCGTTCTCCTCGTGACCTGCTTTGTTTTGCTCCAATATCTTTGGTATTCTCCCACACTACAAAGACGTACAGGATTGTAGGTTAATTGGCTTGGTATAAAATGTAAAATTGTCCCTAGTGTGTGTTGGATAGTGTTAGCGCGCGGGGATCGCTGGTCGGTGCGGACTCAGTGGGCCGAAGGGCCTGTTTCCGCACTTTATCTCTAAACTATAACTATAACTATACATTATTTTGGATTATTCTGTTATTCTTGGGATTATTCAGGAAATTTATTGTTCTTCGGTTATTTTTCATGCTTAACACCCAGGACAAGTTGCAATTGTAGAAACGACCCTAAAGGGGCTGTCCCACTGCAGCGACCTAATCTGCAAGTTTAGAAGAGTTTGCCCTCGACTCAAACTCACAGCATGGTCGACACGAGGATCTAGGAGGTCCTATGCGGTCACTGGAACTCTCCATCATGATCGAGGGATGTTCCCAAATACTCCCGGTCTCAGCTAGGTCGCGGAAACAATTTCAGCATGTTGAAAAATTTGGTCGGCATGGTTCTTTTTAACTGCAGTGGAGTGGGGTCACTACGTAGTTACAGGCAATCGAGAGCAGCAGTAGGCAATCTTCGCTGATCGGGCGTTTTGATTGGCTTATTGGAGTTTTCAGGACCGGGGAAAACCGACCGGTAGGTAAACTGCCCGCTAAACTTTATTATACTTCTTAAACGTGTCTCCACTCCTTCTCCCCCCCTTTCTCTCCCCTTCTCAGTCAGAAAGTGGTGGCTGCCTGGCATGCGCTGCCAGGGATGGTGATGGAGGCAAATTCTGATGGTGACATTTAAGAGGCTTTTAGATATGCACTTTGATATGCTGGAAATGGATGGGTACAGACCGTGTGTAGGCAGATGAGTTGTGCTGTACTTTTTCTATGTTCTATCCTCAACCAGTAGCCTTAAACGTTCTATGTTGTTGCATAAATTGTGTGAACTCTGTTGACACATCTATATAGCTGTTGCAAACAACTGAAGGTTGAATGTCACCTGTTCCTTCTCTCCGGAGATGTTGCCTGTCCCACTGAGTTACTCCAGCATTTTGTTTCTATCTTCGATTTAAACCAGCACTGCAGTCTTTCCTATACATTATAGATTTTTTTTATCTGCAGGTTAACAATGTTATATCATATGATACAAAAACTCAAAATGCTGGAAATACTTTACAGATCAGGCATCAACTATGGAGAGAAAAAACAATTTAAACGTCTGGCCATATGCTTTCAATCATGTAGTATAAGACAAGAAAATGAAGGAGTAATCAGGCAAGAAACCTGAAAGATTTGGAGGTTCAAGAAGTAATTCAGAAAAGAGACAATGAAATCCATGGTTATTCTGATGACATTTTGGTGAAAATTCTCATGTAATAAAGCCCCAGAGGATCTGTCTCAATGCATTTACATCCTTAAAAAAAATGTTTATCTTGGATGAAGCAATTTTTAGTTGTTCTTATAAATAAATTGGCCCAAAACACATCATTTAGAAATAATACATTAGTTGTGTGTTATCTCATGGTTGGACACAGATCACAGGCCACAATGATCCAAAATACCGATCTCCTTCCCAGCTCTTCCATTGAAAGATTTTCTTTTTCAACTACCCCTGAAGGCGAATAATTTAGGCCTACATTCCCACAATGTTCCTGTGCATTCTTCTACCCTAAGCAATAATGGTAATGTGCCATCTTATAATTTAAATTACTCTTGCATCACAAATATACCATTTCTAGGCTCGACGAGCTCTTCTGTGTGTTTGATGGCCTATAAAATCTGACCAAAAATAGCAAACCATTTTGAATTTAATTAGCAATACATTTTTATATTGTGCCATAATTGGACTCCTCACCCTTAATAATATTTTTAGCACAATACACAACAGAATTGTAAATTATCACATAGATAACATTGCATGATAAAATATTGTGGCGTGCGATCAGAATATGGTTGCACACCCTTCTTATCAATGTTTTATATTTCCATTAGTTAGGAACCTTGCTATATTTGTATGTCAGAATTATATTCCTTGCAGTTTATAGGATCTGAAGTCTTTCTATTTTAATGGTGCTTTTACCTGAACTGTCATGTTATCTTTGCCTTGGCCCTGAAACTTCACTTGTGTGTTAGTTGCCTATCCCTTGATGTTCTCATCACGGTTTAACTCCTTCCAAGGAGCGATGACAGCTCCAGTTTACTGGGGAGGAGATATAACCTCGAGCTTCATTGAAATTCCTTGTACACAGCTTCAAAGTATTTTTCTTGCACTGCCAGATTCCAAAGTCAAGCCTCAATAACAATAACTAATTAAAAAAAAGGAGTCATTTTCATTTTCATGAATTTGTAATACTTATCTCCCTCCATCACAGTCTTTAAACTCACACATTCAATTTCAGCTAACATTTCAAACTACATTAAAGAGATATTGTTTACTAAATCAATATGCAATCAGAAATCAGCATTAAGTAAAGACAGTATAAGCAATGAAGCAGGATTAGATGACAGTCTAATTGTAGTTTTCCAAAATACCTACATGACATTTTAATATTTAATTGGTAGATATTACAAAAATCATCAACATAAAAAATGAATAAGAAGTTTACATTTTTGAAAATATAAATGATTAAGTCATGAAAGAAATTGGTTAAGAATTCTGTACAGACCCTTGTGGTCTCAGGATAATTACGACGTTAGTGTCAAATGGTTTCACATTTGTTTTGGTCACCATGTTACAGGGAAGATGTTGGCAAGCTGGAAAGGGTGCAGAGAACACTAATGAGGATGTTGCCAGGACTCGAGGGCCGGGGCTATAAGGAGAGGTTGAGCAGGCTATGAATTTATTCTGCGGAGCGTAGAAGGATGAGGGGTGATATTAGAGAGGTGAATAAGATCGTGAAGGGAATAGATAGGATTATCACTCAGTCATTTGCCCAGAGTAAGGGAATTGAGAACCCGAGGACATAGGTTTAAGGTGAGGGTGGAATGATTCAATAGGAACCTGAGGGGTAACATTTTTACACAAATGGTGGTGGGTGTATGTAACGAGGAGTTGCCAGAGGAGGTAGTTGAGGCAAGTACTATCGCAACGTTTAAGAAACGATTAGACATATACAGTACATGGACAGGATAGATTTAGAGGGATATGTGCCAAACACAGGCAGATGGGACTAGTGTAAATGGGGCATGTTGGTTGGGCAAGTTGGGCCAAAGAGCCTGTTTCTACGCTCTATGCTTTTATTTAATAGCAGCCAAGACTTCAGGAAGTGTGGTAGGCTACATTCCCCAATCGCCATCAATGATGTTGAAGTGGAAATAGTTGAGAGCTTCAAGTTCCTTGGAATAAACATTGAAGAATGAATGGATCGACTGGGCTTGTATTCACAGGTATTCCGAAGGATGAGAGGGCAACTTATAGAAACATACAAAATTCTTAAAGGATTGGACAGGCTAGATGCAGGAAATATGTTCCCGATGTTGAGGGAGTCCAGAACCAGGGGCCACAGTTTAAGAACAAGGGGTATTTAGATGAGAAAAAACATTTTCAACCAGAAGGCATCCAGAAGGCTGCCTGTCAGAGAAGGCAGTGCAGGCCAATGCACTGGAAGTTTTCAAGAGAGAGTTAGATATAGATCTTAGGGCTAATGGAATCAAGGAATATGGGGAAAAAGCAGGAACGGGGTACTGATTTTGTATGATCAGCCATAATCATATTGAATGGTGGTAGACAAAAGTGCTGGAGAAACTCAGCGGGTGCAGCAGCATCTATGGAGCAAAGGAAATAGGCAACTTTTCAAGCTGAAACCCTTCTTGAGACTGATGTGTGAATGGCAGATTGAATGATCGATTGAATGGTGGTGCTAGCTCGAAGGGCCGAATGGCCTACTCCTGCACCTATTTTCTATGTTTCTATGTTTCAATGTCCTATGTTTCTATTACTAACAATCTGTCAAAAACCAACCACATTGTCAGACAAGAGGACATACCAACACCTCTAATCCCTCAGATGACTGAGGAACTTTGGCATGTCTCCAATCACTTTTACAAACGTCTGCAGTGTACCATAGAAAGCATACCATCGGGTTGCATCATATTTTGATTTGGGAAATACTCTATACAAGACTGAAAGAAATTGCAGAGTTGTGGAGGAAGCCCAGTCCATCACACGTACTAGACTTCCCACCATTGACTCAATTTACACTGCCTTGGAAAAGCAGCCCTATAATCAAAGACTAGTCCCACCCTGGTCATTCCTTCTTCTCCCTGCTCCCATCGGTCCGAGGATACAGAAGCTTGAAAACACATACCAACAGACTCAGGAACACCTTCTTCCCCTCTGTTATCTGGCTTCTCAACTGTTCTTCCAGAGACCAGGACACTGTCCAATTCACTACCTAATAGCAGACATTGGCCTTTGTCTCTGGAACTGGTGCACTACAATACTGAGGACTATATTCTGCACTCTGAATCTTTCCTTTTGCTCTGCCTTTTGTACTTGAGTATGGCTTGATTGTATTTATGTATAGAATGATCTGATTTGATTGCATAGTAGTCACTGTATCTCAGCACACGTGACAATAATAAACCTAAAGCTAGTGTGGACTGGGGTCTGACAAGCGTTGTGAGGAGTGCAGACTCATTTCACTGAGAGAATGAAGGGCCTGTCCCACTTGGCCGTCATTTGTGCATAAATTACGCGACATCATTGACGTGTCGTGACGCACGACGCTCGCGATGTGACACGCACGTGATGCGCGCATGGTGCGCGATGACATGGGCAGCGACCCGCGGCCGCGTGCGGCGTCGAAGGATTTTGTGATGTACAAAATATTTGCGCGCCATCTGCATGACGCGCAAATGATGGTCAAATGGGACAGGCCCTTTAGCTTGCTTCAGAAGATCCATGCAAATCGCATGTTTAAAGAGCATTCATGAAGCTACTGTCAGCATAAGCCCACTTCAATTTCCATTACATTCTTAAAAAAAAAAGTTTAGAAGATGCAACTTGGAATAAACCAGAAAATTTATTCAAAATAACATCACTTCCCTCAGTATTCTGAAATGGAAACTCGTTCAATTTTCCTTTGTTGCATATTGCCTCGGATCTGAAGCAATTTCTTTAATAAAGAGATTTTCAAAAGTACGAGTTGAATTGCAGCTATTATTGCTAGGTGGATCTACAACTTCTGAATAAACTAACTTCTTCTGAATTTGTTCATATTTACCAAGTTGACGTGGATGAGTTCTGTATGCTCTCTGTTTTATGTGTTGGCATTGCCTCAAAAATGAGAGATATCAATACTTTTGCACTTTTAAAGTACTAGAAATGACAGAGCTTATTTCAACATAAGATAAAAACAAATGCTGAAGTGATGCTAGGAAATATGGTTGTTTGAAAGTTTGGATTTATAGATTTTAGTCCAATTTATTGATTATCAGAATATGAATGTATCTGGATATTTACCGTGGCATGGTGGCACAGCGGTGATGTTGATGCCTCATGGCCCTGTCTCACGGTACGAGTTGACCCACGAGGTACCCCGAGTGACAGACTCGTGGTTGTGCACGAGACTTCAAGTTTATGATCAAGTGTTTAACCGAGTTCCCACGGGTATGTCATTGCTGCGATGCGCCAACTTCCTCTCCCGAGTTACCAAGTTCCTCTCCCGTTACTCTTGAGCCAACCGTGAATGAAGGTATGTTTTAATAAAGCAACAATGTTAAAATACATCTCCATCCTGTGGCTTTGAGTTATTTCAGCGCGGCGGCATCTATTGATATGACCTACAAAGGGAAAATGCGCATCCTCCAGTAACCAATAACGTGGTAAGTGCATTTCTTGTTGTTTTATGTTATTAAATACTTTTTTGCAATGGATCTCTATTTTAAATAATTTTTAAAAAGGAAGCAGCTCGGGTGACTGACATTGAGCGGCCGCCGGGACCCGACAGCACACACACACACCCACACACCCACACACACACACACACACACACACACACACACAGATACACACAGACAGCAGGACTGGCCGCCACTTCCGAGGAAGGAAGCAGCTCGGGTGACTGACATTGAGCGGCCGCCGGGACCCGACAGCACGCACACACACACACACACACACACACACACACACACACACACACACAGATACACACGGACAGCAGGACTGGCCGCCACTTCAGAGGAAGGAAGCAGCTCGGGTGACTAAATTTGAGCGGCCGCCGGGACCCGACAGCAGACACACACACAGATACACACAGATGCACACAGATGCACACAGATGCACACACACAAACACACACACACAGAGACACACACACACACACACACATATGTGGCGTTTCTGCTCGGGACCCTTCTTCAGACAATCCAATGTCCCATAATATATTCTTTAAATATTAAGTTTTCTGTTGAAAGTGTGGTGCCGTGGTTACGGGTTGTCGGAAGGAAGATGATGAGGTCTGGTACAAGTTGACTTTGTTTTCAGTAATCAGGCCTCCGTGTTGGCCGATGTCTGGTTGATCGAGCGCTCATACAGTTGCGAGCGAGCGAGGTCCATATATAGGAGCAAGGAACGCGAAGCCTCTGAGGGTTCATTGTTCCCTGGTTTGCATTGCTCCCAGGAGAGCGGGCACAAAGAAAAATTTAGGCATTTTTCTGTGGAAGGGGGAGGGCAGTATAAAATCGAAAGCATTGTAACAGCAGCACTCTCCCCAACACGAAACACAGCGCAGCGTAAACAATTAAACAGCTTCACTTTTAAAAGCAAAGACACACGTTAAATTACATGGCCCCAAGAAATCGCCTCTCAATTGCTTCGGGGTTGGAATTGAAATATATATAATATATATAATATGTATATACATATTATACTACTTTGGTTCAGTCCCTTTCAGATTATAAAAAGTTCCCACGATAGACTCACGAGACACTAAGGAAAACGCACGGGCCATTACGTTACTGCAACGAGTTTAAATGTTTCCATTTTTAACTTGAACAGTTAATTTGACTCGTGGAAAAAATCAAACATGTTTGATTTTTTTCACGAGTTAACAAGTTTCCCGAGTACCTGCCGTTAGCGCCACGAGTGGACAAGTTGAACGCGCGAGTTCCGACGTTGCCGCTACGTTCATCGTACGTGACCACCACGAGTGAAAACTCGGGGTCACTCGTGGGCCAACTCGCACTGTGAGACAGGGGTTTTACAGCGCCAAAGACCCGAGTTCGATCCTGATGATGGCTGAGATGCGGAAGAGAACAGAAGTTCTCTTCCCAGAGAGACCCAGAAAATCCTCAAGGACCACAGTCAAACACCAGTGGAAGGGGGCTACTGACATTCAGTGCAGTAGGAAATCTAATGGTCTCACACCTAGTCAACTTCAGCGAAAACCTGAACAAATTATATCCCCCAAGAACAATATCACTCACCAACTCACTAATCTGTGCAACACATTCCCATCACTTCCCTTCCTTAATGCCTTTATTGCAGTGAAGTTCAGCGGACACTATAACAAAGGGTCGATAGAAAGATCTGGGGTCTTACCTTCCGTGCCCTCATGGTCGACAGCGGGAGGTGGCCCCAGGGCACGGAGGCTGAAGGTCGCAGGACTCTCATTTTTCTGGATGGAGGCGACGGCTGCAATTGGCCTCTATGGCCAACAGAAGCTGGGACTTTGAAAATGGCACCAAAACTTGGCAACTCTTGTATTTGGACCCAGTGGGCTGTTCTATACATTCTGTACTTAATCGGGGCGTGGTACGACAATAATCTTACTGATCTACAGGCCAAAAAAAGAATTTCACTGTACCTTGGGTACAGGTGATAATAAAGCACTGTTCAACCATTGAGCTATTGAACCATCTGCTCAAGTCTTTGATGTTGTCTGGCAAAAGCTGGTGCAAAATGTTGCCACTCATAGCGAGACATAGACAATGAAGCATTGCATGTTTTGTAGCCGAGATTGCCAGAGGCATACAGACTGCGCGTGATAAGGAAAGCCAGGGGATGTTTATATTTCAGCCAGGATTTGATTGTTTATGATTTGGAAAGAATTATTGGAGTTGGCTTGTAATTCTGTCCTGGTGTCCACAGAGATGGTCTGCGACAATGATAGTAGCAGTTCGAGGAGCAGAATACATGGTTACGAGATGTGGGAAATCTGTTCACTTGAAGTGGGCACTTCATCTGTGAAAGCTATTGCAGGCTGTTGACACTTGATATTGATACTCGGGCACTTCACTCTGCAGAATCGTTCGAGGTCTGATTAAAGGCTATCAGACCTTAAGATATGCCAACTAGTGGCAACATGGGCCAAACACATGCATATGGGACTAGTGTAGATGGGACATGTTGGTCAGAATGGGAAACATGTCAGAGAATAATTCTTTCTGCAGTCTCCACCTCACAACACAAACTGGCAGCGAGTGTGCTCCCTTATGCACCATTACCCGCAAATGGCAGGTTTAGTTTGGTTTAATTTAGTTTAGAGACACAGCGTGAAACAGGCCCTTGTGCCCACAGAGTTCGCGCTGACCAGCGATTCCCGTGCACTAACACTATCCTACACACTAGGGACAATTTACAATCTTTACCAAAGCCAATTCACCTGCAAGCCTATTCGTCTTTGGAGAGTGGGAGGAAACCGGAGCACCTGGAGAAAACCCACACGGTCACAGGGAGAACACACAAACTCCGTACAGATATCACTCGTAGTATGGATCGAGCCCGGGTCTCTGGCGCTGTAAGGCAACAATGTTACCGCAGCGCCACCGTGGTTTCAAGGTGGCAATTGCTTTTTCAAATTTGTTTTAGTACAGATTTTGTCACCATTTATTACTTTTGTGTATATGTTGTTTAAAAAGGTCTCAAGAGATACATCAAATTTTGGTTTTAGAGTGTAACTGAATTAATGATAGCAAAAATAACAATTACAAATTCGGTCAAGCTTCACTTTTATTATTTTTTTCCATAAAAGCTTCAATTCTGTTTCTCAGAATCATAAATATATTTTATCTTTCAGCTGAGTTTTGCCACATCTTTACTCTGCCAATCTTTTTTTTATACCTGATCACGCCCCGACCATTATACGTGCATTTATGTACGTTATCTATATCTACATTTTGAAAGCAGTTTGTGACAATTTTAAAGGAAACTTAATGAAAATGTCTATATTTATATTTTCTCATGCAAAGGCCATTTGGCCCTTTGAATCCGTACTAGAGCAATCTCATCAATACCATTGCTTATTCAGCTGTAACTTATTCTCTCTGACATTCTATAAACTCAAGCCCGGCTCCCCAATTCTCCTGTCATAAATCTACATTGGGAACATTTTCAGTAGATAATTAATCTATCAGCATACCTTTGGGAGCAAGAAAGAAAGCGTAGCACCTATGGGAAACCCACATGGCCACAGTGAGTATATAAAGAAAAACTAGTATTAGAAAGAATGTATAAACTCCATACAGGCAGCACGCATGGTCAACAATGGGAGTGTGCACAACTAGAGCTACGCTGTATCAATGTGGCAGGTTTTATCAATGAAAATAAGAAAAAAAATTGAAGTTTTTCAACATGGTATTTCTGTAGTTTCTATTGGCTAATACTGAAAAATGCAACCCCCATTCTATTGTTGTGGTTAACAAATCTGGAGGCTTTAATCCATTGCATCCTTTCATATCACTCCAAGAAAGATCTCCACCTCACAGAGAAGACACAGTAACTCAGCAGGTCGGGCAGCATCACTGGAGAATATGGATGGGTGGTGTTTCGGGTCGGGGCCCCTTCTTCATTTAGGTAACAAATTACAACTGAATGGTGTTAACATTGAGTGAAGAAAGGAACTGCAGATGCTGGTTTATACCAAAGCTAGACACAAAATGCTGGAGTAACTTTGTAGGTCAGGCAGCTTCTCTGGAGAAAATGAATGGGTGACGTTTCAGTTCCGACCCAAAACGTCACCTATTCCTTTTCTCCAGAGAAGCTGCCTGACCCAGTTATGAACATTAAATTCTCCAATTTTTGGTCACAATTCATTGTTCCGCATCAGAGAGCCTGTGTGTAGATTGAAGGACACTTATGTATTAGGAAAGTAGAGACACTCACTGCCGACAAGTGGGGTGGAATCAGGCTCAATTAAGCATTTCTAAAGGGATCTGGATAGGTACTTGAGCAAAGATAATTTGTTGGGCCACAGGGTTAGAATAGAGGAGTGAGAATGAATGTAGACTGGTCTACAAGGAGGCAATACACACAGTGGATGGCAGAAACGACCTAGTTCCGTGCTGCTAGATTACAATGATTCAAGGTAAAAGTCTCTGATTTTGTACAATAAAACAGCTTGATCGCTTCTACCCCAGAAACCAGGCATCAGTGGAATGAGGATGAGAGACCTATATGATCTCCCGGTTGCTAAACACTTTAACTCCCCCTCCCATTCCCATGCAGACCTTTCTGTCCTGGGCCTCCTCCACTGTCAGAGTGAGGCCTAATGCAAATTGGAGGAACAGCACCTCATATTTCACTTGGGCAGCTTACACCCCAGCGGTATGAACATTGACATCTCTAACTTCAAGTAACCCTTGCTTTTCCTCTCCCTCCATCTTCCCCATCCTAGTTCTCCGACCAGTCTGACTGTCCTCCTGATTAGATTTTATCTTTTTATATCTTCTTGTCACCTAACAATGGTCTATTTTACATTTTCCTTGACCTTCGTCCCCTTTGTTCTCTCGTTTTCACACCTTCCCCTTCCATATCTCTGTGTCTCCCAGTCTGACTCTCAGTCTGAAGAAAGGTCTCGACCAGAAATGTCACCCATTCCTTCTATCCAGAGATGCTGCCTGTCCCGCTGAGTTACCCCAACATTTTGTGTCTTTCTTTGAGATTTCATAGACGTCAGGGTTCGGACCCATCATAAATCTTGACATCCGTCCCCTCCTGAACAGAGTGGGCTTGCGCGCCAATAACTTTCTGGAGATATTACACTGCCCATCAAAACTACATTCAGAAACTGGTGTTTCAAGCTGTCTTGTTCTCCACTGGAGGAAAAAAACAAATGCAATATAGTTCTGGGGAGAAATAGGTCATTGGCTGTTTCCAAGGCAACTGATCCCAATGATAAACTAAATAACAGCAGCACAGGGCTCCAGGCTGGAAGCCTGAACATCTGTTTGCAGGTCCACATTCGTTATCTCCTCCCTACAAGGTGAGTGGCTCCAGATTTGGGTGTAAAGACTGCAACATATATATATAACAGTTGTGTTTCCTATAGAGGGCTCACCAGCTTTCAACTTTTTTCAGTCAGATATTTGAAGATAATTTGCTCACACCACAATACCTCCTGGGCCCTTTTCTCTCTGGCCGCATTTACTGTACGCCAAGCTTATTGATGCCCTACATAGGAAAAATGAGCACAAGGGCACAAAGATTTGAGTGTTTAAAAATTAGGCTTCTGATGAAAGTTAAATGTAACCATGGCAATTGCCTTCTTGGCAATGTGGAGGAGCTGTATTGTTGCATCAGGAATTGATATATAACCTATACTTTTGAGATACAGCGCGAAAACAGGCCCTTCGCCCCACCGAGTCCATGCCGACCAGCGATCCCTGCACATTAACACTATCCTACACACACTAGGGGCAATTTATACTTATACCAAGGAAATAACCTACAAACCTGTAGGTCTTTGGAATGTGGGAGGAAACCGAAGATCTTGGAGAAAACTCATGTGGTCACGGGGAGAACGTACAAACTCTGTACAGACAGCACCCGTATTCGGGATCGAACCCGGGTCTCCGGCGCTGTAAGGCAACAACTCTACCGCTACGCCACTGTACCACCACGTGTTAGGGTTACATCGATGAGTAACGCACTCTTATCACAAGCAAACGTAACTACATTCAAAGGTTAGAAAAAGGTTTTTGAGTAAGGGAGGTAGGGAGGAGAATGCAGATGTCACATTGCAGCAAATCTGTAGGCAAGGCTTCAGTTTATTTCTGAAGAAAGGTTCCGACCTGAAACGTCAGCTATTCCTTTTCTCCAGAGATGCTGACTGACCTGCTGAGTTGCTTCAGCATTTTGTGTCCATCTTCGGTATAAGCCAGCATCTACAGTTAGTCCCTTCCTGCATGCTTCAGTTTATTTGCAGGGTTTCGTTTCTGTTCAGACGCGACAAAGCCTGTTCATACCCATTCCATTCTCTTCAAACTCATAACTCTATTCCAGCAATTTAGGTCTCCCTCCTACCTTTCTTTTCTATTTATTCAATACCTCTGCAAGAGGAAAACCCAAAACTAGAGGTGTCATGCACATCAAGATACCTACTGTAGGCTTGAATTTTGGAGTTGTGATTCGATTTACATTTATGCTCACACTTCTTTGATCCTGCAGTGCATTTATCTATGGAAGGGCAAGTATGTCATTTGGTCAAAGGGCGTAGTGACATAATCAAGTGTGTAACTTTATATGATGTTCAAAATTCTGCATCCTGCAACGAATATAATCTGCTGAAAACACCGGAACTCCAGCAATACAACCATAAGAAACATTGATAACAAGGGTCAGTACAGTGCCACAAAACACTAATGTCCAGATTCCTGAGATGGATTCCTGCTTTGTTGCATCTTTCCAAGAGAAGAGAATGACCTAAAATCAAAGCAGTTAAGAGTGTCCTTGAAACAAGTAATGATGTTAAGAAGAAGATTCCTCTGGCTGAAGAATCTTGAACAAAGGGAAAGTTCCTTTATGGCTGAGCCAAGGAGAAATGTCTTTATTCAGTTGATTGTAAATCTTTGGAATGATCCACTCGGACAGGTGAGCATGCTGCTTGTTCATTCCATTCAAGACTGACATCAACATCCTCTTGGCCAAAAGAACATCAAGCAAAAGGAAGGTAAAGCAGGAAAGTGAATGAGGTATAGAATCAGACTTGATCCGATTGAAAAGCAGAGCAAAGTCAATGGATCCTGCACAAGAAGGAACTGCAGATGCTGGTTTAAACCAAAGATAGACACAAAAAGCTGGAATAACTCAGCGGGACAGGCAGCATCTCTGGAGAGAAGGAATGGGTGATGTTTCGGGTCGAGACTGAATAACCTGAAACATTTATACTCACACTTCTTTGATCCTGCAGTGTATTTATCTATGGAAGTGCAATTGTGTCATTTGGTCAAAGGGTTTATTGACATAATCAAGTGTGTAACTTTATATGATTAAAATTCTGCATCCTGCAACTATTATAGTCTGGTGAAAACACTGGAACTCCAGCAATACTACCTTAAGAAACTTTGATAACAAGGTCATAAAATGTAAAAATCAAAGGGAGACACAAAATGCTGGAGTAACTCAGCAGGACAGGCAGCATCTCTGGAGAGAAGAAATCAAATCTGGGTGGGTGGAAATGAATCCTGGATCTTTAAGAATATTTTTTTTTCTGTTCATGGACTCTGTGAAAGATCTGCTGCTGCACAGAAAATCTACAGAAAAAGGCAGAAAAAGATACCTGCAGGTTCATTCTGCTGACTGCCAGCTCAGTATTCATTTTGCATGGGTCCCATGGCTCAGATGAAAGAGAGAATGGGAGAGCTCCTGGCAACTGCTTCTGACGATGAGACAGCAGCATACATCTTTCAAGCAGCACCATCTAAAGATTTAAAGCAACATAAATGCAAGGAAGCAAGTGTGAGTCTGCTGATGGTGGAGTCGACCGAGAGTGAAAGTGTAAACACACAAGTGAGCCGGCACGGCGGCGCAGCGGTAGAGTTGCTGCCTTACAGCGCTTGCAACACCGGAGACCCGGGATCGATCCTGTCTACGGGTGCTGTCTGTACGGAGTTTGTACGTTCTCGCCGTAACCCCGTGGGTTTTCTTCGAGATCTTCGGTCTCCTTCCACACTCCAAAGACGTACAGGTTTGTGGGTTAATTGGCTTGGGTTTGTACACTTGGTATTAGTGTAAATTGTCCCTGGTGTGTGTAGGCTTGTGTTAATGTGCGGGGATCGCTGGTTGGCACAGACTCGGTGGGCCGAAGGGCCTGTTTCCGCACTGTATCTCTAAAACGGAAAAAAAACTAAAGGGGTTTGAGCACAGTTGTGTTGTTTTTGCAGGAAACACAGCACAAACATGTTTCACAGCATGGGGTTTGAAAAGGTACATGAATCATTTACATTGTTCATTGGGAGGATAGAAAGAAATCACCTCCAAAGCTCGGCAATAAACCTAAAGATATGTTGTTTGCAGTAAAACACAAAGAGGTGGTGTAACTCAGTGAGTCAGTGGAGAAAATGGAAAGACAATCTTTTGGGTCGGGACCTTTCTTCAGACTGATTGTAGTGAGGGGGGTGGGGTGGAAGGAAGCTGGAAAAGAGGTAGAGGCGTCAGTGGGTTGGCTGCTTGAAGTTTAGTGTAGAGATACAGCATGGAAACAGGCCCTTCGGCCCACCGAGTTCGCACCGAACAGCGATCCCCGCCATTAACATTGCCCGACACACACTAGGGACAATTTTAAATTTATATACCATGCCAATTAAGCTACAAACCTGTACGCCTTTGGAGCGTGGGAGAAAATGCATAGGTCAGGGGGAGCATACAAACT
Source organism: Okamejei kenojei (assembly GCA_035221665.1). Classification (NCBI taxonomy): domain Eukaryota; kingdom Metazoa; phylum Chordata; class Chondrichthyes; order Rajiformes; family Rajidae; genus Okamejei; species Okamejei kenojei. The sequence goes on from CM069157.1 coordinate 20,987,782, forward strand.
CTGTACAGAAAAGCACCCATAGTCAGGATTGAACCCGGGTCTCCGGCACTGTAAGTCAGTAGTTCTACCACTATGCTACCATGCCGCTGCTGAGTTGAAAAGAAATCCCAGCAATGGAGCAAAAACTCAGCATCTGATCTGCAGCTCTTCTCAGCGTATCATCTAGCGCTGCGCAGATGTGTCAGTTCAAGACTTCCTTTGAACCTTAGACCTTTGACCTCCTGCCCATCTGTGTTCTTTAGCAGGGAATTCCGTGGACTTAATGGATCCATCTGCTGATCACTGGGTCAGGCAATAGCAACAGCAGCCCAAGACTAGCTTTAGCCTGCACGTCCACTTTCCTTGTCTAGCAGTGAGCAATGGGAAACCCGTGGGCAAGCAGCCAAATCTCTGCATCACTGATACAACAGACACGAGTTTAACTACCACAACATTTGGGACTTGCAATTCAAGTAATTGCATATATTTAGATTAAAAACAATTATTTTCAGGTACTCTCAACATCAGCAAAATCTAACGTCCTTCAGGCAAAGTAATCTGCCATTCTTCACAGGCCATTCTTCCACATGCATTTCCGGACTACCTATGTTATTGATTCTTAACTGTACTCCGAGTTCATGGGATGAGTAATAAATGCTGGCATTTCCAGAAATATCCAAAAATGAATAAGATGGATTTGAACTCCCACAGATTAGTAGGAATAGGACAGGAACGGGCAATTGCAATGGAGCTGCTCTATTTTCTGCCAACCTACAATTGAACCCAACTGAATTGAACACAATTCAGATTCTGGTGGAAATCCAAAAACAATATAGTGGCATAACTAGTCCAGATGATGCCTCGGAGCTCCAGTACCTTGGGCTCAAACCTTGCCTTCAGTGCTGCCTATCTGGAGTTTGGATGTTCAACAATAGTGTTAGTGTTAGGTTGGCGCGGACTCAGTGGGCCGAAGGGCCTGTTTCCATGCTGTATCTCTAAATTAAAAATGAAACTAAAATAAAGAAAGGCTTGTGTCGGGTTTGGATTGTTCAAGGTTGTATTGGGTTAATTTAACACTTGAGGAGATTAATGCCCCTGTCTCACTGTGCGAGTTGACCCACGAGGTACCCCGAGTGATAGACTCGTGGCTGCGCACGAGACTGCAAGTGTATGATCAAGTGTGTGGCCGAGTTCCCACGGGTATGTAATTGCTGCGATGTTGCAAGTTCCTCTCCCGAGTTAGCAAGTTCCTCTCCCGAGTTAGCAAGTTCCTCTCCCGTTACTCTTGAGCCAACCGTGAATGAAGGTATGGTTTAATAAAGCAACAATGTTAAAATACATCTCCATCCTGTGGTTTTGAGTTATTTCAGCGCGCGGCCGCATCTATTGATATGACCTACAATGGGAAAATGCGCATTCTACCAAGCATTTCTTGTTTTTTTTATGTTTTTAAATACTTTTTTGCAATGGAATGGATCTCTATTTTAAAATTTTAATTTTCCGGGTGACTGACATTGAGCGGCCGTTGGGACCCGACAGCAGAACACACACACACACACACACAACACACACACACACACACACACACACACACACACACACACACACACACACACACACACACACACACACACACACACACACACACACACACAGAGAAATACACACAGACAGCAGCTGGCCACCACTTCAGAGGAATTAAGCAGCTCGGGTGACTGAGCGGCCGCCGGGACCCGACAGTACACACACACACACACACACACACACACACACACACAGATAGACAGAGAGGGAGAGAGAGAGACACACACACACACACACACACACACACACACACACACACACACACACACACACAGAGAGATACACACAGACAGCAGCTGGTCACCACTTCAGAGGAATGAGGCAGCTCGGATGACTTTGAGCGGCCACCGGGACCCGACATCAGACACACACATAGATACACACAGATAGACAGAGAGGGAGAGAGAGAGACACACACACACACACACACACACACACACACACACACACACACACACACATACACACAGACAGCAGCTGGCCACCACTTCAGAGGAATTAAGCAGCTCGGGTGACTGAGCGGCCACCGGGACCCGACACACACACACACACACACACACACACACACACACAGAGATAGAGAGGGAGAGAGAGACACACACACACACACACACACACACACACACACACACACACAGATACACACAGACAGCAGCTGGTCACCACTTCAGAGGAATGAGGCAGCTCGGATGACTTTGAGCGGCCACCGGGACCCGACATCAGACACACACACAGATACACACAGATAGACAGAGAGGGAGAGAGACACACACACACACACACACACACACACACACACACAGAGATACACACAGACAGCAGCTGGTCACCACTTCAGAGGTATGAGGCAGCTCGGATGACTTTGAGCGCCCACCGGGACCCGACATCAACACACACACAGATACACACAGATAGACAGAGAGGGAGAGAGAGAGAGACACACACACACACACACACACACACACACATAGAGAGAGAGATACACACAGACAGCAGCTGGCCACCACTTCAGAGGAATTAAGCAGCTCGGTGACTTTGAGCGGCCACCGGGACCCGACGTACACACACACACACACACACACACACACACACAGATAGACAGAGAGGGAGAGAGAGACACACACACACACACACACACACACACACAGACAGCAGCTGGCCACCACTTCAGAGGAATCAAGCAGCTCGGATGACTTTGAGTGGCCACCGGGACCCGACAGCAGACACACACACAGATACACACAGATAGACAGAGAGGGAGAGAGACACACACACACAACTCAGCGGACCAGGCAGCATCTCTGGAGAGAAGGAATAGAGTCGAGACCCTTCTTCAGACTTACCCGAAATGCCACCCATTCCTTCGCTCCAGAGATGCAGCCTGTCCCGCCGAGTTACTCCAGCATTGTGTGTGTCTATCTCCGGTGTGAACCAGCATCTGCAGTTCCTTCCCACACTCTCGGCCCCAGGGGGTGGATGGAGCATCACACGTGGACACATCCCACCCACCACCCCAGACTTGCCCCTACGGCAGGTCTTTAAGCCGTTCATTGAGACAGAGTGAAGCCACGGGGACAAGTGGCAGAAAGGCCGAAGATAGACACGAAATGCTGGAGTAACTCTGCGGGACAGGCTGCATCTCTGGAGCGAAGGAAAGTCTGAAGAAGGGTCTCGACTCTATTCCTTCTCTCCAGAGATGCTGCCTGGTCCGCTGAGTTATAAACTCCAGCATTTTGTGTCTATCTTTGGTTCAGTCTTACGAGCAAAAGAACAGATTATTAAAGTTCCCACGGTACACGAGACACTAAGATAAACGCACGGGGCCACTACGTTATTACAACGAGTTAAAATGTTTCCATTTTACACTTGAACAGTTAATTTGACTCGTGGAAAAAATCAAACATGTTTGATTTTTTTCACGAGTTAACAAGTTTCCCGAGTACCTGCCGTTAGCGCCACGAGTCGATAAGTTGCTCGTGCGAGTTCCGACGTTCCCGCTACGTGATCACCACGAGTGAAAACTCGGGGTCACTCGTGGGCCAACTCGCACAGTGAGACAGGGGTTTCATACTGCATGTTCCTGCCACACCACCATCCATCTTTCTGAATCAATTAAGTAGTGTCAGTTGTCCATTGAAAGCATCTGAGCTGGTCAATTTTCTATATGCTAGACTGCTTTCTGCCTCAACAGCTTAGAAGAAAATCCAGAGGATTCTGTAGAGCCTTAGTTGTAATCTGGTGACTTCTTAACGGGAGTTCAAATTGGACATTAACACTACTAAAAACATATAATCATGATATTTCCCCTACTGTTTCATGCAATGCTGGATTTATACCAGACAGAGGAGCCTCTAACTGCCCCACGCTCAGACTGCACAGAAACCGGAAACACAAAGACCTCCTTGTCGCTTTACCTCCCCCCTTGACTCTATTCAAGGACCCAAGGCAGAGGTTCACCTGCACCTCCTCCAACCTCATCTATTGCATCTGCTGCTCTCGATGTCAGCTGCTCTACATCGGTGAGACCAAGCGCAGGTTTGGCGATTGCTTTGTCGAACACCTCCGCTCGGTTCTCAATAACCAAACTGACCTCCCAGTGGCTCAGCATTTTAACTCCCCCTCCCATTCCGCATCTGACCTTTCTGTCCTGGGTCTCCTCCATGGCCAGAGTGAGGACCACCATAAATTGGAGGAGCAGCACCTCATATTTCGCTTGGTCAGTTTGCATCCCAGCGGTATGAACATTGACTTCTCAAATTTCAGATAGTCCCTACTTTCTCCTCCCCTTCTCAACTCTCCCTCAGCCCACTCTCCTCCTCTTCCTTTCTTCTTTCTTCCTTCCCTCCACCCCACCCACACCAGTCTGAAGAAGAGTTGACCCGAAACATTGCATATTTCCTTCGCTCCATAGATGCTGCCTCACCTGCTGAGTTTCTCCAGCATTTATGTCTACAAAAACAAAGACATGTTGGTTGGGAAGGTAACTGGTTACTGTAAATTAGCCCTGGTGTAAGTTAGTGCTTGGAAAATCAGGGTGAGGTTGTGAGAAAGAATGGGTTACAGGGAAAAGTAGGGGAATGAGGTTGATGGGATTTCTCTGAGAAGTGGTCAAATGGCTTGCTTCAATGTTTTGAGGAAATGAGAAGCTATGAAACCTGTCGCACTTTTTCTCGATTCGACCTTTGTGAGCAGCGAAGGTTTTTTGCAACTTCATCCCATACCATTGTCCCATTTGATTATTGGAATTTCGATAGACGGTGGTCCTTTTGCACCTTGCATTTCCCATGTTGCTATCTTTTTATATACTGAGAATAGAGAAGGGGTATTTACATTTATTATATATATCCCCTAATGTTTCAGGAGAACATGCATGAGGTCAACACTTTTGATTATTTTTGTCATAAAAAATATGGCGAAGACGACAATTAAGATAAGCACCATCAGTGATTTTCTGCTTTTTTAATAATTGAAGGAATGTTTTCAGTCAATGTTTGTCTATTTAAAACGGCCAATGCCTTCAGAGGAAAATTATTTCTGCTTTAGCGTAACAATGAATTGGTGGTTTTTAATTTAATGTGTCATTCTTTTTTACAGCATCAGTAAATAAGAAATTAAAATTGATCATTCCAATTATATTTCATGCTTCCACTGTGGCATTTTAATAAGCTGAATTGAACTCTATCTGCGGAATTCTGACTTCTTTTTAGTTTTTTTAAGTCAGCATAAAATTAATATTTGTCTTTTTTTTCCGCTGACATAGATTTCCGCAAGGTATTCTCAGGGATTTTTGAAGATATGATGTGACATATGGGTGCCACATTGGCTCCCAGTAGATCTGCTGCCACTGAGTTCCAGTGACCCAACTTCAATCCTGACCTCCACTGCTGTCTGTGCAGTGTTTGCACGAGCTCCCTGTAACATATGGGTTTCCTTTGTGTGCTCTGATTTCCTCCCACAACTCAAAGACACACGGGTTGGTAGACCTATTGGCCACTCCAAGTTGCCCATAGTGGCTAAGTGAGTGGTAGAATCTGTGGGTGTGGGGAATGAGATATATGCGAACCAGGGGTAAGGGAGTATTACAATGGTTTTAGTGCAGGATCGGAGTAAATATGTCCTTGGTAGTTGGAGATGAATTGGCGGGCCAAGGAACCTGTTTCCATACTGTCCAACTCTATGTAGTCCATAATTTTAATTGTTGTTGCTCCCATGTTAAATTGATGTATTGGGTTACCTGCCTTTACAGAATACCCTTTCTTCTATTTCCACCAAGATGCAGCACTCTTTAGAAACGCAAGCGTTGATTGTTCTGAAACAAGCTGAGGACAACTTAGATTTGAATGCCCAATATTGCAGGCAGACCTCATCCAATTGAGACATAAAAGTGCTGCACTCTGGGTGTGACACGATCAAGCTCACCCTGAGCTACCTGGGTTTGGACAACAGATTATCAGTACATTAGCACCATTTCCATTTCAGTATCACACATCAAGGTGTCAACATCTTTAAGAACGGAGAGGACAAAAAATGATGCAATGGCTGATTGTCATGGTCCATTGTATTTGGATTCAATAACCACCTGATACCCATGGTGATCGAGTAGGGACGCACTACAGTGCCACAAAACACTAATGTCCAGATTCCTGAGATGGATTCCTGCTTTGTTGCATCTTTCCAAGAGAAGAAACTGACCTAAAATCAAAGCAGTTAAGAGTATCCTTGAAACAAGTAATGATGTTAAGAAGAAGATTCCTCTGGCTGAAGAATCTAGAACAAGGGGAAAGTTAATTTATGGCTGAGCCAAGGAGAAATGTCTTTATTCAGTTGATTGTAAATCTTTAGAATGATCCACTCGGACAGGTGAGCATGCTCCTTGTTCATTCCATTCAAGACTGACATCAACAGCCTCTTGGCCAAAAGAACTTCAAGCAAAAGGAAGGTAAAGCAGGAAAGTGAATGAGGTATAGGATCAGACTTGATCTGATTGAAAAGCAGAGCAAAGTCAATGGATCCTGTACAAGAAGGAACTGCAGATGCTGGTTTAAACCAAAGATAGACACAAAAAGCTGGAGTAACTCAGCGGGACAGGCAGCATCTCTGGAGAGAAGGAATGGGTGATGTTTCGGGTCGAGACTGAAGAACCTGAAACGTCACCCATTCCTTCTCTCCTGAGATGCTGCCGATTCCACTGAGTTACTCCAGTTTTTTGTGTTTACCAAAGGATCATGTGACTTACTCCGGATTTTTGTTCTTGTCTGGTCGCAGTTGTTCACATCAGCATTAAATGATGTAAAAAAAGGTCTTCTCTTTTGATATACCAACGGTGCAACAATTATACTAAACGGTGACTATTTATTTATTAATTTGCAAACGTGATAAAGAATGCATGCTATAATTGAAATCCACAGTTTAGCACCAATATTGCACTTAGGATTTGTGACAGATATATTTTAACGAGGGATCCATTAACAAAGTGGTAGAGAGCATTACAATAAAATACAATTGCACATAGATATCAAAAATGTACATAGAATTAATGATACTCCACATTTCCAGTAACACTGTATTTTTAAATGTTCCTTCTGGGACTTGAATTCACTTCCAATCTCTATAGATAGGACAGCAATCTACTCTCTCCACGAAGGCTATTTAGCACTATAAATGCAGTAAGTTTGGCTTGTCATAATCAAGATCCCAGAGGGTATATGCTCACAGCACAAAACAGTCTTCAAATTAACTTTAATTGTCCTGTTCCCAGTGAAGCAGTTAACAGTATAAACTTACTATGGGTTTGTCTCTAATTGGCCAATAATTTGGAAACTTCTGTCAGAAAGCCGATGAACAGGAGAGAAATGGGAACAGCTCACCATTGATTTAATTGAGTGCTTTGCTGTCCTGAGATGGAAGTATAAAAGTGCAAACACAACCATAGGATCACTTGGTCCCATGGCCTCACTGGTATTGCTGACAGCACACGAGCTGCTGCTTGACATCCTTATCAATCCCCAACGATTTACGCCATTGCTTCTACTGGGCGTTGTCCCCTGTCACAAATAGTACAAACACCTCAATTCTATTAATGTTTGCTGCAGTTTAAATTTAGAGTTAATCACCACTTAACGAATCCCTATCACTCTTCAAAGGCACAATCCCAGAAGAAATAAGTCTCCGGCACAAACTGTCCAGGACATGACACTAATTGGCATCATCCAATAGCACAGCTGACATTTTCTTAAATTTGTCATTCAGTTGTCAATAGTGTCAAGGCACATCTTTTTATATCATTTGCTCTTTGGGTCTCTCTGGATTGTCAGCAGTCACTAGGGCCATTCTTTGGAGAGTGAGCCAGAAATGTCACACACGTGACCAGACGTCAATAGACAATAGGTGCAGGAGGAGGCCATTTGGCCCTTCGAGCCAGCACCGCCATTCAATGTGATCATGGCTGATCATCCCCAATCAGTACCCCGTTCCTGCCTTCTCCCCATATCCCCATGACTCCACTATCATTAAGAGCCCTATCTAGCTCTCTCTTGAAGGTACCCAGGGAACCGGCCTCCACCGCCCTCTGAGGCAGAGAATTCCATCACATAAAGTAATCCATTAAAAAAATTATTGTAAGAGATTAATCTTATTCATTGCTATTTTCCTACCGACAATGCATGTCTGCTAAAGATATGACAATTCTAGCTTGTTAAAATTCACAGAGTTTGTAAGATAAAACCGAGTTATGAAAAAAATGCTGCTGTGTGGGGTCACACACGTGACCGGTCCTATTTGACCTCTGACCCTAAACAAACATTGTCAGCATAACATATAAAAATTTCACTTGCTAAACTTTGAAAAAAATAAATCATACATACAGTACAAAACAATATATCTGTAATGCTTTCAGAATTAGAAGAGATATATTCCACAATATTTCATATGTTTAGTCACACATGTGACTATGAATAAGACATCAGAGATATTTGTTTGGGTTAGACTGTCTGACCGTGCATTGTTGTCAGCATCTTAATGAAGAAATAATATGAGAAACAAACTCCCCATCCCTCACTGCTTCTTAATGCAAATGCTCATGTTCCTTTGTTGCTGCAGTGTCCTCTGGTCATTTTGCAACTCCTCATTTGTGAAGCCACACTCTCAACAGTATTATTTTTAATACCATTATTTCCCATTCAAATCTTGATAGAATTTGGCAACAGCATTAATGATTATTTATAGTGACTAATTATTGTGACCAACAGTGACTATATTTTTTATAGTCAATAAAAATTAGACATTACTTGAAGGAGCAGAAGAATTAGCAAATTAATTGGATTCATATCTCATTGAGTGACTAGAGTTTCGAATAAGGCCCATCCTGATTCAATCTGCCAGTCACTGCTTTATGAACACGCAAGTCATATTTTCTATTGTTTCTATAAATTATTGCATGATAAAAGTCTGCGTATTTAAAAAAGTGGGATGTGTTGAAGCTGTCCATAATCTGGTCAACATGACTGTTGCAGAGCAGCGTGAATCCCTAAACTCAAATAGCATGTAACTATTTTCTTTCCTTAAATATTCAGGCAGGCAGAGCCCCTGGAGGAAGTTCAAGTCCATGGGTTGATTGAGTTTGCGATGGAAACTCTTGCCATCCCAGTGGTGTGTCTGAAAGTTCACTGTTGAAAGCTTAAGAGACCATTGTGCCTGTCAAACCAACCAGCCTTGAGTTTGTTCAGCCCTCATTTCAACCCAACTGTGCCTTGGTCATACTTTCTTTATTTTCATTACTGCAAACTCATATTTTTGCTTTTCTTCCATGGTACATATTTCAAACAAAACATGCCTCCTCTACACTTCGAACAAATTGGGCAAAAGCTACTGGGCATGTAGGAATGAACTGCAGATGTTGGTTTACACCAAAGACAGATACAAAATGTTGGAGCAACTCAGCGGGTCAGGCAAAATCTCTGGAGAAAAATAATAGGTGACTTTTCAGGTCGGAACAGTTCTTAAGACTGAAAGTAGAGGTGGGGGTTTGGGATAAACTGGAGGCAAGAAAAGGCCAGACAAATTGGGGGCCAGCATCTATGGACAAAAGTTATTATATACGTTCATATTATATGCAACTCATTGAAGACCATGATTGAATTATAGATTGGGCTGCAAAAATGTTGTGACATTGTCATGGAAAGCTATTCTTTCACAGGAATGTATCTGTATCTGATTAGAAAGATTCCAACATGCGCGAGTCCTTTTACCAGTTCATTTAAGTGATAGACTCCCTTCTCAAGTAGTCATTCAAAACCAATCGATGTAATTAGAGGAAAACACTTAACAGTTAATTGTAAGAAATGATAATGTTCTAGGTACATAGAAAGAATGATCTATGTGATAATTCTGGAGGTAAGAAGTGCACTGGAATACAATTTAGTTGGATATGGATTTTCACTTGTCGGCAATAGTCTGAATAGAAAGAATGTGAGGACTCTGCATAGAAATTTAATGATCTGAAGCAATACTTTTGTGGCATGGAGCATCGAATGGGATAAAGCAGCTTCTTTTCTGCGGATTATCCTTTCTCAAGCTGGTAAATCTATACGCAGACAGCCGTTATTAGCTGAAGTTGGCAAATTCAACAGTAGTTGCTGATAACAGCAAGCGTTCAGTGCAAAGAATACCTTTGCTTAAGGATGACATTCAAACCATGCCATTAGATAAAAAATCTAGCTGAACCATCAACCCACAAAGCAAAAGATTTGAGGGTACACAAAAGGCTGGAGAAACTCAGCGGGTGCAGCAGCATCTAAGGAGCGAAGGAGATAGGCGACGTTTCGGGTCGAGACCCTTCTTCAGACTGGTCAGGGATCAGGGAAACGAGAGATATAGACGGTGATGTGGAGAGATAAAGAATAATGAATGAAAGATATGCAAAAAAGCATCGATGATAAAGGGAACAAGCCATTGTAAGCTGCAAAAGATTTGCTACATATTCAAGCAGAGCTCAAACAGACAAAATGAGTCACTAACAAGACTTTCAAGTGGCAGAAGAGTCACTAACAAAAGGACACAGATTTAAAGTAATTAACAAGAGGCAGAACTAAGGAGATTTTATCTGTCAGTACTTGATATGTTTGATGTGAAATGCTTTAACAGAAGGTGGAAGTAGTAAATAACCTAATGTGGCATGAAATAATGACTAAAATGAGGGAATTGTAGAACTGCTGGAACAGGGAAGAGGGAACACTAGAAAAAGAGATAAAAACAGAGTGCTGGAGTAGTTCAATGGGTCAGGCAGCATCCGTGGATAAAAAGGATGGGTGACGTTTTGGGTGGGGATCCATCAGCCTCTGAAGAATGTCCCGAACCGAAACATCACCCATCTTTTTCCCCAGAGATGCTGCCTGACCTGCTGAGTTACTCTGTCTCTCTGTGGTATAAACCAGTATCTGCAGTTCTTTGTCTCTGCTACTGGAAAATGAGTGCAGGATTAGACCTTCAAACCCTCCAGGACTGCCCCAGCATCGAATGTGATTGTGGCTGATCTATGCTGACCTCTTCAATGCCATTTCTCCATATCCCTCTATTCCTCAATCTTTCAAATATATATCCAACTCCAGTTGACATACATCTAATGATCCAGCTTCCATCACTTGTCAGTAAGGCTGTCGTTAATCTGGAAAAAGTGCAGAGGATGTTGCCAGGACTCGAGGGCCTGAGCTATAGAGAGATATTAGGCAGGCCAGAACTTTATTCCTCACAGCCCAGGAAGCTGATGGAGGATCTTATAGAGGTGTATAAAATCATGAGGGGAATAGTTAGGGTGAATACACAGTAGTTTATCCAGGGTGGGGAAGCCAAGAAATAGAGGACATATGTTTAAAGTGAGAAGCGCAAGATTTAAGAGGAAGTTAATGGGCAACTTTTTCACTCAGAGAGTGGTAGGTATATGGAACAAGGTAGCAGAGGAGGTAGTTGAGGCAGGTACAATAACGGCATTTAAAAGACATTTGGATGGGTGCATGGATAGGAAAGATTTAGAAGGATATGGGTACGCAAACGGAACCATCTTAGTTTGGGCATTTTGGTCGGCATGAACAAGTTGGGCTGAAAGGCTTGTTTCTTGTTTCTATGACCTGCCAGGGCAGAGAATCCTAAAGATTCATCACCCTCTATGAGAAGAAACATCTACCTATCTGAATTTTAAATGACCGGTGCTTTCTCTTGTAATATGTCTCCTTGTTCTAGACTCCCCACCAGTAAAAACATCTCAACATGTAACCATTAGGTTTCTATATGTTTGCATAAAGTCACCCTGATTCTTCTGAACCCCAATGAATATAGGTCCAAACTATTGAGGGTAGACAAAAATGCTGGAAAAACTCAGCAGGTGAGGCAGCATCTATGGAGTGAAAGAAATAGGCAACGTTTCGGGACGAAACCGGTCTTCAGACCTGAAACGTTGCCTATTTCCTTGGCTCCATAGATGTTGCCTCACCCGCTGAGTTTCTCCAGCATTTTTGTCTACCTTTGATTTTCCAGCATCTGCAGTTCCTTCTTAACCAAACTATTTAGTCTCGCTTGGCAGAACAATCCTCTCCTCCCAGCAATTAGCCTGGCAAATCTCCTTTGTACTATGTTCAATGTCCTATGTCCTATATCATTTTAGACACAAAATGCCAGACCAACTGTGCGGTTGGCATCATCCAAAAGCACAGTGCACAGCTGACATTTTTATAACATTTGTCATTAACTTGTCAATGGAGTCAAGGCATGTCTTTTTTATATCATTTTCTCTTTGGGTCTCTCTGGATTGTCAGCAGTCACTAGGGCCATTCTTTGGCCACTCAGAAAAGAAATAGGTGACGTTTCAGGTCAAGATCCTTCATCAGCCTGATGAAAGATCTCAACCCACAACGTCACCTATTTCTGTTTTCCAGAGATGCTGCCTGTCCCGCCAAGTTACTCAAGCATTTTGTGTCTACCTTCAGTGTAAACCAGCATCTGCAGTTCCTTCTCACAAATTCCATATCATTTTTCAGGTAAGAGGACCAAAACAGTGTGCAGACTTCCAGGTGAGGCCTCACTAACAACCTGGACAATTGAAACAAAACCTTCCCGTTTTTTTTAATTCTTATCCCTTTGTGGTAATGGTCAAGTGCTAAGAAGTCAAATAACCTTCTTCTGTATTTTAAGAGAAGGCCGAGAATGTTTAAGATTAAGAATTGACCCCAAATTTACTTTCAATGCCCATCAGATTCTTTGATTACATACAGGCACATTTCTGCTAAAGATTTCATCATGACTAATTTGTGAAGAATTACAACTCAGATATAAATCAGTTCCCACAACTTCATTATGCATCCCATATGCATATAAATAACGATTACAAATTAATTTAGTTATTAGGTATAACATACACGTGAAATGAATAACTGTGCTCTTCTGCATTTTTGTTCCAATGAAGCAATGAAGAAATGTGAATTTTCACTCATCTATTGTATGTAATGTAGATTCAGAATACTTATCTTCAGATAAACATTTTCAGTGATTGGAATACGAAGTGGCATTTTCTAAGGAACGCAGGAAGGAATAAAACTGTCCTTTGCCAGTACACAAATCTAGCTTGTCATTACAACATTGCACCAAGAGAATGCTAAAATGTCAGCTCTTGGTCTAGACACTAAACCGAGGCCCCTCTGTTTTCTCTGGTCCACATCAAAGCATTTGAAGGACACATGTGTTCTTGCCAACACTTACCTCTCAATCAGCATCTCTCAGTTGGATTACTTTGATTCAACTTTAATTTTTGCAGGAACTTGCCTTTCCTGCATTGTGGAAGTGACTATTTGTCCGCATCAACTTTATTAATTTTAAAGTGGATTTGGGATAGTGCAGGAGCAAGAAAGTTATTCTTTTCCCCTTTATAAATCCATGAACTAGAAATAGTAAATAAACTCCCTCCATTTATGACTTGCAATTAAATAATACATTTCTTTCAAGGGGACAGGTTTTGTCTTACCCTGATAATGAAAAACAGAACTATTATTATATATATATAATATATATATATATATATATATATATAATATATATATATATATCTATCTATAAAAGTTCTGTTTTTCATTATCAGGGTAAGACAAAACCTGCTCCCTTGAAAAAAATGTATTATTTAATTGCAAGTCATGAATGGAGGGAGTTTTATAACACATACACACACACACATTTTTAAAAAAAATTTTAATAGTTTTTTGCAATGTTGGCCTCACAAGCAAGGCAAGACAGAGGTACGCTGCCTTCTTGAACTGCATCAGTCCTCCGAGTGGTATACCCCCAAAATGCAGTTGATAGAGAGTTTCAGTGTATAGACCCAGTGAAGATGATGGACTGGGAGAAGTATATACAATTATCAGAGGCACAGAGAGGGTAGAAAGAATCTTTTTCAAAGGATGACAAAAATCAAATGCCAGAGAGCTTAGCTTCAAAGGTGAAGGGGGCAAAGTTTAAAGGATATGTGCGGAGCAAGTTATTTTAGAGGGTGGCGAGTGCTCAGAAGATGCTCGCAGGGGTATGGTTGCAGCAGGTCCAATGGTTGCATTTAAGGGATTTTTGAGTAGGCATAAGGATATGCAGGGAATGGAGGGATATGAATTGTGTGCAGGCAGCTAGGACTTGGTCTGGGCATCATGTTCGGTACAGACATTGTGGGCTAATGGGCCTGTTATTGTGCTATACTGTTCTATGTTTGATGTTCATATTATATACACGTCCAAGGAAGTCTATAGATGGTGTTGTTCCACAGCATCTGCTGTCACTTAATTTCCTGAGGTGCTGCAAACAATGCACTCATCAACAAACATCATTAGTGTTGACCTTATAATGGAAAGAGGGTCACTGGTGAAGCGGCTGAACATGGTTCAGTTTAGGACCATGAGCAACCCCTACAGTGATGGTCAGAGTTAAGGATGATTACACTATATCAACCAGAACCACCTTTCTTTGGAACAGGTTTAACTCCAAACACTCGAGCGCTTTCTCCTCAAGACCCATTAATTTCAGTCACAATGCTTGTGCACATATCAGTCTGAGAAAATCTTACCTCGTGTGAATAATATTTCAGGATCATAGACTAATATACACCAAATAACCCCAGTCAGCATTGCATTTACTTCAGTAATTAGCTATTTATTGAACTGAAGATAAGCACTGTATTTTGCTCATCATCAATTAGCAGCCTGGTTTCAAAATCTTATCAAAAAGCTATTATGTCAGTGCCCATACTATCCAGAGTTGCTAATTGCTTTTCATCTTATTGCGTCCTATTCTCAATGCACAGTGCTAATTTGAAGTTAGCTACAATCCCAAGTGGGTGGGTTCCAGGCTGAAAATTGTATACAATTTATTCATATGTTTTCTTGCAAGCAGCTGAGGGAGGGTCCATTTGCTTTGGTCCACAGCTGTACAAAGCAGAAGTCTTTGTACTGAGATGTCTGCTTCTGAACGTTTCTCAGTGACTACAGTTTCAAAAAGGAACGGGCTGTTTAGTTTGTCTGATCTTTTCCCCCTTCTATTTGAAGTGTATATCTGCAGATGTCCCATTGCGGTGAGATCACTCCCTCCACTAAATGATCCGCCAATGCCTTCTCTTCAAGCTCGCAAAATAATGAGACTTTGTCAGGGGTATTGGTGAGTTTCTGGCACCAGCTAAACAATTTGCTGCAAATGAGCTTGTTAGAAGGGAGTGGGTGAAGTTCAAATCTGAAGCCATTTACAAAAGATGAAAAGATGCTCCACCATTTTGCTTTTTCTTCTTTGTTACTTCCTTCTTGAATCACGATCAACTCATATTTTCATGTGCTAATCTTCTCTTCTGATTATGATTGAAACACCACTAAAATAATTTAAAAAAATTCAAATCAATTTTTAAAAATTATTTTAGTGGTGTTTCAATCATAATCAGAAGAGAAAGCAAATCCTTTTCTATCCTATTTCCTTTCTCCAGGGATGTTGCCGGACCTGCTGAGTTACTCCAGCATTTTGTGTCTATCTTCCCTATTATAAAAATCGTCTTGCAAAAGCAGTTTGGGATAATGCACAATCTTTAAAAGCACTAACATTAGAGCTTGTTGTCTGACTGAAGCTTGCTAGAGGAGCTATGATGAGTGCCAAACACTACTGCAGATAAGTCCCCTGGGCTGTCTTAGTACAGAATACTTGGCACTATCAGCAGACTCTTGATTTCCAAACATCTTCACATCCTTGCACACACAGAAAATGCTAAGACCTCATGCAAAATAGAACATCGTATTACAAAACCAAATAGATGAATAACAATGTAAATAGCTCATTCTAAGCTTCCCCCAGTCTAGTTTCAGTCAATAAGATACTGAGTCAAGCACTTGCGCATCTATACCTTATTTTGGAAAAACACAATAACAGTTCCCCACTACTATACCTAACCACCGCGGGTTTGATCCTTGTATCTGCCTGGCCAAGCCTTCCTAGCCTTGTGCAAGCAGAAACACTCTAGAAGGTCACGCAGTCGTAAGCATTCTTCCAGAAGATCAACACAGGACCTCATGGGAGTGGCCTTTTATAGGTCCCCGAACCTTGAGGGGCCAAACCACATGGGGGTGGTCTCTATACAGTCCAATAACAGATATCGATTAACACAGTACATGATAGACATTTCCCTAACCTAATAATAGTGACTAATACAATGTATCTGACGAAGTTTCTAGATGCAAGTTAACCAAATTGAATTATGCAACATGTGCCTGGATATTCAAGAAACAAAGACAAGGCTCAACACTTAACCCAATCAACATTTAGCAAAGTAAAGCTTTGCAACAATATTTACAATGTGTACGTCAGGTTTGCGATCATCCAATCCGTTTCATGCAATTTACACCTAATTGTAACAATCTGCAGGTTGTCCATTCTCTTCCTGCAATTCTTATCTAGACTCCAGACAAGCTGACACCATTCTGCAGCTTGTCTCATTTCTGCAGAAGGCACATTTAAATTGATCAAATGGCCTAGCAGCCCAGAAGCCTTTACTCAATTTTAGTGTCCTGGCATCTCCAATTTGGCCAGAATTAACAACGACAACATTGTTACGTATTGCTCCTTGAGGGACCAATACAATTATGATTAACTAAGTGTAAGAACTTGTAATATTTGATCGCCATGTCTAGTTCTTGATAGCAGTCAATGAAACCTGCAGGTGCTGGAAGTCTGAAATAAAATAAAATACACTTCACACAAAGGGTGCTGGGGGCATGGATGAGCTGTCAGAGGAGGTAGTTGAGGCAAGGACTATCTTAACATTTAAGAAACAGTTAGACAGGTACATGGATAGCACAGGTTTGGAGGAATATGGGCCAAACGCAAGCAGGTGGGACTAGTATAGATGGGACATGTTGGTCAATGTGAGCAAGTTAGGCCAAAGGGCCTGTGTCCACACTGTATGGCTCTAGGACGTAAGGCTAGGCAGCATCTATGGAAAGAGAGTGTCTGCAACCTGAAATGTTATCTCTGTTAGACACAAAATGCTGGAGTAACTCAGCGGGCCAGGCAGCATCTCTGGAGAGAAAGAATGGGTGACGTTTCGGATCGAGACCCTTCTTCAGACTGATCCCCAAACATGCTGCCTGACCCGCTGAGTTACTCCAGCATTTTGTGTCTACCATCGATTTAAACCAGCATCTGCAGTTCTTTCCTAAACATGTTATCTCAGTTTCTCTTTCCACAGATGTTCACTGATCTGCAATATTCCTCCAGCATTTACTATTCTTTTTATTGACAACGGTCTCCTGCATGAATCCATCACCTACTGTAGATTTCTCATGAGACAAGAAAGCTACTGTTCTATTTAATTACTTTAATTTAAGCAATAAGCCTAAATGTGTTGCAGGCAGTGTTTGCTAATGCCAAGCTGTACATAATTTCCATTTAACTTCCACATCAAAACTCTCTAGATGACATGTTCTACATGTGTTGACACAGCAAACAAATTCACATGTGACTCCATGTATGCAATTTGTTCAACACCGCTCCAGTGTATAACTCGTTCAAAATCCCCCATTACTGTAAAATGTTTCATGTGCTAAATG
Source organism: Okamejei kenojei (assembly GCA_035221665.1). Taxonomy (NCBI): domain Eukaryota; kingdom Metazoa; phylum Chordata; class Chondrichthyes; order Rajiformes; family Rajidae; genus Okamejei; species Okamejei kenojei. The sequence continues at coordinate 21,005,448 of CM069157.1, forward strand.
AAAGTATAACCAATTAACTCTTTTGCTGAGGGTCCAGAAACTGCCCAGGAAAATAATTGATATAAAAATCAGAAATTGCTATGAAAAACTCAGCAAGTCTTGCAGAACATTCTTACAAGCAGTCTCTGATCTGGAAAGTAACCCAAATATTTTTTCACAAATGCTGCCTAATCTGTTCAATGTTTCCTGCGTTTTCTGCTTCTGTGTTTTCCACCATCTCTGCTTTTTCTCTTTTTCCAGAAAAATCTTTGGTTGCCCTAACTACACTGTTCCTTGAACCATTAATAAAGATACCAGCATTGCCGTGTAATAAAGCCTAATGAAAGGACTGAACAATAGCAACAGTTCAGCAATACGGTAAAACACATCAAAACCCATCATTGAAGCAGAATAGTCTCCTTTGGGGTCATTTGAGATGGGCAATGAATGACAGCTTTGTAAATAATGCCCAATCTGATAAATAAACATATCAAACAAAGAAAAAATACTGGCACAAGCTAAAGGAGACAGCAGGGAAGCTGAGCAGATGGTTGATCAAAGATCGGCATGAACTTGCAGGAGATACATCGGGCTTGAATCAGCACCATGTTATGAGATCTGCTGTGAATAGGAAGCCATGCTGAAGTTGTCTGAGTGGTCTCCAATCAATGATGGCATGAAGAATCTGACTTGATCTTGGGGATCAAGGTGTTAGGCCACACACAATCAAATCAGCAAGCAAAAGGCAGTACATGATGAGAGGTTTAGGTCAGTAGTTAGAAGAATTAATGTGTCAGACTGATTTATTTGTTAATCAGCCTGTGCTATATCTATCGTTACCTCATCCTGGCATAATTAATACTTAAATAGATATAATGCTGCCTATATCCATTCATCTTATAATCCCAGAACCATTGTAATATGTTAAAATAAAATAAATGATCTCAATAATCTACTTTTTTAAATGTGCTAAAGTAATAATAAATTCACTTTAACCAATGTTCAGTTTCCAATAAGGAAATATGACATTTTTTTCTTGACATACACTTTCATCTGATTCCTCTCATGCCCTGCACTCAGTAGTCCATTAGTCCATTTTAACGATCAGGTGGGTTATGGAGCCCAGAATATTCCCAAGTTCTATTTCCAATCTTTGGGCCAATCTCATTTCAATTAGCCAACCTCATTTCTGTCAGCAATGGTGGAGTCAAAGTTTTCCACGTTGAGTGGGGGAGTTAGGAGCTGCCGGTTCCAAACATACAGCAATTTGTGATGGTGAAGCATGGTTCTGATTATACTGAATTGTTGCTAAGGATTATTTTATGTTCAGTTCCATTATTACTTCTTTGATAAAGAAGCAAAATGCATGTGAATGCACTAGGATTAGGATAATATTCAAGTCGCAAGTACCTTAAGGCAATTTCCATCTGCAGCAGGAGAGAGTTCAACCACAATCCCGATCACTACCTCACCAGCCCTCGAATTCAAAGGTATTATCACTATAAAATCTCCTATTATCAATAAGATGGGAATGAGGGTGGACTGAGAGAGAGTTGGATAGCTCCCATTGAGTTGGATAGCTCCCATTGACCAGAAAACCAATTGTACCAGACCCTGGGACACTACCAAATCAGGGTGCGACCTTCACAGTGAGTGATAGGGCCATGGAGAGTGTTGTGGAGCAGAGGGATCCAGGAGTGTAGGTACACAGTTCCCTGAAAGCGGTGCCACAGATAGATATGGTGATAAAGATGGCTTTAGGTAAATTGGCTTTCACCAGTCAGGGTACTGAGAAAATAAGTTGGGATGTTATGTTACAGTTGTACAAGTCATTGGTGAGGCCACTTTTGGAGTACTGTGTCCAGTTTTGGTCATTCCACTATAGGAAGGACGTAATTAAGATGAAAAGGATGCAGAGGAGTTTTATGAGGATTTGCCAGGACCTGAAGGACTGGGCCATAGGGAGAGGTTGGGCAGGCTACGACTTTAATCATTGGAGTGCAGGAGGCTGAGGGGAGAATCTTATAGAGGTGTATAAAATCATGAGGGAAATAGATAGGGTGAATTTACGATGTATTTCACCCAGGGTAGAAAAATCAGGAACTCGAGGACATAGGTTTAAGGTGAGAGGGGAAAGATTTAATAGGAACCTGAGCGGCAACTTTTACATTCAAAGGGTGGTGGGTATACAGAACAAGCTGCCAGAAGAGATAGTTGAGGTTTGTACCATGACAGCATTTAAAATACACTTGGACAGATACATGGATAGGAAAGGTTTAGAGGAAGATGGGCCAAATGTGAGAAATGTGAGGACCAACTTTGATGGGGCATTTTGGTCAGTATGGACGAGTTGGGCTGTATGTTCTGTACGTTTAGGTGCTAGAGGACTCCATTACTATACTGTAGCTACAACAGCAAATAAAAAATGGGCATCCTATGCAGATTAATAATTCCAAACACTTAAGCCTAAAAACCATATACAAAGCACAAACAGGAGTGTGACAGAACACTTTCAACTTGCATGGATGTGTGAGACGCCCCACCCTGACTTTGAAAATATGACACTAATTATTTTTTGTTGGATCAGAATTCGGAAAATCCATAGTCTACAAGAAGATAGGAGTACTGCCCCAACATTTGGATTGCATGTAGTAGTTCTAGAAGTCAGCTCACTACTGTCTTCTCTTGAGCTTCAAATGCTGGACTTTCAGGCATGATTGTATCCCTTGAATGAATAACAGAAATGAAACAGAATGCCATTTGCACCTAAATAGTAAGATTAAATGAGAACTTACCAGTTTGAAGTTTGATCTTTATTTTATGAGGAGTTACGATGAGGGATTACGTGAAGACCCCACCAGCAGGCATGCGCGACATTCTTCATAGCAGCGGTATGAAATCACAGATACCAGAGTTGACTAACATAGTAAGATAAGAGAACTAGCATACCAGTTGACCTTTATAATAGAGGGTTTGGGAGCAGAGGGCACGTAATCGCTCATCGTAACTCCTCATAAAATAAAGATCAAACTTCAAACTGGTAAGTTCTCATTTAATCTTACTATTTTACTTCGGAGTCACGTGAGTGACTACGTGAAGATTTCAAAGCTCTGTGATTTCATGCCCTGGAACGAGTCCATGCTCACACACTGCCATTACGAGAAATGGAGGAGTATGTTAACGCATTTCAGACATGAAAATGTGCTGAAAAACAAAAGGTATATATTCCATAATACGAAACAATAATGCCCCTACATCGGGGAAATTATAAAACAGAACTTAATATTTTTTCCGCAAACGACTCAGGTGCGGCCACGGGTTTATTGTAAAACCGCTGAAAGGTTTTTTCGTTACTCCAACCCGCTGTTGCAAGGATGTGGTCCATCGGAACTTCCATCATCCTTGCCGCTGATGTGGATGCAGCCCTGGTGGAGTGAGATTTAAACACGTTAGTGTCCATCCCCACTGCACCCAATACCACCCTTAACCATCTGGAAATGTTTGCACAGTGACTCCATGGTGAGTTTGTGGCTAATGATCAAAGCCCTCTCCGTGCCCCTGAGACTCTTAGTGACATCTATGTAGCGTAATATGTGGGTCACGATACATAGACGGCAGTCTACGGGATAGGCCAGGAAATCCAATTTTTGGCCAGATGAACCAGGCCTGTCTTGCTTGAGTATAAAGAAAGTTACCTTGCTATTGGATATGTTCATGGCATCCATCCTTAGCTTATGTAGGGACTGGACCCGTTGTGCCGTTACGAGTGCCATCAGCATGACCATTTTGTAGGTCAGTTTATCCAATGAAAGGCCAGTTATTGGTGCCCACCCTCAGAGCATGGTTAATACAATGCTGATATCCCAAGTCTGGGAATATCTGGGCCTGGGGGGATTTGAATTAAATATACCCCTCATTAATTTTGACACCAGAGGGTGAGATCCCACTGCAAGGTGATCACACCCTCGCCCAAGATAGTTAGCTAGGGCACTCCTGGCACAGTTGATGGCACTATAGATCAAACCCTCATCAAAATGAAGGCTTGCCAGGAACTCCAGCACTTCCGTGATGGTGGCTGTGCCATACGTGGTGTTCGTTTTTGAGCAAAACACCTCCCATTTCTTCACGTATGTGAGATATTGTCTTCTGGTGGACTCCCTGCACGATGCTGTGATGACATTGATTGTTCGGTTGGAGAGTCCATAGTCCAGAAGTGGCCTTTTCAAATCCTGCAAATCAACAGGTTTATCCGGTCATGGCACGGGTGACTCTCCCCTGTCACAGGGTGTACCAATAGACTCGGACATTTATTTATTGGGATGCAAGGTTCTGTGGCCATGTCTTGTACCAATGTTGAGTAGGCCAGTCGGAACACCAGAATACCCAATGCGGAGCCTTGTCTAATTTTTTGGCAAGACACGACTGATGAGGCAGAAGGGGGGAAATGCATAGAAAAACAAATCCCCCAGTGTAGCAAGAAAGGTTCTGATTGGCCTGGATGTCTCAGGTGTTCCAAACCGATCTACAAGGCAAACACTTTTCGATCCAACATCCATTTGGTGTTGTCATTAAATTTGCGTGACCTGGTGTCCGCCACTGTATTTAGCCTACCTTGATAGGTAAGTGGCTGATATCCCAAATGTCGGCACCAGTGCCAGATTGTGTTGACAATTCGTCACAGGATATCGTAGTCCGAACAGTAATGTCAGAGTCAGAGTCCATGAAATGCTCCCAGCATTTCTAGATAATTAATTCCTAGTGCTGGAAGTAGAGTTAATTCATGTGCACTAGTTGCTCCCCAACCTTTTACGCTGGCATCCATTTGTAGTATAACCGAGGGATTTATGATAGTGATGGGGTTAGAGCATTGTCTATCCACCATTGTAATTTTAATTTCACTTTCCCTGGTAATTGCATTGGCCTGTCAAAATGGCCCGCATGGTGCTTGAGAGCTGCTATTTTTACCCTTTGTAAGTTTTGGTAATGTAGTGGGCCAAGTTGTGTGGCTGGAAAGGCAGCCAAACTTCCCAATCACCGCGGCTCTTCGGCAGGTTGTCCCCAAATAGCAATGTTGGCGGCTGTGCACTGCTGGTCTGCACAACCCCGCAAACCTGGGGTTGAGTGCAGGCCGGAAGACGCTCTTCCTGTAACTGTTGATCTCGTATTGAGTGTTACATAAGAGAGCTAGCGCGTCCTGCAGCTCCTCCGGCATATCAACTCCATCCACTGTTCTGGCAATGGCTGTAATCAGCAGTTTAAGGATTTTCTGGAGCTTGACCTCTTGGCTCCTCATCCCAGGGGCTACCCCAAATGGGGTTATTAACAGCAGGCACATTGAGGAGATGCAATTCTCCGGAGCTAGGTATTTTGCTGCCCTATCATTGATGGCTTGATCTTTGCTGCCCTATCATTGATGGCTTACATCCTGCCAACTTAGGATGTAACGGCAGCCCCTTTTGGGTAGGTAATGCAAATTTAGAGACCATACCCAAGAGCTCCTCTTCTGGCACCCCTAGCATTGTCGTATCTTCAGCCATGCCCCCATCTTCAGAGTCAGCCCAGTTCTGACTCCTAATACTCCCCTGCGAAGAGGGTGAGACATTTGCCAGTCCTGAAAAGGATGCTGCCGTGGGTCTGCTAGGAGACCCACTGTGACTCTGCCCCTGCTGTAGCAGGTCACGCTGGAGCAACTGCTCCACCATCCGCTCCATGCGGGGCAGTCGACCGCCGTCGCTTCCTGCGAGAGGGGTGTCCTCCGGTCTGGACTCAGCCGAGTCAGCGGACCTGCCCGACTTCCAGGTGGATTTGCCTCCAGTCCCAGGACCACCTGTGGCCTGTAGCGGTGTGAAGCCGGGGGCTGCGGTTTGAACCAGCAGCTCAGGAGAACTCGGACGCTGCTGGCTGCCTCCTTCCTCAGCAGCAACTTTAGTAGCGGCTCTTCTCAATTTTCGGGACTCCATGGTGAGCTCTGAAAAACAACAGCACACAGAGCCAACAAACGACCTCAGAATGGTAAGTACTTACCTGCGGGCCGTTTTTAAACTTACGCTGGAGGAGCGGCGCTCCTCCTGCCTGTCGCTTCACAATGTGTTCGACGATATGTTGCGCATGCATGCTGGCAGGGTCTTCACGTTATCACTCACGTGACTCCGGAGTAAAATTGGCTGCACCTTATACAGAATAAAATGACTTGCACCTTCAAATGGTCTGGACCAGGTTCAGACAAACCTGAAGAAATATTGAGTTAACAAATCTTTTGTGCACCAAAACATTTTTCTGCATAATACAGAGGAACTGTTTCAAATATAACATCATACTTTGCACACTTCTGAAAGCTTGATCAGGATTTGGGCCCTTGCATAGTTTGCCTTGACATCGCTAGTACAAAATTGTTTTAATGCAGTTGAGATGCATTTGGTGCAAATCTCTCACACTCATACAAAAGAGATAGAGTGTAAATCAACAGTAATTAAAGGGGACTGTGGTTTCTCCCTTCCACTTTTGAGGAGTACAAGGCATTAACTTTCTTACAGGTAAATATGTCGCTTGGTGTTCACTCCCTTCACTGTCTCTTTTGTTTGGACTCACCTGTTCATGTTTTTGTCCAGAGACCATCGCTAAGCTCCAACCCACAATACATGTTAATGAGATAGAGAAAATCAGGACATTCAATAATTATTTCTGCAGCTATGTTCAACTACCTAGAATGATCAAAAGTGTTTTATCTGGGCAGACCCAACTTTTTTTCTGTAATTCTATCCAAGTCGTCCAAGTGTAGAGCTAGGTGTCTGTCAATATTGACTAATTCAAAAGCAGCTGTGGACATTTTCAATTCCGTGTGCTGACAGCAAGTTTTGTTTCATTTAATTTGGTTTCAACGTGAACTGCAACTCTGAAAGCAAATTCACATCCCTTGGTTTCTTTAAACAGTTTTCTAATTATATTGGTTTATTGGACTCTGTTTTATAAATTTCAAATTGATTCTTAGTGGGTAATGCAAGTCAAAAGGGTCTCTCGAGAACACAGCTTCGTTTGATGGGTGTCAAAGCAAAGCTTCTGCCCACATCTCAACCAAAAATAGCCAGTTGCTCTCAAGTTTTCAAATATTTGTCAGGTGCCCCAGTCAATTTGGCAGTGATTCTTTAACCAACTGCACTGCATGGAAGAGAATGGGAGAGAGTGGCCATCAGTTGCTCCAATTGGAAAAAACGGCCCTCTGGAAAATAAGTAGTGGGAGCCAGGAGGTAAATCTCAGGAATCCAGATGCAGAGCCCCATGAGCACCTGGAGAAAAGCTACATCTGGCCACTCGTGCTATTGAGCTGTTATCAATGGTTGCTTTTATCAATTGGAAAAGCAGGGTTAACTTTGGGATTTTTTTAAAAAACAGCATGGAAATGAGGTATAAAATGATGTAGCTCAATATTAAATTGTATTCAAGACCAGATGATTATCAGATATGTGATAGAAAAATATGAATAATGTTAAAGACATTGATTTATCCCTCTCCATTCTGACTAAATTGGATAGTGTCACCTGCTTCCTTGAAGGGGGGCCAGGATTCTGATTAAATGGCTTCAATAATCTTAAAGGGTACTAGTGAATAATGATTCATTATTAATGATGAGATTACATCACTGATCAGGTTAGCATCCAACATCAGTATAACATTTCAAAAGTATATTAAGAATTATAAATAGCCCAAGTTATAGTCACCTGGGAAAACTCACACTACAGCAGATGTGGTGACACATGCTTGGAGAGCAATAATGATTTCAATGAAGACAAAAGAGTTTCTGTTAGATACACTAGGAATTGAGTTGCCTGAAATCTTTCTAGGAAGACAGGAGTGCTCCTAAAGTGCTACTTTAAATCTCATGACTTTAGAGAGATCAGTGACGTTCACAGCCAATTCATTGATGGAATATAGTTGCTGATCACCAAGTAATCAAAATGAGCAAGAGAGAGAGAGATAATAGTAAGATTAAACGAGAACTTACCAGTTTGAAGTTTGATCGTTATTTTATGAGGAGTTACGATGAGGGATTACGTGAAGAAGCCCCGCCTGGCGAATGCTCGGCATACTTCAAAGCAGCAGTGTGAAAAACACAGAACCAATAGCCGGAGTAAGATAGTAAGGCTTACATAGACCAGAACTACCAGATGATCATTTATATTATGAGGGTTGGGAGTGGAGGGCACGTAATCCCTCATCGTAACTCCTCATAAAATAATGATCAAACTTCAAACTGGTAAGTTCTCGCTTAATCTTACTATTTTACTTCGGAGTCACGTGAGTGACTACGTGAAGATTTTGAAGCTCTGTGATTTTCATGCCGTGGATCATTCCATACGACACACTGCTTGGGTTTACACAGTAGTGAGTAAATAATATATATTGCTTGAAATTATGCAATAAATATTTTAATATTTTAATAATAAGAAAAGTAATAACCCCTCTATCCCTGGGGAAATTACAACAAATGATATGCAACAAAGCAAACAATTTGAACAAAACCCAACACAGCATGTGCAACCCTGGCACTGTGACAACAGGTTTATCATAAAATCTAGAAAAGTTCCTCTTTAGACCATCCTGCGGTCTCCAGAATTTGGTCGAGCGGCATGTCCTGCACCTTTGCCTCGGACATTGATACTGCCCTTGTGGAGTGAGATTTAAACACATCAGTGTCTACTCCAGTTAATCCAGAACCTGTTTATCCATCTAGAAATAGTTTGTACTGTCACTTTTTTTTAATATGTTTCTTGTGGGTAATGAACATTGGTGTCTCGCAATCTCGGAGACTCTTAATTCAATATATATTAAATCAGATGCTTAACCACACACAATATTTAGTTGACAGAGTATGTCTTTAAGATTACATTGGTTCCAGCATTTCTTGGCTTGCTTTGCTTGATTAGATCATTGACATAAGATGTCATTTTATCTACAGACAACTGCATACAATGTAACCGTAACATTTGTAATGTTTGTACTCATTGTGCTGATATTCATGTCATCAGCATAACCACTTTAAATATTAACTTCTGAAAAGACAGTGATGTAATTGGAGTCCATTGCCGAAGCATACTGACATCCCAGATTTCTGTATATCTGGATTTGGTAGGATTTTATTAAAATTCCTCTCATAAATCGGGATAGTAACAGATGAGACCCGATAAATTGTCGTTCTGAAAATTGTCCTAAATAGGAGGACAAAGCACTCCGAGCTCCATTAATGGTACTATAACTCAGGTGCAACATAGCAAGGAACTCCAATACATCCAATATGTTTGCAGTATGATAAAATATATCTGACTGTATACAAAAGATTTCCCATTCCTTATATGAAACATATATTGTTTCTTAGTGCTATATCTTCAAGCTGCAGTTATGACATCCATGGTCCTATCCAACATTCCATCAGAACCTGCAGATTAACAATTAATACGGTCATGTAATGGATGACATCTGCTGTTACTGGATGTACCAACAATTACTGCACCTGGGATTTGTCATGAATGTCTGAATCATCATTCTGAGCACCAATGGGAACAATGGCTGTGTAGTAATGGTCCCTAGATAAGGGACGTATCAGCTATTGAACTGATAAGAACAGATACTACACTTGATCTTAGCCAAAAGGCTGAGAAGCAATACCAGTTTGGAACCACCAAACGCCTGCGGCAGAGACTTGCTCTATTTTGGTGACACATTGCATAATCAGGCAAAATGGTGAAAACATGAAAGACTACACTTCCCCAATGTAGCGAGAATGCATCCACCACTAATACTACTGGGTCTGGCTCCCATGAGACACATTTAGACCACTGGAGATTTAATCCAGACACAACAGATCAACATTTGGTACTCATACTGTCTGACAAACTTTTTTTTTTTTTTACTTATTGAATTTTAACATTAATTCTGTATTGTCATTGAACTTTCGTAATCTGTTGTCTTACCACAATATTGTCTTCTCCCACAGCTGTGGTATTGTCTACTCCCAATAACTCCAAATAATTTATACCATGTGTTTGGAGAATTAAATCGTCTTGGACAGTCCATCGACCACCGCAACTGGTGTCGCTGTCCTTGGCTCCCCATCCGAGAGCACTCCCATCAATCTGTAATACCACTGAAGACTACTGAACAAGCACATTTTTACTTCTAGTAACTTGTGCAACATTAAGAATCCATCATTGCAATACAGCTCAACCTTTTTAGTTGGTAACTGCATGGACCTAATCAATGACCTGCACACTTGTTATGCTTATTCTCTGGTCTTTGTAGACTTTGATCACTTTACTTTACCACTATAACTTTACCAGTAACCGTAGCTACTTCTTGGATGGTGGGATAATGTTTTTTACTAAGACAAGTACAGGCATTTGTAACATCTCCAACCTTAATTGTTGGTAAAGTTACTGACATATCAACTGTATTAATGACAAACCCCAAATAATCAATTGTTTGGGATTCCTGTAACTTACATGTTGTTTGGATGTACAGAACCTTAGCCTTTCAATAGGCTTATGGCTGCTGAACCCAGTTCTTCAGCTGTCTCCCATTTACAATTAACATATCCTCTAGATAAGTCATTACAATGTGATTCTGAGCCCTCATTAACACTGGGCTGGTTTCAATAATTGTGTGAGCAATCTGAGGCCTGAATTTAACCCATTAGGTAATTCCTTCAGCTGACCCATCCAATTAATTTAAGTACCTGAATAATAAGGCATCTTTTTTAGGTCTAATAATAGCCATATAGCAGTTTTGTGATAACTTTGTTACAGTGTTGAAGTGTACTTTTTTTAAATTGCCTATACTGAACTATAAATTTAAGTTTGTGAGCCCCAGAATGACTCTGCAACCCCCATACTTGTGTCTGGAATATATTATCTCTACCTGACGAGTTCCTGGTACATTCAAACACCAAGCCGATCAGATTTAATGCAGAATTACAATACAATTATAATCTTACAACCGACCAGAGGTTGTTTCCCAGAAATTCCATGTGTGATGGAATGACGTTTCTGTACTTCCGTAAATGAACCAGAAGATCTCCATTTACGGAGAGGAGAGTTACTTCTTTACTATTTTGTATTTATGCATAAACCATATATGTTTAAAATTGTAATTCTGACTGGCACATTCTGCTTGCAGAATATTTGTATTAACCTGAGTATCACACAGGGTTATATACATTTCCATAGAGAAACTGCATCTGGTAACATATACTCAGAGCAGACTTTATTTAACAATTACTGGGTATTTGGAGCCGGCATTTAGTGCAGCCGTTATCTCCAAACCCGATCTAATTAGCGGTAAATAGCGGGAGCCGGCTTTTAAAGCAGCCCTTATCACCCGATCCGATCTAAATCGGAAACAGCGGTTCCAGCGCGTTCTATTCAATTACCGCAGTTTAAAAATACATTCACTCTAGCTGGCTCCGTATTTCGAGCCAGAGTTAGAGTTTTTAAAAAAATTTCAAAATACATCAGCACTCTAGCTGGCTCTGCAGACTTACAGAGTTTAAACCCACTAGCAAGAAAGTTCAACAGCGACTTACCTGCGGGTTAAACTTACGCTGGTGGGAGCTGCGCTCTCCACCCTGTCGGAGCTTCACATGCGTCGACGTAATGCCGAGCATGCGCCTGGCGGGGCTTCTTCACGTAGTCACTCACGTGACTCCGAAGTAAAATAGTAAGATTACGAGCTTACCAGTTTGAAGTTTGATCTTGATTTTATGAGGAGTAACAATTTTATGAGCCGTATGCGCGTCAATCTTCAAAGCAGCGGTATGAAATCACAAATAACAATCACCGAAGTGACATAGTAAGATGCGTGGCTCGAGAACTACCAAATGATTTTCATGAGAGAGGGTTGGGCGTGGCGGGCACGTAATCACCAACGCAACTCCTCATAAAATCAAGATCAAACTTCAAACTGGTAAGTTCTCGTTTAATCTTATTATTTTACTTCGGAGTCACGTGAGTGATTCCGTGAAGACTTCAAAGCTTTGTGATTTCATGCTGCAGATCGAAATCTCGGCGTCTCACTGCATCGATTGACTCAGGATGAGTGAATAATCAAATGCATTAGCATGATATTGATTCACATGTATTAATGGTTTATGTTAATAAAGAAATCAATAGCAACCCCTGTAACTCAGGGAAGGCTAAAGTGGACGCAAAACAGAATGGGCAAAACCTCGGGTCAGTAACTGGCCTATGGAATTAAAAAAAAAAAACTATTTAGTTGATCATCCTGCGGTCGCGAGGATATGGTCGCTGGGCATGTCCATTGCTCTGGCTGCTGACATTGATGCTGACCTGGTGGAATGCGATATACAATCGTCAGTGTTAATACCTATATAACCCAGAACCTGCTGCAGCAACCTTGAAATAGTCTCAACTGACTTTCCTTTGTGTAGTTGTTTGGTGATTAATAAACAATGCTGATTCCATACTTCTTAGGATTCTGGTGGCCTTGATAACATAGACGTGAGACCGTGGGGTATCCGCAAAATGATCTTAAATCATGCCACCCCTGGTCTGCTCTGCTTGTGTAGACCAGAATGTAAAATGTAATGGCACCTGCAGCCAATTCCATCCTATCTAGCCACAGCATTTGCAATGTTTGCCATCGTTGTGCTGACATTAGTGTCATAACTAAGGATGTAGCTGGAACCCCTTGGTGAAGTAATGTTCACACATTTTCAATAACCAACTGCATAACCTTGTAGTGGGAGAACTTGTGTCAAGATATTTTTAACAACTCGATATCCGGGTTGAACCTGACAGCATAGTTCCCTTTTGTTGCAGCTGTAGTGTCTCTATAACTGAATTATTGTCAATTACCATTTAAGAATGAACTGGAAAATGTCAGTAATCTGTACCGTATTAAATGTAACATTAACATTTAAACAAAATCACTTCTGACCCCCTCGATAGGAATGTACTTCTTTTTTGGGTGCTCTCCCTGCACTCTGCAGTGAGCACATTCATGGCTTGAAGTGACAACTAAGGCATAAGTCAATCCCTTCAACATGTGTAAGTCAATAATTGTTTTACTGTGCAAAGGCCGGTCTCCTGAACCACAGTTTGAACCAGCAAATTCTTGTTTTTTGGAATAACCGTATACCGTTGTGCCATAATGCCTGATGAAGCAGGCAACATGGCTGCTTAGCCAGTCCGACAGTACGAACCCAAGCGAGGTCTTGCTGACTGTTTTAGGACCCGGCGAATGAGGCAAAAATGGAGTAAACATAAAAGAACATTCCTCCTTTTGTAGCGAGAATGTATTTCTCCGCACTGTTGTGCCACATATTTTTGTAATCAATGAATAAACATGCACCAACATGTCGATATTCGATGTAGTATTGAACCATACTTTCATAATACTTTGAGATCCAATACCTATTCTGTGTTGTCATCGATCTGAACTGGATGATACATCAGTGGCAAAGGAGATTAGATAATTATTACAGGATACGTTTACTTGATTGCCATGTGACTAACACAAGTCACCATCGTGAAGCAGCAACTTGAATTTGAGCATGTAGAATATGTATTTTCGCTCAATAGCCCCTTACCCATGGGGTGCATCTAGTGTATATATTTAGTTGATACCAACAATTGAAGAATTGGTAACTCATGCAAACTCCAATACCTCCAAGTAGGTGATGGTATTCGGAACTTCTCATCTTCGAGTCCTTAGCATCAGTTTGTAATAACTGAATTCGACCGACCACACTACTGTAGCGAGGTTCAAGTTCAAGTTCAAATGAGTTTATTGTCATGTTTAGCAATGCTGAATACTGTTTTTTCATCATTGTGACTGAGATAGCGTCTGCTGACAATAGCATAAGGTTGTTAACAATGGTCCAATTGTCCTTTGAGAGGTTGCTACTCACACAATATCAGTTCCTTGATTTGCTCAGCTGAAACACAGCTGCTATATTGCATAGCATGGATCTTTGACCCTTATGAGTCTGTTGTTAGTCAGGAAAAATAATTTGGAAAGTTCATATGTCTGACATTCTCCATTCTTCATAATAACATGCCACTCCTGCCTATTCCATGGGTGGTTTGCATGAGAACTTTTGCCCAATGTCCGAACCTTAACTTTTAAAAAATAACCCTGGCCATAATCCAAACTTGCTCGGAATGCTACTTTTGTGTGTTGTACAAAACAAATGTAATATTACAACTTGTGAACGGTGCACTACCCATATTTTTGAAGTGCTAGACCCATTTTGTTGAGTAGGATTGGTAAGGTGCATGGAATTTCTGAGCTATCATACTGCCCCCAGCTCCAGTGAACCGCTTACTACCGATGAGCGCCTGGGGTGCGTTCTGAAACGATGACTTTTGCCCGCCGTTGGCATAATTGATTCGTCTGCCAGGTTTTCTTCCCTGTTGTAGCAATGTTAGAAAATTTTGAGATTTTAAAAATTAAGTTTGCAATTTATCCCATCAGATAAAGCATAAAAAGAAGTTTAATTTGACACCTAATTCACTTTCATATCTTCAGTATTAAAAAAGTTATGGCCATTTTCATACTCAGAAATTAGCATCTTGTTCCCCATTGCCTTTCCATTGACTTAACACAAAAGCTGTGATCTAGAACAGTCAAAAGCCCATAACTTTCTTAAAAATTAAGAGAACTCAATGAAATGTTCAGTTATTATAGATTGAAGCATTCTGAAACAAATATGAAACAATATTACTTGGATGACCTGAAATTAAAGCATATCATTAGTTAGTTATCTAATTGTAGCTAATTACAAAATTCAATTACTAGATCTAAACATCTATCAATTTCTTAAGAAATTATAAACATTTTTTAATTGCCTGTGTCCAAATAACATTCACACAATAATCCACAATATAACATGATTTTTAAATCCCATTTTCATGAATTTATAGGCCAAATAAAGGAATTTAGTGTTTAATGCCTGTAAATTAATGGCTGTTTAAATCAACTTGCGAGTGGGTTTTAGTGGAATGCAGTGGATTAGAACGTTGCGGTTTGCGCTGAAGTCGGCAGGGAAAATACAGCCGGTTCATACATTTTTTTTGTCCCCTTCTCGCAACATGAAAATGTGATTAAATGCTTCCTAAAAACCAAGTTTTTATGTAAAAATAAACTGTGTCGATTCTTTTATTGCCTACGTTAGGTCCGTTCTGCTGTCAGCGTTCAGAGCTTTAGAAGATGATTTTTAAACTACTCTAGTTAATAAATAATCTAGCGTAGTTTAAAAATAGCTTAATGAATGAAATGTCGGAGCGATTTCTCTTTAGCGACGAAATCGCCCGACATGGATCAATTTGGACCGTCTAGGGAAAAACGGGATTTTAAACCTGCCCCCCCTCTGAAAGGTGCCAAAGTCACACACAGAACTGCAGCGCTGCTAAAGGTATTGTAATATACCTATCTGTTGAATATGCCTACCTGAATAACAGATTCAGTGGCTGGCTCTCACATCCCCCTGTTGGCGCCGTTCACTGCCGGCACATATGTGCTTTAGTATGTTCTATTGACTTCTTTAGAGCCTGGAGTCAGTTATATCTTGACCTTTTGCTCTTCCCTCCTCAGAGAGGGTGATTCGTAGGCAGCTCTAAACAGGCGCTGCCGCAGGGCGCAGGATAACAATACTGATAAGAACCCATTGGACCTATACCCAAATAGAATATTCTGCTGGGATGGCAACTTTGTTGTCAGGAAAAAGGTACCTCTGACATGTGCCCTTCATCCCCTTTGGATATGCCCCACGGCCATACCCTGAGACTCAGTGTCAGCAGGATACTGACCAATCTTGGTCTCTGCCTCCAAGAGAGAGACCTGTAGCAGCTCTGTAACTGGAGCTGCTGGTGCGGCCTGCGGAGGTAGAACTTCTGTCTCGCCCTACCATCAAAGTCGGTGTCCGAACTAATCCTCATCTATGAAGGTATTATCAAACAGTTCTCTACCAGATACTGCTGGCGCCTTTTTTATGCATGATGGTGCTGACACTCCTCCTGTTGGCGTGTGCCCTGCAGTAGCACTGTATGCAACAGTTGCGGTATTTGGGATGGTCGTTTCAAACGCACTATCCAGCCCCAGTGGAGAATCATCTCCCAACTCCGTGGGCGTAGCAGATTATGTGTGAACTTGAGCAAGCCTGTCCCAGGCGTTGCTGGCGCCGCCTTTTGTAAAGGCCGGCACTTTTTTGACATGAAACAGCCCTGTACCAGGTGCTGCTAGCACGGCTCTCTTGTAGGCCGGTAATGTCACAATGAAACAGTCCTGTATCAGGCGCTGCTGGCACGGCTCTCCCGTAGGCCGGCACTTTCATACATGAAGCAGCCCTGTCAGGCGCTGCTGGTGCAGCCTGTCCCATAGGCCTGCACTATTACAGTGTAAACTCACTAAATCAACATTTTATGTGTTCAGCTTTACCTGTGAAGGGTTAAAACAATTCACAGCAACTTGTGCTAAACAACAAGGATTACATTGTCATAGACATATGACAATAACTTTTTATGACTTTAACTTTGCCTTTAACTTTTAACTTTAAGAAAAACACTATAACATATATAAATTTTATTATTAAGGGAAACCCTTTGTAGCCCGACTCACCCGAGTCCAAATAGGGCTGAATGAGTCCCATTTTATTCCTTGCCTGGGGACCAACGTCTGTGAGCCACTGACCCCACTGTCAGTGACTCTAGCGTTACTTCCTTGCCGTTCCAACAGCATCCCCACAGGCTGGGCGCCGCTGACTGCACTGTCAGTGACTCTGGCTTGAATTTCTTGCCGTTTCACGGCATCCCCGCAGGCTGGGAGCCGCTGACTGCCTTGTTAGCGGCTCCTTATCTCGCAACCCGATCTATTTGCTGGTTATCCGCTTCCGCGGTCGGGCTGGGTTTCCCACAGTCCATAACTGGTACACTCGTCGGGCTGCGAATCTGACAGGAAAACCTCTGTGAAGAGAGGCTCCTGCCCGAAAAAACCTGGTAAGTGAAACCAAACTTACCTCTAGGTTTAATTTACCGCTGGCAGGAGCTCTGACCTGCCAGTCTGGTGCTTGCGCCAGTGTGGCTGACGTACTGACGCGCATGCGGCCTAGACGGGGTTCTTTACGGAATCACTTACGTGACTCCGAAGTAAAATCCTGACTGTTTTCTTTGCATTGCTCAATTCTGGGTATCGCTAGGATTAGAAGTTTCAATTCTTCGACAGTCTGAAGTTCCTTCCTACACACCTCCCTTCCATTGATTGCATCTACACTTCACACTGCCTCGGCAAAGTCACCAGCATAATCAAGGGCCAGTCCCATCCAGGTTACTACCTCTTCTCCCCTCTCCACAGAGGTACAGAGTTTGAAAATGTATACTTCCAGATTTAGGAAGAGTTTCTTCCCAGCTGTTATCAGGCAAGTGAATAATCATCTCATCGGTTGGAGTGTGGTCCCGACCTCCCATCTACCTCATTGGAATATCTTTAATTGGACTTGATCAGACTTCAATGTTATATCTTGCACTGAATGGCGTCCCCTTTATATTTTATCTGTGCACTGTAGATGGCTTAAATGTATTCACATATATATTCTTTTCTCAGACTGGACAGTACACAAACAAAAGCTTTTCACTGTACCTCCACGCACGTGACAATAATGAGCTAAACTAAACTAACTTAAATTAAACTAAACCAAGCCATGGATGAGGATTCGTACAATGACATTGTAAAGGTTCTAAAAAGACATTTAAACGTGATGGTTTCAGCGACTTTTCAGACTTACAGACTCACATGCAACCAGGGAATGGAAGAAATAATTGCCGATTATATTGTCAGGGTAAAGACAACAGTTAAAAAGAACACATTTTAGACCTTTTTAGACTGAATGCTGTGAGGTTTCCCCACGTGCTAGCTGGCAAACAAGAAAATTCAAACACAACTCTTTGACATGCAGGATTAAACATTTGGGGGACCATTAAGAAGAGACACGGAATGAAGATGTGAAACAATGTAAAGCTGTTGGAAGGCACAAGAGACTGCAAATGATGTAATCTGGACCAAAAGAAAAATGCGGGACGAACTCAGTATCTTTGGAGGCAAAGCTAATGTTGACATTTTGGAATAAAATCCTGCATCAGAACATCCTGAATCGGACCTTATAAATAAGTTCAAAGAAAACTCTGTACTAAGCATTATTGTTAAAATAAACACCAGATAAATACCAGATTCCAGTCACCCATAAGGGTCTCAGGTGTCAGTTGCACATTATGTTCCAGTTTCACGAGAATGGATTTAAAATCCTGGAATGGTATCATTTGCACTTAAATATGAGATTGATATGAAAAGAATCAGATGCCATTCTCATGCTAATGTATTCTCTATGTACCTTTTCAAAACATCAAAGGATACTTAATAGTAAAAGCTCTCAAATTCAGCTGAATACAGTACTGTAGTCAAAAGTCAATACTTTGCATCCATTTAATGAGACTCTCCATATTCTGCCACTCTTTTAATATCACATTAGCAGGCTTTTCAAATATATTTTGTCAGAGTAGGTTGTATATTGCAGTAAGTTGCCTTTTTTGCTTGATAAATTCCAAATTTGTAATGACCAAAACGAAAGCTGTTCCCTTCCATAGTAATTAGTGTCCACATATTTTCTTCAGTATGGGACGTTTTGCTGGTACAAATAAGGATAAATAATGCTAGCCGAAATAGGGCCAAAGTCCCTCCAGTTTTCTCTCTCACAATCTTTGTGGTAATGTGCTATAAAAGCAGAGATGTTAAGCAATCATTACTATCAACCTCTATCCCCAACACAGACTTAATATGACAACATATTTGGAGCTAGAAAGCTTTGTTCAGTTTTGGTCAACATGTTATAGGAAAAATGTTGCCAAGCTGATAAAGGTGCAGAGAAGATTTGCCAGGGCTAGCGAGCCTGAGCTATAGGGAGAGGTTGAGCAGGCTATTCCTTACAGTGCCGGAGAATGAGAGGTGATCTTATAGAGGTGTATAAAACCATGAGAGGATTAGGTTGGATAAACGCACAGAGTCTCTGACCCAGAGTATGGGGATTCGACAACTGGAGGACGTAGGTATAAGGGGAGGGGGGAACGATTTAATAGGAACCTGGAGTAACTTTTTTACACAAAGGGTGGTGGGTGTATGGAACAAGCTGCCGGTGGAGGTAGTAATGGCAGGTACTATTAGAATATTTAAAAAACATTTGACCGGTACAATGGAGAGGATAGGTTCAGAGGGATATGGGCTAAATGCAGGCAGGTGGGACTAGTGCAGATGGGGCATGATTGTCAGCATGGGCAAGTTGGGCTGAAGGGCCTGTTTCCACACCGCAGGGCTGCCAACTCTCACGCATTGAGCGTGAGAGTCACGCATTTGATAAAATTCTCACGCTCTCACCCTGATCTCAAATTTCTCGCGCTCAAAAATCTGCAGGTGCTGGAAGTTCAAAATAATGCAAAAATTGTTTTAGCGGTGAGTAAAAACCATGAGGGGAATATAAGGTGAATGCATAGTCTTTTTCCCAGGATAAGTGATTCAAGAACTAGAGGGCATTGGTTTAAAGCAGGGCTGTCAAACTACCGGTGATCTGGGGGGAAAAATAAAGTCGTTTAGTTTCTCCCGTATAGATGGTGTGATAGGCGAGACACGGCGGGTGGTCCCAGCACCGACCCCCCCCCCCTCCCCCGACCCCCCGTGGCACCGCTCACACCTCCCACCCTCACCTCCGGCGGCTCTGTGTCCGTCGGTCATTATGTCGACACCCCATGGAGTTTTAACCCCGGCCCGGAGCCAGGAGCGGACCAGATGAGTGGGGGCATCGGTGCCGCCTCCGGAGCCGCGGGGATGAATCTCGGGCTAAGGCTCCACTCCGATGCCCGACCCCTGGGTCACTGACCCTCACCTCCCCCGGACCCCAGCTGGACGCAGAGCACCTGGGCCGGCCCGCATTCTCGGTGGGGGGGGGGGGAAAGAGGTGGGGGGGGGGGGGGAAAGTGATGGGGAAGGGGCGGGGGGAGTGGGAAACCCTCCCCAGGCATCACCAAGTCTCCGCTCACTCCGGATGTTGACGCCGCTTCACTGACACACATTCTCACACACACACTGGCACACACAAGGTTTAAAGGGATATGGGCCAAATGCGGATAAATAGGACTAGTTTAGATGGAGCATCTTAATCTGCATGAACAAGTTGGGATGAGGGCCTGTTTCCATGCTGTAAGACTACGACACATTGTAGAAAGGGTGCAAATGCCTGGGGAGGATCCAGGGGAGATTTATGAAGATGTTGGCAGGGCTGGAATTTTTTTTTTCACTTTGACGAAAGATTTGATAACTGGGATTGTATTCTCTGCAGCAAAGGAGGTAAAGAAAATACTTAGTTGAGGTGAATAATATTATGAGAATAGGCCTTGTTTCGCTAAACAAAGAGTATAGGAAGGAACTGCAGATGGTGGTTTAAACTGAAGATAGACAGTAAAAACTAGAATAACTCAGCAGGACAGGCAGCATCTCTGGAGAGAAAGAATGGGTGATGTTTGAGACCTTCAGACTGAAGATGTTGAAAACCAGCCATAAAACACAATGACTGGAGCTGTGTGTTATCCAACTGAGGGCAGAAATTAGAATCATGTGTTCATCTTTATTGACGTGACACCATAATAAATATAACACAGAAAAAAAAATTCAATGGGGTGGCACGGTGGCGCAGCGGTAGAGTTGCTGCCTTGCAGCACCACAGACCCAGATTTGATCCTGACTACGGGTGCTGTCTGTACAGTATTTGTACATGCTCCTTATGACCACATGGTTTTCTCTGGATATTCCGGTTCCTCCCACATCCAAAAGGAGTGCAGGTTTGTAGGTTAATTGGCTTCTGTAAATCGTCCCTGGCATGTAGAATGGAACTGGTGTATGATAGATTGCTGGTCGGGGTGGACTTGGTGGGATGAAGGGCCTGTTTCCATATATACGTTTTACATATATATCTTAATTTCATTGAACCATATATGATTGAACATGTGACATTCTTGTCTTGTTTCTATTGTCAAAGGGTAAGATTGATTGATTTATTTGTGCAGAACAGGTCAGTTTTTTTCTCTATAAATATGCATAACAGCAAGAATTATAATCTGATTTCCATACATGAATATAGTCATTCATGTGCTGCACCTGTTGATCAGAGCCTGGCTCTACTGTGGAATGTAATTAGGAATGTAATTTAGCCTAACCTTATTCATACCTAATCCAGTTTAAAGCATAAATGTTGCATTCAAGTGTAAGTTAAAAGACTCGCTACAGTATGCACCAGATTGCACAATTTCAAGCTGAAATCCTCCCACAGTCTCCCCCCTCCATCGCTACGCTCCCTCGCAATTTCTCACTCTCAACTCTCACCCAATGTTGGCAGCCCTGACCCTGTATGGCTATAATTACCTTCTACCATCATCTGTGCACCACATTCACTCACCTGTGGCTGGTTATTGGTATCCTCCTGGTCCAAAACCCATGTAAATTACAGATGCCAATTTTCAGATGACAAATTCAATTGATTCCCCCCCCCCCCCTTAATTCGTTAGAATCAAACATATGGCATAATTTTGTAGATGGTGTCCAGTCAATATTTATCATCAAAAGAATAAAATCTGTCTTCTGTGGCTTGTAGCACATTTCCTACATTTCCAATCTGTACTACACCTGTTGTAAAGGGACATCATTCGGTCACAAGAGGCCTTAGAATGTAGGCCTCTCTTTATTCATTCTGGATCCTGTAATGTTATTTTCTGGATTTAATTAATTCAGTTCAACTGAATCAATACTAACTCCTGGCACAACTCCTGAGGGGAACTGTTCCACAAATTGACTGCTCTCTGAGATTTGGTCTTGATTTTAATTGAGAGGAAGATTTCAGAGTGTCAGTAGCAAAACTAAAATTGTAATACTAACATATCCATAAGCAGTCCTGGACAGCAACAGTTGTTCAGAGCGATGTTATTGAGATTTTAAAGCCACTTCTATGTTAATCTTGTGCTGCATGGTGTCAAAGTGGAACCATTTAGATGCCATTGAAACCTTCATGTTCCAATGGCCTCTAAAAATCAAATCAGTTTTTGTCTAAGACTAATAATCTGTATGTTTAATTATTAAGTTTATTTTTGACGGAGGTTGGTCCATTGGCGACAAGGAGTATTTAGTGGGAGTTACATTGGGCAGCACGGTAGAGTTGCTGCCTTACAGCGCCAGAGATCCAGGTTCGATCTTGACTATGGGTGCTGTCTGGATGGAGTTTGTATGTTCTTCCCGTGCCCTGCATGGGTTTTCGCCGGGAGATCCGGTATCCTCCCACAATCCCAAGACATACAGGTTTGTAGGTTAATTGGCTTGGTAACATTGTAAATTGTCCCGAGTATGTGCAGGATGATGTTAGTGTGTGGGGACGGTTGGTCGGCACGGACTCGGTGGGCCGAAGAGCCTGTTTCCACACTGTACCTCAAAAGTAAACATTGATACAATGAGTTGTGAAAGCTATGACTAAAAACAACAGCAATAGTAGACTCATGTGGACAACATCCTCATTGATACAACTAACTCGTATCTCTCCCCAGAAAGTACTACTTCCTGCTTCCACCCTTCCTCTCCTACACTATTTCCCTCCTTCACCCTCTCCTCCACTGCCACCTCACTTTCCATCCTTCTTTGTCTTTCTTCCACAGAAGCACTGGTGTCAATGGGTTTCTTAACTCTCGCCTCTACTACTGAAAATGGAAATGATGGCAGCTGGTGCAAACCAGAATCAAGCCATGGATTTTTCTGATAATTCTCATCCACAGAATATAGCTGTTACATCCTTTCCTTCATTTTTCAATGCTGATATACAATACAATCCTCTGAAAATCGGTAATCTTGTGCTGCCTGACAGCTGACAACTGTAGATTCATCTTGGTCTGACATTCACTGATTACCTTTGTGAAATCTGAATCCCAGTGCCTCTCTCTACTCTGGTGCATATCTGCACATGCACAAGGTCATGGACATTAGACGCCGTATCATTGTGCCAAACGGTCTGGATCAGGAATAAACAGTCAGTGCAAACAAACTGCACGACTTCGAATAAGTTACAGAAAACAGGACAAAACACTTTTCAATAGGGAGCCCCAAGTAAAGAGACTTACACTGGCTTTGACATGGTTAAGATCACGTCTTACTTCCCATGATCCATTGTAGTAGGCAGACCAAACCCAGGTCTCAGTAGACTCATGTCTTACATTAATTTAACGTGTACAGTCATATCTGTGCCTACTACTCTAGGCAGCACAGCGATAGAGTTGCTGCCTTACACCACTTGCAGTGCCGGAGACCCGGGTTTGATCCTACGAGTGCTGTCTGTACGGAGTTTGTACGTTTTCCCCGTGACCTGCGTGGGTTTTCTCCGAGATCTTCGGTTTCCTCCCACACTCCGAAGACGTACATATATGTAGGTTAATTGGCTTGGTGTAAGTGTAAAATTGTCCCTAGTGCGTATCGGATAGTGTTCATGTGCGGGGATCATTGGCCGGCCCTAACTCGATGGGCCGAAGGGCCTATTTCCGCGCTGTATCTCTAAACTAAACTAAACTACTCCCAATCAACTCATCATGCAAAAGTTCGATGTTAATTTCATACAGAAATATCAGCCTTGTGGTGCCAGGGTTCAAACTTTGATATTTTGTGCTGCTTAAACTCCTGCCATCGGGAAGAAGATATAGGAACCTGATAATTGTAACTTCCAGGTTCAGGAGCAGCTTCTTCCCTGCAGCCATCAGGCTATTAAACACTACAACAATCAAATAAGCTCTAAACTATGTAGACATGGGTGGGGGGGGGGGGGGGGGCACTGGTTTTGTCTTTTTGCACTATTAATGTTTGTTTCTATATATACTGAACTTTTTTTCATTTTGTATATTTTTGGCAGATCACTATTTTTATATATTCAGTTGTACTGCTGCAACTAAGAATTTAATTGTTCTGTTTGGGACATATGATAATGGTCCTTGTATGATACCAAACTGTACTTCAACCAGTAGCATGATTACCTCCTGTATATTCTTAGAGAATCTCACGCTGCAGCAGTACCACTATATCAATATCAATCTGCCTGAAGAAAGGTCCAAAAAATCAAAATATCACTATTCCATGTTCTCCAGAGATGCTGCCAGACCTACTGAGTTATTCCAGCACTTTGTGTCTATTTTTGGAAACCAGCATCTGCAGTTCCTTGTATCTCCACTAAATCACATGTTCTAGTCATGAAGAAGCTACAAAATTCTGCCCAGAATATTAGATGTGATCGATTGACCACTGTAGCCGCTGCTTTACAATGCAGCAAGAATGCTACCAGAGCAATGTCACAACAGGCAATGAGTGTTCTCTTTGTCCTTTGCCGTTTTAAGAAATGCTGCATGGCATTGAATGCATCTTTTAATGCAGGGAAATACACAAGAGTTACATGTTGGGATGCAAGGTTTGCAATATCTCAGATTTGAAAGATGTACAATTTCATATTTTTCAATGAATAAAATAAGTCAATTCCACTTCCCCATCGTCGTTTTAAAATGCATTCTCTTGGTTCCTGTCAATCAATAGAGTCCTTTGAGAAGGATGGGAAGGGAAGTGGAGTGCAGCGTTCTGCTCATGCCTGACCTATCTCAAGTAATCAAGCTAACTCAAACTTTTTTCTCTATATCGTAGAGGTTTAATCAGACTCTCCTCTGAGCTTTCAACCCTCTATGTGGTCAAAGTAAGAATTTCATGAATAGGAAGTTTTTCTTTAATCATCCGGGAACACCAATAATTCCAGATGAGAAGATAAGTCCTTCTGCACACACTATCTCTCCTTTACTCATTTAAGGGCCTGTCCCACTTGGGTGTCATTTGCGAGCGAAGATTTTGTGAATCCCAAAATCCTGGGGCGCCGTCACTGACTACGTCACCACGCACCATGCGCGCATCACGACGCAAGCATCGTGCGTCGTGATGCATAAATTATGTCGGGTAAATTACGCCCAAGTGGGACAAGCCCTTAAGTCAGTGGAGGAGGGCTACAATATAAATTAACAAGAAGGACAACTATATAGAGGTTTTTTTAATCAATAAACCGCAGAGGCCAAAAGTCTAAAATAAAAGCAAAACATACCAGAAAAACTCAGCTGGCCAGCAGCATCTGTAGAAAGAGAAACAGAATTAATCTTTCAGGTCAAAAGCTCATAGTTTGACTATTGTTCTTACCACTGATGCTGCATGATTAGCTGAGTATTTCCAGCATTTTGTATTTATCCACAAAAGAATTACTTTAAATGACAAAAGCGGGATTTTTCCTTGACAAGCAAGAATACACCCGCAGTAACACTTGTCAACTGGCTGCATCTGCAGAACGAGAAACAGCATTGACATTACTGGTTAAAGACAGTTTGTCAAAAGTGACGTCAGGTCTTGCAGCGCTAATGTTGACCTTGCTCAGTGTTTGCAAAGCGTTTTCTGTTCATATTTCTGAGAGTGTAGATGGGGCATATTGGTCGTTGTGACCGAGTTGGGCAGAAGGGTTTGTTTCCACACTGTGTGACTCTATGACTCTTTGAGAGTGGCCTTCCCTACCCAGACAGATAGATCCTTCAAACAAGTTCCATGCTGAAACAACGCATCAACCACAAGGATGGTAGATACATGCTCCAATTCTTATCATATGAACCAATATTGGGTATCTTACTAAGAAGTGCATGAGAATCAAAATGATTAAACAAATATCCAAAATATACATAGCGTCTCTGTGCACTTCAGCACGGAATCCCCAGATGCTTGGTTAGCAGCCTGTCCTTTCACGAACACGTTTTCCCACTCGACACAGATCACACCCAATTTCTCATAGTATTCTAATTTTTGAATGGCATCTATATGTCATAGTTCCATCACCCTACACCTCTGAAACTATGTCTCGGGAGCTTTTTCCCTTACATACACTGATATATTTAAGGATAGACAGCTTGTTAAACTAACAACCAAATGTGCAAGGTTTATAGAATAATTTATAGAATAATTCTGCAAAGCAGCATTTCTTACAGAGGTTTTCTCTACAAAGGCAGACAGATCGTTTGCCAGTTTCTTCAGCAAAACATTGGAGAATCATACGGAGAACTGGTGATCATATTTTGCAATTCTGAAAGTGATACCGACTAACGTTAAATATATTACATTTCTCACCAGTGAGAATAATGGTCTCCAATGTAGAATAATGTATTATGTACTGTTTTCATGCAGATACAATGTGCAAGCAAAGCAAGATTTTTCCGAAAATGAAGACAAATGGTTATTTAGCCTGTATTGGACAGATATTGATCAGGATGCAAAGGGATGAACCAAGCAATAATGCCATTGGATCTTTTAGTCCTAATTAAAAATTAAGGTAATTTATACTTTATCATCTCAACTACGAATAAAATAACATTTCCAAAAATGCACCACTTTCTCAATTCCGTATCAAAGTGCTAACATCCATGCTCAAGATTTGGAAGAGTAACCTCATATACAATGAAGTGCTACAATCCAGCAGTATGAATATTGACTTCTCTAACTTCAAGTAACCCTTGCTTTCCCTCTCTCTCCATCAATCCCCATCCCAGTCTGACTGTCCCCTTGAATAAATGTTATCTTTGTATGCTTCGTTGTCTCCTTCCCCTCGCTTACAATGATCTATTCTACGGTTCCCTTGATTTTCATCCCCTTAGATATCATGTTTTCACACCTTACGCTTCCATATCTCTGTGTCTCCCTCTCCCCTGATGCTTAGACTGAAGAAGGGTCCCGACCCAATTTGTCTTCTTCGGTGTAAATCAGCATTTGCAGTTCCTTTCTACACAAGTGGTTTTATTTAACAAAAATAAAAGAAATAAGTTATCCTGAAAATCCCATGTTTCAGTCATCTGTGGTAACCAGTGATACCCAGGAGTTGGCACAGTTTTGTGGTTCTGATGAATGTATATAGAAGAATTAGACATGTCTGGTTTTGGGGCTGCCCTTGCAGTATACCTCTAATCTGATGAGAGGATGCCTTAGTGCAAGTGAACACCTCCACATGGCCGGAATTAAGAAATAAAAAGCACTGGCTTTGCCGAAGTGGTTGCTTGATCCATGATCTCCTCCCAGATTAACGGCTTACTCTCCCTTCATCATTTTTTTTGCTGAAAACAAATATCATGCATCAAAAAGGCTCAGACTCTTTATATTTTTTTTGTGAACAGGCAGTGATATTATCACTAAGAAACATCAATTTCAAAAAATCAGTCTGGAAAATAGTATTGCAACATGCAAAGATCAATAAATAGTTCTAAGAATAGGTGTGAATATACCAGACTGGAGGTGTTCCTCTGCTGCTATCCGTGGTCCTGAATCTATTATTTCTCATTTCACAGAAGCATTTTAACACTACTTGTAGTGTTAAAATGCTTCTGTGAAAGGAGAAATAATAGATTCAGGACCAGGGTGCAATAAACTTCCTTGGAGCCCACAGAGTAAATAGTATGCACATAGTAATGATAAATACAGCAACAAATACAATGAGTGCAAAACAGCAGAATGGTGCAAGATTGTATTGCAAAATCAGAGTAGTGCAAAATAATATGAAGGAAAAGAACATAGAATAATTGAGGCAGTGATAAGAGTAAGATAACATGGCTGCCCCTTTGACAATAGAGTGTGAAAGAGATGATTGTTCAGGGGTCAGATTGCAGTGGGGGAGAAGCTGTTCTGAAGTCTCGAATTCTAAGCTTTCAAGAAAAGGAAAAATCAGGGTGGCAGGCATCATTGACGATACGTCCAGCCGTCTTATGCAACTAGCTATAATGATGGACTTGGTGAAAGGAAGTGACAAGCCTGTGATGGACTGAGCTGTGTTCACCACTCTCTGCAGTTTCAGATAGTCAAGAGCAGAGAAGCTACCACACAAGGCTGAGATACATCATTGTGCATCTGGAGAAGTTCGAGCGAATCCTCATAAATATACCAAATCTTCTCAGACATTTAAGAAAGTAAATATGCTGATGTGCTTCTTTGATCACTGCATCAGTGTGACGACACCAGGTTTAGTTTAGTTTAGTTTAGAGATACAGCATGGAAACAGGCCCTTCGGCTCACTGAGTCCATGCCAACGATTGATCACCTGTTCACTAGTTCTATGTTATTCCACTTTTACATCCTATACTCTAGGGGCAAATAAGTCAATTAACCTACAATCCTGCTTGTCTTTGGAATGTGGAAGGACACCGGAGCACCAGGAGAAAACTTGCGGGGTCACAGGGAGAACATATACAGTACTGCATAGACAGTGCCCATAGTTAGGATCGAGCCTGGGTCTCTGGCACTGTGAGACAGCAGCGGTACTGCTGAACCACTGTTCCAATCTTTCAACAATGTGTTTTTCAGTTCTGATTTATTTAATTATTTGAGTTAACATTTTCTTGGTGCTCCATTGGTACTTGAACATATCTCTGGATCAATGAACCAGTTCTAAGCCTTTACTTAACCATTATACTACCATAGCCTAGGTCAAATTGCTGTGATATGGATGCCTAGGTACTTGACGCCATTGAAACAAAGAAATGCAGATGCTGGAATAACTCAATAGATTAGGGAGCATCTCCAGTGGCGATCTCTTCTTCCAGTCTGAAGAAGAGTCCCGACACTATCCATGTCCTCTCGAGATGTTCCCTGACCCATTGAGTTACTCCAGCGTTCTCTTAAAGTTGTTGACCATCTCTGAAGAAGCTCTGTTCATGAGGACCGAGTTGTGTTCCCCCTCGTAAATCCTTAGGTCAACAACCAACTCTTTCATGTTACGTACTAGATTATTTTCCTGACACCATGACACTGGGTTCTCCATCTTTTACCTGTACTTTATCTTATCGCAGTTACAGATCCATCCAACCACAAAGGTATCATTGGCAAATGTAAAAATTGAATTGGCATTTTTACTGGGCCACGTAGTCCATGGATGTACAGGGAGTAGAGCAAGACACTGATACACACCTCTGAGGAACATCAATGCTGAGGATGTGTAGAAGAAAAGTCAGGACTAATAGTAAGATTAAAAGAGAACTTACCAGTTTGAAGTTTGATCGTTGTTTTATGAGGAGTTACGATGAGGGATTATGTGAAGAAGACCTGCCAGGCGCATGCTCGGCATACTTCAGAGCAGCGGCGTGAAAAACAGAGAACCAATAGCCGGAGTAAGATAGTAAGGCTTACATAGACTGGCACTACCAGATGATCATTTATATTATGAGGGTTGGGAGCGGAGGGCACGTAATCCCGCATCGTAACTCCTCATAAAATAACGATCAAACTTCAAACTGGTAAGTTCTCATTTAAACTTACTATTTTACTTCGGAGTCACGTCAGTGAGTTTTTGAAGATTTTGAAGCTCTGTGATTTTCATGCCGTGGATCATTCCATACGACACACTGCTTGAGTTTACACAGTAGTGAGTAAATAATATATATTGCTTGAAATTATGCAATAAATATTTTAATATTTTAATAATAATAAAAAGAAAAGTAATAACCCCTCTATCCCTGGGGAAATTATAACAAATGATATGCAACAAAGCAAACAATTTGAACAGAACCCAACACAGCATGTGCAACCCTGGCACTGTGACAACAGGTTTATCATAAAATCTAGAAAAGTTCCTCTTTAGACCATCCTGCGGTCTCCAGAATTTGGTCGAGCGGCATGCCCTGCACCTTTGCCGCGGACATTGATACCGCCCTTGTGGAGTGAGATTTTAAAACATCAGTGTCTACTCCAGTTAATCCAGAACCTGTTTATCCATCTAGAAATAGTTTGTACTGTCACTTTTTCTATATGTTTCTTGTGCGTAATGAACATTGGTGTCTCACAATCTCGGAGACTCTTAATTCAATATATATTAAATCAGATGCTTAACCACACACAATGTTTAGTTGACAGAGTATGTCTTAAAGATTACATTGGTTCCACCCTTTCTTGGCTTGCTTTGCTTGCATAGACCATTGACATAAAATGTTATTTTATCTACAGACAACTGCATACAATGTAACCGTAACATTTGTAATGTTTGTACTCATTGTGCTGATATTCATGTCATCAGCATAACCACTTTAAATATTAACTTCTGAAAAGACAGTGACGTAATTGGAGTCCATTGCCGAAGCAATGTGAGAACTATACTGACATCCCAGATTTCTGTATATCTGGGTTTGTTATGATTTTATTAAAATTCCTCTCATAAATCGGGATATTAACGGATGAGACCCGATAAATTGTCGTTCTGAAAATTGTCCTAAATAGGAGGACAAAGCACTCCGAGCTCCATTAATGGTACTATAACTCAGGTGCAACATAGCAAGGAACTCCAATACATCCAATATGTTTGCAGAATGATAAAATATATCTGACTGTATACAAAAGATTTCCCATTCCTTATATGCAACATATATTGTTTCTTAGTGCTATATCTCCAAGCTGCAGTTATGACATCCATGGTCCTATCCGACATTCCATCAGAACCTGCAGATTAACAATTAATACAGTCATGTAATGGATGACTTCTGCTGTTACTGGATGTACCAACAATTACTGCACCTGGGATTTGTCATGAATGTCTGAATCATCATTCTGAGCACCAATGGGAACAATGGCTGTGTAGTAATGGTCCCTAGATAAGGGACGTATCAGATATTGAACTGATAAGAACAGATACTACACTTGATCTTAGCCAAAAGGCCGAGAAGCAATACCAGTTTGGAACCACCAAACGCCTGTGGCGGACACTTGCTCTATTTTGGTGACACATTGCTTAATCAGGCAAAATGGCAAAAACATAAAAGACTATACTTCCCCAATGTAGCGAGAATGCATCCACCGCTAATGCTCCTGGGTCTGGCTCCCATGTGACACATGGGATTTAATCCAGACAAAACAGATCAACATTTGGTACTCATACTGTCTGACAATCTTTTTTAAAACTTTTTGAATTTTAACATTAATTCTGTATTGTCATTGAACTTTCGTGATCTGTTGTCTTACCACAATATTGTCTTCTCCCACAGCTGTGGTATTATCTACTCCCAATAACTCCAAATAATTCATACCATGTGTTTGGAGAATTAAATCGTCTTGGACAGTCCATCGACCACCACAACTGGTGTCGCTGTCCTTGGCTCCCCATCCGAGAGCACGCCTATCAGTCTGTAATACCACTGAAGACTACTGAACAAGCACATTTTTACTTCTCGTAACTTGTGCAACATTGAGAATCCATCATTGCAATTCAGCTCAACCTTTTTAGTTGGTAACTGCATGGACCTAATCAATGACCTGCACGCTTTTTACGCTTATTCTCTGGT
This sequence comes from Okamejei kenojei, assembly GCA_035221665.1. Classification (NCBI taxonomy): domain Eukaryota; kingdom Metazoa; phylum Chordata; class Chondrichthyes; order Rajiformes; family Rajidae; genus Okamejei; species Okamejei kenojei. The sequence goes on from CM069157.1 coordinate 21,036,869, forward strand.
CTTTGCAGACTTTGATCACTTACATGTTGTTTGGATGTACAGAACCTTAGCCTTTCAATAGGCTTATGGCTGCTGAACCCAGTTCTTCAGCTGTCTCCCATTTACAATTAACATATCCTCTAGATAAATCATTACAATGTGATTCTGAGCCCTCATTAACACTGGGCTGGTTTCAATAATTGTGTGAGCAATCTGAGGGCTGAATTTAACCCATTAGGTAATTCCTTCAGCTGACCCATCCAATTAATTTAAGTACCTGAATAATAAGGCATCTTTTTTAGGTCTAATAATAGCCATATAGCAGTTTTGTGATAACTTTGTTACAGTGTTGAAGTGTACTTTTTTTAAATTGCCTATACTGAACTATAAATTTAAGTTTGTGAGCCCCAGAATGACTCTGCAACCCCCATACTTGTGTCTGGAATATATTATCTCTACCTGACGAGTTCCTGGTACATTCTAACACCAAGCCGATCAGATTTAATGCAGAATTACAAAACAATTGTAATCTTACAACCGACCAGAGGTTGTTTCCCAGAAATTCCATGTGTGATGGAATGACGTTTCTGTACTTCCGTAAATGAACCAGGAGATCTTCTTCTCTTAATATAGGGGTTCGTATTCGACCTGTTTGTTTTCTCAAAGCAGGGATGAGAAGTTTTATAAGGCAAATATCCTTAATTGTTTGGGCAGTTTTTCATCAATCATAAATCTGGTTATAGCTTGCCCACATAATCCTGCATTTTTTAGGTATAATGTTAGCCAAATGGCAATTTTCATCATACAATTAGGTTCGAATATGCATTGCAGAGTAACGCAAGCATGTCTTAAAAGTATTGGATATTATCGACCCATGTATGTCTTCCCCAAATGCAGTGATGCCAACTGAATATCAGCTAGAGGACATGCTGGAACACATTTCCTGTCCTCGCATCATTACGCTCATGGGTGCCTAAATACTGAGTTACTGTTGGCACCCTGAGCAAGGCACAATAGACGGGTGTTTTATATATTTTTTACTGTTTCAGTCATAACAGTTTCTTGGAGTAGGTGAGAATCCAAATAATGTTGGCCGCCAGGTTCATCCATAGCCTCACCAGTCCATACCGATATAGCAAAACTTGGTGCTACATCGGGAACACCCGGAGCGTTTCTATTGTGCTCTGGTGTATACACATAAGTAGGGAAACCAGCTTCAGGGTCAGTTTCATCCTACCCTGGTACTCCCGAGTCTTTGCTCTAGGAGACTTCATCCAGACCTAAACAAGGCACTGGTGAATGAGATTCTCATTTTTCATAGGCACCATACTCAGTGTATGGAAACTCCTTTCGGAGCCTGCCTTAGAATCTCATGGGTCTTAAAACCCTTAATTGCTTAGAATTTTGAGCATTTTATCTTGCTCTAAATACTTCATCCAGACCTATGTAAGGCACTGGTGAATGAGATTCTCATTCTTTATAGGCACCATACTCAGTGTATGAAAACTCCTTCGGAGCCTGCCTTAGAATCTCATGGGTCTTTAGAACCCTTGACTGATTAGAATTGGGAGCATTTTATCTTGCCCTAGGGATCTCATCCAGACCTAACCAAGGTATTGGAGAATCAGAATCCCATTTTCATAGGCACCATACTCAATGTATGGAAACTCCTTTGGAGCCTGCCTAACAGTAAGACATACCTGGGTCAAGAACCCTTGACTAAGTCAAGTGTGGAGCATTTTCTCCATTTCCAGCCTCCCCCACATTCTTGTCCTCCCTTGGAGGAGAGTTACTTCTTTACTATTTTGTATTTATGCATAAACCATATATGTTTAAAATTGTAATTCTGACGGGCACATTCTGCTTGCAGAATATTTGTATTAACCTGAGTATCACACAGGGTTATATACATTTCCATAAAGAAACTGCACCTGGTAACATATACTCAGAGCAGACTTTATATAACAATTATTGGGTATTTGGAGCCGGCATTTAGCGCAGCCATTATCACCAAACCCGATCTAAATAGCGGTAAATAGCGGGAGCCGGCTTTTAAAGCAGCCCTTATCTCCCGATCCGATCTAAATCGGAAACTGCGGTTCCAGCGCGTTCTATTCAATTACCGCAGTTTAAAAATACATTCACTCTAGCTGGCTCCGTATTTCGAGCCAGAGTTACAGAGTTTTTCAAAAAATGTCAAAATACATCAGCACTCTAGCTGGCTCTGCAGACTTACAGAGTTTAAACCCACTAGCAAGAAAGTTCAACAGCGACTTACCTGTGGGTTAAAGTTACACTGGTGGGAGCTGTGCTTTCCACCCTGTCGGAGCTTCACATGCGCGGATGTAATGCCGAGCATGCGCCAGGCGGGGCTTCTTCACATAGTCACTCACGTGACTCCGAAGTAAAATTCTAACTGTCCGAGGTCTGCAGTCAGGTAGTTCAGAAGCCAATTGAAGTTGGAGGCCTTAGGAATAAGGTCCAGAGGTTTAGGGATGAATTCATCGGGAATTACGGTGTCGAAGGCTGGGCTGTAGTCAATGAATAGCACCCTGAAATAGGGTGTTCTGATTATCAAGGTGATCCAAGGCTGAATTCAGGGCAAGAAAGTTTGCGTCCTTCATAAATCTATATTTCCTGTTTGCAAATTGCAGAGGGTCTGGATTGTCCAGAAGACTGTTGTAAATGTGGGCATTGCTAATCCTTCAAAGCATTTAATCATGGTCAATTTTGGAGCCAATGGCTAGTAGCCATTGAGATAGGTCACTTAATTTTTCCTGGGGGGTATGAATGATGAAGGTTTCCTTGAAGCAGATGGGAATAGATTACAGTTGCAGTGAGAATTTGAAGATGTCAGTCAAGCTTTTAATTCATTGGGATCTACTTAGCACCTAAGTTTAAAACGTGCTTAGGAGATCGCAATGAAATAAAAGCTGCAAATTTAAACTGGATTTGTACTGCCAGTTTGCTGGTAAAAGCAGCTGTGATTTATTTGGAAAATCTATCAAATAATTGAGGTAATGTTGCTGGCTTCAAAGACGCTAAATCATCGTAAAAAGGGCACACTGTGGTTTATCCCAACCTATTTTATAAACTCTGATGAAGACACGGATCACTAACACCGACAGAAATGCAGCAAGCTAGTACAGTGGACAGGGTGTGAACCTTCAATCAGCAATTTGTTTCTCACTCAGACCTAGGTGAAAGTATCGTATGTTAAGCCACTGCAGCACTTCCACATGGTTGTCAGGTATTTGGACATTGATGCATAAATTGTCCAGCAGCAACTGGAAATACAACACTTCATGCAACTGTGATTTGATACGATACGATACAATAGAACTTTATTTATCCCAGAAGGGAAATTGATCTGCCAACAGTCATAAAAACACAAAATACATGAAACGCGAAATTAAAGTGACGAGTGGCAAGGCTTGGGTGATGTGTGAAGATTGGGGAGGAGGGGTGAGGGGAGTCTCAGTCTACCACACGACGGAAGGGGGAGGAGTTGTAAAGTTTGATAACCACAGGGGAGAAGAATCTCCTGTGGTCAACATGCATGCTCCAAAATATTCAGGCGAAGAAGCCTTTCTTCTACTTTTTAAAAGCCACATTAAACCAACAATGCATCAGGGGGTTTGTGTGCAGCCTTCCCCGGGAATATCCTATCATGCCAAAGAAACAAGATGTCACTTACGTTACAAAGGACCTGCATGTGCAACACAGCCATTGCCGAGTTACTGGAAGGAAATAAATGGGCTGCATATCATGGGCCATGAGAAGAAACAGGGGCTGTGTGGTTGAATGAGGTTTGGGAGTTGAAGTGGGGATGGGTGAACAGAGGGGAGGTCGTACCTTGAATTGTTGAAGAGGAAAGTTGGGCCATGATTCTTTGACCAAGCATCGGGTCACATCAGAAGATTTATGGTCAGAGTCTTGACCAGGTGGAGGGGGCAAAGGAGATGAAGAGGAGATAAGGAAGGCATGGTTCACAGTTAAGATAGAGAGGCCTGGAAAACATTGGCAGTCAAGTGCCAGGGAAGGCAGAAAGTAATAGGCCCATGGTGGCCCAACTAGTAGAGTTGCTGTCTCATAGCTGCAGCATCTCAGTTCAAGCCTGCCTCTGTGTGGAGTCTGAAAGTTCTCCCTATGATTCTGTGCATCTCCTCCAGATGCTTTGCTTTCTTCACACATCCTGAAGGACATGTGGATCAGTTAATTATCTGGTCATTGGAAAATAGCGCCTGGTGCGTGGGTAAGTGGTAGAATCTGAAAGGGGAGCGTGGTTGTGTGGGGACAATAAAGGATTATTAAGTGGATAATTGATGGTTGGCGCAGACTCGATGGGTGAAAGGACTTTATGACATGAAAGCAGAATTGAAAGCAGAAACAAACCTCATCTTAGATGGCACCCTGGCCAGACAACACAGTGTGTGCTGGTCCAGGAAGTGTATCTGCAATCACACATTACAATTGCTCCATTCTTTTAAACCTCGACTCCAACAGCAGCATGTACACTGTGGATGGCTCGACTAGTTAGAATGCAACAAAAACTTTTTCACTGCACCTCAGTACACATGACAATAAACTAAACTGTCTTGATAAGAGTGGCCTGATGCCCAAATGTACTTTATACACCTGTAAAAGGTTTGTTGCAATACATTTGATGTCCAGAAAATGTCCTGTACTTTTCAAATCTACACCGAGAAAGATTTAGCGGGATATCGGTCATACGCGGATAAACGATACGGGCATTAATTGGCCTCTTGCTCGACAAGGACAAGGGCCAAAGGGGCTGTTTCCGTACTTATAACTCAATGACTACACAAAGGACTCTGCACAACCTTATCAACAGTGAATAACTGTGCACAAGGCATGGATCAGGTTTAGTGTATGGGTTTTAGATCTCATTCCTTCACTGAGCATACATAATGCTGGACCTTGCCTTGCAATGACAGACTGCCTCGTGGAAGAACATGAATGAGATGGCCAACCAAATTCAAAGTGAGTGTAGGTTGAACAATTAATAATAAACATGATAACTACCACAAAATATTGAAAAAATTTAACACAAAGTCACAAGCATAGATTAATTTAAACTAACCGCACTAAGCGAAGAGAGTGTGGTATTTGAGTGGGGGAGGATTGAGTAAATGGATAAGCAAAGTCTTGGAAGAGAAGCCCATTGATTTTTTTGTAAAACATTTGCTTTGAACTCAATAACGTTTGACGTTTTCTTCCTAAATATGAATTACATCATTTTCTAAACACTTTGATGGAGCAGACTGAAAGAGCAATGGATTTGCTGTTCATGAAATATATAAGTTTCCTACATTTCACTGTGGGCAAAAAATTCTAATTTTATCCAGACACAAGATTTGAATACTACTTATTGTAAATCATGTTTATGTCCTAATTCCACCAGCTTTACAAGGCTATTAATTTTTAGTGATCATATAATTTTTACATCAAGAGTCTCACACAGAAAAGCACACACTTTACAGTTTAAGACCAAGAGTTAAAACTTAATCTGGGCTCATTCTGAACTGCAGAGACTGGTCAGGCAATGTGTGTCCCATTTGAGTGGCTGAACAGCAAAAGTATGCGAGATCCTCATTCACAGCACGTATTTTTGAACCACATGATGATCAGGGCCCATTGCTTTCACATTAGCAGAAGAACAGAAAAGCCAAAGATCATAGAACGGAGCAAGATACGCCACTTCGCCGAAAAAAGCGTAGTACGTCATGGGTGCTTTGCCATTTTGGTACGTTGGCGCCATTTTACTGGGCTGCCTCGATAGTGTCATGGTGTCGACATCTACATCTATAGCTCACTGTTCTGCTATAAATTGCTCTAATCGCCAATGCAGACGACCCTACCTGTCTTTCTTCAGGTTCCGCAATAACAAAGAAAGGTGAGGAAATATTATTGTTTTCTGTCGATGTTATTCTGCCCTGAAAATTTTATTTTCTGTTCCCCCATCATAGGTTTGTCGGTACATTAGAAAGTTGTTATAATCATTTTTATTCTTATTAATTAATCCTAGATGATATTTTCTGCAATTTCAGATGTCGCAGTGGGTCCAGAATACTCAACGACAAGATCTCCACCGAACTCTGGTGTACTTGTCAACCACCTGCCGTCTTTGTTCTGAACACTGAACTTGACCAGTTTTCCAACAGGCAGAACACTAACAGGCTAAATTGGAATGCAGTTCAAACGCTCTTTGACATCCATAACCCGCCGAAACGTCTGTTTGCCCAACGCAGGTTACTCAAGAGGAAGAATGAGAACCTCCCGTTACCCACACGAAATTGTGCAAATGACGATTTATTTATTATTGTATATGTGGGAAATAATGTGCTTTAGAGGGGTAAGCAAGGGGTGAGGCTAACATTGTTTGAAATATGTTGAATTTTACATCACTTTCATTGGTTAGCTGATATGCAAAACACTGCAACCCTGTATATCTCGCGCACAGAATGATGTAAATTATGTAAATATTACATGAATGACGGAAATAAAAAGTGTTTTCCTTGTTTATGAAGTTCAATTTAGAATTATTTGAAATTGTGGGGGTTGGTGCAATATACTGCTGACCCACAAATGTGTCATTATGAGACATTCACATTTTAAAAATCCATGTCTCAAAAAAAAGCAAGAAGGTCCCCATGTTATTTGACCAACTTATTGGCTGAATTTAAATATGTAGGTATGTTTACACTACATTGTATTACGCTAATATAAAATGAAAAAATATTTTGACATTGTGTTCATAGATATTTTATTCACCTTAGTAGGATTTCATATATATATATATATAGATATGAAATCCTACTAAGGTATATACATATTATATATATCTCATATTATATATATACATATTATATATATACATGTATATATATATCTCCTTTCATTTGTTTAGCAACCTTTTATTTATATATATATATAAATAAAAGGTTGCTAAACAAATGAGAGGAAATCACAAAAAAGAAACTAGAGAAATATATATGCGAGTGTGTCTGTATATACACAGCTATATCACATTTTTCACATGAATTGGTCATCAAAACTAAGAAACTGAGCCAATCTTCAATTTGGAACACACTGTCTCATCGGCCATCTATGTCACTCAGATGCATAAGGTAATGTACCGTTTAGATCACATGTGGTGTCCACTCAGATGGAATGCAGTATTCTACTACATGATCAGGTGAATGAAGTGGAAATGGTGTTTGCAATTTTATTGTTCCATGTGGTATTCATCAACATAGAAAGGAATAAGAAATACATGCACTTACTGTGCCAACCAGGTGACAACCGTTACACAAAATGTATTTGTGCATTCTGATGCCATTTTCGGAAACTTGCCATCAATGTGCTATCTTTTCTTATATTTGTTGTTGATACTATGTTAGTCATGAACCCAATAAAGTGCTTTTCAAGGAATTTGAAATTTGACCCCATACGTCATATTTTTGTGTGCAGTTTTGTAAATATATATATTTATATTAATTGTATATAATTATAAATATAATTGCCTTCATGGTTTATGTACATCATCTGACAAATAAGATAAAGAGAGAAATAGTGTTGCTTTAAATCAAAGTGGCTTCTGATCCATGAGAAGGAACTTTGTCATCTATTTATCTCTAACTTATATATGTTAAATTTAATTTTGTGCACAGTGTGTGCTAAAGCAATACAATGGAAACTGTACAACGGAGGGGGCTGGGGAGAAAGGATGGGAGGGAAATGGGCAGAAATAGATAGATTAAGCAGGGAGAAAACATTAAAAAATAAAATTAACTAAAATATATGAAGTGTTAGATGAGCTATATCACACACTGTTCCCCAAGAATGCTGATTACACTGCGAGAGGCATAACAGAAGTCGCGTTTTGCATTGAAAGATGGCGGCCGTGACGCTCGGTTATGTACTACACCTCAGTGCGTTGGATTATGTAGGAGTGGAGTATCTTGCTCCACTCTATGATCTTTGATAAAAACTAGGTGCAGGAGTAGGCCATTCGGCCGTTCGAGCCAGCACCGCCATTCAATATGACCATGGCTGATCATCCGGAATCAGCACCCTGTTCCTGCTTTTTTTCCCCCATATCCCTCGATTCCGTTAGCCCTAGGAGCTATATCTAACTCTCTCTTGAATACATCCAGTTATTTGGCCTCCACTGCCTTCTGTGGCAGAGAATTCCACAGATTCACAACTCTCTGGGTGAAAAGGTTTTTCCTCATCTCAATCCTAAATGGCCTACCCCTTATTCTTAAACTGTGACCCCTGGTTCTGGACTCCTCCAACAATTTTCCTGCATCTAGCCTGTCCTATCCTTTACGAATGTGATGTGTTTCTACAAGATCCTCTCTCATCCTTCTAAATTCCAGTGAATATAAGCAATCCAGTCCCCAACCCCAACACCGAGCATTGAAGCAGGAACTCTCAAAACGGGAGGTGGCAGAAGACCCCCAGGATGCTCCGCGAAGCCAAACGGTGGACAGGCGGCCAAGAGCAACTCGGCAGACGGAGAGTGGAGAAAAATGTGAGGGACCCAGCAGCGGGGAACCGACAGCATCCCAGCCGGGGGGGATCGATAGCAGCCCGGCGGGGTCCGCAGAGAACAAAGAGGTACGTGGCGGGCCACTTGACAGAAGCACCACCTCACTCATTGGAGATAGACACAAGAAGCTGGAGTAACACAGCAGGACAGACAGACTGAAAAAGGGTCTCGACCCGTAACATCACCCATTCCTTCTCTCCAGAGATGCTTCCTGTCCCGCTGAATTAAGGGCCTGTCCCACCAGCATGCGATTCCATGTGTCTAGCGTGACCAAACGTGGTTGCTTGAGGCGTACGGCCTCGCGGGGCCGGTCCCACATCAATGGGCGGAGGCGTATGGAGTTGTGCGGGGCTGGTCCCGACATCGCGCGGGGCTCCGAAAATCTTGCACCGTCCGAAAATCCCGCACGCCAACGGCCTATCGGCCCGCAGGCACATTGAGGGCGTACGCAGCGTTTCGACATCGTACACAACATCTTGACATTGTATGCAGCGTCTTGACGGCGTACGCCTAGCGCGTGGCGTTGCGTGATGACGTCACCACCTGGCATGCCGTTGCATGATGACGTCACCACCCGGCATGCCGTTGCATGATGACGTCACCACCCGGCATGCCGTTGCATGATGACGTCACCACCCAACGCCGTGCGACGTCCAAATTCCATCGGCCCGCCTCCTGCCCAAATGATTGGTGAGTATGATGTTGGGACTAGCCCCGCACAACTCCATATGCCTCCGCGGTTTGAAATGGGACGGCCTCGCGTGGCCGTACGCCTCAAGTGACCACGTTTGGTCGCGCTAGACGCATGCAATCGCATGCTGGTTGGACAGGCCCTTAACTCCAGGTTTTTGTGTCTATCTTCAGATTAAACCAGCATCTGCAGTTCCTTCCAACACATTTTAATCATTGGGTGCTCACCCTGTGGAAAACAATAATTAATTTGACATTACTGTTAAGTTTCTAAATAGTTGTTACTATTTCAGGGTTTTTTAATTTGCAATATTATAAAATTTGTATAATACATGTTAAAATTGTTTAAATCTACTTCAATAGATTTTGAATGTCTCCATCTGAGACTGTTGCTGATAGTTCTAAGTAAGTAATTTTTGTTTATATAGCACTTTTAAATCAAATCACGTTGAAGCCAAAGTGCTTTTCAGAGAAGAAATCAGATTACCGTACATCCATAAAAAATAAAAATATAAAAAAGAAGCAACACAATATAGAATTTAACATGAACGTCCCCCCAACTGCAGAATCAACACTTTCCACTGTGAGGGAAGGCACTAAAAAGTTCAATCCTCCTCCTCTTAGTTCACCCGAGGTCAGGGCCTATTTGAGGCCTCCAGCAGCCGCCGCAACAGCGGCCCGATGTCATAGACCCTCTCGCCGGATGATGGCGTCGGGAGAACACTCTTCAGCGGCATTGGAAGCATAAGGCTCCAGACAACAGGAAAAGTGGGCGGCACAGTGGCGCAGCCATAGAGTTGCTGCCTTACAGCGCCACAGATCCGGGTTTGATCCCGACAAAGGGGGCTGTCTGTATGGAGTTTGTACATTCTCCCTGTGAACACGTGGGTTTTCTCTGAGATATACAGGTTTGTAGATCAACGGTATAAGTGTATGAGTGTAAATTGTCCCTAGTGTTTGGAGGATAGTGTTAATATGCGGGGATTGCTTGGTCGGTGCAGACTCAGTGGGCCGAAGGGCCTGTTTCCGCACTGTGTTTCTAAACTAAAGTAAACCTGTGAACGGAGTCAAGGCTTCTGGGAGTGTAGCCACTGCAGCACACCACCTAATACCTGAACAGTTTAGTTTATTCTCACGTGTACCGAGGTACAGTGAAAAGCTTTGTGTTGCATGCTATCCAGTCAGCAGAAAGACAATCCATGATTACAATTGATCCACTTACAGTGTATAGATACATGATAAGGGAATAATGTTTAGTGCAAGGTAAAGCGAGCAAAGTCCAAAGTGTTGTTGTAGGAATAGAGATTTAATAGTGTGGAGCGATTGTAATATGAGTTTGTAGACCTGTTTCTGTGGCTGGCAAGCAAATAATCTCCTGGGTTGGGCGTCATCTTGGAAGCATTCTCAAAGTCAGGTCAGTGTCTTGTGATAGCCGTCAGGTCCCCCAACACTTGGAAGAGGCATGGTTGACTCGACACAGAGTCCAATCCAGCAGCAACAAAAAGAGAAAATGCTGAGGTTACTCAGCCAGGAAATTGGTGGATCTGTGAGAGAGAATAAGTAGCAGAGCTACAGGGAAATGCTGCTCAAGAGATTGATCTGCTGAGGCCAGCATGGATTCAATGGGCCAAATGACCACCTTATGTGAATTCATAAATGTTACGTTGGTTCGTACAGAGAGAAAACAGTAATTGCTTCTGGTAAATGACCCTTCGAGAAGTGGAAAATTAGACTTCAAGCATATTTTAAGGAAGGGTGAGATTGGGAGGGGAGAATTCAATGGGGAGCAGTGGATTTAAAGTGAAAACCAAGGTTGTGCTTGTTCACAGCTGATTTGTGTGAACAGGAAAGTACACAGACACTCAACAGGTGAGGTTGCACCATGGAGTGTGGGAGACACAGTTAACATTGGTGCAGAAATGAACAGGAGCTTGATGGGGTATAATTTGAACCAGTGGATGTAAAAGAGTCTGCAAGCCACAATTAAGCAGTGGATTCACTGAGTGGTGAATTTTTAATCTTTCATTTATTGTAATATTTTTTTAATTTTCAATTCCTGTCAGAATGGTTTTTGTTAATGCCCGTTAGAATGTTGATCCCGACATTTTTACATGTGGCAAACTGCTGCTGAAACTTATTGCGGCAATCCTCAAGTTCTTCAGTAGCCATCTTGTTAGATGCTGGGTTTGAAGAGTAGAACTTCACAGGGAGGGAGGATGAAAAGGAAAATGAAGAAAGCAAAAGAACAGCAAAAATAAAAGCAGATCAGAAACAGGACGACGGCAGCAAAGAGACTGTGAAAACAATGTAGTCATGGAGAAGCAAAAAAAATAAAGCCTGAACTTTTGAAAAGAAGCTTCAAGGGAGATTAAAATGTAACCTTAGGTCTAAAAGCATTCTTGCACTAATAAATCAGAATATAAAGAAAAAAAATGTCAATGTTGGAAATGTACATGGAATGTTGACGTGTGAATTTTTTATATTTGTATTTGTACAATGGCTGTGAATGTCACTAGTAGGGCTGTGTTCTTGGCCATCCCTTATTGACCCTGCAACAGTGACTTACTGGGCCAATTCAAAGGACAGATTAGAGTCAATTACCTTGCAGTTCTGAAGTCACAAGTACTCAGACTAAGTAAAGCTTGCAGATCTTTGTTCGCCAAGACATTAATCACCACCTTTGCCTCCAATGATTTGTTGAGCTGTTTATACAACTCAGTCATTAATAACTTGAAAATGATGGAACTGATTTTCACTCTTTGTTGTCAGATAAGTTGAAGGTTTCAACCATTATAAGCTCTGTTTCTACAAGCATTGAATCAAAGTTGAACATTCCTTCATTCCTGTAACTGGAACAAGGCTAATAAAATAACAAATTCCAAAGTTTATAATATCATCTCCTTGTTCAGGCAATAGTTATAAATTAATTGCATTGTATGATGTCAGCTGACTTCTTTGTTAAAATGACAAGTGATGACATCTCCAGTTATCCATTTACAGACTGAAAGCTCAAGTATTCGTGTCAAATGTGACTTTCAGCTCTCTGCAATAATACCATTGGCACACAAAATAGCTGCTCTGCATTGCATGTCATTTAATAAGCAGTTTATTTTTTCAATGTGAAACGGGCTTCCACTCATGAATATTGTAATATTTGAAATCTATCACAGAATCATTTGCTCTCTCATAATGTCACAGTCGTTTACAAAAGCAAATTTTTTAAAAGTGCGATTATTATGTAATTAGCATGTGCGGGCTTGTAGGAAGCAAGGTCTGATACCCTAAAATACAAGAGAGTTATTACTGAATTATGTATGGCCTCGTGATGAAGAAGGTTCTCGACCCAAAACGTCACCTATTCCTTTTCTCCAGAGATGCTGTCTGACCCGTTGAGTTACTCCATTTTTTTGTGTGTCTATCTTCCTGTAAATTATAGCACATACCTTGGAAAGTTAGTCATCAAAATCAGACTGCTTATAACTGGTGGGGTTTATAATTATAAAAGGGAAGCACGGGATATCTGCAACATTATAAATCAGATTGAAGGGAGAAAAAGCATTGATGTGACACGCTATAACCAAGAAGCCAAATGGCAACACACCATTCTAATCTTTTGTACCACTTCCAACAAAAAACAACTTGCATTTGGTGAGCAACATTTGTGCAAACCTGTCAAACTGGGAGATTTTAACATTTTTCTGAGCTGAATTAGCCATTGAAATTTCAGAATAACTATCAATATTCATAAATGTTCATTTTTTGCACCGGCTGGTTTCAAACCAATTATTACATAAAATCTCCATCTTAATGTTTGCATAGCAAATATAAAACATTGTATATATTTTTTGTATGGGTTTTAGTTCCTAAGCCCATAGTTTTTGTTCCTAATGCCCATAATTCCTAAACTAATGGTGGCATGGAGGCAGAATTGTATTGGTAGAGCTTGCAGCGCCAGAGACCCAGGTTTGATCCTGACTACGGGTGCTTGTCTGTACGGAGTTTGTATGTTCTCCCCATGGCCTGCATGGGTTTTTCTCAGACATCTTTGGATTCCTCACACACTCCAAAGGTGTACAGGTTTGTAGGTTAATTGGCTTGAGTATAAATGTAAAATAAATTGTCCCGAGTATGTGTAGGGTAGTGTTCATGTATGGGGATCGCTGGTCAGCCTGGACTTGATGGGCCGAAGGGCCTGTTTCCGCTCTGTATCTCCAAACTAAACTAATGATCACAATGTCCTGTTCCTGTTAAATTAAAGAACATATCCAGTAGAATCCAAGATTTTCTTAAGTATACTTGCCCTTTATGTCTCTGCATGACACCATACAAAAACAACTGACAGTTCATTAATTCTGCCATGTGCAGACATTTGTGCACCATAGGCGTTTGGCATTTGTAAATCTAAATTGATCTTGGATCAAAGTATCACTTGGTCATTTTCATTGTTCGAATTTTCCTCACAATGGACAACTATCCATTTATTTGTAATAAAGGTTCAGAGTAGATTTCAAAAGTTAAAATTAATTCATTTATTCCATTGTGAATGTTGAAAACCAACAACGTTTCATCTTCAAATCGTGCATCAAGTGCCAGCAAATCCAAACCATCTCACCTAAAATTGCCTTAACATAATTTTACTTCATGAGAAACTCCAGCTATATATAACACGTTAAATCTGTTCAAAGCACAAAGTGCTGGAGGAACTCAGCGAGTCAGTCAGCATCTGTGAAGGGAATGAGCAGGTGATATTTTGGACTGGGGCCTTTCTTCAGACTGTGTGGACGGATGATGTTTCAGGCTGGGATCCATCTTCAGTCTGCTGATTCCAGCATCTACACTTCTTTGTGTCCCTAAAACCTATTCAGCTGTTTGTCCTTGCCAAGGAGAAAATAGCATTTCTCTTTCAACTGTGCTTAGCTGCCTTCGCTCTTGTTAATGACAGGCTGCATTGTAATCTTTTATAAGTCATAACTTTGAAAACATTTGAGCTCAATGAACTAAAAAAAAGTGGCATCATTCAACTGATTGAAAAGTATATTGCTTTCAATTATGATTATGCTGAAGAGTTCAGGTATGAAGTTGAGCCCAGAATTTGGGGATGGATTATCTTTAGAGTGAAACTAAGTAATGCCACCTCACATTCCCCTCCATCCTTGCCCCCTTCCTCCTTCCTCGTCCTTTTTTACCAATTCCACAGTTCTCCACATTGTTTCTCTTGAGATCACACCTTCCCAAACCAACAATGGACCTGCCAGGTAACGCCCTTCCTGAGGTCATTTGTGGCTGGCCCTGAATAGTCCTGGTCTTTTCTCACCTCTAGCTCTTCACCTCCCCCACTCCCCCCCCCCCCCCCCCCTACTTTCAGTCTGGAGAACGGTCCTGACCCAAAACGTCACCGACCATTTTTCGCCAGAGATGCTACTTGACCTGCTGAACTATTCCAGCACTTTGTGTCTATCTTTAGCAGAACAGCCTATCAGACCCTGTTATGTAAAGTGTTTTACATTTACAAGACCCCACAAGGACTCACTGTGCAGATTGGAGCCACTACTTCAAGCAGGTTCTTCTTGAAAATCCACTGAATAGGCGGCTTGCCACTGAGAAAAAATTCTGGACTAAGATCTTTCATCAACTTTCTAAACTCCAGCCAATGATTTCCGACCTTCTGGAAATTGTCTTTGCGATTAAGGCCTTACAATCCAAGTATTGGAGTCACAGTAAAATTGCATTATGGTTTTTAGACTTGAGTTATGCCCCAAGTCCATGCCAATTATCAACTTCCCATCTACATTAGTCTCATCAACTCTTCACAGATTCTACCAGTCACCCACACACCTAGCTAGGACAAATTATAGTGGCCAATTAACGTGTCAAATCCCATGTCTTTGGGATGTGGAAGGAAAACATGAAGGAAACCTACACATCATGGGGAGAGCGTGCAAACTCCCCACAAACAGTGCCTGAGATCAGCACTGTTCTGGAAAACATATACTGCATTGTCTACATTAACTACTTTACTTAAATTAAGATCACATATGGACCCAATTATCTTGAAAGCCACAAATGTATATCTAAGTTTGACCCAAATCATTTTATTTCCTTCATTCTCTTCCTTTTCCTTTGTTCAGGCTCCGAGGGTAACGTCACATGCTGAGATACAACTCCATGTAGCTTGAAAGACTTTGCGTATCTTATCTAAGTGGATACAGTTCATCAGCGAATCCCCACAGAGCATGTCACAGGATGACTGAACCCACGATGTTTGTCATTTAAATAGCTGAGTTCACCACAGGTGATTCAATTACTCATGAAACCACCCAGAGAAATAGGATTTTCAGGATTTTTAAATTCTCTATATGAAATAATCACTTCCAGGTAGATTAGGTTATGATAATGATACGAAAGAAACTTATTGTTATTTTCCTGAAATGTCTGCATAAAATTTGCATACACATTTATTTTCAAAAGCTCAATTAGCAGATCACGTTAATGTATTTCAGCAACAGTAAACTCTCTGTCTGAGGGCTATTTGATAAGAATAGAAGCTGAACATAGCAATTACCCACAAAGAAGACCAAATCTTAATGAATGTGTTAACTCAATGAGAGCCACACAATCCTGATATTTTCAAAATATTGCAACAGGCCATGCTTAGTCTATTATTTGCTACAATAAGCAGAACTGCTGATCAGAAATTGTTAATTTGCTTTTAGGATGTTTTTAGGACATTTAAGAAATTAGCTCTTAATTTATTGTGGCCTATATTCTATACAGGTAAACAATTGGGATTTGTGCTAAATTATACTAAAATCCTGATTTTATTTTATTGAAATATAGGCATTTATGATTGGGAAAGAGGCCATTTTCAGCTCATCTTGTCCATTCAGCCCACCTTGCCCATGCTGGCCCAAAACTGAACTATTTAAGTTACTCCCACTTCCCACCTTCTGGTTTTTGACTTGAGTTATGCCCCAAGTGTACATACCTTGCAGATAATGACCTCCAGATCCCCATACAACTTTGGTGGGAAATGTTGCCCTTTAGTTATTAACCTTGCTCTTAAGGGAAATAAGTCATTCCTACTTAGCTTGACGAACCTCTCCTAAAATTGTGCACATCGATTAAACGTTGCCTCAAATTCTTTGTTCAAAAGAAAGCAATCTGACCAAGTTCGTCTCTCCTTTTACCAATTCTCCAGCTCTGACAATTGACAATAGGTTTCTCAAAAGACCGTACACAAGGCGATACAAGATTATACATGATTACAATCAAGTTATCCAAACTGCACAGATAAAGGATAAAGGGTACAACATTTAGTGCAAGATAAAGTCCAGTTTTATCTGATTAAAGATAGTTCAAAGGTCTCCAGTGGGGAAGGGACTGCAAGCTGATGAGAGGACCATTCAGTTGCCTGATGAATGCTGGGAAGAAACTGTCCCCGAATCTGGAGGTGTGTGTTTTTAAACTTCGGGACCTCTTGCCTGATGGGAGAGGGGTGAACAGGAAGTGACCCAGGTGAGACTGGTCCTTGATTGTGCTGTAGGCTGACAGAGTAGCAATGATGCTGCATGCCTTAAGCCACTCATACATGATTTGCCATTCTAAACATAAAGTATATTCATTGCCACAGGAAATGGATCACCTGTAACTCCTGTAATATGATCGCTCAATGGAAAGAAAGTATTCTATCAATGTTATTATTTTGCAAATATACTGGATTTATTTACATATTTCAACAGCACGTATTGCTTTATAATTTCCAGTGAAGGACACTCCCTCTCCTATTCTCCCTGCTCACCTCCAGCAGAAAATGCAGAAGCTTGAAAGAGTGCACTACCAAGCTAAGCACCACCACTGATAAACCTTAAAGCTAAACCTGACCTGCACAATAAATCATCCTGTCTTTCTAATCACACAAAAATAAAAAATTAAGGCCTTGCAAGGAAAATGTAATTGCATAGATTTTATTCATAATGTAGACATCCTTATTAAGTTAATCCAAGTTAGTCTGGAGCCACTAAAAATCTTAAATACAAGAAAAGGGTTGCAAATATTCAGCAGGTCAGACAGCTAAGGAAAAAGAGAATCATTAATTAATGTTTCAGCTAGATGAGCTTTCACCAATCTGTTTCTCCCTCATTACTAAGGTCTAAGTTCCCACCTCCCTTAAAACAACATCCATAATACCAGTGCCCATTAAGAGCCACATCTCTGGAGAGAAGGAATGGGTGATGTTTCGGGTCGAGACCTTTGTTGTCTGAAGTTAATCCAGCTTTTTGTGTCTATCTTTGGTTTAAACCAGCATTTGCAGTTCCTTCTTACCCATAAAGAGCAAGGTGACTTGCCTCAATGACTACTGACTGGTGGCATTAACATCTGTTTGAGGAAGTGTTTTGAGGGGTTGGTTTTGATGCTCAAGAAATCCTGCCTTAGTAACGAGCTGTACTACAATTTGCCTGCAGCCACAACCATTTATTAGTGCATGTGATCTCGACAGCTCCTTGCATTGGCCACTCGGACAATCAAAACACACGCGTCAAAATGTTGTTCGTCAACTACGACTTGCTGTTCAACACTATCATCCCCTCCAGACCTATCATCAAACTCAGAGAACTGGGCCTCCGCTCATCCTCATGTACCTGGATCCACGATTTCTCACCGACCGACCACAATCCGCACAGGAACACCTCAAGGCTGTGTGCTCAGTCCCCTGTTCTACTCTACCTACACCCTTGAGTGTATCACCAGAAACAGCTTCAATGCCATCACCAATGATATTACCGTTGTTAATTACAGACTAACAATGCATAATGATGAGTGAGGTTTAAGGAGGGACATTGATAACCTGATTGAATGATGCCAGAAGAACAATTTGCTCTCCATGTTAGTAGGACTTCAGGAAGGGAAAGTCGAGGATCTATGAACCTGTCTTCATTGATAGGATTGCTGAAGAGAGAATCAACAGCTTCATGTTCCTGGGAGCGTATACCTCTGAAGATCTGTCTCTTGTCCAGCACATTGATGCAGTCATGAAGAAGGCTCATCAACACCTCTGTGAAGATTGGGGAATCTTGAATGTTAAACTGAGTCCACATCGGACTTCTACAGATGTAGCGTAGGGAGCATACTGACTGGTTGCACCATGATCTGGATTGGTAACTCAAATGCCCAAAGACTGAAGGAGCCTTCACGGTGGTAGTCCATCACAGGTATGATGTCACACCTTTGAAGCGATCTACAGGAGGCGCTGCCCCTAAAAGGCAGCTAATATCATCAAAGACCCACACCACTGACCACACTCTCACCTCGCTAAGTAGGAAGAAGGTACAGGAGCCTGTGAACTGTAACCTCCAGGTTCAAGAACAGCTTCTTCCCGGCAACCATCAAGCTCTTGAACATTGCACAACACTAGGCCCAACTCTACCTTAGCACGATCTACTATCGACTTGTTTTGGTTGCAGTACATAGTTCCATTTTGCACTGCTATGGTCTAGTTATTTAGTATTACTGATTATTAATCAGAGACGCAGCACGGAAACAGGCCCTTTGGCCCACCGAGTCCGCGCCGACCAGCGATCCCCGCACATTAACACTATCCTACTCACACTAAGGACAGTTTACGCATACACCAAGCCAATTAACCTACGTACCTATACGTCAAGTCATGGCACATATGATAATAAAGTATCAATCAATCCATCCATTTTCTCAGAGATGCTCCCTGATGTGCTGAGTTATTCCAACATTTTGTGTCAATCTTTGCCTTACAACAAAAATGGTTTAAGTCAAAACTAAGTCAAGGTGAATGTAGCAGGTTTTGTATTGAAATATCCGAGACAGGTGTGTGCCTTCAGAAACTCAAGGACCTGCTGATATTTGCTTGGTGTTCCTGAAACACTAATAATAACCAATGAGGTCCATCATCACCAACAGCTGGGCCCCCTTCTCTGCATCTGCTGCTGCAATGGATCTTTGGAAATGAAGGTCACACTAATTAGGTTTTTATAAAGGGCATTCAGAGTCATGGCTTTATAAATAGAGACATAGAATTTAAAAGGTGGCAGTTACATCAATCTTTTATAAATCATTCGTCAGGGACTTGGTAAAATATGATCACATTTAGGGAAGTTTCAATTTCTTAGAACGGGTGCAGTTAAGATTATCAAAAGAAAAAATCATAAATGGAGGATTTTAAATGATTTGGGAGACCAGGATAGATATATTCTCATTATAGTAGAAAAGGGTAAGAGAGATTTAATACAGATATTCAAAATAATCAGAGTTTTGATAAACAAAAGGGCAAATAAACAGAAGTAGTATTAATCAGTTTACTGAGATTCATGAAGTCATGGAGTCCTACAGTCTGGAAACAAGCCCTTCAGCCCAACTTGCCCATACCGGCCAACAAGTTCCATCTACATTAATCTCATCTGCCTGTGTTTGGCCCATATCATTCTAAACCTGTCCTATCCATATACCTGTCTAAATGTTTCTTTACCATTGCGATAGTCCCAGCCTCAACTACCTCCTCCAGCAGCTTGTTCCATACACCCACCACCCTTCAGGTTCCTATTAAATCTTTTCCCCCTCACCTTAAACCTATATCCAGATTCAATGCAAAGAAATCAGAGGAGAGGTGATGTTTTTCTTGCAGCGAATCATTGTGGTCT
Source organism: Okamejei kenojei (assembly GCA_035221665.1). Taxonomy (NCBI): domain Eukaryota; kingdom Metazoa; phylum Chordata; class Chondrichthyes; order Rajiformes; family Rajidae; genus Okamejei; species Okamejei kenojei. The sequence continues at coordinate 21,056,786 of CM069157.1, forward strand.
GAACAGTTGATGGAAGCAACTTCTGAATGACTTTCAAAAGGGAATTGGATATTTAATTTGTAAATTAGAAAATTAAGGGGTATGATGAAAGAGCAATGTAATGTGGGGATGGGCAGTGCTGCAGGGATAATGCTGCAGTTTAACAAGTTGCAGGTTTAGAGGGGATCTAAGGAAGCATTTTTCACCCGGTGTGCAATTGCAATCTAGAACGGTCTGCCTGAAAAGATGGTAGAGACAGAAACTCACGCAACTTTTAAGATGCATTAGGGGCGGCACAGTGGCGCAGCGGTAGAGTTGCTGCATTACAGCACCAGAGACCCCTGTTCGATCCTGATTACGGGTGCTCTCTGTATGGAATCTGTACGTTCTCCCTGTGACCACGTGGGTTTCCTCTGGGCGCTCTGGTTTCCTCCCACACCCCAAAGAAGTACAGGTTTCTTGGTTAATTGGCTTTGGTAACATTTATAATTTATCCCTAGTGTGTAGGACAGTGCCGTGGGGTGGGAGATTGCAACCTTCACGTGGTCCACACTGTTTCGACGAATGCAATCAACCTGACGTGCACAATCAAGTAAGATCAAATAGAACAAGTTGTCCTACAACTTTAGGCTGTGCACGCCATACGCAAGAAGAAGAAGGATAGTGCTATGTAAGGGGTGATCGCTGGTCAGTGCGGAATGGTGGGCTGGAGGGCCTGTTTCCACACTCTATCCCAAATGTCTAAAGTACCTCTACAAAGCCCTACAACTTGTCTTTTTAACTTAATTCACTGGATGGGCACGCACATGGTTTAACAACTCAACCAATGTTTCTATAAATGGATTTCTCCCTGTGAATTAGACTAAAATTAGTGGTATGTCCAATGCCATCAATATCCAAACATGTGTCTCTTTAAAACTGCCTTCAAAATGCAAGGAGATTTGCAGAAGCATCGGAAGTAGCCAGAATTCAGAATTAAAACAGAAAATAATGGAGATGCTCAGAAGTTCTAATTTGTGGAGAATGAAACAGAGTCAACATTTCAGACCAATGATCTTTCAATTTTGATGCAGGTCCATGAAACACTAATTCTGTTTCTTTTCTCACAGGTGCTGTCTGAATACCTCCATTGTTTCAAATACAACAGGAAAACTGGTGATGGTATCAATGAAAAAAAAAACCATGAAATAGCTACTGATAATATGACATAATTGAATTACCTTCAATGGATGAAATCCCAGGGTGCTGTAGGAATCATTTCATGTTAATTTATCTCCCTTTGTATTCAGTCTGCGTTGCTGAAATAAAATATTAAAAAATAAGCAGAAGTAGAAAGACATACTTAAAAGGTAATCTAATTGTTTCAATTTTTCATAGGGCAACATTCATGAAAAATCTTCCCCTAAATTCATCCACACTCAATAACATAAAACAATTTGTATGGTCGAAGCTTGTAATATTCAGCTTCTGAAACTCAGTTCCATTGAAGTTAATGAAATGAATTTCCGAGACAGAGAACAATGTGCTAAGGCTATCACAGGGTCCCCTCAATGCTTAAAACACGTATAGTGATAGGAATCCTGAAATGATCAAGCAAGACCTTCTGCAGGGGACCATTATGCTGCCCTTGTCAGCAATGGGCCAGCGTAAGAGGAAATATCAGCATTTACTTAGAATTATAATTTACATCAAGATAGCACGGTAGCGCAGCAGTAGAATTGCTGCCTTACAGCAGCAGAGACCCAGGCTCGACCCGGGTGCTGTCTGTACGGAGTTGTGCGTTCTCCCCGTAACTATGGGTTTTTCCCGGGTGTGACGGTTTCCTCTCACACTCCAAAGGCGTACAGGTTTGTAGGTTATTTGGCTTCGGTAAAAATTGTGAATTATCCCTAGTGTGTAGGACAGTGCTCGTGTACGGGGATCACTGGTCAGCGCGGAATCGGTGTGCCGAAGGACCCGTTTCTGCGCTGAATCTCTAAACAACATCTCTGGAGAACATGACGAGATGATGCTTCGGGTCGGGATCCATCGTTAATGGACTTTGCTACAGCACACTGATGACGGTCTGGTGGTGGGCCAGCCACTGTTATCTTCAGTAGCACCTGACGTCAGGTAATGCAAGGGATATTGGTGATGGGAGCAAAGCGTGGTTGGTGGGAGTGTAAGAACAGGTGATGTTTGTCAAAAGGATGGGAACAGGAGGTGGATGTAAGAGATTCTGACACATGAATCAATGGCTGATTCTGGGATGAAAAGGTAAATGACCAAGGGTTCTGACCTATGGTTTGGACCATTGGGAGTCTGGGATCCTGGACCATTGGGGGACATCATGGACTAGGTCCTTCCAGGGATTGGAGGGTCAGGGATAAGGGCCAGGGATAAGGGCCAGGGCCTCATAGGATAGATAGGGGTAGAAATCAGGCAGAGCAGCAGTTATTGGCAGAGAGGGACTTGGTGCCTTGTGGAGGTAGTTGGTGCATGGGATCAAAATATGTGGAAAGAACTTGCCTTTCTCAGCAAGTTTGGCCCAGAAAGGTGCAACCAAGGTGAAACAACTTGGACTAATTTCCTTCATTTGAAGCATTCCATAAGGAATGGCATCATTCCATGCATGAGGATTTAATCAAGCATAAATGGATGACATACCCAGATAAACTTCCAGAGGGCAAAGTTAACTCTCCAGGTAAAGTTCATTTTAAAAGATGTGACATTGAAATATTAACATACGGCATTTTATTCTCCAGTTACAATAAACCTTCACATAAATCAATTTGTGGCATAAGATCAGGATGATTTGAGGATGCAACATTCGAACATTCGGATTGAAAATTAATTTTGCTATTAAAAAGGCATGCTAACTCAAATAAAACCACAGTGTGCTTTCTGAATTATTCACCACCAAAAGTGCAGTATTTCACTGATATGATATTAGAAATGTTCACCTTATCACAGTTAAACATTTTCTACCAATATCTGTATATTGAGAGCTTTAAAGAAAAAATGATCACGAGTATCAGAGTTTTGTAAACTTCGTTTATAATAAAATTTAAGAAGAATGGAGAAAGAAATCTGCAACATCGGAATCAAACATCCTAGAAGCAATAAGCAACATAAATGTCTCCAAAAAGGTTTCACAGTATAAATAAAAGGTTTAGTAATATACGTCACTGACTATTGCAAACTGCTACAAATAGCTTTTTTAATAATCCTGGCAAATAGAAGTGAATGAAAGGTCTAAAAATATCACATGCATTTACCCCTGATTAAATGAAATCAACCCAGACTACAAAGGAATTGAGTCCATTGGACAAGATAGTGAGCAGAGATGTACGCGACACCCAGCAAGATGCACATGTACAACATGGAGCGTCTTGGTGCTTAGCAACCATATATATCAGACTGCTTCACTGGTACAGTCATGTATTGTACAGCCTCTGTGGAAATGAACATCCAGCATAATCTGTCTCTTAAAAAAAGGTGCAAGATTGCCAAGAGGCTTTCACATGTAAATATAAAATGATATAAAACATATAAAATTATTAAGGGATTGGACAGACTAAATGTAGGAACCATGTTCCCGATATTTGGGGAGTCCATAACCACGGGTCATGGTTAATGAATAAAGGGTAGGCCATTTAGGACTGAGATGAGGAAAAACCTTTTCACCCAGAGATTTGTAAATCCGTGGAATTCTCTGCCACAGAAGGCAGTGGAGGCTAATTCACTGGATGTATTCAAGAGAGAGTTAAATATAGCTCTTCGGGCTAATGAAATCAAGGGATATAGGGAGAAAGCAGGAATGGGGTACTGATTCTGGATGATCAGCCATGATCATATTGAATGGTGGTGCTGGCTCGATAAGCCGAATGGCTTACTCCTGCACCTATTTTCTATGTTTCAATGTTTCTAAATGATATTAGGATCGATTTATTTTCAACCACAGCCATTGAACAAGAAACTGCACACTCCAAAAGAAAGTACGTGTCATGCTTCCCCAAACCATATCCTACCACAGTCAGAAAGTACATCATCGCCAAGTGAAATCTCTGCCCAATTGATATAATGTATGTTAGTCCAGTTCCTCTCTGTCTTGCCTTGGTTACTATAGAGTGTGGCCATAAAAGGAAAGCACCAGGCAACTGTACCCAGCTCAAATCAATATCTATGTGCCTGCTAGTAAAAATTAAACCATACATCTAATGCAGTAAAATATGAAACAAAAGACAAATTGTCAGCAACATGATTAGGTATGGAAACTTACTGTCCACCACCAACACACATAAGATATAGTCATAGAGTCAGCGTGGAAACAGGCCCTTCGGCCCAAATTCCTCACACCAGCCAACGTGTCCCAGTTATACTAGTCCCACCTGCTTGTGTTTGGTCTATAACCCTCCAAACCTGTCCTATCCATGTACCTATCTAACTGTTTCTTAAACGTTGGGATAGTCCCTGCCTCAACTACCTCCTCTAGCAGCTTGTTCCATGCCCCGTCCACCCATTGTGCTGTAGTCTTTATGCATCAAATCGGAAGTGTTAAATCTGCTGTATGAGTAAAGTCAACATGTAATAGGCTGCCTCCCAAGTTCAATCCATTGATTCATTGCATTGATTCTTGAAGGCAGAATGAAATGCGCTGATGCGAGTGAATGGGGATGAATTTGTAACCATTGTATTTTATTACTGAATTTTGTTTTTGAACCATCTCTTTTAAACCATCTGAGACTAAGTGTTGTTTTCTTATTTCTCCCTGCTCTGGATGTACTTTGATCAAGTGCCGCTTTTGCTGAAGTAATATGTCCATGCTCCAATTAATAACAGCAGGCGACAAGAGAGTGGATGGAAGAATATCCATGCAGCAACCAGTTTATTATGCAACCTATTACAAATTAGGAAGGATAAAGACAGCAAGGTAAGGGATCCATGGATGACCAAGAAGGTTGTAAACATAGCCAGGAAACATATGTCAGCTTTATGAAAGTCATATCTTATGACACACACACGCTTACACTGTTGGAGACAGTGAGGAATGCTGTGAGAAGATACAACGGGATAAAGTTCAGCTGCATAAATGGGGGGAGAAATGGCAGATCACATTTAACCTGTGTAAGTGTAAAGTGTTGAACTTTGGGAGGTTGCAATTAAGGAGAGAGTTAAGGGCCTGTCCCACTGTACGAGCTAATTCAAGAGTTCTCCCGAGTTTCCCCTGATTCGAACTCGGAGAATTTTGGTAATAGCCGCTCGTAGGTACTCGGGGCTCTCGTGGACATTTTTCAACATGTTGAAAAATCTTCACGAACTTACCGCGTTTCCCCGAGTACCTCGTTAGTGTTTGTGTTAGTGTTAGTTCATAGTTTTTTAAAGATGGCAGCACAGGTATATGGGTGGTAAACAAGACTTATCATACTCTTGCCTTCATTGCTAGGGGTCTTGCATATAAGAGTCAGGCAGTTGTTGTGAATCTCTATAGAACTTCGGTTAGGCTGCATTTGAAGTATTGAATGCAATTAAGGTGCCCCATTACAGGAACAATGTGGAGGCTTTAGAAAGGGTGCAAAGGAGGTTTACCTAAATGCTGCCTGGATTAGAGGGTTACAGCTCCAGGGAGAGGCTAGATAGACTTGAATTGGTTTCTCAGGAACATCGGAATTGAGGGAGACTTGATAGTTGCATACTAATTTTGAAAGGCATAGATAGGGTAGACAGTCAGAACCTTTTTCCCCAGGGTGGAAATGTCCAAAACTAGAGAGCATAGCTATAAGGTGAGGGGAAAGGTTTAATGGAGATGTGTGAGGCAAGTTTTGTTTTTACACTTTGTGTGGTAGGGGGCTGGAATGCATTGCCATGGGTGGTGGTGATGGTGGAGATGCAATCAGGGCATTCAAGAGGCTTTTAGATAGGCACCTGGAAGTGTAGGCAATAGAGGGATATGGATCAGGTATTGGCAGAAGAGAACAGTTTAACTAGGCTCATGTACGGCACAAACGTTGTGTGCTGAAGGGCCAGTTCCTGTGCTGTACTGTTCTATGTTACATGTTCTATGACTGCAAAGAGGAACGTGTGCATTTATTTGTGTTTGGACTCGACCAACCATGGTTACCTCCCATTCAGAGGAGGTTGGTTACAATTTAAACTTTGATACAGTCCTTAAAAGATTAACAAAACTCCCAATAAGGGAAGATAGACAAATAATGCTGGAGTAACTCAGTGGGTCAGAAAACATCCCTGGAGAAAACAAATGGGTGACGTTTTAGGTTGAAACTCTACATTTGACTGAGAGTGGGAAGATTCTCAATAGGGGAAGATGGAAACTTGATTTGTCTGCTCATCAAAAGAAAATATTGTAAGCCTAAAGGGTTCTACTAGCAACAATGCGAAGATGCCTGCACTTTGGACTTAGCTATGACATTCTGCTCATACTGACAAAAGCCTTTCACCTGGTGCTGGCAATGAATTCCAGAGGAAGGGAATAACATTTGATTCTGATTACTTTGTTAAAATCAAAAACAACTCACAGGAAGCAACTAATTAAGAAGCTTCCTACAGAAACAGGTGTTGCCCAACATGAAAAATGCCTGTGTGCATGCAGTATCTCTTGGACATCCATGCCTGATATAATACAAAAGCATGTATCATGTATTTATTTATACACTGCAAATGGCTCAAAATTAATAATGTATTGTCTTTCCGCTGACTGGCTACCACATAACAATAGCTTTTCACTGTACCTCGGTACACGTGACAATAAACTTAAATGAACTGAGCATTAATATATATCTCAGAAAGTTGTGCAAAGTAATCGGTATGCGGTTATCCAATTGCCAAACAATTCTACAACACAGCAACCTTGCAATTCATAATATGAGACTTCCTGCCCTCTCCTCTGTAATTAATGGTGACCACAAGATAAATGCTGGCACAGGAGTGAGAAAAAAATCATTTACATATGCAAATAACAACCATAGATATCAAATATTCAGAACTTTACTGACTCAGCTTTAATAATTGCACATGGACTATATAAATTATTAGGGGTTAGCTACCTGCTTCATTAATGAGATTTCAGTAACATGTTTGCTGAAGTGTGGTTTGTTTTTTTTAATTACAGAAGCAGAACAGATAGTCAAAATGTTCATATCTCATTAACTACCGGTTGGTCATTAAAAAATACCAAAGTGGAGAAGTGCAGTCTATTGAAAATCTAATGCGATAAGATACAATCCTTTCTCTTTGCACCCTTTGTCTACTTCTACCCACTGATCTCTCAGCACTGATTTCCAATAAAATTGTGTCACAAAGCAAGGAAATAAAACTCAGAGCTTATCATTTACATGGTCCCTTATCCCATTTCACCAGCATCCCAATCTGCTTCAAAGTCAATAAATTACTTTGAGTTGCTCTCGTGGTTGCTATGTAAGTAAATATTGCAGTCACTTAGCGGGGAGCAAGATACCACAAGAAGCCATGAGATGGTTTACGGGAAACATTCAGAATAATAAAGGCTTTGGTAGGTCAAATGGCCAAGCAGATTCCATTGTCATGAGGTTTTGTAATCGGAGGACACAGAATTCAAACAAGAGATAGATGGGCGACACGGTGGTGCGGCGGTAGAGTTGCTGCCTTACAGCACCAGAGACCCGTGTTCGATCCTGACTACGGGTGCTGACAGCACGGAGTATGTACGTTCTCCCCGTGACCTGTGTGGGTTTTCTCCGGGATCTTCAGTTTCCTCCCACAATCCAAAGACGTACAGGTTTATAGGTTAATTGGCTTGGTGTAAATGTAAAATGTGTCCCCAGTGTGTGTAGGGTATTGTTAATGTGCGTGGATCGCTGGTCGATGCGGACTCAGTGGACCGAAGGGCCGGTTTCCACGCTGTATGTCTAAACTAAACTAACATAGCCCTCATTATGACAGACAATGGGAGAGGAATGGTGTCTGTTATTGCCGATTGTGCACTATTACCGAGTAATGGTTTATCCCCATTGACATCAGTGGTCGGGTGCCAGGTCAGAATCTCAGAGCCCCGTCACTGAGAGCCCAGTGGGGACCTCCATCACCACACTGAGTGCAGCGGCCCCGGAAGGTTGACCGGCGCCACTTGTCCAATGCAGCTCGGAAAACGGCAACAACCGCTGCAGGTTCCTGCATTCAGAGTTTGAGAGAAAAATGAGAGGTCTCGTGCATTAGGCACCAAAGAAAGCTGTTGAAGACACAGCAGGCACATAAAAATGGAAGACCGCCACTCCCCAAACACTGCTTGTATGGGGAGCTGAGGCAGGCCAGACGAAGGAATGGCTGACTACACAAACGCTTCAAGGACATCCCGACGATCAGTCATTAATGAGCCAGCATCAATCTCAAGCAAATAGCTCAGGTCAGGACTCACTGGGCACAAGATCAGAGTACACATCTTTGAGCATGATTAATGCGAGAAGCCTCACGGGGCTGCAGCGTCAAGCATCACATCTAACAGATTTCCTCCGCCAAAAATGTAGCTGACAATATACATCATGATTCGGACATCAAGTCATATACCTCACCACATTGCATCATTATTACTGCCAATAGACTTCCAACTGATTATGGATGTGCATGGATTACATTGTCCATTTAACAATTATCTATACTTTAATAACAATATATCATGTTTGTAGAAGAATACATTTTAAATCCCAAACCATCAGTTTCAATTGACAAACGTCATTAAAATGCTTTCAGTGCTCGTTATTATCCTTACTGTTAAATTCTGCTTATTCTCCACAGAGTGCTATTGGAAAACACAACGTCACTAAACAGGCTGAATGGGTTTCAAGTGTCTACTGGATGAGTGTGGATGTACAATCACATCAATATACATTAATCACACCCCAAATCAATGGTATTTCTGTCCTACAGTTTATGAGAGCCACTTCAGGCAATGCATTAAAACAGCTTCTGAAGAATTACTTGGTCCCCGTACCTTGATTTAATTAAATTAAAATACTACCTGTGTTGCTCTGCGACCAAATCAAAAATTATTATATCGCACAATTTTGCAATTCTGATACAAATACATCCTATGATGTGTCCATGCGCCAGTGACAAAAATGACGTGTCCCTCATTGACTCCAGGCAGGTGGGACTAGTGTAGCTGGGACATTGTTGGGTGCTATGGGCAAGTTGGGCCGAAGGGCCTGTTTCCACACTGTATCACTCTATGACCTGAGACTCCTTTCAGTACAGAATGCAGCACCACTTGTACAATGAGACAATAGGGCACTGTTCCTTTATATGAGATGCAAGATGAAATTGGTAATTAATTATACGCAATTAATATGTTGAGGTGTTTAAGTTGAAGTATGTGCTGTGCCCGGGGATCAATCCCGGGTCTCTTGCGCTGTAAGAGACCCGGGATTACCATATTTATTACATATCCAAACCTCACTCCACACACAAATGCATCTTACAGATCTTATACAAAATCCCACTCCCTGACACCTTGCAGAGCAAAGCTCTGCTAACTCTCAATCCCTTACACAATGACTTCAACAATTCCCTTATTTATTTATACATGCTTCCATGACAGTGCTCTACTCTGCCTCAGCAACATCCCTGGTTACAGCTCATAGAGTCAAGTGAGAGCTAGATAGGGCTTTTAAAGAGTCAGGGGATATGGGAAGCAGGCAGGAACGGGGTACTGATTGGGAATGATCAGCCATGATCACATTGAATGGGAGTGCTGGCTCAAAGGGCCGAATGGCCCACTCCTGCACCTATTGTCTATTGGCTTAGAGCTCCAGTGACCTAGGTTTGATCCTGACCCCCGGTGCTACGTGGATTTTGCATGTTTTCCTTATGACTGCATGGGCTTTCACCCACATCCCAAAGATATAGGCTGGGGTGTTAATTCGTCAATACAAGTTCCCTCAAGTGTGTCTGTAAGTGGAAGAATCTGAAGGAAGGTGTTGGGAATGGGAGGCAAATAAAATAGAATATTTTCGGGTACTATCGCAATGTTTAAGAAACGTTAAGGCAGGTACTTGGATAGGACAGGTTTAGAGAGACAGGGGCCAAACACCAGCAGGTGGGACTATGTAGTTGGGACATGTAGGTTGGTGTGGGCAAGTTGGGCCGAAGGGCCTGTTTCCGTGCTGTATGACTCTATGAATCTATGGCTCTAATGAAATGGGTGCTTGTGGGGCCACATGGACACTGAGGCTCAGGGCTGAATGATCCAAGCTGAATGATTCTCTGATTCCAGCAGAATGTCCTACCTTGTATCACTGTACACAGCATCAATTGTTCTTTCAGCCCTGACCATTTGTACAAGGGTATTCAATCATCATGTTCCAGCACAATGAAATCTTTCCTGTGAGTCAGTTTTGCTATGTCACATCGCTCCTTATTTTCAGAAGCATCATTAAAATCTCTCTTTTAAACTGCATCATCAATAGTTTTCCCTTGCCTCCAACTGTACTCAGCCTCCAATGTCCCTTTGTACTTTGCTACACTTTGTTACATTAACAGTAAGTGCAGGTCATCACTGTTGAAATGAGATGGATTGAGGCTGGCATTGAGATGCTCAAAGTAGACTGGGTAACTTACCTATAAGGCAAGAGCAATAATGTACAGTACATCACATTATTCTGCATCAGTGCATCTTTCAATGTATACCTTTAAGTGCACAAACCACTCTACGACAATTAGAGATTAAGAGGGTTAACATAGAAAATGGTAGAAAATGAGTGCTCGGATCACAACAGACAATTAATCTGCACCATTTAATATCGTATGGGGCACACTTGAAATTTATGCTGCCACTCCATCATAATTTGTGGATTAGCCCAAGCACATCACTACATTGTAAACAGCTACCACCTATTCATGCTAGTGAGGGTTGATTAATGCCAAACTGCACCACTTAAAGAAGAGGAGAGGAGAGGATGCCCTCAGTCCATGCGCATTCAAATGCTGCATCTCCCAATTGCACATTCATTAATTGCACTACAACCCCTCCACTCATTAACAACAAAGCGTCCGGATTGAGATTTAACTTTCATGTGCTTTACTCCATCGTGATGCAATAAATAGCGCTCCATCTCAGAACGTGCGCACACAGTCAGTCGTTCAACCACCACAGCTACGCCATTCAACCCGTTGCATGATGCTTACAGCACGTTGTCACCCTCTCATAGGTTAAGCTGCACACATGGGGGGTCACCTTCTTCTTCGGCAGCGCCTTGAGTTTGAGGGAGATTTATTTCAACTCAGGTTTCAAGGGGTTATGAGGAGGCTCAAGACTCAACCACAAATGGGGCAGGGAGTGGCCAAAAGGGTGGATAGGAAGGGTAATGTTTGATGTAATTAGCTCCTTCAGCTGCTAATATATAAACTCTCGGCTCCTAATGCATGGCCTCAATACTGTACTGAATGCATCTTCTCCAGTCTGAATAGTCACGGGCCAGAGAATCCCAATGGGGTTGTTACATTTCTTCAAAATGTGTAGAAAGGAACTGCAGTTGCTAGGTTATACCTGAAGATAGACACAAAGTGCGGGACTAACTCAGCGGGTCAGGCAGTCTGAAGGCGAATTACCCATCCTTTTTCTTCAGAGTGCTGCCTGACCCGTTGAGTTACTCCAGCACTTGGTATCTATCATCTTGCATTTCTTCAGGGTGGCTTTGAAGATACTTTTGAATAGTTCCTTCTGTCTCTTTTGTTCACTCTTCTGTCTCTGCCTTTTGCTGGTGCTTCTTGCCGTTGCCTACAGACTAGCCCAGAACATTCCAGAAAGGAAGCAAACATCTGTGCAATATTTGAGAAGGGCAATAAGGCTGCGCCTGAGAATTACAGACCAGTTTCACTGACCAGTATTACATGTAAGATCTTGGAACCCATCATACACTCTCACATCATGGACCATTTCGAAAAGAATGGGATACAGGTGGACTCACAACATGGCTTCAGAGCAAAACGTTCAATGGAAACACAACTTATTGTCACTATTGATGACATCACGAGGGCATTAGATAAGGGGAAATCTATACATATGGCAATCCTGGACTTTTCAAAAGCGTTCGATAAAGTTCCTCATGAAAGGCTCCCAGGAAAACTGGATTACTATGGCATCAGAAGTAGTCTACATAACTGGATTAGGGACTTTCTCACAAATCGGACGCAAAGGGTGGCCTGTGAAGGAAACATTTCTTCAGAAGAACACGTACTGTCAGGAGTACCGCAAGGCACGGTGCTCGGGCCACTGTTGTTCATGACGAACATTAATGATTCACCTGAACACATCAATTGTAAAACAAGACTCTTTGCAGATGATTGTCTTGTATATACACCTGTCACTGATGTAGAGGATATGAACTCCTTACAAGAAGACCTTAAGTCCTTGGAATTATGGCAAAACACATGGAACCCAACCAAATGCTCAATTATGGTCATTTCAAACAAGAAGAAACCACCTACTCGAGACTATGCCTTATGTGGACAAATACTTAATCGTACAAGTTCAAAACCATACCTTGGAGTTCATCTTGATAACAAGCTTTCCTGGAGGGAACACGTGGACAAAACGGTCACTAAAGCTTGGATTCCTTAGACGAAACATCTGGTTCTGCCCAAAGGAAGTGAAAACCACAGCATATACAACATTGGTTAGACCCTTACTGGAATACGCTTCACGAGCCTGGGACCCATACAAAACTGGTCATATCAACAAACTAGAAGGGGTACAGAGGAAAGCAGCACACTTTTGCATCAGGAACTACAATATAGGTAGCAGTGTCACCCAGATGCTGTCCGACCTGGAGTGGGAAACGCTGGAAAACAAGAAGGGCAAGGAACAGACTAGCCATGTTCCAAAAGATTCAAAAGGGGATCGTGGGCAAAACTGCAGATAGATACATAACATACTCAACAGAAAGGAGAACAAGAAAGAGAAATTATATGCAAATAGAAATCCCATTCGCCAGGACAGATATTTATAAGAACTCATTCTTTGTAAGAACCTTAAGGGAATGGAAAAAAACTCAACAATATAGTCAAATCACCTTCACTAGACAGTTTCAAGGGGGCACTAACAGCACATTAGTATGCACAACACATCCAAATTGGCGATATGCAGAATATTGTCCTGCCATCTACAAATTCAGAAGGTTCAGAAGGAACTGCTGCAGCCCTTGATGAGAAGGCAGAGTCTGAAGCTAGGAGTTCTGCGGCGTTCGAATTTGACCTCCAAGGCCACCCGTAGCCACCTCCCCTGAAAGCCCAACAACATACTAACTGGGGATCCATGAGTCAGGCAAGCGTATGCAATGCCAGAAATCAATTAAGACAAGGCTGGTTAGTGGATAGTCTGAAGAAGGGTCTCGACCCGAAACGTCACCTATCTCCTTCGCTCCTTAGATGCTGCTGCACCCGCTGAGTTTCTCCAGCCTTTTGTGTACCCTTAGTGGATAGTTGTTCAGTTTTCGTCACAGGTGGATGTATAAAAATATAAATGTTCCTTTTTATCCAAAAATTGTGACCATTTGATCATTGAGATGATCGTCAGCAGAAAGTAAGAAATAATTTGTGGAATTATTTATGTAAGTTTCAGTATTTAGGCATTGTTGGCAAGACCAGCGTTAATTGCCATCTTTAATTGTCCATGAAGTGGTGCTGATGAACCACCTTTCTAAACTGCTGTAGTCCTTCTTGTGAGAGCTCTACTCTCATAGTGCTTAGGTTGGGATTGAGACTCAGTGATGTTGTAGGATTGTCAATAAGATCAGTATGCAGGCCACAGATGGTGCATGTTACAATAGTATAGTATGCACGTTGGAAGGAAACCTGCAAATAGTGGTGTTCGTACATGTCCTTGGTGGGAGAGATTTTACTTCGGAGTCACGTGAGTGACTACGTGAAGACACCGCCAGCACGCATGCGTGACATATCGTCGAACGCATTGCGGAAGCGACAGTCGGGAGGAGCTTCGAGCGTAAGTTAGGAGGGATTCTGGTAGAGTTTGTGGCGACTCTGTGTGTGTATTTTTTTGCGGCAAAAATCGCTGCTGTGTGCCGACTCTCCAGAGCTGCAGGGCAGGACTTTCTCGCCGCAACAGACCGCAAGTGCGCCGCGGTCCGGCGGATAAAACCAGGAGTCGACAGGTCCGTTGACTCTGGGTTACCCCGTTCGCGGATAGCGACGGCGGTCGTCTTACCCGCATGGAGCGGACGGTGAAACAATTGCTCCAGCGTGACCTGCTTTTGCAGGGGCAGAGTCAAAGTGGGTCTCTTCACAGACGCACGGCAGCATCCTATCGAGGACTGCCAAATGTCTCACCCTCTTCGCAGGGGAGCATTAGGGGTCAGAGCTGGGCTGACCCTGAAGAAGGGGACATGGTTGAAGACTCACCTGTGTCAGGGGTGCCGCAAGAAGAATTATTGGGTATGGTCAACAAATTCGCTATGCCTACCCAAAAAGGGCTGCCAGCTGCAAACCAGCTGCAGGAACAAGCAATTAACAATACGGCAGATAAATACCTTGCGCCAGAGAATTGTATTTCTCTAAATGTGCCTGCTGTCAACAACCCTATTTGGGGCAACATGAACCCGACCATAAGGAGCCAGGAGGTGAAAATCCAAAGAATCCTCAAGCTACTGGCTGCTGGGATTACAGCAGTAGCCAGGACAGTTGATGGGGTTGAGATGCCTGAAGAGCTACAAGATGCTCTAGCACTCCTGTGCAATACACTATTTGAAATCAATAGCTACAGGAAGAGTATCATAAAACCTGCTCTCAATCCTAAATTTGCGGGATTATGCAGGCCCAACAGTGCACAGCTGCCAACATTGCTGTTTGGGGACAACCTCCCAAAGCAGGTAAAAGACCTGGATGAGGAGGCCAAGGCAATCGGCATGATTAAGGTGCTGAACACCTCCAAAACCCCATATCAGCGGCGGCAGCACCCCTACACATCCACCAGGCACCGTTACAACGAGAGACCATCTGGTGGTGAAATCTCGAAGGTCGGCACACCTGCACAACGGTCTTTTTTAGACCATGGCCCAGCCCGGCCTTCTTGGAAAATGTGCCATTCCCACACTGCAGCAACACAACAGAACAAGAAGCAAGGACAGGGACAACCAACACAGCACCGCCGGTAACCTTGGAGGTAGGTGGGTCTGGTTGCCTCAAAAACATTGCATGTCTAGACTCATCAAGGGCTGGGGGACGGTTGCACTTGTTTCGTCATGCGTGGAGCACTTTTACCTCTGATCCTTACATACTCGGAAGTATTCAGGGATACAAAATTGAATTTGTATTCAAAAATCACCATCCCTGTTCAGCATACACCTAGCCGGAAGTTTATACCTTCACAAAAAGAGAGAAAAGAAGGCCATGCTGAACTTTTAAGATTAAACACAAAAGGGGTAATTGAGAAGACAAACAGAGAATCTTTAGAGTTCAAACATTTTTACCAAAAACAAAAAAGACGGCGGATGCCGAATCATTATAGATTTGACCGAGCTGAATTCAGTATGCCCATTTCAAAATGGACACGTTTGTCACAGCCAAACAACTAATCTCCGACAGGTACTACATGGCTTGCATCGACCTAAAGGATGTATACTATTCAGTACCAATACACAAGGATCATCGTAAATATCTGAAATTTATCTGGATGGGACAGCTTTGGCAGTATAAGGCCTTACCCAATGGGTTATCATCGGCACCCAGGCTGTTTACCAAATTGTTAAAACCAGCTTTAGCATATTTGAGGAAACAAAACCATATTGTTATGGCCTACCTTGATGATATTCTCTTTGTAGGGGAAAATTTAGAGTTGGCTACATTGGCAGTATCAGCCACAAAGCATATTTTTCAAAAGCTGGGATTTATCAAACATCCAGATAAATCAAAATTGAGACCCTCCACTACCATGGATTATTTGGGGTTCACTATCGATTCTGTTCAAACGTCTTATCACCTTGCCACCAAACAAAGTGACAGACTTGACGGAAGCATGTAAAAGCCTCACTAGCATCAGAAAGCCATCCATTCGGCAGGTAGCTAGAGTGATTGGGAAACTAGTGGCTGCATTTCCAGCAGCACAATTTGGACCACTCCATTACCAAAATCTACAAAGAGCAAAAATATTAGCTCTTAAATCTAATGCAGGCCATTTTGATAGGCCTATGGAACTACCAGGGAAAGCAAAATTAGAGTTAAATTGGTGGATAGACAATACACAGCATTGTTCTAACCCCATCACTATCATGAATCCCTCGGTTACATTACAGACTGATGCCAGTGCAACTAATACCATCTCAAGTTGTGGTGGCAGATGGTGTGCATAAGAATTAACCCTGTTTAGAGCACTAGGGATTAATTATCTAGAAATGCTGGGAGCATTTCATGGACTCCGGGCCTACTGCTCAGACATGCACCATTTGCATGTACGATTACAGATTGATAATACTACTGTGGTGGCCTATATTAATCATATGGCTGGAATAAAGTCGATATCATGTGGTGAATTGGTTAATAATATCTGGCACTGGTGTCTGGAAAGGAATATTTGGATCTCAGCCACTTACCTTCCAGGTAAGCTAAATACAGTGGCGAACACCAGGTCACGCAAATTCAACGACAACACCGAATGGATGTTGGATCGGAAAGTGTTTGCCGATATTATAGAACGGTATGGGACACCAGATATCGACCTTTTTGCATCCAGATTAAATCACCAACTACCTACATATATTGCTTGGGAACCAGACCCTGGGGCAGCAGCAATGGACGCTTTCTCGCTGCATTGGGGGGATTTGTTTTTCTTCTGCCTCATCAGTCGGGTCTTACAAAAAATCAAACAAGACTCTGCAATGGGTATTTTGGTTGTTCCCGACTGGCCTACCCTTCCCAGGAGTACAAAATGTGGCCGCAGAACTCTGCAGAACCTGCAGAACAAATGGCCGAGCCTTTTGGTACACCCTGTGACAGGAGAAAGTCATCCGTGCCATTACTGAATAAACCTGTTGGTTTGCAGATTCTGAACAGGCCATTTCTGGACAACGGACTCTCCGACAGGATGATAAATGTCATCACAGCGTCGTGCAGGAGTCCACCAGAAGACAATACCTGACATATGTGAAGAAATAGGAAGTGTTCTGCACCAGGACAAACACTTCATACGACACAGCCACCATCACTGAAGTGCTGGAGTTCCTGGCTACCCTTCATTTTGATGAGGGATTGAGCTATAGTGCCATTAATTGTGCCCGGAGTGCCCTATCCAATTATCTGGGCCAAGGGTGTGATCACCTGGCTGTGGGATCACACCCACTGGTATCTAAACTGATGTGGGATGTATTTAATTCTAATCCCCCCCAGGCCCAGATACACCCATACATGGGACATAGGCATAGTGTTGACTATGCTTCGAGGATGGCACCTATATCGAGACTCACACTGGATAAATTAACCTATAAAATGGTTATGATAATGGCACTTGTAACAACGGGTCCAGCCCTTACATAAACCAATTATGGACGCCATGTGTATCACTAATGGCAAGATAACTTTCCTTCTACAGGGGTTACTTAAACAGGATAGACCCGGATCCACTGACCAAAAATTAGAATTTCTGGCCTATCCTGCAGATTGTCGGCTCTGCATTGTGACATATATATTGCAATATATAGAGGTCACCAAGAGTCTCTGGGGCACGGAGAGGGCTTTACTCATTAGCCACAAACGCCCTCACCATAAGGTCACAGTACAAACCATTTCCAGATGGTTAAGGGTGGTATTGGGTGCAGCGGGGGTGGACACTAATATTTTAAAATCTCACTCCACCAGGGCTGCATCCACATCGGCGGCTAGGATGATGGAAGTTCCAATGGACCACATCCTTGCTACAGCGGGTTGGAGTAATGAACGGACTTTTCTATAATAACCCGTGGCCACTCCCGAGACATTTGCAGGAAAAATTTTAAGTTCTGTTTCATGATTTACCCCAATATGGGGCATTATTATTTTAGGTATGAAATAAAAACCTTTTTGTTTTTCAGCACAGTCTCATGTCTGAAATATGTTTCATCCTCCATTCCTAGCATGGCAGTGTGTGAGCACGGACTCGTTCCAGGGCATGAAATAACAGAGCTTTGAAATCTTCACGTAGTCACTCACGTGACTCCGAAGTAATATAGTAAGATTAAATTAGAACTTACCAGTTTGAAGTTTGATCTTTATTTTATGAGGAGTTACGATGAGGGATTACGCGCCCTCCACTCCCAAACCCTCTATTATAAAGGTCAACTGGTATATAAAGTTCTCTCTTATCTTACTATGTTAGTCAACTTGGTATCTGTGATTTCACACCGCTGCTTTGAAGACTGTCACGCATGCATGCTGGCGGGGTCTTCACGTAATCCCTCATCGTAACTCCTCATAAAATAAAGATCAAACTTCAAACTGGTAAGTTCTCATTTAATCTTACTATTTACAAGCTCACCAGTTATGCTTTGACTGCTCATCCAGGACTCCCTAACATTGGCTCCGCCTTTCCCACTCTTCACCTTTTCTTCCTGCTTCAGTTTTACCTCCCGTCTCTTCCTGTGTTTCTGCCACCTGCACCTCTTCCTCCAGCTGTTCTGCTGCTGCTAACGGTGGACAATGCACCATTACAACACTGTGGAACAGAAACTGTACCACCTTCTCTGCTCTGCAATGTATAACCAAACTCCTCAATGGCAGTGGAAGTGTCAGCAGACTATGGAAGCAGCCAGCTCCATTAAGTTACTGCAATTAGCTTGGCTTTCACAAGACGTTTGTTTGCCAAGGCATTCATCCCCAGTTGATGAAGTCAAACACGCTATGTTGTCGTGACAACACACAGCACATCTTTTCAGAAATGCAACTCCACTACTGATTAAGGAAGAAATTTATAAGCAGTTACTCTTCTAAGTGTGTTGTGAAAACTGGAATTAAGAAACAGATGGATGGAGAACAGCCCTAGTATCTGTGTCGCACATGTTGATGACCCAGTTATTAAGTTCAAGACAGACTGGCACAAAATAACATCCTTTGTGACTGCTTCCTGGATACTAGGCACTGAACATTCTGATGCAACGAACATGATAGTGCACCGAATGCTTGCTTATGAGTGGAATCCCTTGCAATCGCAGTAGCTTTTGAAATCTGCATACACTCATTATTACCTGGCAGCATCAATAAGCCGTGTATCCTCATGAATGGTGGTGAATCTGGGGAATTTATTGCCACAGAAGGGTGTGGAGACCAAATCAATGGATATTTTTTAAGGCAAAGATAGAAAGATTCTTGATTAGTACGGGCGTCGGGGTTATGGGGAGAAGGCAGGAGAATAGCGTTAAGATGGAAAGATAGATCAGCCATAATAGAATGGTGGTGTAGATTTGATGGGCTGAATGGCCTAATTCAGCTCCTATCATTTATGAACATGAATCCACAAGCTTAAGTTCTGCAGTCCTCTGCCATGGAATGGCCAGATGAGTTCCGCTCTCACTGAAGGTCTATGACATTCCACTCCTATTTTGACCCATTTATGGCCCCTGTTCTAAGGGAGATGTAAGTTTAAGGAAGAACACTTCATCTTCAATCTGATTCAATGTTGAATTTTGCCATTTTTAATGAATTCAATTTCAAAGTTGGTAATTTGCACTTCTTACGTGTTCCTTTGTTTTCTCTCGCTTAACTTCTCCCATTAACCAGGCAACCAGAAGGCATCAGCAGCAGCTTATCACCACAGCAACCCTCTATCAAAGATGCTCCTTTTGTTCTCTCCAATCCTCCCCCATCTTCTAATTTAAAATATTTCACCCAATTCTGATGAAGGCCCCTAAATCTGAAGCATTGATATTATTTCTCCTTCCACAGGTGCTGCTCAACCTGTTGGGTCTTTCTAGCAGCATATGCTTTTTTAGATTTTCTTGATTCTGATATCTACTGGAGAACAAGAGACAACCTTTAGGTGCATAAAAAGATACCCAGACATTTGATTCCATTGGTTAACGTTGATGTATTTGCTCCCCACGAGCCTCCTCTCACCACTACTTCCATCTAATCCTGTCGCAATCTCTACCTTAGATAGACACAAAATGCTGGAGTAACTCAGTGGGACAGGCAGCATCTCTGGAGAGAAGGAACGGGTGACGTTTCGGGTCGAAACCAAGAAGGGTCTCGACCCAAAACGTCACCCATTCCTTCTCCCCAGAGATGCTGCCTGTCCCACTGAGTTACTCCAGTTTTATGTGTCTATCTGTGGTTTAAAACAGCATCAGCAGTTCCTTCTTATGCAATCTATACCTTTCTCCCTCATGTAAATATTGAGTATCCCCTTAAACGTGTCACAAGTGGTGGCAAATTTCACAGTCTTATCACTCTCTGGGTAAAGTTATTTTTCCCTTCATTTCCCATTGACTTTAACTGTAATAATATAATATTAAGACTCTCCTGCAAGTTGACACAGCTTCACAAGTATCCCATCTAATCCCTCCCTCACAATTTAAAAGACTTGTTAGATCATATCCCATCATCCCACTTCCAAAAGAAAGGAACCCAGGTCCACTCAGTCTTTTCTGAGTCTTGCTGTCTTTTAATTCTGGTGGTATCCTTGTAACCTTGTTTGTATCTTCTCAATCTCTATGAGATTTCCATTTCTTTTAATGCAAAGAGCACACCATTACACAGGTAGTCAAATCAGGTTTGACATAACTTTTCAGCTGGCACAATCTTATACTGCTGCACAAATGAGCGGTCGTACTGAACCAGCACCACCAGACTTATTTTCCTTATGACTGAAGATGGTAATTTAGCCCATCATGTCCATGCTGGCTCCCAGAACAAACCTATTCCATGGTAATTTCCCTGTAACCTATTCCTTCATGTGCCCCTAAACTTCACCCAATTATCTTGCCACCCACCTAAACTAATTTGCAAGGGCCAATAAACCAAGCAACTCTTGCATCTTTAGGATGTGGGAGGAGACCATGGGAGAAGTCCATACAGTCACTGGGAGAAGGCGCAAACTCCGTACCGGTAACACCAGAGGTTAGGATTGAACCTAGGTCAGTGGAAGTCTGAGGAAGCAGCGGCATCTGTCTATTTCACAGTCTAATGATTGAGGAAATTGGCAGGGAAGGATATCTGTTTCAGTTGTAGATGCCTGAAGTCTAGCCAAAGGAAAAGCATATTAGATGAAGGAATCTAACAGCTCTGGGACTGTCTCACATCTTCTGTGGTTAATTTATAAGTCACTTAAAGATTGGTACCATTGGCCATGATGTTCTGTTCTAGCCTTACGAATAAAGGGATTCTAACTAGTGGTGGCTGCAACTCGTAAAAAATAACATAAACAATGACAGTATAGAAGTTGGGAGATCATGAATATAGAAGTTGGGAGGTCATGTTGCAGTTATTTAAGGTGTTGGTGAGGCCAGATTTAGAGTATTGTGGTCAGTTCTGGGAACTATGTTATAGGAAATATGTTGTCAAGCTGGAAAGGGTGCAGAAAAGATTTAGGAGGATGTTTCCCAGACTCGAGGGCCTGAGCTATAGGGAGAGGTTGAGCAGGCTGGGACTCCATTCCTTTGAGGACAGGAGGATGAGGGGCGATCTTATAGAGGTGTACAAAATCATGAGAGGAATAGATCGGGTCGACATACAGAGTCTCTTGCCCAGAGAAAGGGAATTGAGAACCAGAGGACATAGGTTTCAGGTAAGGGAGGAAAGTTTTAATAGTAACCTGAGGGGTAACTTTATCACACAAAGGGTGATGGGTGTATGGAATGAGCTGCTGGAGGAGGTAGTTGAGGCAGGCACTTAATATGGCAACATTTAAAAAACATTTAGACAGGTACATGGATAGGACAGGTTTAGAGGGATATGGGCCAAACACAAGCAGGCGGGACTGGTGTAGACTGAACATGTTGGTTGGGGTGGGCAAGCTGGGTTAAAGGCAAGCTGTTTCCACACCGTGTGACCAATGACTTTGACAATCGGAGACTGTTTACCCGAGAAGCTTTCAAAATAAACAAAAACAGGAGTAGTCCACATTTAACTGTAAACCTTACCAAATTCGCATGTTTAAATTCAAAATGTTATATGAACAGAAATATATCTTTATGAGAGGGATATAGCTTGTGCTTTTCATTTGAAACAAGTAATCAAATATTTCTGATTAGAACAGAAGCAAATCCTTCAATCATTGTGTGCTGAGCGCAGATTGCTGTGGTACAGGTGGATTCACTCAGAAAGATACAGAAATGCTGCAGGAGAGGGTAATGGTAACACTTGGTAATGGCGTATATTAAATAACATTGAATTGTAATGCCCCTGTCCCACAGTACGAGGTAATTCACGAGTTCTCCCGGGTTTGCCCTGATTCGAACTCGGAGAATTACGGGGTAATGGCTGTTCGTAAGTACTCGGGGCTCTCCTGGACATTTTTCATACTGTTGAAAAAAGTTCACGAGTTTACCGCGTTTCCCCGAGTACCTGCCATTAGGGTTACGAGCCGCTAAGAGACGTCCCGAGCTCAGACGTACCCGGTAAGTACATTCTACGTATTTACCACGAGTTTGATTTTTTTTAAACTCGGGAGACCTCTTGAATTACCTCGTACAGTGGGACAGGGGCTTAACTAGGGATATAAAACACTTATACTAAATGTAAAGCATTTGTACATTTTGTTTGTCTTGGCCACAAAACTAAAAACATTGTGGCAAATATGTACTTAGATGAAAAAAAAAGTATTCATTTAAAATGTCTCATCTATTCTCCCACTAAGTCAAATGCATGAACTGCATTATGTAGTCATCAATAACTTCTATCACAAAAAGCTTTGGTGTTTCTGATCATCACAGACTGTTCTCCTTAAAGCAGCATTAATATTTTGCCCAGAATATCGACATCCCAATCCTTCACCATCAGTTAATGTTACATATTTGCTGCATTTACTGGATATCAGTTGTTTGGTTACATCTGTGATTACTCTAATACTGGTAGAAGAGAAGTGCTGAACGACAGAACAAACTTCACTGCATTCGGGTTTCTTAGCACTCTTGCTTTATGTTGACCTTCCCCTCCTCTCCAGCTGGAAACTAACACTTGCACTCCCTGTCTCTTTTGAAATGCTCACGTTCTATTTGTTTCCCATATCCATATCCTGGAATTGCAATTGTTTAAACTAGGGAATAAAGGAAAGTTAATGGTGGAACACAAAGCAGATTTACACGTTGGAGATGGAGTTTGAACTGATAACAGATTAAAGATATGACAGCCTGCTGGTTTGTTTTCCACCCAGCCCACTGCCGTAACACACACCATCCACAGGACCAGTCCACAGGCACTAACCTGACCCAGATAAGAGTGGTCAAACAAGTAGATCCTTCGTAGTCACCAGCAAGACCCGAGCATGATCCGGTCCAATATGTTCGATTTACTGTTATTTCAGTTGCCACATTCTAATAGCCAATTTTTTTCTTAACTGTCCAGCAACAGTTCCAAGAAGGAGACTATGTACTGCAAATCTAAAAGCTATTCCGTTTTATCAATGTAGAACCTAAAGATCACCAGTGACTGTCCTTACTCTAATCTGCTGACAGGAGCCAATTATAACAACTGCTGCAGGTCCCCAGCTGCACATGTAACCAAAGAAACTTAACTTGCCCTACTTTGCTTATTTCAATATAACAATTCTGCTGCTGCACGTAAAGATCCATTTGTGGGATAGATTGCCCAAAAACTATAATTGAACTGGAAAATGAAAAGAAAGTTTGAGGTGATAAGACACAGAATGCTGGAGTAGCTCAGCGGGTCAGGCAGCAACTCTGGAGAGAGGAATGGGTGACATTTCAGGTCGAGACCCTTCTTAGAACTCTTCAAACAAAGTTTGAGGTGAATGTTTAAACAGTTGAAGATCCAGTAGATTTGAAAGTATTTCGGTGGATTTCTGGTGCGGTCACCCTTTCACAATTAACAAGCTCTTTTTTTATGTAACCCCTTTACTTTTGCATCTATTGTCAATGCATTACTCAGATGCGTTAAAAAGTCTGGCACACTCTGGATCGGTGCCACTTCACTTGATGCTTCATGATGCACTTTACAAGCTGCATCTCCCTAACAGTGACTAACACAACCCAAGACAGAGTCATTTGCACCTGATGTGCTTCAGAACCAGAACATGTCCCAGGTGGAAGGTTATCAGCCCCAGGGTGTCAGTGTCACTCTGCCCTAACATTCTCACTTTGGATTAGCTGATACTGTATTACTGGCAGAGTCATCTTAGTACAAAAACAGTTTAGGTTTATTATTGTCACATGTACCGAGATACAACGGAAAGCTTTGTTTTGAATGCTATCCAAACAAATCAGATGTAACACCCATAGATACAATCAGTTCAAACTTATGTACAACAGATGGGGCAAAGGGGAAGATACAGAGGGCAGAATAAAGCTCTCAGCATTAACAAGCATTAGTGCCTTAGACAAAGTCCAATGTCCTCAATGGGGTAGAGGTGAATCAAACAGTACCCAAGCTTATGGCTGAACATAGAAACATAAAAACATAGAAAATAGGTGCAAGAGTAGGCCATTCGGCCCTTCGAGCCTGCACCGCCATTCAATATGATCATGGCTGATCATCCAACTCAGTAACCTGCCTTCTCTCCATACCCCCTGATCCCTTTAGCCACAAGGGCCACATCTAACTCCCTCTTAAATATAGCCAATGAACTGGCCTCAACTACCTTCTGGGGCAGAGAATCCCACAGATTCACCACTCTCTGTGTGAAAAATGATTTTCTCATCTCGGTCCTAAAAGACTTCCCCCTTATCCTTAAACTGTGACTCCTTGTTCTGGACTTCCCCAACATCTGGAACAATCTTCCTGCATCTAGCCTGTCCAGCCCCTTAAGAATTTTGTAAGTCTCTATAAGATCCCCCCTCAATCTTCTAAATTCCAACGAGTACAAGCCGAGTCTATCCAGTCTTTCTTCATATGGAAGTCCTGCCATCCCAGGAATCAGTCTGGTGAACCTTCTCTGTACTCCCTCTATGGCAAGAATGTATTTCCTCAGATTAGGAGACCAAAACTGTACACAATACTCCAGGTGTGGCCTCACCAAGACCCTGTACAACTGCAGTGGAACCTCCCTGCTCTTGTACTCAAATCCTTTTGCTATGAATGCCAACATAGCATTTGCTTTCTGCACTGCCTGCTGCACCTGCATGCCTACTTTCAATGACTGGTGTACCATGACACCCAAGTCTCATTGCATCTCCCCTTTTCCTAATCGGCCACCATTCAGATAATAAGGGTCGCGACCCGAAACATCGCCTATTCCTTCTCTCCATAGATGCTGCCTCACCCGCTGAGTTTCTCCAGCATTTTTTGTCTATCCGAGCTCATGGAAGGCCTGTTCAGAATGGGGGGGAGAAAGAAGCTGTTCCCTAGTATGGTGCTGCTTTCAAGCTTCTGTACCTTCTGCGGGACGGGAACAGGGAGAAGGGGGACTTGGTGATCAACAATAGATCAAATATTATCAAGAAAATATGATCACGTTCTAGAGGCAAGGCTCTGGTATTCGCTGGATGAAGTTTCAGCTCTACATATTAAGTTCTACTGGAACTTCCACTCTGCTGAAGCAATTGCAGCAACAAATCCCATTTAAATCTGTCCAAATTTAAATATATCTGGGGATATTGCAAGACTTTTCCAGTATGTAATTTAACCTTCAAGTCACATTAGCAGATAAACCTTACATAAGATACAATGCAAGCCATATTGCTTATATTGTATAATACACAATATTGGAATACATTTTTTTTTTAGGAAAACTCATTCAGTAACATTCTATATATTCATCCATTATCTCATCCTCACAGATTTCCATTGCTTCTCTGGTTCCACTGATTCACATTTCAGAAGCCACATTTAATTTTCACATTCCTTCTTTGACTACAAACGGTTACTGCTCACATTCCTCTCACTTTGATTCTAACACATTCCATGACCCACTGTGCTGTCCTTTTAAATTCCTTCTCTAAAGATTTTTTGCCTCAGTACTTCACTTGCCATGATACTTTAGTTTCTAAAAACATTCCCCCCAAATCTGCTCACTGCTTTACAATCTCTCAGTTTATTTCTTGTCGTACAAAATACCATGGAACGTTGTCATCGACAATACAAGGTGTAGTTTCACCGACAGAAGAGTTGACGCACAGGCAGATATATTGATTATAAACTAACAACTAGCATGTGTAGGAAGGAACTGCAGATGCTGGTTTACACGGAGGATAGACACAAAATACTGGAGTAACTCAGTGGGACAGGCAGCATCTCTGGATGGAAGGAATGAGTAATGTTTCGGGGCGAAACCCTTCTTCAGACTGTGGACAGTCTGAAGAAGGGTCTCAACCAGAAACTTCACCCTTTCCTTCTATTTGGAGATGCTGCCTATCCCGTTTAATAACTAGCATGTTCAGATTAAGGCCTCCATTGCTTAAATTAATGCACCCATTACCAATTCATAATGGACCAAAGCAAAATTATAAAATCATGTCAACATTTCATTTGAAAATATCATTTTCTATGTTATGACGCTTCCCTAATTGAAACAGTTCAAGAATCATTACCTTCCCTACATTGGCTCTCTATCAATGCTCAGCTTTATAATCTTCACTCCCAGTCCCTCGATGAATATTCACCCAAATCATTTTAAAAGTTATTAATCAATTCAGCATTAACTGCTTTAACAAAAAGCGTGTCCAACTGCATCCATTGCTCTACGGAGGAAAACCTAATTTCAAATCTTGCTCAAAGAATATTAATGTTATCTCCAATGAATTCTCAATGGCAGCCGGAGCGTTTGAATTTAGTCAATGATTTCCCCAGGAGCAGCTTGATAAGTTTTAACCTTGGCGGGGGTGTTGTGGCTGAGCGAGTGCATCAACCGTAAAACAGGAAGAATGAGTAAAGTATATAATACAAACAGGATGATTCAATCTTCTGCCTCCCATAAAGATGAGGACTGACTGAGATTGAGGACGTTCATTGCCAATATTCCATCACGGACCAATGCACAATATTGGAGGAGTAAACCTTAAAAGGAAAATAAGGAATGGAATTAATTTTTTTAATGTTTGAAGAAAATACGTTTACAGCATATAAAGAAAATATAGGTCTCAGGTATTCATTGATAATTAATAGCTGACATGTCTCCTATTAATCTCAAATTGAGTACGCTGGTTAACCAAGGCAACAGACGGCACAGTGGTAGAGTTGCTGTCTTTCAGCGCCAGAGACCCGGCTTTGATCCGACCACCGGTGCTGTCTGTGGAAAATTTGTATGTTCTTGCTGTGACCAGATGTTCTTTTTTACAGTCTGAAGAAGGGTCTCGACCCAAAACGTCACCCATTCCTTCTCTCCAGAGATGCTGCCTCGCCCGCTGAGTTTCTCCAGCATTTTGTGTCTACCTTCGATTTAAACCAGCATCTGCAGTTCTTTCTTACACACATGCTCTTTTCTACTCCCACACTCCAAAGACGTACAGAATTGTAGGTTAATTGGCTTCGGCAAATTGTGAAATTATCCCCAGTGTTTAAGATAATGTTAGTGTACGAGGTGATCGCGGGTCTGCATGGACTCGGTGGGCTGGAAGAGCCTGTTTCTGCGCTGTATCTCTGAAGTCTAAAGTCTAATAATGTTCAACTGAAGTATTTCCCAGCAGGCGGAGGTGAAATAATTATATAGCAATAAAAGCTGGTACAAATTAAAATATATATTTTTTAAATTACATAAATTTTAAAACAAACAATAACATTTGAAATATAACTTGCACGTATGATCCAGTGTACTTAGATTTTTTTTCTCATTGGGAATTAATACTGGAGGCAACTTTTGTTTATCTCATACAGTAAGGACAATGTTAGAGGCAAGGTATCTGGAGTGATGTGCACGATCCTTGTTACCAGCCAGCCATAAAGGGAAAGTGACTCTTTCCTTTTGAAAGGAGGAATTTCTTTAGTCAGAGGGTGGAATTCATTGCCCCAGAAAGCTGTGGAGGTCAAGTCAATGGACATTTTTTCAGGAGAAGATTGATAGATTCTTGATTAGTAAGGGTGTCAGGGGTTGTGGGGAGAAGGCAGGAGAATGGGGTTGAGAGGGAAAGATAGAACACCCGTGATTGAATGGTGGAGTAGGCTTGATGGGCCAAATAGCCTAATTCTGCTCTTACAACTTATGAGCTTATGAACTTATGACAGGGGCCTGGAAATAGAAAGCAATGAAGATCCAATTATTTCCGTAATGAGTGAATTCTGTCTTTACACCCTGGACTGCAACCTGGTGGCAACACGCTGTGAAATCCATCACACTTTCAACCCACAGATTTCAACTCAGTGACAATTGCTTAAGTTCATGTAGAAGGTCAAATCCTCAAGGTTTTTGGCCTGCTGTTTATATTTGGCGAAGAGATCCAAAGAGAGAGAAATGGAACTCAAGCTACATAGATAAATGTTTGACTCGGGTAATGAGAAAAACTAACACATTTTTCTTCCTCTCTGCTTTTTATCCGCTCTGCAAACATGACTGTGAAATGTCTGGAGGCTGTAAAAGGATCAGTTTAAATATTTCTTTTCCTTCCATTTATTAGAAATGCTTCAGACATTTGGTGAAATCAATCCACACTGTGTTGGATATTTTGATTGTTCACCAACTATTTAATAGCTGGAGCACTTGAATGCGTGTCCTCTGTTCCTATCAGAGACTTCACCATTTCACTAGTTCTAATGATTATTGTTTTTTTTTTTAACTATTTCCAACATTTACCAACAAAACAGCCTGTTGGTTGCTGCCGCACGGCCAGACTCCGAAGACCCAGCGAGCCGTGGCCTGTAAGGGGATGCAGCCAAGTCGACCGCTGCTTGTCCCTGGAAGACCAGAGAGCCAGAGAGGAGCTAGCCAGCAATAACGCCCACGAGGAGCAGGGCCGGAAGGAGAGTGAACTAGGATCTTGCTTTCCATGCCCACCCCCCCCCCCCCCCCCCCCCCCAAGGTCAGCTATGGGAGGTGCCATCGGGGTACAAGGTGGATGGGATGAGGAGAAGGATGTCAGTTCACTGGACAATCCAGATGAAGGCGACTAACGGAAGACCTGCAGCAGCCTGGAGCTCGCCTGGATTGTCGGCGCTCCGTAAGATCTAGAACAGAGACCAGACTGTACTTTGCAAATGCGGCAAAACCAGGCAACACTTGCATGCGGTCTCAGTGGATTATTTCTGTACACTTTGTTAATCGGGGCTTGTGCTTCGGCATGGCAAGACTTTACTGAACTGTAGGCACAAAAATAATCTCACAGTGCATTTGCACATGTGACAAAAAGGCACCATTGACCATTGAGTTTGGATATTAGCTTTGAATGTGCATGGCCTCACAGTTACTATTCAACAAAACTATTGGGATCCAGTCTCTTACAAGGATGAAACTCCCAACAAATTAGTTTTTAATATATTTTATGTGGATTCATATTGATTAAGTGACATTGGCAGTGAGTGAAGGCAACAGCATGGGGCAAGCACTGATTGGCTTGGCAAAGGACTGCAGATGCGCAAAATCATTAAAAAATTGAACCGCTCTTCACTGGTTTGCTGATGGATAAAGCACTACAAAGATGCAGTACAAAGAAAAAGGTAATCCAACGCACAAAACTCAAAAACGTTATAATTGTAACATGTAATTCAATGGCATGTCACTGCAGTAATGTCACAATGACAAGTATAAAAGCTCATTATTCCCCGAATCCAATAAAAAAAGATTGTACTCAATGCTTGCTCCCTGCTCTATGGGTTTTGTCAGATTAATAAATGAGGATGCAATGCTTTACAACTTCAAAGTAACTTTGAAACCAGCTTCAGGGTTTATTGAATGGTTAAAATCTCGGGCAATTTCCTGATGTGTTGACACATCACTACGACGTTGACAGACACATCGACTTCAAGGAAAACTTGAAGGATTTTTTGTGTGATTTAGCAATGACACTTTCATCAGAGAGGAAGGAGCATGTTTTAAAACTAATTGAAGGTAAAGACACTTCATGTCAGATGGCACCCAAATCACTTTGTGTGTTAAACACCTCGGGCTTATTTAGCTCACTTCCTTTTCCAACTAATTATCTCATGTTACAAACCATAGTCTCAACATTTTCTGTTAATCTGATGATTTAAAACTGGACAGATGTCATAGAACTATTCTTTACAGTTACCTTACATCCACTTACAAACGGAAGTAAAAGGCCAGGAACAAATATTCCTAGAATCATGTTCTCCATTTTAAAGCATTTTTTGAGATATCTCCATGGTAACTATCTTACTTAAAAATGACATTTGGTTGCAACAGCAATAATAATTTATACTACTGAACACAATATCTTTTTGTGCGACAAATCTAAGCAACTTGTCACCTTCAAAGGGTTTAGCAGCTTTCAATTAGTTGAGTGTGGTGAATGGAATTTGAATTAACTTGCAGTTCCTTTGATTCATCATGATCACTCTCCTTCAAGCATTGCAGATTGTAGCAATGCGGGGAGATCTGGGACGCTAAGCTATGTCAAACCTTACGATGAAACTCAAAACAAAAAAAACAAAAAAAATCTAAATTACCGCTAAATACTTTCAATTATAAATGTGCATCACAAACATACATCAACTTTCTCCCAGAACTCAGGAACATCTTCAAATAACTTTCCACACAAAGTTTTGAATGCAACAAATTAGCTATGGCTTAATGATTAATTAATTTTAGATTCCTCTAGCTGGGTTCACTGAACTATTTCCCTCATGCTCTCATCCAATTGCTTTTTCACAAGTTCACAAGTTATAGGAGTAGAATTAGGCCATTCGGCCCATCGGGTCAACTCCGCCATTCAATCATGGCTGATCTCTGCCTCCTAATCCCATTTTCCTGCCTCCTCCCTATAACCCTTGCCACCAGTTCTAATCAAGATTCTAATCAAGAATCCCAGACACCGCCGACTTATCATTGGACCATGACCCCACAAACGAGCACCAGACCTTAATATCACATCATTTCTGATTTTATTACTTCCGGCTCTCTGCGCTCTCAAGCCTCCAACCTTATCGTTCTGCAGCCCAGCATGGCCAGATTTTATCTTCTCCACAAAATCCACAAACAGTTCTGTCCTGGCAGACCCATTGTTTCTGCTTGCTCATGTCCCACCGAATTAATTTCCACATCCCTCGACTCCATCCTATCCCCCCAGAAAAAAAAAGAAAGGTCTTGACCCGAAACGTCACCCATTCCTTCTCCCCAGAGATGCTGCCTGTCCCACTGAGTTACTCCAGCATTTTGGGTCTACCTTCAATTTAAACAAGTATCTGCAATTTTACTTCGGAGTCACGTGAGTGACTTCGTGAAGAACCCGCCAGCACGCTTGCGCAGCATATCGTCGCGCGCTTCTGCAGCGGCAGCTGGGGGGGGGGGAGTGCGCTCTCCCCACCGGCCTCCTTCACAAGACCGGCAGGTAAGTTTTACCTTCCTTTACAGCATGGACAAGGGCCGCAGGACGACGCTGTCGGGGAGCTGAGTTGTGCTGCGGCCAGCCGACGGCCTTTGTCCCCGGAGCTGCATGGAACGCCGGCAGCTTCAACACATGTGGAAGTCGGGCACGGAGCTGAGCTGTGGCCAGCCGACGGCCTTGTCCCCGGAGCTGCACGGAACGCCGGCAGCTTCAGGAATGCGGAAGTCGGGCACGGAGCTGAGCTGCGGCCAGCCGACGGCCCTTGTCCCCGGAGCTGCACGGAACGCCGGCAGCTTTAACGCAACGGTGGGGGCTGGAATGCAGAGTCGGGCGCTCCCGCTAATACAGGGGCCGACTCACCCGAATGGGTTACCACTATGGAGCTGCAAGCAACAGGTCCAGACTCCGAGCCCCCCGTCCCCCAAGAGAATAAGGGGGGATACAGGTACGTGGCAAGGGGTCTTGTTTTTCTTTTACAGGCAACCTCTCCCCGAGCTCCAGTAGACCCGAGGGGGCTGGGCCGGGGGACAGCCGCACGACAGGGGAGCCCTGCAAAGTGCATTGCGTACCGCAGCCAGGGATATCTGCCATCGTGCAGCCCGGGCATAACACTGCTGCGTCGTGTAGGCCTGCTGGAGCAGATACCGCCGACAACACACCCCGTCAGGCTGCGGTCAAGGGCGGAGGTGGCAGTAGGAAGCGGTCGGTCAGCTCAGTGCTGCGAGCGGCCGACCATGCGCCTCCACGCCAAGTAATGGTGTAAGTGTGGAGGTAAGCTTGCACGGACTCCGGGGAGCCAGGTTCCGGGGGCCGGCGCCGAGTCAACTCACCTGCCTTCTTATCAGCCAGGTGGGCCGCCACAGTCTGGGAGAAGACAGACTAGCGGAGAGTCCGTGCGGGAGTCGTATGACCCTACTTGGGCTGTAGGTCACGACGACCTGCCATTGGACCATAGACCCTAAGGGGGTGAGGTCCGATGGTGGAAGCCCCAGTGAATTCGCAGGGCCTGGGGAAGTCGGCTTGTCCGCTGCATCTCGCAGGGACGGTCGCATTGAGCGGTTGCAGCTCTTAAATGGTCCAACATCTCCAGAGGGACCAAGAACGAGAAGAACGGCATCCACTAGCCGTGCAAGGACTCCGCTCAGCTCCTCATCGTCTCCAGCCAGAAGCATTAATGATTGCCCAGCTGCTGAGTTTGACGACGACCAGGGACAGCCAGTGACCGCTGAACCAGAGCATGAGGAGGATGCTGGATGTGGTGAGTGAAGTTTGCCGTTTCTACCCAGACAGGTGAACCCTGCACCACGAATTGGCGGGCACCATTGATTGCCTACGTATGCACCAACTCTGGAGTCAGATTCTCAATAATACCTTGGAGAAAGGTTCTCCACGGGCATAACGGCGTTCTGGAAAACCCTGATCGGGGATAATGTGTCCAGTAAATAGCATGATGCGCTAGCACTCCTATGCAACGCCTTGTATGAGATATATTGCCTGCGTAAGAGCTCCATATAGCCCACACTAAACCCCAAATTCGCGGGGTTGTGCCGACCATTACCGCTCCACCGCCGCATCAGTTGCTTGGGAGACCTGTACAAACAGGTGAAGGGACTGGACAAAGGAGGCCAAAACAGTGGGCCTCATGAAACTCCATCGGCCAGAGTTCACCCATATCACCGGCAACAGCCTAATACAACCTGTGAACCAAGGCTGCCGGATAGGGCACAAAGATTCTACCTACCTCCATCTCAATAAATACAACGACCATTTAGGGCAAGGCCAACAGCGGCCTGCATGGGAAATGCGGCCGCCGGGCCGTCAACCTCCATAACGTCCACCCGAAGCACCGTATGTATGGAACCGCCGTTCACTATGGAGGTAAGGGGGTCTGGCTCCTCTTACGCCGTAGTATCCCTCCTGTACGAATAGGTGGGCGATTGCGGACGGCCTTGGACATATGGGGAAAACTGTAACCACAGATGAGTTCATTTTACAAAGTGTTCAAGGGTATATATAATTCGTGGGAGGTATAGATTCCCATACCCAGCATTCGCCTCGTAGGAATTTACTCTATCCCGAAAAGAGGTGGAGGCAGGGCATGCTGAAATTATATGGCGAGCAGGGAAAAGTGGTAATTGGCATAACCAAGCATGGACATATTGAGTTGAGCCTAATATGTTCACCAGCAGTAAAAATAAGAGGAATGTCGGGTTATAATCGATTTAGCTGAGTTGAACACTTTTGTACAATGTACCCATGTCAAAATGGATGCTTTTGGAACAGCTAGGTGGAAGCTTTACTCAGGGTACTTTATGGCATGTATCAGTTTGAAAGAAGCATGCTATACGGTACCCATCGCTGAGGCTCACAGGGAATTCTGAAGTTGTCTGGAAGGGTGCATTGCCTAATGGAACCATCACAGCTTAGGCTGTTTACCAAGTTGGTATTTACCTGTATTGGCTTTCTCCGACAACAAGATTATAGTGATGGCATGTTGGATGAAATCCTTATAATGGGGCAGACCCTCCAATTGGCAATTCAAGGAGTGGCTGCAACCAAGGCTCTGCTTGAGAAGCTGGGGTTGTAATCCATCCAGACAAATCAAAAACTGCACCCGCTACGGGTTATGGATTTGGTGTACACCTTAGACACTAATTTAATGAAGTTTATCATCCCCACTAATAAAGCTACTGCTATATCAGAAGAGTGCCACAATCTTGCTTGCGCCAGGGTATCGACCATGTGGCAAACAGCGAAAGTTATTGGTATTGGTAACTCTAAATTGGTAACTACATTCCCAGCTGTACGATTCGGACCGCTACACTACCGAAATTCACAAAGGTCACAAATCACAGCTTTAAAAAACAAATGCTGGCTGCTTTGATCGGCCACTTTGGTTACCACCGGAAGCTAGAAACAAGCTATAATGGTGGGTAGATAATATTAAAGAATGTCATTGACCTATTATATGGAGCAACCCTGATGTTGTGCTACTAACTGACGCAAGTGCACCAGGCTGGGGAGCAACTGGTACGATGTCCAGTTGTGGTGGCAGATGGAACTCTCATGAGTCTACATTCCTGGAGTCACATGGGATAAACTATATAGAAATGCTGGGGGTATTTCATGGACTGCGGGCTTCTGTACTAATTCATGGGATTACATGTCCGCTTTCGAATAGATAATGCTACAATAATGGTTTACATCAATCATATGGGTAGTATTAGGTCGCTAGTTTGCAATGAATTGGCTAATACAATTTGGCACTGGTACATTGAAAGAAATATTTGGATTACTGCGACCTATTTGCCTGGGAAGCTTAATTCAGTGGCGGACACCAGGTCACGTGTCTTCAATGACAACATTGAGTGGATGTTGAACCCCCAGATTTTGGAGATATTATAGCTCAAATTGGGGACACCAGATATTGACCTATTTGCGTCCAGGCTGAACCATCGAATACCAACGTATGTGTTGTGGGAACCAGACCCTGGGGTAATAGCATTGGATGCATTTTTATCCATTGGGGGAAATGGGTTGCTACGCGTTTCCCCCATGCTGCCTCAACAGTCGGGTATTGCAGAAAATTAAACTAGACTCTGCAACTGACATATTGATCATTCCCGACTGGCCTACACAACCATGGTACCCGATGGTTGTAGAAATGTACAACAACCATGGATGGCGATTGGGAAACATCCCAAATTGATTACTCACTCCATTACAGGGGGGTCAGTCATCCTTGCCATGGTCATTAAACTTGTTGGCTTGCAGGTTCTGAAAAGACCGCTCAACCGGGCAGGCATCTCGTCAAGAGCCATGAACCTTATTGCAGCATCGTGTCGGGAATCCACCCGCAAACAATATCTCACTCAAATCAGAAAGTGGGAGGTTTCTGTGCCCGGAACAACAAGTCCTCCAACTCGGCAACAATACTGGATATGTTGGAGTTTCTAGCAGGCCTCCATTTTGATGCAGGCCTCAGCTACAGTGCCATCAACAGCGACAGGAGTACGCTGTATTCATACCTGGATATAAGTATCAGCTCCCACCACCTGGTGTCTAAACTAATGAGGGGAGTATTCAATACCAATCCCTCCACGACCCAGATATACAGTAACGTGGGATGAGGGGATCATGCTGACCCTACTGAGGAGCTGGGTTCCAATAGATGAGCTACCATTTGAAACAGCTCACCCTTAAGGTGGTGATGCTCATGGCACTGGCGACAGCCCAACGAGCCCAGATGTTACAAAAACTGCGACTGGACACCATGGTGGCCAACCCTGGTCAAATAAAATTATTTGGTAAAGAGTTATTAAAACAGGAGTTGCTACTAACGTTTTTTAAGTCTTATTCCACCAGGGCTGCAGCGAGAGCCATGAAGGTGCCCATGGACCACATTTTCGCCACTGCGGGCTGGGCCAGTGGGGGAAAAACCTTTCAACGGTTCTATAACAAGTCTCTGGCCGTTCCTGCGACATTCGCAGAAGCTATCCTGGGTACCGCTCAGTAAATGTCTGGCCCCGAATTAGGGGTTGTTGTTTAGTTGATTAATAAATTGTGTTGATTTTTCAGCCGCTGTCAACTGAACTCCATTAACAGTCTTACTCCATCAGAATGGCGGCAGTGTGATAAGCATGGACGTTGTTCAGGGCGTGAAATCACAGAGCTTTGAAATCTTCACGAAGTCACTCACGTGACTCCGAAGTAAAATAGTAAGATTAAACGAGAACTTACCAAGTTTGAAGTTTGATCTGTATTTTACGAGGAGTCGCGGTGAGTGATTTCGTGAAGACCCCGCCAGCACGCTTGCGCAGCATCCTTCAAAGCAGCGGTGTGGAATCACAGAACCAACCATGACTGAAAATAGTAAGATGAAAACCGTAGAACTACCTGTTTGACCTGATGATAGAGGGTGGGAGCGGTGGGCACGAAATCCCTCACCGCGACTCCTCGTAAAATACAGATCAAACTTCAAACTTGGTAAGTTCTCGTTTAATCTTACTATTTTTTCCGACACTAAAACTAATCAAGAATGTGTCTATCTCTGCCTTAAAAGTATCCACTGCCTTTTTGAAAGATGTGTTGGAACACAGCAGTATGACTATTGATTCTCTAACTTCAAGTAAGCCTTGCTTTCCCTCTCTCTCGATTCCTCCCCTATCCTGGTTCTCCGACTAGTTGTACTGTCCTCATTAAATATTACTGATTGTATGCCGTGTTGTCACCTTCCCCTCATGTGAATCATTCTACATTTCTTTATAATCTGCTTTGATCGGTCATTTTAACACCCTACCCTTCTATAACGCTATAGACTCCTTCTCCCCTGACTCAGTCTGAAGAAGAGTCTCAACCGAAACATCACCCATTCCTTCTCTCGAGAGATGCTGAGTTACTCTAACATTTTGTGTCTATTCTTTTTTGAAAGACTGATTCTCCCATCCTTATAGGCACCAAGTTAAAGATGTTAATCTCTCTGCAAAAAAAAGATCTTCTGCACCTGCTTTTTGGCCATCGCTGGAAATTGAACCCAAATCTTCAAGTAATGCTGCTAATGGAAACTATTTTCCACCTTCAACCCACCACGTTCTTGCCTACCTCTACCAAATCTCTTCTCACCTGCCTTGCTCCAAGAGCAATCCCAGCCTCTCCAGTTTAACCTTGTGGGTGAATTTGCTCCTCCAGGAACCAATCCAGCAAATCTCTTCTCCCCTCCCTCCAGAACCACTTACAGCTTTCCTGAAGTGTTGAAAATGGTTAGAAGCTGTACGTCTGCTGTGGTACAGCCAGCGCTCAATGAATGTTTCCATTTCACCGTCCAATCTACCAACAGAGCGTGTCCCTTCACCCACAAATTGTAGAGGATATTATCTGTCGTAATTTAACAACAGTTTAAACAACAGAATCATGACCTTGCACCATAAATGGAGGGGTGGGAGATTGCAACTTTCACGTGGTCCACCCTGTTTCGACTAATTCAGATTCAAACTTGATTGTCATTGTGCAGTGTACAAATACAGAGACAACGATGCAATCAACCCGACATGCACAAACAAAAGATCAAATAGAACAAGTTGACCTACAACTTAACTTTAGACTGTGCAAGAAGATGAGACCATAAATGGAGACTAATTTTATTAGGACTACTTTCATTATCCAAAATTAAATCCCACTGATTCACAGCCCCGTTCTATTAATTCAATATTTGGGAATTATCTCCCCAATAATTTAATGTGGAAGCTTATTTTTCACGTATTTATTTTTAAGGATCTAGACAACATTAGCAAAAGGCCAGTATTTCACATCTCTTCCTAACTGACCTTGTGGCAGTGGTGGCAAGCTTCTTTGTTGAACTGTTGCAGCCCTGCAGTCCCTCGGGGACCAATACTCCCACCGTGCTGTGGGGAAGGGAGTTCAAGGATTTAGACTCGGCAAAAATGAAGAAATGGCAACATATTTCCAAGTCAGAGTGGCATCCCTGTAGGGAAGCTATGGGTTGGAGAGGAACTATCAGAGTCACTGAGGGAAATAACAGACGTGTACTTTCTAGATGGCACACACTGCTGCCATGGTATATCGCTGATGAAGGGACTTAATGTGCAATATGGTGAAAATGGTCCTTTTAAAGTAGAGAAAAATAACTTTACAAAGGAAAGAAGGGGAGTTAAAATAATTATTAACCGGGAGATCCAATAGACAATAGACAATAGGCGCAGGAGTAGGCCATTCGGCCCTTCTAGCCAGCACCGCCATTCAATATGATCATGGCTGATCATCCCCAATCAGTACCCCATTCCTGCCTTCTCCCCATATCCCCTGACTCCGCTATTTTTAAGAGCCCTATCTAGCTCTCTCTTGAATGCATCCAGAGAACATGCCTCCACCGCCCTCTGAGGCAGAGATTTCCACAGACTCCAGTGGGCCTAGTGGACTACACACAAGTGTTTGGCAAAACAGGCACCTAGTCTGTTTTGCCAATGTAAAGATGACCACATCGGGTACACCGGATGTAGTAGATGAGGTTACCTTGTGATAGAAAGAAGGTTATTGATGAAGTAGCTGTAGATGACAACATTATTTTTAAATAGCATAACTCCTATTATATAAAATAATGGAAAGTTTAGCAGCACGTTGAATAAATTCCTCCGTAGACGTTTCCATTGATTCCAGCTCTCTTAATTGTAGGACATACTAATATTAAAATATATTGTAACATATATCTCCAAACACATATGCTCACTGAAAAATTCAACAGGTATAAACCAAAGCTAATAAAAAGCAGGAATAATAATAGCAATATTTAAAGGCAAAAGCTCGACTAAAGTTATAAAAATAGCTAACGCCATATAATTTATTTGTTTGGCGCTATAACACATTCGCCGTGCTGGTTTAAAACATCATAGAACCAGGATTCAACATCGTATAATGTAAGTCATTGTCCACATGTTGCTATGCATCATTTATAAGAATATAGCTTAATCCATTAGGAACTAGCGAGTATGGTTAGGTTTGTCGATTAATAGGCGTCTGTAAACAGCCCCTAATGTAGATGCGAAAGTGTGATAACATAGAACTAGTGAGAATGGGTGATCAGCGATCAGTGTGGACTTGGTGGGTTGAAGAGCCTGTATCCCTGTTATATCTCTGATAAAGTATTGAGGAATTATTAAATAATGTGAGAATAAACACCTCCATCTGTAGAGATATGATATTTCATTCAACACGTGGAATTTTTCTGGTCATAGTCATAGAGTGATATGGAAACAGGCCCTTCGGGCCAACTTGTCCACACCGGCCAACATGTCTCAGCTACACTAGTCCCACCTGCCTGCACTTGGTCCATATCTCTCCAAACCTGTCCTATCCATGTACCTGCCTAACTGTTTCTTAAACAGTGGGATAGTCCCAGTCTCAACTACCTCATCTGGCAGCTTGTTCCATACACCCACATACACCCACCACCATTTGTGTGAAAAAGTTACCCCTCAGATTCCTATTAAATCTTTTCCTCTTCACCTTGAACCTATGTTCTCTGGTCCTCGATTCCTCTACTCTTGGCAAGAGATTCTGTGCATCTACCCGATCTATTCCTTTCATGATTTTATACGCCTCTGTAAGACCACCTCTCATCCTCCTGCACTCCAAGGAATAGCGACCCAGCCTACTCAACCTCTCCCTTTAACTCAGACCCTCTAGTCCTGGCAACATCCTCATTAATCTTCTCTGAACCCTTGCAAGCTTGACAACATCTTTCCAAAAACATGGTGTGCATAACTGAACACAATACTCTAAATGCGGTCACACCAACATCTTGTACTACTGCAACACGATCTCCCAACTTCTATATTCAATACTCTGACTGATGAAGGCCACTCTGCAAAAGCCTTTTTGACCTCCTTATCTACCTGCGACTTGACTTTCAAGGAACCACACATCTGCATTCCTAGATCCCTCTGCTCTACAACACTCCCCACAGGCCTACCATTCACTATGTAAGTCCTGCCCTTGTTACACATCCCAAAATGCAACATCTCACATTTCTCCGTATTAATTTCTTTTGTAAAATACTTTTTTATTAGAAGTAAATACATATTAAGAAGAAATAATATAAAATCGAAAAAAGGAAACATATTATTCGTCACATACATTCTTAATATTTTTAAAATTTACAGTCATTCTTATTTATACTTCTATATATTTTATTATTTTATAACAGTAGGAAGTAAAGAGAAATAATAAAAAGAAAAATAAATAAGATAGAAATTAAAAAAATCAATAAAATGCGTGGATAAGATATTCTTCATTGGAGATATATTCGTGGTCTATTGTATATAATTCTTCATCTATTCCTTCATTCAGGCTTCAGTCAGGGCCTCGAACCGGACCATCTTAACCCTTTAAGTATTCAATAAATGGAGACCATATTCTCTCTGTATTAATTTCTATCAACCATTCCTCAGCCAACCTGGTCAATCGATCAAGATCCTGCTGCAA
Source organism: Okamejei kenojei (assembly GCA_035221665.1). NCBI lineage: Eukaryota > Metazoa > Chordata > Chondrichthyes > Rajiformes > Rajidae > Okamejei > Okamejei kenojei. The sequence goes on from CM069157.1 coordinate 21,097,312, forward strand.
TCTTTCACAACCATCTTCATTGTCTGCAAAACCACCCTTTTTGTATCAAACTTTCTAATCGTGCCCTGTGTGTTCTCATCCAAATCATTGATGTAGATGACAAACAGTAACAGTTCCAGCACTGAACCCTGAGGCACACCACTAATCACACCACAAATCTCCAGTCCGAGAAGTTCCACCATCACCCTCTGCTTCCTTCCATGAAGCCAATTTGCCATCCATTCAGGTATCTCTCCTTGGATCCCATGTGATCTAACCTTCCAGAGCAGCCTACCATGCGGAACCTTGTCGACCAGTGACTTGGTAAAATTAATTTATCAGGCAACATCACAAATGCAAACCCTGTTTAGCGATGCCATTGCTAGTAACGAGTTTTCACTTTTTAACCAATAGATTGCAAATGGCCTGTGTATCGGCACGTTTAGCATATGCTGAGTCCAAATCAGACCCAAGAGTGAGTAATAGGCTATTAATACCACCGATCTTACTGTGGGAAAAGAAAGAATAAAAATGTTGACATTTAATCGATTCCACTTAAATGGCTGTTCTTATCTGCCAGCATTACAAACCCATACATTTGCATGGCATTCTATTGTTTATCGCTAAAACCTATCATCAATTCCATTGAAGCAGCACACACAGAAAATGTCCTGAGGTAACTGTACAGAAATATCGTAGTTATATCATAAAAATTGTGTCTGAGTGGGCAGCATTTTGTCAGCAGAAAGCAGGATGATCTTAAATATACTCATTTTAAACACCTAACAGTAAGAAAAATGGCACAAATCAGTCAACTGACAGGGTTTGAGAAGGAAAAAATAGATCAGTCATGATTGAATGGCAGAGTAGACTAATTCTACTCCTATGGCATATGGTTTAGTTTAGCTTAGAGATGCAGCACAGAAACAGGCCCTTCGGCCCACCGAGTCTGCGCTGACCAGCGATCCACATACACCAGCACTATCCTTCACACTAGGGACACTTTCACAATTTTTACCAAAGCCAACTACGTCTTTGGAGTGTGTGAGGAAACCAGAAGCACCCGGAGAAAGCGCACACGATCACAGGGAGGACGCATAAACTTCATACAGACAGCATCCGTAGTCAGGATTGAACTCGGGTCCCTGGCGCTGTGTGGCAGCAACTCGACTGCTGTGCCACCATGCTGCCCTAGTCTTCTGGACCATTTGGTTGAATTAATGATTTTATGACAACTTGGTAGACACAGAGATCCCGAGACCATGACATGCAGGCACCATGTGTACAGTACCTGAACGTTTTGGGGAGGCCTACATCGTGCCTGGAAACATGGTTGCCAGGGCAGCCTCCAAGTAAGAACGACTTCCATCCCCAGCAACCTCATGGCCAATGTCCAGTCCATTCAGAGAAAGATTGCTTTGGTAAAGGGACATGAGGGATATCTGTGCGCTCTGTTTCAAAGTCACGGCTCACCCCGAGCTCTCCGCACTCAGTACTCCAGCCCAAACGTTCCTCCATCCATCGCATGGTCCTGAAAGTGTCATTGGGAAAATAAAGAGATGGCGGCATCTGCATCGTGACAAACTCTTTGTGGCGATCGGACATGATGGTCGGTCCAAATCCTGCTCCCTACTCCTGGAAAATCGGGCAGTGAAGTACTGTCCCTTCTACCTCCCAAGGGAATTGACCTCCATCGTCATAACTGTAGTCCATGTCCTGCTCCAGGCAGACATTCAGGTAGCATTTGAGGAACCATTCATCGTGGTCAGCAAACACCAGACGATATACCACAGCACATTCTCTGTCATTGTTGGGGAAATTCAACAAGATTATCTTGAAGACCAAACTTCCAAACTATCAACAGCATGTCCTCTCAGTACCAGAGGATCAAACACACTTGGCCACTGCTATTTACCAAAGGCGTTTATCGTTCGCAAGTACTTGGAAGAAATCAGCCCACCTGGCTTATCTCTTTCTTCATACCTGTTGGCGGTGATTGATGAGTGCAGCTCTGATGATGAATATTGGATAGAACTTGTCAGGGGAGACAGGGGAGCGATTTTGAAACAGTGTGGATTCAGAAGACTGGGAGATGTTCAAGGTCTTGGCAACAGACCTGAACGAATATACCACGGTTGTTACCAACTTCAAAAGGAAACGCGTGGACGTGTGTTTTCCTAGCAAGACCATTTGAATGTTCCCCAATCAGAAGCTTTGGTGAAACCAAATCCGAGGTGTTCCAGTCAGGCGATCCAGTCATCCTTCAACCAGCGGAGCTCATACAGCATGTCAGGCTGTTGTTCATCGAGTGGAGCCCAGTGGTCAACATCATTATCCCTTCCAAACTCACCTTCAAACTTACGGAACTGGGAGTCTGTTTTGCAATTGGATCGTCAACTTCCTCACCAGCACACCTTAGTCAGTATAGATGTTTGGCAAATTATCCTCTTTGCTGACCTTCATAGAAACATAGGTGCGGGAGTAGGCCATTCCCTTGGAGCCAGCATCGCCATTCAATATAATCATGGCTAATCATCCAGAATCAGTACCCCGTTCCTGCTTTCCCCCCGTATCCGATTCTGTTATAGCCCTAAGAGCTATATCCAACTCTCTCTTCAATACATTCAAATTGCAGCTCCGGGCTGCGGCTCAGTCCCCTGCTCTACACTCTATACCCAGATACAACTGCAACGCCGCCTTTCAATTTGGACAATACCACAATACTTTCATTGGATGAATTGGATGAACAATGGGTAATGACGAGTTAGAGTACAGGCGAGACATCAATAATATGGTTGTGCTGTGCCAGATCAAAAGGCTGATTATCGACTTAGTAAAAAGTGAAAGTAAAAACTGAGGGCCATGCTTCATTGGAGGGATGACGGCGGAGAGGGTCAACAACTTCAAGTTCCTGTGAGAAAACATCTCCGATGATCTGTTCTGGGCCCAGTACACGGATACAATCACAAGGAAAGCTCACCATCACCTCTCCTTCAGACATTTGAAGGAGTTTGGCATATCACCACATACTCTACTGAATTTCTACAAGGAAACGGTGGAGAGCATACAGACGAATTGTATCATGGCCTTGTTTGATAATTCAAATGTTCTAGAATGATTGAATCTGCAAAAAAAAAGGCAGACTTTGCCTGGTCCAACCCATCATCAAAGGAAAGAAAGTGCAGAAACTTAAGAACTGTTACCTCCAGGTTCAGCCATCAACATCTAGAAGCACCCTCCCATAACTCTAACCACAACCCCATCCCTAAATCACTACAAATTTTTCACTACTATGGTTGCTCTACATACTTTTTTTTTTTTTTTAAACTGTCATGGTTGGTTTTCACTCAAAATAACCGATAACTTGTATATTTGTTTGTGTTGTGTCCAATGGACCTGCAAAGCTATAACAAGTAAGACTTACATCGTTTTGGCTCATATCTGGTTCATATGACAAACAGACACATTCTACTTATTTGTAGTCTAGAAATGCATGACAAAACTCTCTGTCTATGCCGCAGTACAGGTAAGGTATTGTAAAGGTAGAACAACCCCAAAAAACAACCCCAAACTCTCAGTTTCCACAAATTCCACAGCATCTCTGGAGAGTTCAGTACCAAATGAATTTAAGAAGGAACTGCAGGTGCTGCTCTCCCTCAGCCCAGTCTCCGGCTCTTCCTTTCTTCTTCCCACCTCCCCCCCCGCTCTCATCAGTCTGAAGAAGGGTCTCAACCCGAAACGTTGCCTATTCCCTTCGTCGCCTATAGATGCTGCCTCACCCGCTGAGTTTCTCCAGCATTTTTGTCTACCAGTACCAAATCAATGTTGCTCTTTGCAATGGAGAGCTGGATGATTTTACATTATGAGCCTATGCCCCTGATTATTTGTCTGCTTTCCAATGAGATAATGATCAACTTCAGGAAGCGAACCAGTACACATACCCTGGTTGGCATTGACAGCGTCAAAGTAGAGGCTGTTGGAAGCTTCAAATTCCAAAGGAGTATATATCTACAACATCTTATCTTTGGACCACCCATATTGAGGCAATGGGCAAGAAAGCACACCTAACTTCCTTAGGAGGCTTAATAAGTTTGGTATTTTCCCAACAACTCTCACCAACCTCTACAGGTTGCATTTTATGGGGATGCATCACAGATTGGTTTGGGAACAGCTCCATCCAAGACTGCAAAAATTGCAGACAATTGTGGACGCAGCCAAGGCCATCACACAAACCAACCTCCCTTCCATTGACTCCATTTACACCTCATGCTGCCTCGGCAAGGCCCCCGGCACAATCAAGTATGAGTCACACCCTGGCCACTCCCTCTTCTCCCCTCTCCCATTGGGCAAAAGGCATAGAAGTGTGAAAACGTACATCTCCAGCATCAGGAACAGTTTCTTCCCAGCTGTTATCAGGCAACAGAATCCTACCAACATCTAGAGAGCAGTCCTGAACTACTATCTACCTCTTTGGAGACCCTCAGACTAACTTTGATCGGACTTTACTGGCTTTATCTTGCACTAAACGTTATTCACTTTATTCCCTTTATCATGTACACTGTGGACTGGTTAGCACGCAACAAAAACTTTTCACTGTACCTCAGTGCACGCGACAATAAACTTAACTCAAACCCTTATTTCATGCTTTGTTCTGAGGAATTGCAAACTAGCAACGTTGTTACCAAAATGACTGATGCCATATATCGCTCAATGCCATAATATATAAAACATTATTGAACCACCTGATAGAGTTAATAGAACAGAGTATTGAAGATAAAATGATTTCAGGATAATGGAATCGTTTTGGCATTCAGTTGACAGCTTTTAATCCACAGGAGCTTGGTTATTTTGATCACAGCACTTGCACTTGATGCTAAAATGTCTTTACTCAGATTTTCAGATATTCAATATCCTCTGGGAATAAGGCAGCAAAGAGGAACCGAGGCAACATTCTTGTCAGCTTCTTCACGACCAACTACAGTTCATATTCTATATTAGCTGGAAAGCACAATGTTGGAACAACTTGGTTAAAAAAAAAATCATTAAGGCACTCTCTAGTCACTGTAATAATTAGAATAATGCAGCATTCATGTCTCGATAAAAACTCGCACAGCAGGCAATCGGAATTTTTTTTAACCGTTAATTGTTCACGGTTTTATCATAAATAACACATACTGTAAATCAGCTCTGACACGTTTTAGGAATTATTCATCTACCAAAAAACCTAATGCCTGGCTGACTTACTGTCACTTTAGTTACACAGGGAAAACCAAGCATTGTATTCCAGTGAAATTGATTCACTTACGTCTTTAATATATATATATATATGGAAAATTATATGGAGAGGAGGGTTTAGAGGGATATGTGCCAAATTCAGGCAAATGGGACTAGCGCAATATGCCATTTAGGTCAGAATGGACAAGGTGGACCGAAGGGCCAGTTTCTGTGTGGTATAGCCCTATGACTCTGACCCGATTGGTCCTATTGCCAGATGCTTAACAGGAAAAGAATGAACAAAAGACATTTAAACTTTCCCAGACATTTTCAGGATCCAATTGATTCCACTAATCATTTAATCTGATTTGAGTTTGAGGTAATTCCACATTTAACAAGAAAAACATCAGTTTAATGCAAGCCAGTAATCCTTGAAGGAGAAGATGATGCTTTAATTTAAATCTTGCTTCTGTTTATGCAGCTGGTTATTCTTTCCCAGCTATTTGTTCCTGGCTCTCACAGACTACAATGATTTTTAAAAAATCTGATAAAACGTTCAAAATTCAGGTCAATTGATTCTTCTCCATCCTTTAATTTGACTGTGTAACAATCCATTGGTCCTGTGCAATACTTTTTTTTGTGATGGTATGTGCTAGTACACAGTACCAGCACCCCTAATTTATTTTAAATTAATTTTTAACCTGTTGATAGGTCGGTGATTTACCCATATGAGATACCTAACTTCATTCTTCATTTTTCACCCAGTATGCAGTTGTAATCTAGGAAGATGATAGAGACAGAAGCTCACACAACTTTTAAGATGCATTCGGGCCGGCACTGTAGCACAGCAGTAGAGTTACTGTCTGCCAGTGACAGAGACCCCGGTTGAATCCTGACTACGGGTGTTGTCTGTGCGGAGTCTGTACGTTCTCCCGTGACCGGATGGGTTGTCTCTAGTGTCCACCCACACACCAAAGACGTACAGGTTTGTAGGTCAATCGGCTTCTGTAAATTGTAAATTGTTCCTAGTGTGTAAGATAGTGCTAATGTACGGGGTGATCGTTGGTCAGTGTAGCCTCGGTGTGTCGAAGGGTCTTTTTCCATGCTATAGCTCTCTCTCTAAAATTATCTAGAATGGTACTTATCGCCAATCCATAGTCACCTACAGACCATTTGGTAATAAATGGGATCAGTATCCCATTTATTTGACTTGCTTTTATAATACTTAATGGAGGCCAAAGAGGCTTGTTTCTGTGATGTATGACTCTATGACTCCCTGTCAACTTGTATGTGTGGCTTTGGAAAGACAAACCTAGTGCAAAATAGGCAGAATATAAAGCAGCAACTGACCAAACCACAGATGCAGTTGAATTAAATAATTTCTATTTTTTCTTCATGGAGAGATCTTAATTCGTGGGCATATTTTTAACATTCACAATGTTACTCAATCACACTTTTTTGTGTGTTTTGACTGTGCAGGACATTGAACATCAAAGGATCATGGAATGGAGAGGAACTTACCGGAGGATCTGGATGAAAAGTGACAGAAATATGAGATGCAAAAGAACCAAACTATGCTTAGAAAGCAAATCTCTATCAACACTGTAGTAATGGTCTCCGACAACCCACGTCTCCTGTAGTGAAGAATATTTGATGCATCAGTGGGTGGGAGTAAACCAGTTTTAAAATGTTTTGGATTCATATTTTCTATTTGGAAAAAAATATATACTATAAAGACATATTTTCTAAATCTGGTAAGAATAATGGGCATCTTTTTTTCTATCAATTTTCATCCATAAGGAATGTGAAGATAGTTTGATGGGAGTGTATAGGGAACCTGCTAACTGGTACGGATGAAGAAAGCAATTAAAATAAGTAAAATGAAATATTTATAAATCGCCGAAGGCAGTGGAGAAGTTATTGGAGAACATAAAGAGTAACCATCAGATCCATATTTTAGCAGTAATCTGAATTCTCCTTAGCTCGAAAAAGTTTCCAAAATATTGAATGATTTAAACTTCAGGGACTTCAATGTTGGTAACAAAGATGACTGTGACAGAAAATGAAATCAAGTTGATTGGTCACGAAATGACAGAAAAGCCTTTCAGATTATTTCTGAAGGCTAAACAACATAAATTGAGATATTCAATTAAACGGAGAGAAAAGTAACACGTTCAGAATCGGAGATCACGACAGCATTCTTCAGGGACAATTCCCTAACTACTGAAAGCAAAGTGCTGGAGGAACTGAGCAGGTCAGGCGGCATCTGTGGAGGGAGGGGACAGACATTTCAGGACGGGATGCTTCTTCAATACTGAAACGGTGTCTCCATCCCCTTACAATTCCAAGCTCTCATTTCTGTCTACGCTAACCACTCCCCTTCTTACAGCATTTTCCCATGTATTCGCACAAGAGTTAACGGCCTGTCCCACTTAGGCGACTCTTTAGGCGACTGTCAGGGACTAGTTTCAATGAAATTCGCCTACGACACTTGGCAACAATCTATGACAGCACCTACGTCAACCTACGACAGCACAGATTGTCTCTATCGTCGCATGTAGTCACCCAAAAAATCGCCTAAGTGGGACAGGCCCATTTATACCTGGCCTTTTATTCCTTCCCACTTGGCAGGAACCCACATGTTCCTTCCTGCAGTGCAGCAATTTACTTGTATTTCTACTAATTTAGTATAGCGCATTGAATGCGCACAATATGGCCCCCTCTACTACTTGGCGAAACTAAACACGAATTGGGTCAACACCTCCATTCAATTTGTCAAGGTCATCCTGTTATCTTAATCTCTTCTCTCTCCCTCTCTCCCTCTCTCCCCCTCTCCCTCCCTCCCTCCAACATTCTTCCAACATTCTTCCAACAAAGTACGAGCTCAGTTCAAGAAACAGCACCTCATCCTCAGGCAAAGCATAAAGTCTTCGAGGGACTCAGCGGGTCAGGCAGTATCTCTGGAGGTAATGGAACTTTTGGGTCAGCACCCTTCTTCAGACTGTCCAGTCCCTCCGTAAACGTTGCCAGTGTTTTGCTCAGTTCCTTGTGCCTCCATCTCATTTTCAATCTGGGCATTTGCAACGCTTGGGACACAATGTTAAATTCAACAACTCATGTAATCAATCTTTCTAGTTTAGGTCAGGACTGGCCAGTTCATATGCAAAATATTTCACCGGCAACATCAACTCAGCTTTTCTCACTCCACAGATTTTGTCAAATCGGATGGCTACTTCCAGCATTCCTTTAAACTTGAAGGATACAATGCGGATTCAGGCCATTCGGCCCACGGGTCCGTGCTGTCTAACGATCCCCGCACACTAACACGATCCTACACACACTAGGGACAATTTACAATGTTGCTGAAGCCAATTAACCTGCAAACCTGTACATCTTTAGAGTGTGGGAGGAAACTGGAGCTCCGGGGGGTGGAAGATTGCAACCTTCACGTGGTCCGCCCTGTTTCGACTAATGCAATCAACTCGACGTGCACAAACGGAAGACCAAATAGAACAAGTTGTCCTACAACTTTAGGATGTGCACGCCACACGAAAGAAGAAGAAGGAGCTCCCGGAGAAAATCCACGTTGTCACAGGAAGAAGGTACAAACTCCGTACAGACAGCACCCATGGTCAGGATCAAACCCGGGTCACTGGTCGCTGTAAGGCAGCAACTCTACCACTGTGCCGTACCGTCTCTTATGTTTCTGAATTCCAACAACCGATGTGTTCAGCATTCTCAGTTATCTTTGTCTCTCTCTAAATGACCTTATGGCTCTGTAAGCAAAGCATTATATGGACAACCGTGATTCCCACCTGATCACAGACATTGTTTTTGTTCCACCCATCCCTTCCACTCTCAGCAAATTGATACACACGTTATCTCACCATACCAGTTCTGATGAAACGCTAATTTGCTCTCCACAGATGCTGCCCAATCTGCCGAGTACTTCCAGCAATTCATATTTTTTAGTTCAAGTTTCCAGCATCTGTTTCATTTTGATTTTCAATTTGGTTTCCCAACAATAATAATGCACTGATAGGATGGACAGCCAGGAATTCCCAGGTTGGAAATATCAGATACTGGAGGGCATAATTTAAAGGTGAAAAGGCACAGTCCAAAGGAGATGTGCAGGCAGGTTTTTTTTTAACACAGTGGGTGATGAGTGCCTGGAAGTTGTTGTGGTTAGTGGTGGAAACAGATACAACAGTGGCATTTAATTAACTTATATTGTAGGTCTGTAGGTAATGGAGGGATATAGATTATGTACAGGCAAATCAGGGTTGATCTTGGCTTGATGTTTGGCACAGATATTCTGAGCCTGTTCCTGTGCTGTTTTGTTCTATATTTTATGTTCTATGTAATACCTATAGGTGTGAAATACTGGAGCATTGTCCTCTGCACAGAGTTTACAATGTCATTCCTTTGCCAACAGAATTAAATTAAGTACTTTAATAAGCACACAAGAAAGAAAATCAGTTCAATTAAACTACATAATAAAAGCACAAGGAAAACGGCAACAAAATGTGAAGGTATTTCATATATTTTTATTGGACGCATTGGGGAAACAAATATAATTGCCAGCAGTATTTCTAGGCAACTGTCCCTTGGACAAAAATAAAAGAAATGACAGTATGAAAAGCAAACATTGAGCCCATCATTGCTTTGTTTATTGTAAGTAATGTAATTTATTTCCACATTCAGGGGAAGGGAGGTGGGGTGGGTGCATTGTAGAGATTGTAGAGTAGAGGGATGAGCAGAGGAGAGTGGCATCACAGGTAGATAGGATAGTCAAGCAGGTTTTCAGTACATTCATCAGTCAAGGTATCAAGTATAGAAGTTGGGATGGTACGTTACAGTTGTATAACATGTTGGTGAGGCCACATTTGGAGTATTGTGTTCAATTTTCATAACCATGCTAATGAAAGGATGTCATTAGGCTGCAAAGAGTGATGTGGCCAAGATTCAAGGGCCCAAGCTATAGGGAGAGGTTGAGCAGGCTAGGACTTTATTCCTTGCAGCGTAGGAGGTAGAGGGGTAATTTTATAGAGATGTATAAAACCATGACAGGAATAAATAGGGTGAATGCACAGTCTTTGACCTAGTTTGGAGATAGAGCATGGAAGTGGCTCACCAAGTCCACACCAAGCATTGATCTACACTTGCTCTATCCTATGCTTTAGACTTTAGAGTTACAGCACGGAAACAGGCCCTTCAGCCCACCGAGTCGTCACCCACCAGCCATCACCCCCTACACTAGCACTATACTACACACTAGGGACAATTTACAATCTGACCAAAACCAAATACACGTATTTAGGATGATGGAGGAATCTGGAACACCCGGAGAAAACCCATGTGTTCCCTCGAAGAATGCGAAAACTCCGTGCAAACAGGATCCGTGGTCAGGATCTAACCCAGGTCTCTGGCGCTGTGAGCTAGCAACTTTAGTGCTGCGTCACTGTGCAATCCCAGCACATCTCTGGAGCCCATAGCAACCTGATGCCCCTGCAGTGAGCATTGTATTCCATGAAGAGAGCACCAGAGGTCAGTATTGAACCCAAGTCAGTGGAGCGATCGTGAGCAGCAAAAACAAACTGCTCACCTCATTATGTCTTTCTATGATGGATTGCATGAGCCCCCAATTTATCCATCCACACCCTATGCATAAATGATAAATCAATTCAAGAATTCCAAAAGCTCTCTGAAAATATTGGTATTAAACATAGAAAATAGGTGCAGGGGTAGGCCATTCGGCCCTTCGAGCCACAACCGCCATTCAATATGATCATGGCTGATCATCTAAAATCAGTACCCCGTCCTGCTTTCTCCCGTATCCCTTGATTCTGTTAGCCCCAAGAGCTAAACCTCTCTCTTGAAAACATCCAGTGAATTAGACTCCACTGCCTTCTGTGGCAGAGAATTCCACAGATCCACAACTGTCTGGGTGAAAATGTTTTTCCTCATCTCAGTCCTAAATGGCCTACCCCTTATTCTTAAACAGTGAACCCCGATTGTGGATTCCCCCAACATCGGGAACATTTTTCCTGCATCTACCCTGTCCAATCCTCTAAGAATTTTAGATGTTTCTTTAAGATCCCCTCTCATCTAAATTCTTGCGAATACAAACCCAGACGACCTATTCTTTCATCATACGTCAGTCCTGCCATCCAGGGAAGTAACCTGGTGAACCTCCCGCAATAGCAATCATGTCGTTCCTCAAATTAGGAGACCAAAATTGCACACAATACTCCAGGAGCGGTCTCACCAGGGCCCCGTACAACTGCAGTAGGACTTCCTTGCTCGTAAATTCAAATCATTTTGCAATGAAGGCCAACATGCCATTGGTTTTCTTCACTGACTGCTGTACCGGCATGCTTACTTTCAGTGACTGATGTACAAGCTCACCCAGGTCTCATTGCACCTCCCCTTCTCCTAATCTGACACCAATCACATAATAATCTTCCTCCTGTTCTTCACCAAAGTGGATAACCTCACATTTATCCACATTATACTGCATCTGCCATGCTTCTCCCCACTCACCCAACCTATCCATCACCCTGCAGCCTCATAGCATCCTCATCACAGCTCACACTGCCACCCAGCTTTGTGTCATCTGCAAACTTAGTGATGTTACATTTAATTCCCTTGTTTAAATCGTTAATATATATGGTAAACAACTGGGGTCCCAGCACTGAGCCTGCTGTGTGGCACCCCACTAGTCACTGCCTGCCATTCTTAAAGTGGACCCGTTAATTCCTACTCTTTGTTTCATGTCTGCCAACCAGTTCTCTATCCATGTCAATACCCTACCCCCAATACCCATGTGCTCTAATTTTGCACACTAATCTCTTGTGTGGGACCTTGTCAAAGGCTTTTTGAAAGTCCAGATACACCACATCCACTGGCTCTCCCTTATCCATTCTACATGTTACAAACTCTAAAAATTCAAGCATGATTTCCCCTTCATAAATCCATGCTGACTATGATTGATCCCATCACAGCTTTCCAAATGCGTTGCAACAACATCTTTAATAATGGACTCCACCCTCTTCCCCACTACCGATGTAAAGTTCACTGGTCTATAATTCCCCGTTTTCTCTCTCCCTCCTTTCTTAAAAAGTGGAGTTACATTGGCTACCATCCAGCCCTCCCTCCCACTAGATCCTCGGTCCCCTTGTATATCCGGGAGATTGTTTGAGTCTTCCTTAGTGAAGACAGAACCAAAATATTCATTTAACTCTTCTTCCATTTCCTTGTTTCCCCATTATAAATTCACCTGTCTCTGACTGTTAGGGAACTACATTCATCTTCACTAGTCTTATCCTATTTACATACCTATAAAAATGTTTACAGTCAGTTTTTATATTTCCCGCAAACTTTCTTTCATGCTCTTTTCCCCCCCCTCTTAATTAACCCCTTTGTCCTCCTCTGTTGAGTTCTAAATTTCTCCCAGTCCTCTGATTTGCCGCTTCTTCGGGCCAATTTATATGCCACTTCTTTGGATTTAACACTATCCTCGACTTCCCTCGTCAGCCACGGTTGATCTGCCTACCCAGTTTTATTTTTTCGCCAGACAGGGATGAACAATTTCTGGAGTTCATCCATGCGGTCTCTGAATCTTCGCTGCATCTCCACCCTCAACCCTTTACGTATAATTTGCCAGTCATCCTAGCCAATTCCCATCTCATGCCATCAAAGTCTCCTTTATCCCTGTTCAGGACCCTAGTGTCTGAATTAACCGTGTCGCTCTCCATCCTAATGCAGAATTCCACCATATTATGGTCACTGTTGCCCGGGGGCCATGCACAACAAGATCACTAACTAATCCTTCCTCATTAGACAATACCCAGTCTAGGATGGCCTGCCCTCTAGTCGGTTCTTCTACATATTGGTTTAAAAACCCATCCCATATACATTCCAGGAAATCCTCCTCCTCAGCACAGTCACCAATTTGTTTGGCCCAATCTACAGTGCTTTGCAAAAGTATTCATACCCCTTGAACTTTTCCACAGTTTGTCACGTTACAACCACAAACGTAAATGTATTTTATTGGGATTTTATGTGCTAGACCAACACAAAGTGGCGCATAATTGTGAAGTGGAAGGAAAATGATACATGGCTTTCAATTTTTTTTACAAATATAAAACTGAAAAGTGTGGTGTGCAAAAGTATTCAGCCCCCTTTACTCTGATACCCCTAAATAAAATCCAGTGCAACCAAATGCCAAAGTCACTTAATTAGTAAATAGAGTCCACTTGTGTGTAATCTGATCTCAGTATAAATACAACTGTTCTGTGAAGGCCTCAGAGGTTTGTTAGAGAACATTAGTGAACAAACAGCATCATGAAGCCCAAGAAACACACCAGACAGGTCAGGGATAAAGTTGTAGAGAAGTTTAAAGCAGGGTTAGGTTATAAAAAAATATCCCAAGCTTTGAACATCTCACGGAGCACTGTTCAATCCATCATCCGAAAATGGAAAGAGTATGGCACAACTGCAAACCTACCAAGACATGGCCATCCACCTAAACTGACAGGCCGGGCAAGGAGAGCATTGATCTGAGAAGCAGCCAAGAGGCTCACGGTAACTCTGGTGGAGATGCAGAGATCCACAGCTCAGGTGGGAGAATCTGTCCACAGGACAACTATTAGTCGTGCACTCCACAAATCGGGCCTTTATGGAAGAGTGGCAAGAAAAAAGCCATTGTTGAGACAAAACCATAAGAAGTCCCGTTTGCAGTTTGCCACAAGTCATGTGGGGGACACAGCAAACATGTGGAGGAAGGTGCTCTGGTCTGATGAGACAAAAATTGAATTTTTTGGCCTAAATGCAAAACACAAAGCGACAGGGAAGCTGGTCAGAGTTGATGGGAAGATGGATGGAGCCAAATACAGGGCAATCTTGGAAGAAAACCTGTTAGAGTCTGCAAAAGACTTGAGACTGGGGCGGAGGTTCACCTTCCAGCAGGACAACAACCCTAAACATACAGCCAGAGTTACAATGGAATGGTTTAGATCAAAGCATATTCATGTGTTAGAATGGCCCAGTCAAAGTCCAGACCTAAATCCAATTGAGAATCTCTGGCAAGACTTGAAAATTGCTGTTCACAGATGCTCTCCATCCAATCTGACTGAGCTTGAGCTATTTTGCAAAGAAGAATAGTCAAAAATTTCAGTCTCTAGATGTGCAAAGCTGGTAGAGACATACCCCAAAAGACTTGCAGCTGTAATTGCAGCGAAAGGTGGTTCTACAAAGTATTGACTTTGTAGAAGTCAATAGGGGGGCTGAATACTTTTGCACACCATACATTTCAGTTTTTTATTTGTAATAAAATTTGGAAACCATGTATCATTTTCCTTCCACTTCACAATTATGCACCACTTTGTGTTGGTCTATCACACAAAATCCCAATAAAATACATTTACGTTTGTGGTTGCAACGTGACAAAATGTGGAAAAGTTCAAGGGGTATGAATACTTTTGCAAGCCACTGTATATGTAGATTAAAGTCACCCATGATAACCACTATACCTTTGCTACACGCATCCCTAATTTCCTGCTTGATGCTATCCCCAACCTCCCTACTACTGTTTGGTGGTCTGTATGCCACTCCCTTGGCTATTTCACAGTTCTACCCATACCGATTTTACAGTATCCAAGCTAATGTCTCTCCCTTGCTATTGCATTAATCTCCTCTTTAACCAGCAATGCCACCCCACCTCCTCTTCCTTTCTGTCTATCCTTCCTGAATATTGAATACCCCTGCATGTTTAGCTCCCAGCCTTGATCACCCTGGAGCCATGTCTCCGTAATTCCAACTATATCATATCTCTTAACTACTAACTCCGTTTCAATTCATCCACCTTATTACGAATGCTCTTCGCATTAAGGCACAAAGCTTTCAGGTTTGTTTTTCTCATCTCCCTTCTACCTTTTGCTTCTGTTCTCCTTTTAAGGCCCTCTGTCTCCTTGCATTGGGTCCCATCCCCCTACCCTGTTGGTTTCCCTTTAGCTGCACGGATACGGGTCCACTTTGTTGATTCCACCCCCTGACTTTTTAGTTTAAACCCACCCGTGTATCATTAGCAAACCTGACTTAATTTGTTTTGTTGGAGAAATTTTGATTGGTCCTCTGACAGGCGAAACTCTTCAATGCTGACACATTACCTTTCTGATTGCAGGTGACATATAACTTGGAATGGAGTAAATACAAGAAGGAATAGTTTTATAAAAAGTAATTTAAAACTATAGCACCTTTCACAATCTCACCTCTGAGGTACTTTTGAAGTATTGATATACCACAACGGAAAAAAAGGATGAGGAACTTCAGTTATTGGGACTGACTGCATGAATGGGTATTATTCCCCATTGGAGCTGATAAGATGAATAATGAATTCAGCAGTGATGTTCAAAATTATGATGGACTTGGATGAAGTAGATAAAAGAAATGATTTTAACTGGCAAAAAATGATCAAACGCATGACTCAAATTTCAGGGCAAATAGTTTAGTTTAGTTTAGTTTGGAGATACAGCGCGGAAACAGGCCCTTTGGCCCACTGAGTCCGCACCGACCAGCGATCCCCACACATTAACACTATCCTACATACACTAGGAACACTTTACACTTGTACCATGCCAATAAACCTACAAACCTGTATGTCTTTGGAGTGTGGGAGAAAACCGAAGATCTTGAAGAAAACCGACAACGTCACAGGGAGAATGTACAAGCTCCATACAGACAGCACCCGTAGTCAGGATCGATCCCGGGTCTCCAGCGTTGCAAGGCTGCAACTCTAATGCTGCGCCACCATGCCGCCCCTTATGAATCAGATGTTGGGGGGTGGGTGAAGATGAGAATAACCCAGCAAGTTGCTCGGATCTGCATTGCAGATTAAATGGGAACTTTATAAAGGAATTGTGCATCAATTTGAAAGGGAAACATTTTCATCACATGGTGAATGTGCAGGGGTGTGGGACTAATTGGACAATTCTTTCAAAAAGCTGGTACATGCACAGTTTGTTGAAAACCTCCCCTTTCCTGTAGGACCCAGAACTTGTTAACTCCTTCCCTTTCAAGTGATGTACCCTGTCATTCATACCATAAAATGCAAGATATTTTCAACAGCAATAAACATTCTCTGATCGAGCCTGATGAATCTGTGTCCAAGCCTCCTCTACTGACCAGCATTTTGACCCAGAACGCATTGGGTAGTGAATCAAAAAGGTTTTGGACCAAAGTGTTGATTCTGTCTTGGTGACAGCTAATTAAAATCAGCTTCTCAACTACGTTCACACCGTACTGTTTTCCAAACACACAGTGCCTGCCTGAGTTTTTGATGATTTAAGACATTTTCAGATAAGTTTTTAATTATCTGTCTTCTGCTCGTGGAATAAACTGAGCATAACAAATGCAACCCGCAGGGCCACAAGTTTACAGGATTTTCTTTTTTCAGTTTATTTTCTTTCGGGAATGGTGAGACGTCACATCAATGTGATATAAATCTGGCATAAAGGGAATAATAAATGAGTCTGCACTCGCAAGCGAAACAGAAAATGCTGGAAGCATTCAGCAGGTCAGGCAGCATCTGCAGAAAGGGAATCAGATTTGGCTTTTCAGGTTGAACACCTATCATCAGATCAATTTTGGGAAGGCTCTTTGAATGAAGCATTAACTGTTTCTCTTTCTGATGATGCTGTCTGCCCTGCTGAGTGTTTCCAACATTTAGTTTTTATTTCAGAGTTCCATTACCTGTATGTAGAATGCAACTGCTGGTCGCTGGTGGTTTATACTGAAGATGGACTCAAATTGCTCGAGTATCTCAGCGGGTCAGGCAGCATCTCTGGAGAAAAAGGAGGGGTGACATTGAAGAAGGGTCCTGACCTGAAACGTCACCCATCCTTTTTCTTCAGAGATGTTGCCCGACCTGCTCAGTTACACCAGCACTTTGTGGCTATTTTTGGTGTTTATCTTCCGTTACCTGTAGTTCTGTTTTAATTTTCATATATATTCAAATACCTCATCCTTGCCTTTTTGGAGGTGCAGAGCCCGTGATAAAAGTCATACAACAAATATACATCGGTCAATGTATTTTTCCCTAAAGCATTTCACCTGTTAATAGATCAGGATTAATTGCAGAGGAAACCCAGAATATTCTGCAGCTCAGTGCTAAAGATTCTTAATCCAACAAGGATTTGCTAACTGGATTTGAAAGCTTTACATTCTCTGAGGCGGGGTGGGTTGGATCTGCATTGAACCACCTTTCACAAAATAATAACCATGCAGCAGCTCTTGCTCAGTGCGAAGATTTCTCAACATAATACAAAGAGAAAGGAAAAAAAACACAGCAGCAAGCTGCCCCTTCACTTACCAAGGGGTATAGAGTTTTCAAGAGAGTTCGAAGGGAATGAAGGGATATGGGGAAAAAGCCGGAACGGAGTACTGATTTTGGATGATCAGCCATGATCATATTGAATGGCGATGTTGGCTCGAAGGGCCGAATGGCCTACTCCTGCACCTATTTTCTAAGGGGTGCTCCAAAACACTGCCAGGAAGCACACCTGAAAATATAGTAAGGCACAGTATAGTTGCTAAAGAATAATAACGAAATAAATAATCTATTGCCTGAATCAAGCTGGTAGTAATTATGGAGACACACAAGAAATTGCAGACGCTGGAATCTAGAGTAACAAACAATCTGATGGAGGACATTGGTCAGCAGGCTGAACAGCACCTGTAGGTGGAAAAGAATCGTCATTATTCTAGGTCTGATGCAGGGTTTCAGCCCAAAACATCTACCTTCTTTTCCATCCACTCATGTTTGCCCCGCTGAGTTCCTACCTTGTTGATAGGTAATTATTTCTAAGATGTACACAGGTCTGCCAATATCGTGGCATAAACCGATTGGCAGATACCCAAGAAGCACAGCAATGAAGGTTAGGTTCAAATTACTTTGGGAATCTGCTTCTGAGATCATGCTGGTTGTCATCAGTTGCACATAGGGCTGGGGTTTGCTCTCTGACATGGCCTGACAAGCTATGCCATATATCTCCAGGTTCAAGAGGTCCACGTTGACCAGAATTAATCATTCGGGCATCAGAAGTGTATTGGAAGCAGATCCGTCAGTCTGAAGAATGGTCTTGACCTAATCCTTTTCTGCAGAGATGCTGTCTGACCTGATTAGGTACCCCAGCTTTTTGTGTCTATTTCCAGGCGATAGTTGCCGTGTAACCTCCGCACAAACAGCAGAAATGCCTTGTGCATTTATGAATTTCATAATTACAAGCCAAGAAATTGTGGAGGAAAGTTGGCTCTTTTAGCCCCAGTAGGCCATGACCAATGTTCCCTCACATAATTAAGTCTTCTGAAGAAGTTTTAGAATTGTTTTGTTCCTGTCTCCCAAAGCAAAACTGCAATCTAACCCTTTGAGCCACGTGGCAAATCATGACCAGTTGCTGTGAGCAGTCTGACAATTCCAACATCTCTGCAGCAAAGGAACTTCACAGCTTTCATTTATTTCAATCAGTACTTTGTCAGGTATTAATCAGCATAAAATTAACCAACACCTATCCTTCCCTTGCTGTGGGAGCACAGCCCCATGCATGTCAATGGAGCACGATCTGAAGCATGGCAAAGTGCCAAAGGCAGAAGTCATTCTGTGTGAGTGCAATTCAATAGATCTGCAAAATATTTAATTCACAAATTACCTGCTTCTTAGTGATAACTGCCTCAGTGTACTCTGAATTGCATTGCCACTTACCTAGAATAGTACACAGTGCAGTACTCATTTTACAGAATAATCCTTGCTTGCCTTCCCTTATCAATCCTTTCATACAACCCCACTTCTGACTTTTCTAATTTATTTTGACAACTTTACCAAATGAAGTTTTTTTTTTGTCAAATTTCTCCTTTGACTATTTTGTATTCAACATTAAAGCAGAACAAAATGATTCACTGAAGTAATTTTAACACAGAGTGCTGGAGTAACTCAACAGGTCAGGCAGCATCTGTGGGGGGAATGGAGAGGTGGCGATTTCAAGTCGGGACCATTCTCCAGGTTGTTTGAAACACTCTGAAAGAGGGTCCCTTCATTGATGCTATCTGACCCGCTGCGTTAATCCAGCACCACGTTTTGCTCAAGATTCCTACATCTGCATTCTTTGTGTCTCCACTGAAGTGATTTCTTGCCTCACGTCCAATTCCCTTCTCTCATGCAAACTATCATCAGCATGTTCTTGAAGCAGCAGAGGATCAAACACTCTCAACTACTGTTACTTTATGATTGGAGATGGCAGTCACTACAACCCTTGGCTACATTTGGAAAATAGGACCATATGGCTGCACTCCATCTTCCTGCATTTAGACAGTGAATGAGGAGCATGGATGCAGCGCTCAGGATTGTACAGAGCAGGACGGGGAGGCAGAGGAGCGACTTTGCAACAGCTTAAACTTGGTCGACTCGGCAATTTTCAAGGACATGACAACAGACCTGAATGAATACACCATGGTTGTTACGAATGTCATAAAGAAACATGTGGAGATATTACGAACAGGTCCATCTGAGAGGCGACGCAAGATACTTTTGTCTGAAGAACAGTCCCAACTCAAAACGCCATCTGTCCACTTTGCTCCACAGATGCTGCCTGGCCCACTCCAGCACTTTGTATTTGCTCAAGACTGTTCTCTGTCCAGGCACCTTGGATGAACCAGGAGATCCACATTCGACTGAGGACCAGATCTGTGGTCCTCATGTCAGGACAATCCAGAGTCATACAAAGCCATTGAGAACACAAAGAGAAACTTGTAGACCAAACTGAAGGCTCAGACAGTCACTCAGCAGTGGGGGCAGCTCTTGTATGACATCACTTTTCACGTTGAAATCGAGTAGCTCAACCGACCTAAACAATCACTCTCTGACAAGCTCAATGCTTTTTACGCCCGCTTTGATAAGGAGAACAATATACCTTCACAAGCACTGACAGTCCCTGGTTGCACTGTGATCACTGTCTTTGAGCTGACGTCAGAAGATCCTTCACAGCCGGCCGACCCTCAGGGTGTCCCTGGCCTGCGTCAGGGCCAACTGGCTGGAGCTTTTTGAGGACATCTTCACCATTTAGTGATCAATCACAGTCTGAAGTCCACACCCACTTTAAATCCGAATAACAAGTGCCCCACAAATGCAAAGTCACATTCCTCAATGACTACCGACCAGTGGCACTCGGGTCCACTGTGAGGGTTCTCTGATGGGTGGGTTATAATGCACATTCATTCCTGCCTCAGTAATAACCTGCAGCCACTTCCATTCGACTACAGCCACAATCTCACTGGTACTGGAACAATTGGACAACAAGGAACATGTATCATCAGGCTGTTCTTCATCGACTACAACTCGATGTTCAACACCATAATCCCGTCCAAACTCATGATCAAACTTCAGGATGTGTAGGAAAGTTCAAGTTCAAGTGAGTTTATTGTCAATGTGTCCCTGATAGGACAATGAAATTCTTGCTTTGCTTCGGCACACAGAACATAGTAGGCATTTACTACAAAACAGATCAGTGTGTCCATATATCATAATATAAATACATACACACATGAATAAATAAACTGATAAAGTGCAAATAACAGATAATGGGTTATTAATGATCATAGTTTTGTCCGAGCCAGGTTTAATGGCCTGATGGCTGTGGGGAAGTAGCTATTCCTGAACCTTGTCGTTGCAGTCTTCAGGCTCCTGTACCTTCTACCTGAAGGTAGCAGAGAGATGAGTGTGCGGCCAGGATGGTGTGGGTCCTTGATGATGCTGCCAGCTTTTTTGAGGCTGCGACTGCGATAAATCCCCTCGATGGAAGGCAGGTCAGAGCCGATGATGAAGAGCCGAGGAAAGGAACTGCAAATGCTGGTTTAAACCGAAGATAAACACAAAAAGCTTGAGTAACTCAGCGGTCACGCAGCATCTTTGGAGATGTTTCGGGTTGCGAGCCTTTGGGAACGGACCCTTTGGGATCCCGATTCAACTGGATCTTTGACTTCCTCGTCAGGAGTCCTCAATCAGTTATGGATTAGCAACAACACCTCCTCCTTGCTGACCATCAGCATGAGGACACCTCACGGCTGCATGGTCAATCCATAGCTCAACATCCCTCTATACCCATGATTGTGTAACCAAACACAACTCCAGCGCCATCTTTCAATTTGTCGTTGGATGAAAAACGGGTAGCGATGTCAGAATACAGGAGGGGAGATCGATGATCTGATTGAGACAGTGGGAAGGAATTTCAGGTGCAGGGTGTTTGGAGAGGACCAAGTGAAGGGTTTAGCAGCACAGACCTTGGCATTGAATGTAGACACAAAAAGCTGGAGTAACTCAGCATCTCTGGAGAAAAGGAATAGGTGACGTTTCGGGTCGAGACCCTTCTTCAGGCTCTAGAGATGCTGTCTGACATGTTGAGTTACTCCAGTTATTTGTGTCTATCTTCGGTTTAACCCAGCATTGCAGTTCCTTCTCGCACATTGGTACTGCAGCTTTTGGGTACAACAGCAAAGTTTGATCTGCAGGGGTTTGGCATTGGAAGCAAGAGAGGATTGAGTCGTTTGTTTCTGGCAGGATACTTGAACTCAAGCAACATGCCAATGAACATATGTTTAATCAAAACTGTTTAAGGTTTTGGGTAAGCACATGAGACCGACAATTCGCATGGATCAAGCCTGCTTCCGTTGAATGCAACATTTATCCAGTTTCAATCGTTGTGATCAGATGTGCCCATGAAACAAACAACTGTATTTCTAAGCAGAACAGCCATTGAAGTAAATGGGAACAAAGTCCCATTTACCAAAGTCCCACTGCTTTCCAAATGAATTAGCAATGATGGACTTAATGGCGTGTTTCTACAAATTAATATTGTCTTCCATATGGAACAAAAATAATCTTAAAATAGAAACTAATGAAATAATGTATTTAATTTCAAAACTTATCATTATATCTGCATTGTTTTTTAAAAAATGTTTTCAAAAGCAATGGACTATTTGATTTTTGGAGCACAGCCTTTTAGATTGATGTCAGTTCAGGAATATTAGAGAATTGTCCATTGTACAACATGCAGAGAAACAATTATCCTGGTTTTTCCAAACAAGGTATTAATTACTTGCTAATTGCGCTTGCCTTGATTAGCCATGGTTTCCAAGCTCATCAATCTTAAAGTTTGACTGGCTATTTACCTGAGAATATAAACACCTGTCTCAAGCAAATGGCTCTGCTCATTAAATTTCCTTTTAATCAGGAAACCAGCTTGCTAACTGTGCTCCATGCAGTCAATTTAATGGGTCACAGTGAGACATGAATTATTTAAACAGACATTTTACCACCATGGTTTCTTTTTTTCATCAATACATACACTCGTTCTTCTGGGTGAATTAATTGGCTTTGGAATTCTTTCTTGGTCAGTTTCACAACTGCTTGACTGAGATCTCCTTATCTCTATACTATCCTAATTTATCTCAATTATTTTAATGAATTGCAGCTGAAAAAAATCAATTCTTGTTTCAATTGATTGCAAAATAAAAGCAAAGAAGGAAAAAAAATTCTTAAATAAAGGTTTGGCTGGCAGAACATTTGAGAGACATTACCCATTTTCACATCTTCTGAAGAATCGCATATTATTCAGCATAGAAACAGACTCTTTGGCCCATCAACCACTCATTCACAGCAATCCAACATCAATCACATGTTTGATTCTCCCACACTGCACCACTCACTCACACACTCGGGGCAATATACAGGGCTCGATTACCTATACACATCTTTGGAATGTGGGATGACGCTGGACCACTCAAGGAAAACCACCAGCCACAGGAAGAATCCTGGCTGCGAGTGCTTGTCCGTATGGAGTTTGTGCGTTCTCCCCGTGACCTGTGTGGGTTTTCTCAGAGAACTTCAGTTTCCTCCCACACGCCAAAGACGTACAGGTTTGTAGGCTAATTGGCTTTGTATAAATGTAAAAAAATGTCCATAGTGTAAGATAGTGCTAGTGTGCGGGGATCGCTGGGGCGAAGGGCCTATATCTCTAAACTAAATGAAACGAGGATTTTGGAGATTAACTATTTGATATTGACAAGGTCACTTCAGAACAGCTCCTCCATTCTTCTTCAAATTATAATGACATTTTCACATTTTTGCCTGAAAGACCAGACGTTATTTTAACATTTCATCTGAAAGACTGCATTCCGTCCCTATTACAATCAAGTTGGCTGGAGCAGGGCTTGAACATGCGATCTTTTCACTCAGCCACACCTGACCCTGGAGGTTCCCTTACCACCTTCATTACCCATGTGTAGTAAAATCAACCACCCACCGTGGTGCTGGCCTGATTTTCGTCCCTTTCAGTGGGAGGACAAACCATTTTTTCAGATTACTGCTTGCCTCCTGCAGTGGAAGTCAAGACTGAAGTGTATTGCAGGCTGGATGCAATAAATTTCCCAGCCCCAGAGAAACAGTTACTACTGAGTGAGCAGAATGTTCTTGCAAGCGCCTGGCAGCTTTAGTAGCAACCAGAGAGCCGCTTTAGGTTGATATATGGGCCAGGGCTGACCCTTGGTGCCATAGTCATTGTGTTTCCAAAGATAACAAAATGATGTAAAATTATATCTAAAATATCAAGATATACAGTACCACTGCGAGTGATCTTTGAATTCTGCTGCAAAGTCTGTTAGCCTGCACACCTGCTGTGACTGTACAGCTGACCAGCATCTTAGGAAACCAATTTTATTCAAAATCGTGAAATGCAGACACTTAATTAAATTAGCTTTGAACCTCCAGCCACCGATGATCTATCAGCCAAAGCCACAGAATGGCAATAATAGCATGGCACCTGCCGAGCAAGGCTAAGCATAGATTTGGAGGTAATATCTCTGAGCCCCGATCAAGGTGATGGTTTAAAAGTCGAACGCTGCAATCCCTGCCGTTACATTTTGAATGCTCACTCCAAAAAAAAAGGCCATTTAGGTGCAAGACTGAAACTGACTCATATTTTATCTGGACACAAAAAGCTGGAGTACCTCAGCAGGACAGGCAGCATCTCTGGAGAGAAGGAATGGTCTGAAGAAGGGTCTCGGCCCGAAATATCACCCATACCACAGAGGATGCCATCTATCCAGCCGTACATTCAGCTCTAGATCACCTTGACAAAGAGAAAATTTATGCCAGGCTGCTATTCATTGACCAAAGCTTCAGCTTTCGATACCATAATACCAAACAAGATCACCCCTAATCTACTGGACTTTAGCCTTGGAGCCTTCATCTGCAACTGCCTTCTGGGCTTCTTGACCAAAAGATGTCATTTGGTTAGAATTTAAGTAAACATCTTCTCCAATTCCTCTCAACACTGATACCCCTCAAGATTGTGTGCCCGGTCCCTTGTTCCATTCCCTGCACACCCATCTGTGACCAAGTACAATGGTAACTCCATCTTTAAGTTCTCCAATGATACCACTGTTGCTGACAGGATCTACAGCAATAACGAGACAATGCATAGGAAAGAGAATGAAAATTCCTCAGGACCATGTCCTTAGCCCAACATCTTCAATAGCTTAGACACAAGGAACTGCAGATGCAGAAATCTTTTGTACAAAACAGAATCAAGCCCTTCAGTCCAACTCATCACTGCCCATGGTCCGATGGTGCTTGATTGGTACATGTGCAAACGCACAGTGAAATTGTTTTCTCACAAACAGTCCAGTAGAGTATACCCATTGCTGAAGCCCAATCCGCTTTTTTTGTAAAGTGCGCAGAAGTAGTCCACTGAGCCCGTGTGCAAGAGGCATCCTCGTTTTGGCCACATTTTCAAAATCCAGTCTGCACTAGTTCTTATGAACATTGCCTGATCTAGGCAAACCCCAAGCTGCTGTGAGCCTCCAGCCGTCGACCAGCTTTCTCTCTCCACCATCCTCCCTCAACCCCCATCACATTCTGAAGAAGGGCACCGACCCAAAATATCACCTAAACATGTTTAAAGAGATACAGCCTGACCTGCTGAGTTACTCCATCATTTTGTCTCTTTTTTATGCCTTTCCAGCATTTCCAGTTCCTTGTATGTCGCATATAGTCCTTCTCCACACAGAGGACAAGGATTCCCAGGAGTCATTGGAGATGTAACATTTATTGAAGAAGGTTTTGAGCACTCTCATGAATCTTGGAGACACTAGCGAGCCCCTCAGTGCGACCTTGTCCATGTTATAATTCTGGCTATATTAATGTCAATTCAGCATCACAAAAGTTGATGAAATCCAATCTTCAGACCAATGTACAAAGGTCAGTACAATGCAATGTCACCTATTTAGCACCAAAATCAAAGATTAATTTCTACCCCTTGGTCTATTGATGGAATGCACCTTGGAGATAGCCCTTTGGTCCACCAACTCCATGCCAACCAACAACCACCCATTCACATTAGTTCAATGTTATCACACTTTCACATCCAGTCTCTACACACGATGGACAATTTAGGGAGGGAGGCCAATTAACCTAGAACCCACACGTCTTTGGGATGTGGGAGGAAAACGGAGCACTCAGAGGAAACCCATGCGGTCACAGGGAGAATATGCAAACTCCACACAGACAGCACACGAGGTCAGGATCGAACCCGGTTCTTTAGCATGTGAAACAGTGGCTCCACTAGCTATGCCTCTGCCATCCTAGTATGCAGGGACCTAAAATATTTACTTGTAGGGTAAATAGCCTAATTTTATTTTGTTTTTATCTGTCAGAATATTCCATTATAAGTCAGTCTCAAGCTTTAATTAAAATACCAAGGATGCACTTTGACAAATCAAATAATAAAGTGTAGGAAGGAACTGCAGATGCTGGTTTACATCGAAGATAGACACAAAATGCTGGAGTAACTCAGCGGGACAAGCAGCATCTCTGGATAGAAGGAATGGGTGATGTTTCATAAGGTGATAAGTTCAATGAGGTCCACCATCATTCTTCTAAACTCCAACGCGTACAGGCCCAGTGCCGACAAACGCAAATTATAGGTTAGCCTACTCATTCCTGGGATCATTCTTGTAACCCTCCTCGAGACCCTTCTTCAGACTGGAGAAGCAGTCCTTTGTTCCTTTGTACACAATATGCTTTTGGATGTCTGCCAATTTGGGGGTGCCCTGTGGAAAAATATATAACCAGGACACCTTGACTTTGTAGCTACTAAATGCAGCTGCCGATTTGATGAAGCACATCATGTCTGTCACCATATTGGAAAGGAGTCTGAAGAAGGGTCGCGACCCGAAACGTCACCCATTCCTTCTATCCAGAAATGCTGCCTGTCCCGTTGAGTTACTCCAGCATTTTGTATCGATCTTCAAATAATTAAGATGTCCCTTGATCAACCTGTATATTGAAGGAATTAGAAACATGGTCCTCACAAGGAACAAATAATCTCAGAGGAGAAATGACTGCAACAGTATTGTAGCATCAATGTTTTACACAGAAATCAGACCTGCAGCTATGCATTCAATAGCAATAGCAGAAGGTGCTGCATAGTTTGAGCAGTGATTGTCAGATCCTGGATCAGCTTCATGCCTGATGGTCAGACACTGGATCAGCTTCATATTCTCTCAAGAATGAAAGACTCACAAAACAAGGCTTAGATAACCTGAGAAACAGCACTGCAAGCCAAAGTACTTATTTTTCCATGATGAATGTTGTAATAATGAGATTATTTTTTATTTGTTTTCTCTAAAAGTCTGAATAATCTGGACATTTTTATGTTGAAAATATGATGGAATAAGATGGAAACTTGGTTTCCATTGAATGAATTGTATTTTAATGAAAACAGCAGGGAACAACATTGAGATGCTTTCAGTCATTGCTCACAATTTGCTTTGAGGCTTTGTTTCCTTTTACAATTCAAATTCAACTTAGCTATTAAGAGGGCTGTTCTTCATCAAAAAACATACTGGCACAACTGGAGTTTCATCAAACTTGACCCCTTCTGGTAAATAGTGGTATTGCAATGATTATGGACTGGTTTTCACGTAGCAACTGAAAGAAATAATAAATAAAGCAGCTTTGGTCATCACGTTATTCTACGTGGAGCTGCTGTAAATATGGAACCTCCAGAAAAGACCAATTGATCAAAAGACGAGCAAGGTTTGTGGCCACAGCACTGAGAAGGCATCCTCGTGGGGCACCGGTGTTGAGAATAATTGTTGAGGAGATTGTTGAGGGCGGCACGGTGGCGCAGCGGTAGAGTTGCCGCCTTACGACGTCACAGACCCGGGTTCGATCCTGACTACAGGTGCTGTCTGAACGGTTATTGTAAATTCTCCCCGTGACCTGCATGGGTTTTCTACGAGGTTTTCAGTTTCCTCACACACTCCAAAGACGAGTTGGCTTGGTATAAATTTAAATTGTACCCAGAGTGTGTAGGATAGTGATAATGTGCGGGGATCGCGAGACGGTGCGGACTCGGTGGGCCAACATGTCTCACCTGCCTGCGCTTAGTCCATATCCCTCCAAACCTGTCCTATCCATGTACCTGTCTAACTGTTTCTTAAACGTTGGGATAGTCCCAGTCTCAACTACCTCATCTGGCAGCTTGTTCCATACACCCACCACCCTTAGTGTGGAAAAAGTTACCCCTCGGATTCCTATTAAATCGTTTCCCCTTCAGCTTGAACCTATGTCCTCTGGTCCTAGATTCCGCTGCTCTGGGCAAGAGGCTCTGTGCATCTAACCGATCTATTCCTCTCATGATTTTGTAGACTTCTTTAAAATCACCCCACATCCTCCTGCCCTCCAAGAAATAGGGACCCAGCCTACTCAACCTCTCACTATAGCTCACACCCTCTAGTCCTGGCAACATCCTCATAAATCTTCTCTGAACCCTTTCAAGCTTGATAATATCTTTCCTAAAACATGGTGCCCAGAACTGAACACAATATTCCAAATGCGGCCTCACCAACATCTTATACAACTGCAACATGACCTCCGAACTTCAATACTCAATTCTCTGTCTGATGAAGGCCAATGTGCCAAATGCCTTTTTGATCTTATCTACCTGCGACTCCTCCTTCAAGGAACCAAGCACCTGCACTCCTAGATCCCTCTGCTCTAAAAAACACTCCTCAGAGGCATACCATTCACTGTGTAGGTCCTGCCCTTGTTAGATGTCCCAAAATGCAACAATTCACACTTCTCTGTATTAAATTCCATCAACCATTCATCAGTCCACCTGGCCAATCGATCCAGATCCTGCTGCAATCTTTCACAACCATCTTCACTGCCTGCAAAACCACTAAATTTTGTATCATCAGCAAACTTGCTAATCTTGCCCTGTATATCTTCATCCAAATCATATATCAGAGATATAGAAGACAAACAGTAATGAGCCATCACCAAATCCTGAGGCACAGGCCTCTATTCCGAGAAGCAAACTTCCACCATCACCCTCTGCTTCCTTCCATGAAGCTAATTTGCCATCCATTCAGGTATCTCTCCTTGGATCCTGTGCGATCTAATGTTCCAGAGCAGCCTACCATGTGAAACCTTGTCAAATGCCTTACTGAAATCCATGTATACATCTACACCTCTGCCCCCATCGACCTTTTTGATCACATCTTCAAAAAACTCAATCAGATTTGTGAGACACGACCTCCCACGTACATAACCATGCTGACTATCCCTAATCAACTACTGCCCGTCCAAATGCTCTTATAACCTATCCCTCAGAATACTCTCCAGTAACTTTCCAACTTCAGATGTTCAGCTCACCGGCCTCTAGTTCCCAGCATTGTCCCTATAGCCCTTCTTGAAAAGAGGAACAACATTTGCCGCCCTCCAGTCTTCCAGCACCTCTCCTGTATTTAAGGACAACTCATAAATTTCAACCAGGACTCCCGCAATTTCCGCTCAGGTTTCCCACAACGTCCGCGGATATATCTGATCAGGCCCTGGAGATTTGTCTACCTTCATACACGATAGTATCTTCAGTACTTCTTCACCGGTAACACTGACTGCATTTAAGACACTTTGATTGACTGCCCCAAGTTCCTCCATCCTACTGTCTTTCTCCTCAGTAAATGCAGAGGAGAAATACTCATTGAGGACCTTGCCCATCTCCTGTGGCTCCACACAGAGGTGACCACTCTCTCTCACTCTAGTTACCCTATTCCCCCTTATGTATTTATAAAATCTTTTGGGATTGTCCTTAATGCTACCCACCAGAGCTATCTCCTCCTGGCCCCATCTTGCCCTTCCGATCTGCTTTTTCAATTTACTCCTTAATTCCCGAAACTCCTCCAGGGAAGCACTTGATCCCAGCTGCCTATACCTGTCCCATGCATCCTTCTTGTTTTTGACCAATGCCTCAATTTCCCTCGTCAGCCAAGCTTCCTTATGTTTGCCTGCTTTGCCCTTTACCCTAACGGGGATATACATATCCTGAGCTTTCGTCAGTACACTTTTTAAAATGTCCCGCTTCGCTTGGCTGATTTTCCTTTCCCCTCAAATAACCTGCTCGAGTCAACTTGAGCGAGATCTTCTCTCATACCCTCAGAGTTGGCCTTACCCGCAGTTGAGCATTTTAACACGTGGGCCCTCTCTGTCCCTATCCATAATCTATCCTCACTGAGTCATTGAAAGGACAACCATGGTACAGGGTTTCACTGTACCGAAACACAATGTACAAAAAGGATTTACAAGGATGATGACAAAATTGATAAAGTCCAAATATTATCAAAGAATGAACAACACAGGTTCTTTTCCCTGGAAAAGAGAAGTCTTCAGAGGAGACTTTAATAAAGGAAGTAAAGCTATGAAGGCGTTTCACAGCACACATATAGAAACAAGATTTCTATGTGTGGAAAATAAATAGAAGAAAATCATTGCTATTTTATTTTAGTTTGGTTTAGTTTAGTTTAGGGATGCAGCGCGGAAACAGGCCCTTCGGCCCACTGGGTCACATCACCCAGTGATCCCTGCATATTAACACTACCCTACACACACCAGGGACAATTTTACATTTATACCAAGCCAATTAACCTACAAGCCTGTCTGCCTTTGGAGTGTGGAAGAAAACCGGTGATCTTGGAGAAAACTCACGCAGGTCACGGGGAGAACGCACAAACTCCGCACAGGCAGCAGCCGTAGTCAGGATTGAACCCAGATCTCTGGCTCTACCGCAATGCCACCTTGCCGCCCATTTTATATTTTTAATATAAAAAATATTTCCTCTAAGATTGTGAAGCCCTTTTGGAATGAATGATCTCACTATTACTCCAACATTCTGCACACTTCTCTAAAATCACACAAAACATAAAAAACAAATTAAATTATAAAATGAGTAAGTAGCTATAAAATCAAAATAATGAACACAAATCTTGTCTGGATCATAAAAAGAGGGTATAGTTTCCTATGTAACTGTAGCTGATTGCTTTCAGCATTCGGGTGTTTTACGCACTGTCACTTTCATAGCTCACAGCTCTGACACATGCTGTGATCACAGATATACAGAACAAAAGGGGTGTAAAACAGATCATTGAGATATTCTGATCATTGTTTAACATCGACACCTGTGCCCAGGATGATCAATAAAGGATCTCAGTTCCTTTATTAACTGGTAGAGCTGCTGCCTCACAGCGCCAGAGACCCGGCTTCGATCCTGACTTTGGGTGCTGTCTATGTGGAGTTTGCACAATCTCCCTATGATCAGGTGGGTTCCCTCCACGCGCTCCGGTTTCCACCCACATCCCAAAGACATGCGGATTTTGAGGCAAATTGGCCTCTGTAAAAATTGCCCCAAACGTGTAGGGAGTGGATGGGAAAGTGGGGAAGCATAGAATTTGTGTGAATGGGTGATCGATGGTTACCATGGATACAGTGGGCGTAAGGCCAGTATCCATGCTGTATCTCTGAACTATACTAAAGAAGAAAAATGCATTACATAGTATTCCATGCATTCAGCATTTTGACTTAATTACCTTATAACTAATTATTCTATTCATGAAGAGTGGTGGGTATTAAGCCAGCGGAAGTTTCTTGACCATCCGTATTTGACCTTTCAATAAACTACAGGCAATAAACCAGGAGCCAACAGAACCAATCAGGGTTTGAATCATAGTTCACCTTATAAGATCAGACAATTTCAAGGTTGCAGTCTCATTTTGTGGTTCAAATGGTGGTCAGAGGCTGCTCCAGTTTGTCCCAGCACAGTTTATCTCATCTGAAGCATGTGATGAAATTACACCCTTGACATCACTCCAACTGGCACTGCTCGCCCCGTTGAAAGTAAAAGGAAAATCAACAACGACCACCCCACAGCATCTCCAAACCCGTTTGTGTTACAAGGTTGCAGCAAACTGTCATGTTCTCGCATCCTCTTCCCAGGCAGTTCCTGAGATTCGAGGATGACTCTCTTTCAATCCAGTTTGTGTCGTTCTTGAGACCTTGAATTTCCTGGAAGTTGCCCATTTGTGTTTTCCTTTAACGTAGGATAGTTGAGCCTACCGAGCCATCTTAAACCAGAGGCAACTGAGACCAGACTCTGTTGATGTTAACGCTCTGACCTTTTAGACACCTCAACTTCCTAATTGCACTTATTTATTTGCATTGAATATTCGATCTTAATCTTCCACTTAATCAACAGAAGAACCAAAAGAAGTGATGGATACAGTGCAAACCATTAGTAAAGGGTTTGTCCCACTTGGCCATTTTTTTTGGCGACTGCCAGCATCATTGACTGACGTATCAGGTCACCGAAAAATACGCGGCGTGATGACGTATGACACGCAGTGTATTTTCAAGTGTCCCAAAACATTTTTTGTCGCCGCCGGATTTTGAAATGTTAAAAATCTTTTGGCAACACTGATATGATGCCAGCAGTCGCTGAAAAAATCGCCAAGTGGGACAGGCCCTTTAGATTTGTCCCCTCAACATTCAGCTCCAAACTGTTTTAAGGATGAACTGGCAACAACACAGTCAGACATTATGGAAAAAACAGACTAAATATATGGATTGAGAAAGAAACAGTGAGATAACAAGAGATTAATTAAATATAGTTCTCCCTGCATGGGTTTCCACCAAGTGCTCCGGTTTTCTGCACATACATACCAAAGATGTGCAGGTTTTGTGGGTTAATCGGCCTCTGTAAAGATTGCCCTTAGAGTGCAGGGAGTAGATGAGAAAGTGGGATAACTAAGAACTAGTGTGCGCGGGTGATCCTGGTTGGCATGGACTGGTGGGCCAAAGGGCCTGTTCCATGCTGTGTCTTTAAACTTCTAATACTTCAAAGTCTGTTGGAATGGTATATTCCTTCTTCAGCATATTCCAATCTGGAAGGGTCCTGGCCCGAAAACTCTTCTGCCTTTATCACTCCACAGATGCTACTTGACCTATTGGGTTGAATTGAATTGAATACTTTATTGTCACATGTGACAAGTCACAGTGAAATTCTTTGCTTGCATACCCGAGGTATGCAAATAGTCGCCCATAAATGGCGCTCACAAAGTTACTAATTCCTCCTGCGCAAGTTCTACCTTTGTTCTTCTCCCCCCTCCCCACTCCATCACGTCAGCCCCCCCACACCGGGGCCCCACTGCTCTTCCCCCTCCCCCCACGCCGGGCCCTCCTTTATTCCTTCCTTCGGCAGAGGGGTCCTCACTTCCGCGAGTCTACACTTGGCCGTCGGTCGGCGAACATCATCGGCTGCCACACTGAATACTCTACTAACGCCAACCCAGGCCCCAGCCGTGGACTCCGCAGACCCAGGCACCGGTGGCCATGGGCTTTGTCGACCCGCGAGGCTCCACCTCCGACCTGCGAGGCTCCGGCCCGCGAAGCTCCCGTGAGGCTGTTCTACTGAACTTTGGTTTATTACCACAATTTAAATTGTTCCCCACCAGGTGTGGTGGGTGGGTGCTGCAAGAAAGTACTGTAGGCAGCAAAAATCCCATCAAAAGACCCTTGGGCTGTATAACACCAACCCCAATTTTTCACAGAAAGTCACCGAGAAGTTGTCAGCAAGCTCCAAGTTTACCACTGCCAGTGAAGGAGCAACTTAAATCACCCAGCAACCAACCGCAGGTTGCAATTCATGGATATCTCCTGTGCTACAAGTCACACATTAACAACAAGGCACCATTGGGAACTATTCCAGTGGAACAACATGTTTGTGTGCGTAACTGACTCACTTTCATAATATTTTCAGCAGCATTCTTGAATAGGTATCCAACAAGCTCACTAAAAAATCAAAACAGAGCTACACCAAATTGATGTGCAACTTGGCACAGTTTTTTAACCAAAAATAATTTTAATCAATGATTCACAAGAATAATATGTACAACACAAAATAATACTAACAATCCCACCACCATCGCACAAAGTATAACAAATATTCTGAAATATCAAATATACTGAAAATTAAACAACTATATTACAATCCTTGTCAGGGATGCATTCCACACCCCGCAGTGCCCAGTGGTCCTGTAAATCCCCCCAGATGCCCGTGGACAGCGCGTAGTCCCTCTCTAATACCACCCGGGCATGGACACAGCCCCGGAAAAGGGGAAGGCAGCCGGCTCGGGCAGAGCCCTCTTCCGCCTGGCGCCGTAACTGGCGGATGGCCAGCTTGGCCAGGCCTAGGAGCAACCCAACCAGGATATCTTCAGCTGTACCCTCTCCCCTACACACAGGGTGCAACGTGGCACATTCGCGGTTCAGAATGTGAAAAGGATGGCGCTGACATTTACCTTAGTATGTAAAATGGATTGAACAGAAGGGAGCAGAATTGCACTCGAAAGGAATAAATAATGACTCTGAAGTGTGGTGATCTGAATAAGAAATCTAAATCAATCACTTTGAGGCCATCTCCATTTTGAGTCTGGAATCATTCATGTCCATGACATTGCAAATGTTACGTTTAGAATAATAGCAAATAAAATCACCACACGGTTTTGTTTAAAAAAATTAAATGAACAGTGTAACAACTATCATCCTCAAAGTCCCTCGGACAAATTGATATTCTCCAATCTTTAGCACCCTTATCATGATTGTAAACATCTTGCACAGTCATATTCACTGAAAGACTCTGTAGAGTTAGAAATTGATGCCATTATTTACATAAAGTTTTGTTTAGTGACAGGTTTAGTGTGATCCTTTGTGTAATATAATGCGATTGTGGTTAATCTTATGATTCGCAAGAGAATCCATCAATACTCTCTAACACATTCCCTGCAAAACCAAGTTATTTGAACCAATTACTCAGATTTCTATTTGAGATGCATTAATCATTCGATGCATGTCAGAGAATTTCAGAACTTGTTAGTTTGAGAACTGTAGACTGTGTATTAGCTGCTTCTATAAGGGCCGGCATAATTTATCCAATTTAAATGAAGACACGAGAAACTGCAGATGCTAAATTTTGAGGAAAACACAAAGTGCTGGAGGAACTCAGCAGGTCAGGCAGCATCTGAAGGGAATGAACAAGGGGGCATTTCAGGTCAGGACCCTCCTTCAGATTTACATATCCAATTTAAATGTCTAGAAAGAAATATGGGCCACTGAAGTGAGGAACCACTGCTCAAATGATATTAAAAGTGATACAAAATCATTCATATTCTGTTCCTATGTTTAACCCTGTTGCCACAAGGATCTAGCAAATGGGGAATCTTCCCAAAGAGGTTTGGAAAATTCATACTCAGTCAACATTTTGTTTAAATTTGCCCTTTGAATGTGCCTTTTTACTAGTCAACATTGCCTTGAGATCTCGTTTGGTAATCTCTTAACAAATTTATGTTCCCCGATTGCCAACCTTATCATAACAGAATCATCATAAAAATGAATACTTCCATCAGTTTCTGATTGAAAATTGAAGAACATAGTATTTGGTCGCTTATGCCAACCGTACAATATTCTTTAGTTTGGTTTATTGTCACGTGTTCCAAAGTACAGTGAAAAGCTTTTGTTGCGTGCTATCCAGTCAGTGGAAAGACAATGCAAGATTACAATCGAGCCATTCACAGTGTACAGTATCAGCTTTGCTCTAAAATTCAGTTTCTTCGACTTCCATGAGCATCAGCCAACTGCAACTAAATGGCTTGTGTATCACAAAAACAATGGCAAATATGTACCCCCATCTTCAGTCTCCTTTTTCTCTTCAACAGTAAAATGCCTTTGACCATACAAAGTAATTCATGAAATTTACAGCACAGAAAACCATTTAGTGCACCATTTCATGATCTTGATTTGTTCTGTATACATACAGAACCCTACACATTATTGTAGCTCTGGCAATCCAATGCTTTGGATAAGTTTTTGGGCGACTTCAAGAGTTTAAAATCAATGCTCTGATTAATTTTCTACTGGTTGCAGCTGGGAACACGTTAAAATCTTAACGCAGATGTTTATATCCGTCTACCTTTGCAAAGATATGTGAAGCATACACAGTGTCTCAAGAAGGCGGCATCATTGATCAGGAATCCCCACCATCAGGGTCATGCCCTCTTCTCACTGTTACCATCGGGCAGAAGTTATTGAAGCCTCAAATCCCACACCACCAAGTTCAGGAACATTCCTACATTTCCTCCATTTTGGGTGGCATGGTGGCACAGTGGTAGAGTTGCAGCCTTACAGCGCCAGAGACCTGGGTTTGATCCCGACTACGGGTGCTGTCAGCACGGTTTGTACATTCTCCACGTGACTGCATGGGTTTTCTCCGGGTGCTCTAGTTTCCGCCAACACTGCAAAGACGTACAGGTTTGTAGGTTAATTGGCGTTGGTAAAAATTGTAAATTGTCACTAGTGTGTGCAGGATAGCACTAGCGTACGGGGATTGCTGGTCACCGTGGACTCGGTGGGCCGAAGGACCTGTTTCTGCGCTGTATCTCTAAACTAAAACTAAACTAAACTACAACTATTGGCTTCTTCAACCAACCTGGACAACTCTCAGCCTAGCACGGCAACAAACATGGCAGTCCATCTCTTGCAGGGATCGATTTGCTTTTATTTCTAATTATGCTTTTGCATGTATATTCTTTTTTTTTCAGTCTGCTTTATTTTAGAAACAACAAGTAATTCATGTATAATGTATATAAAACTTGCTTATGCATGTTTGTCTGAATCTATATTATGTGCTTGTGATGCTACAGCAAGCAACATTTGACATTGTACCTGCACCTCATCATACTTGTGCAGATGACAATTAACTCCATTTGAATCATGCATCTGCCATGGCCTTAATACCCGGTTCATTATTAAGGGAAGCTCCTATATCTTTCCAAATGACTGCTCAAAATAATTCAAAGGCAAATAAAAAATGTAATTGCAAATAAGATTAAATGTTTTCAAATTTGTTGGCCAAATTAACTGAGATTGAGCTAATCCTAGCCCTTGGGTTTAATTATGCCTGCTGGACTTTCATCCACAAAACCATACACACAATACAACTGGCAAAACAATGCAGATGAGCCACCTTTACATGCAAGGAAAGGGATTATAAAATACACTGGACCATACGTACGAAAATATTTAATGTAATTGAGGGTGTTTCAGATAACAATTAAACTATTAATTAGCCCAGTGCAGTATCCTAGTACCAGAGAATTTCACAGCATTGAACAAGGTTATTTGGTTCATTATTCCTACTCCAGCTTCCTGAAAGAAAAGAACAATGTGTTCCAACCCCCAGTCACCCTTTTAACTAAATATCCCACACCTTTGTAAAGAAAACTATTGATAGCTTCCACTGCTGTTTCAGCAAGTGAATTCCAGTTCATTAAAAGGTCCAATCACAACCAGCGGTTTCCAAACCTCGGATAAAACAGTGCTTTCAATTTGCTTTATTAATAACATGCAGTATAAATCTTGCTCTTGACACTCTTGGTCTTACGACTCATTTTCAAATGCTACCTGAAGATAACATAATACCTCGTGATTCAGTTGAAAAGGTTTTTTTTTTCTGACCTTGTGATGCAGGAATGTCATGGAACATGATGGATGATGGCATTACCAGGTTATTTTTAGCAGCAGATGAAAGAGCTATTTACCATCTTCAATGGATTCCAATATTTTAAGGCTGAAAATTCTATCAGAATATTACTTTCGAGAGCCAAATACAAAGTGGGGAGATGGGGCTGCAAGAGGGACACATAATTCAGAGAGGAGTTCCAGACACTGAGATCATTCCATCATTTCTTCGCCCCTTTGACTTCTCCTGCATCTGCAGAATTTCAATGTCTCCAAATAAATTTACCATGGACAAGGCCATTATTCTCCCCAATAAACTCTTAAATATTTGTCTTTGTCCCTCAATCACTGTTACTGTGACATGGCTTGACTCCGTTTTAATCAGTGCAACTGTTCCTCACCGGGAATAGCAGTGCTGCTCACAGAATAGCAGCTCAAATGGACCAATTTCAGGTTCCTAAGGGAAAAGATCTAAAGCTCGTAATTCACTGCAATATTTCAAAATGTTTTTCTCTAAAACATAGAGTTCTTCTTAAATTAAAATAACAATATAAGTTCTGTGATGGTTTTGAGTAAGAAAGAATATTTACTTATGGCCCATTTTCAGATGTTTAAGTGACAACAGCATGCTCTTTGAAAGAATGGAAAGAGGAGTGTAAATGGACACAATGAGCTATATTCAAGGAATGGCTTCTTCAATATGCCCCCCCCCCCCAGGGACATTGATGGCATCTAGCTTTACCTCACTACCATCTCCTTTTATTCCTCCACTCTTAGACTGTTTGTCAGCTTCTATCCATATAACAAACTCTACTCCTAAGATCAAAACACAAAGTGCTGGAGGAACTCACTGGGTCAGGCAGTATCTGTGGAGGGAATGGACAGGCGACGTTTCGGGAAAGGACCCTTCTGTATAACGTACTACAACCAGGGCTATCGAGGTCTCATAGAGGTTTAACATTGCACCACTTAGATCTCACCACTTCAAAAGGAACTTGTTTTCCCATCATCTGCAGTTCCAAATTTCTCCACTCTCTCATTGCCGGTCACACCCATCCATAACAACTGTCTGAAACGGAACCAAACTCTCTGCAATGCCTACTCTCGTGTGAGATTGTCTGCTCCTCACCAATCCCACAAGTGGAGCAGAGGTGAGGAGCGTGCCTCAATTGTAGAAGCTGTCAGATGAATCCGAACGGCCAGCATTTCACAAAGTCCAGTGGTGATACCACTCCATTATATCAAGATATTTTTTTTAGTTGTTCTGTACTTTTGAAAGCGAATCTATTCCAAATGTTTGAGGTCCACAAGCTTATGGCACGCGATAATCCCATCTCTTCAATCCCTGCCCATTACCATTTCATTGCCTGAACAACGTAAATTATTCATAATTTGGAATCGGAAATCCATCCAAAAAAAGAAACAGTGTAATAATGTAAATACAATAATCCTGCAGATTAAGAAGGAGCCAGAAAATGCCATTAACAATTTATATCAATTATGAAGTTTGGCAAGCTGATGACAAATTAAACGTAAATACTGGGAAATGCAGGACAAGATGACTTATGTAGATTGACAATGAAGAGAGCAAAAGCGCTCCAGGGACTTTGTAAATCACCGAGTCTCAACGATAGACTCTCCGTGTCAAAAAAAGTTTGTAGATGCATTTATAACATTAAATTATATAATATACTGCAGACATTATATAATGTACCACAGCCAGTGCTACAGAGGTCTTACAGAGGTTTAACGTTGCACCACTTAGATCACAACATTTCAAAACCAACTTGTTTTCTTCGGCAGCAGAGCTAAAGGTAAACATAAAATGCTGGAGTAACTCAGCGAGACAGGCAGCATCTCTGGAGAAAATGGGTGACGTTTCGCGTCGAGACCATTCTTCAAGATGTCCCTTTGTCAAAAGTCAACTAATTTCTCAGTAACTTGCGGCCAGAGCTTATTCTGGCCGATTCCACCCGCATGAGCTGATTATGCTGTACGTCTCTGTCCCTATACAAGGCCTCATCAATCATCTCCAGGACACTATCAACCTTTAAGTTTGGACGTGTTGATATAAACCAGTCAACTGAGCAATGGGTAATTCAATTGCCAGATCACACTCAGCAGAATCCAGGCCAATGTGCAGCAAAGTTGCAACACATTTTAGACAAATACCTCTACTCAAAGATGCCAATAAAGAATAGCAAACTTATTACACAAAACATTATTAAGGTTGAAATGACTGAAGTAAATGAAGTACTTGTGTCAGGGGTTATGGGGTTAAGGCAAGAGAATGGGGTTGAGAGGGAAAGATAGATCAGCCATGATTGAATGGGGGAGTAGACCGAATGGCATAATTCTGCTCCTATAGCTTATGAACTTATGAACTAAACCCATGGCCATCAGAACTTGGTATATAAATCCCTCCATTTACACTTTGGAATGAATAACAATAGCAAGCATGATCAATGTGACTGTGAATGATAAACTATTCCTACACAGATGTTTCTGTCGTCAGTCTCCTCCATTGTTAGAGTGAGGCTAAATGCAAATTGGAGGAACAGCATCTCATATTTTGCATGGGCGGCTTACAGCCCAGTGGTAGGAAGATTGATTTCTCTCACTTCAGGTAGCGCCGGCATTCCCTCTCTCTCTCTCTCTATATCCCTCCCCTACCCAAGTCGCACTATCTTCTCATTTTCACCCAACAAAAGCTAACAATGGCCTGTTTCCTTTATCATCGTTACTTTTTTGCGTATGTTTTCAAAAGAGAGTTAGATTTAGCTCTTACAGCTAAGGGAATCAAGGATATAGGGGAAAAGCCAGAATCGGGTTTTGGATGATCAACCATGATCATATTGAATGGCGGTGCTGGCTTGAAGAGCCGAATGGTCTACTCCTGCACCTATTTTCTATGTTTCTATATTTTATTCATTGTTCTTTATCTCTCCACATTACCATCTATATCTCTTGTTTCCCTTATCCCTAACCAGTCTGAAGAAGGTTCTCGACCCGAAAGGTCACCCAATCCTTCTCTCCTGAGATGCTGCCTGTCCCACTGAGTTACTCCAGCTATTTGTGTCTATCTTCGATTTAAACCAGCATCTGCAGTTCCTTCTTATACAAATATTCCTCTTTATCTTTCTCCACTGCAACATCTTCTTGAAATAAAATTTTCCAACACTACCCAGCAGAAATGAACCAGAATGAGCTGCAGTAGTTTCTTTCTCCACCTCTGCACTGTTAGACAAGGATCCAGGGGTCTATCATTGCATATTCCTATTTCTTGGCCACACCTGCTCCTCAGCAACATGACATGACAAAATAGTGTATGTTTCCACATGTATTCCGATGATACCAAGCTTTACCTGTTCATCATCTCCTACACTGTCCTTAAATTTCTTGAGTGTTTGCCTAGCCATCATCAGCCCACATCATAAACACTGCCCTCTGCTCAATGACCCCATCCACCTCCAACAACTGTCTTAAACGGAACAGAAAATAGTTTTTTGTTGCAATTCCCAATGTCATATTTGACTTCCAGACTTTATGTCCATGTCATCTGTGCAACAACCTAATGTCCTCGTCCTCATCCTTGGCATTTCTCAAGCTTAATGTTCCAAAACAATCCTGGCTAGTCTCCTTTATCTATTTCATAGATGTCACACAAAACTCTGCTGTGCATATCCTAACCTGCACTACCCATTCACCACCATCTTTATGCTCGCTGAGTTACTGGTTAACCAAATGCCTTGATCATAAAATGCTCATGCTTAGCTTACAATCCTTCCATGACCCTCTCCAGATCTATAACAACCTGCACTCGCCCACGTTTGGCCTCCTGAGCATCCTTTCATTTAACTTCTTCACCAATGGAGGCCATGCCTTCAGCTGCCATGGACCTAGCCTCTAAAATTCACTCCCTAAACCTTTAAAGGCAAAAGCAATGGGAAATGAACAGCCACAACTGATACATTAAATACATTAAAACAAAAACTTTCTTCATCTAAGGTGTTCCTTCAAATCAAACACTTTGACCAATCGTCTCTGTTCATCTTCACTTTTACACCTGCGTAGGTTTAGCATCAATTTGATTTGTTCAATAGCACTACTGATAATGTCTTGGCATGTTCCTGCGACAAAGAGACTATACAGACAGGAAGTAGAGAAAAATGCTGGGAAACCCAGCGGGTGAGGCAGCATCTATGGAGCGAAGGAAATAGGCAAAGTTTCGGGTCGAAAACCTTCTTCAGAGTCTGAAGAAGGGTTTCGACCCGAAACGTTGCCTGTTTCCTTTGCTCCATTGATGCTGCCTCACCCGCTGAGTTTCTCCAGCATTTTGTCTACCTTCAATTTTCCAGCATCTGCAGTTCCTTCCTATACAGACAGGAGTAGTTTTTATAGAAAGAAGTATTTTTTTTTGCTTTTGACACAGAAGTCAAGAGCGAGCTACATCGTCTGACACACGAGCAGACGAGCGAACAATACACAACAAAGCCACACTGGCTTTAAGGTCGACATAGGTAAATATTTGAATGATTGTAGAATCTCCTATAATTCACGATGAACCTAGTTTGCATAAAAAATAAGCGGGGACACATTATTCAAATAAAAAAGTATTCATGTTAATTATGAGGGAAAAATATCCAATGACTACTTACTTTATTTTCTCTACATGATCATGAAGAATCATTGTGAGGTTCTATACCTCTTAGAACTGACCCAAGTTGTAGAGGGCAGCAGAGAAGGATGCAGCTAAGTAATTGTGAGTACTCCCTGATCATGTTCTCAATCTAGGAACTCATCCTTGATCTCCTCACAGCTCACAGAACAATGGGCCCCCCATTAGTAGGAAACATCAGATTCAAGGTTCATTTCTTTTCCTGGTCAGTGTACCAGAGGTATTCTGAGCAACTTGTTGACAAGAAATAATGGTCTCCTGGAGGCTGCACAAACAACTCCATCAATCTCGGCCTCAACTTCACTCTCTCAATTTAAGTCCTATTATTAAGACAAAGCTGTCAGCTGCCTGAAGACAATTTCCGCTGGCTGTGGGTCTTGCAACCACGAGCAATAAGTGAGGCAAAAAGCATGGATTCGCATATGGTAGTACATCATGGTTGTGATCTGACCTTCAGTATCTCCAATATTGTCTTCATTTATTGCAGAATTCCAGCATCCAGTATTTCACTTTTGAGAAATGGTGTGGATCTGTATTTATAAGCAACAAGATTCATTTGCCATTCACCGCAATCTATTGTTGAAAATTGCCCAATACATATTTGCAGTCTAAGACCTTGATCCTAATTGCAGTTTCTAAATTGTTGTATTTGTATAATTCTTTAAAATCCAGACCTTTTTGATATTTTTCCATTAATAACGTGCAAATTGCTGGCAGCCAGCTACACAGATTTCACACCAGTGAACTTCAGTACAATTAGAAATGTTCCTTTTATTCGATGATCTAAAATTGATCCAAGCAGTCCAGGGTTATCTGAGCTAGATTTTTCATTCATTGTGAGTCGCTAACCTCAGCTCTTCATCTTGCTTCTTCCCTTTTCTTCTGTCCCTTACGTTTCTATCTCTCCAACGGTGTGGTCTATGGAGTGGCTGATGCAATTAGACTTGTCATCTTGGTCAATCAAACACATTTGGTGACTTGTTTAAGAAAGAACTGCAGATGCTGGAACAATTGGAGGTAGCAAAAAATGCTGGAGAAACTCAGCGGGTGAGGCTACATCTATGGAAGGGACTGATGAAGGGTCTCGACCCGAAATCGCCTATTCCTTCTGTCCA
This sequence comes from Okamejei kenojei, assembly GCA_035221665.1. NCBI lineage: Eukaryota > Metazoa > Chordata > Chondrichthyes > Rajiformes > Rajidae > Okamejei > Okamejei kenojei. Next base: position 21,140,252 of record CM069157.1, read on the forward strand.
TAAATGCAGCCTCACCCGCTGAGTTTCTCTAGCATTTTTTGTCTACATTTGGTGACTTACAAGAAGATCTGTACGATTGGCACAGTTCCGCACTTCAGCGCTTCAGATGAGAAAAGTATACAAGATCAACGTTAAAAGATTGTGGAAAGAAGCTCTATCACGTAGCATAATGTTTACATTCTCCACATGACATCATGTCAATGGAAACCCCATCACTCGAAGTTTGCAGCTTTTCTTCTGGATTTCCTTGTGTACAATGCACTGCGGCTGCCAGGCATGCAACACACCCCCACATTAAATGTTCGCGGAATTCATTCACACATACCCTGTCCACAGATGGCATGGACCAACCATGTAGAAACAGGCTGTCTCGTGAAATAGGAGGCTTGCACTGGTGAACCAAAATGTGAACTGGTATATGTAGGCCTCAGCTCCTGCAATCCAGTCCTGTGCACTAGCTGTAAGAAGATAAGGAAATAGGAACAGCAGTAGGCCACCAGGCCCCTCAATCTTACTCCAACCCTCAATATGATGATGGCTGATCTGTGTTGGTTCTCTGCCAGTTCTCCCATAACTCCAATTCTGCAATCTTTCATTTATCTTCGTCCATCTATCTGAACAAGACCACCCTCAGGGGCATCAAATTCCAGTAATTCACTATCAAATGTCCAACTACCTCAAGTCTATGGCCAGCCCTTATTTTGTAGCAATGCCCACTTATTCATGACTCACCCGTGGAAATCTCAGTGTAAATTCTCTTTAAGTTGAAACCTTCACCTTTGCCGTGGTTCTCCCTCCTTCATTGGATCGTGCTTCTGTCTGAGGCAAAACATTCAAGTGTCCCGTTGTACATCTACCTATTTCACACTTCACCAATGGCTGTGTATTTCATTTGATACCGGTGGTATCAGTTGCTGATGCTTTTCTGCAAGCATGTGCCTCCTCTGGGATTACGATGGCTCTAGTGGGGTGGGGGGTGGGGGGGGGGGGGGGGGGGGGGGGGGGGTGCAGAATTCCTCACACAATTCACCTAGGATGGGAAGCGTAGAATGTTCCCCCCCTGAGATTACGCATCATTAAAAACAAGAATACTACCAACACCTGCTTGCATCAGCAATGCGATGGAGAAATCACTGAAGTAATTCTAACTGCACAGATGAAGAGGTTTTCTTTCTTGTGCTGGCACTTCCTTGGTTATTAAGCCGTAGCAATGTGCTATGCTGTGCTTATTTGGTGAAGGACAGATGCAACTAATTACGCATCACCCATAATTGAAACTCAGTACATGCTCATAACTTATTGTGGATTTTTAGAAAATTTGAGTTTTGAATAATTCAAGGCCAAATTCCTCATTTACATTTACTAAACAAGGGAGACAGATTATGATTCAGGTCGGGTTTTGTGCTTCATTTCAGTGACTGATCATTAATTCTGGAGATTTGTTGAAAATGTCGGTTCTATCTGTTACAATGGGGGGGATGACAGAGATCCTGGTTGCTTCATATGAGAAAAAAACAGAGATATTCATAGTTTCTCTTGCAGAACAGAGATAATTTTTGGCCAGGTACAGTCCTTCAGAAAAATGAATGCTCAGATATTCACGTTTGGTCTGTATTGCCAAATGTGCATGACAGTGGCAACAGCAATTGCTTCTGAAATTCTGTTAACTTCAATGGAATTCATTTCAAGGCATGCAAGTGTTTCATACGACCAACATGGGATCAAACCCTAAGCTGAAGTATTTGTCAACTTTGCAGTTCTTGTTTCTCTGCAATCAAGCAATTCTCAGCCATCCTCAACAACTTTCCCCTTTTACCTTGAATACTCGCAGATAAATTCATTTGCTGAAAAGTTTATAAACATTACACCGTGGACTGAGAACATTTTGAGCTGATTTATGACTGCTGCACCTCTTGCTCCAAGGTAGGAAAGCCTTCAACTCCATCATCTCTCAGACCCCCCCCCCCACCACAGGGGCACCAGCAGTCCCTGAATCAGCATGTGATCTCCATCGATGGCCTTCTTGAACATGCATCAAATGTTTTCCATGAGAATGGCCCAGAAAAGGCAGCTAATATCATCAAAGGTCTACACCACCCTGACCACGCTCTTGTCTCACTGCGAACATCGGGAAGGAGCACAAGAACCATTACCTCAGGTTTCAATATCATCTTGTTCCATCAGGTTGCTGAACCACCTTACACAACCCTACCTCAGCATCAAACTACAGGGGACATTACACTATTAAGGTTGCACGACTAATTTGCCAATGTTTATTGCTTCATCAACATGACACAACCTTGGTGCAGCAAAGCAGTGTGGTGTATTTTCACTATCTTGGAAGGAAAGAAAACTGTTGGCAAGAATCCATAAAATGTAAGAGGAATGGCCACATTTGAAATTAATTACTTGGGATAGTCTATTAAAATTATTGGAGCATTGGGAAACCTAGGATAGATTTTCTAACTAATATTCTGCAAATGCTTCTTGAGGAGAAGTATTATAAATTTGAATTAGATTAAATATATTCCATGATTTGATCTCCAGGGCTTTCACTGGTAGAAAATTCCACAACATCATTACTCTACAAGTACAAAAACTTTTCCACATTACAGTCAGGAATATCTTACCTCAGACCCAAAACATAAACTCCTACTTCTGGAACTCCACAACCTTCACCAGAGGAGAACATTCTCAAATGTATCCAGTCTCTCAATTCTTTCGGAATTTTGTACGTTTCAATCAGATGCTTCCTAATTTATCTAAACTCTATCACCCAATCTGTCCCATGGCAGAAAAGGAGACAAAGTTCCAGAATAACTCAGCTGGTCAAGCAGCATCTCTGGAGAACATGGATAGGTGTTGTTTCAGATCGGGACACTTCTTCAGACCCTTCTACTGAAGAAGGGTCCTGATTCTAAAGGTAATCTATCCAGGTTCTCCAGAGATGTTGCCTGACTTGCTGAGTTACTCCAGCATTTTGTGTCCTTTTGTGTAAAGTGGCATCTGCAGTTCCTTGTTTCTACATTTTGAGTGTCCTCTGGCAGTTCTGAAATCTGAACTGTCACTGTACTACTCCAAGGGAAAGTGTATCCTTGGTGTAGCCTAAAAATGCGCACAATGACTTATGTAGTTTCACTTGGGCCACCATATCTCCGGGAACCTTATGCAATGTAGGACAAAATACCATCTGCCTTTTTGACTGCTTGTTGCTCCTTCATGTTTACTTTTAGTGATTGGTGTACAATGTTAGCCATTGTAACTGAACATTCATTGATTTTTCACCATTTAAGTAACATCCAGCCCTTCTGTTATTCCCCCAGAGTGAACACATCTACACATATCCTAGTTATACTTATCTGAAGAAGGGTCTCGACCCGAAACGTCGCCTATCTCCTTCGCTCCTTAGATGCTGCTGCACCCGCTGAGTTTCTCCAGCTTTTTGTGTAACCCTCCAAGTAATACTGCATCTGTTATGTATATATACCAACATACTCAACTTGTCTAAATCACCTTGAAGGCTCATTGCATCCTCTTCACATCTCACCCAGTTTCACATCAACGGCAAACATCACATTAGGTTTTCATATCTAAATAATTTCTGTATATTAGCTGAGCCCAAGCACTGATCCTGACAGAATCCACGAGTCTCTGCTTGCCACTCTGAAAACGTCCCATTTAGTCCTGCTGTGTTTCCTCTCCTTCAACCAATTCACAAGCCACAGAAGTAAATTAAACTCAATCGCATGTGTTTTAACTTTGCAAACTCTTATGTGGGACTTCAAAGGCCTTGTGAAAAATCTAAATACAACATATCCATTGGCTCATCCTTATCTATTCAATCAGGTACATCTTCAAACATCTCCAGTTGGTTTGTCAAACTAAATTTCTCTTTCATAAATCCATGTGGACTTTTTCTAAGCACTTTGAAATTTCCCATTATTACTTAATTGATTAACTGTTAATTTTACTTCGGAGTCACGTGAGTGATTCCATGAAGAAGGCCCGCCAGGCCGCATGCGCAGCATTACGTCAGCCAGACTGGCGCAAGCACCAGTCTGGCAGGACAGAGCTCCTGCCGGTGGTAAGTTAAACTTAAAAGGTAAGTTTAGTTTTTTACTTACCTGGGGTTTTTAGGCAGGAGCCTCTTTTTACAGAGGTTTTTCCTGCCAGTTTCGCAGCCCGACAAGTTGCCGGTTATGGACTGTGGGGAAATTCCAGTCCCACCGCAAATGCGGATAAACCGGCAAAATTGATCGGGTTGCGAGATAAGGAGTCTCTAGCAGTGCAGTTAGCGGCTCCCCAGCCCGCAGGGATGCCGTAAAAACAGCTAGAAATTTAAGCAGAGTCGCTGACAGGGGGGTCAGCGGCTCCCCAGCCCGCAGGGATGCCGTAAAAACGGCTAGAAATTTAAACAGAGTCGCTGACAGGGGGGTCAGCGGCTCCCAGCCTGTGGGATGCCGTTGGAACGGCAAGGAAGCAACGCTGGAGCCACTGACAGTGGGGTCAGTGGCTCACAGACGTTGGTCCCCAGTCAAGAAATTACTGGGACTCATTCAGCCCTACTTTGACTCAGGTGAGTCGGGCTGTAAATGATTTCTCCTTATAATAAAAAGTATGTATTTTATAGTGTTTTTTCTTTAAGTAAAAGCTAAAGGCAAAGTAAAAAGTTATTGTTGTATGTTCTGACAATGTTATAATTGTTTAAGCACAGGTTGCTATGATTTATTTTTACCCTTCACAGGTAAAGCTGTACATTAAATGTTGATTTAGTGAGCTTACACAGCAATAGCGCGGGCCTATGGGACAGGCCGCGCCTGACAGGGCTGCTTCATGTGTAAAATGTACGGGCCTATGGGACAGGCCACGCCAGCATGCACCTGACAGGGCTGCTTCCATATGAAAAGGTGCAAACTGTTGTATAACAGTGCTGCAAAGGTCTCCCTCTCGAGGCAGAGACCAAGATGGGTCAGTGTTCTGCTGAACACTGAGTCTCAGGGTATGGCCGTGGGGCATTCCCAAAGGAATGAAGGGCAACGTGTCAGAGGTACCTTTCCTGACAATAAAGTTGCCATCCCCAGTAAAATATTCTATTGGGTTAAGGCCAATGGGGTTCATCTCAGTATTGTATCCTACGGCCTGCAGCAGCGCCTGTTGGAGTTGCCTACGAATCACCCTTTCTGAGAAGGAAGAGCAAAAGGTCAAGATGATCCGGTTCTCTAAAGATATCAATAGAACAGGCTCAAGCACATATGTTGCTGGCAGTGAACAATGCCAACAGGGGGATGCGAGAGCCAGCCGCTGAATCGGTTATTTAGGTAGGTCTATTTCTACAGGGGAAGGAAGCCTGGCATTTGAATTAATTCGGCCAACAAGGGCAAAAGTCATCGTTCAGAACGCACCCCAGGTGCTCATCGCAGTAGTGGTTCACTGGAGCTGGGGGGGCAGCATGATAGCTCAGAAATCCATGCACATTCCAATCATGCTCAACTAAAATGGTCTAGCACTTCCAAAATTTGGGTAGTGCACCGTTC